>JANFOE010000944.1:0-1200000 GCA_025667525.1 Glebionis coronaria | reverse complement strand
CATTTTATTGCAACCCACGTTTTCAGATAATTTAAATATAAATTTGTTTTTGTATGTTAGCGATTGTGTTTGGTAATCTATTTCTTGATAGCTCTCAATTTTAATAGAATAAAACATGGAATCAAATATTTCAGAGTCATATAATACATAAGCAAGTTGATCCTACATGAAATGTCAAAAAATACTTGTCCTTCTTTTGCATATTATTCACCTATGTAGGCTTCCCAATGTTAAACAATATCATTTTTAGGTCAAATAAAATGACGTTTTGTTAGAGCACACTCATGTCTTGACCTTTATACTATAATGTGCCGTCGAGATGCTCTTTGTCTACTACATTCACAACTACCTCAAATACTAGCAAACATATAGATGTGTTTTATCCATCAAGAATCCGGGCAAATACATTATGCCCGGATTCTATGTGGTCTATATGGACTGGAAATAATTTTAGAGGTTTTTTCTTAGGTTTGGATGATTTGAGCCGGTTACGGCATTTTTAGCTGTTCTTGGTAGGTTTTTATCAGTTTTGATCGGGTTTAGTCGCTTTTGACCAATGCTTGCCTGGATAAAAGTACTCCTTTTTTCAAGCATCCATTTTCTTAGTTGTGGTCTTGAAACGGAGTCATGTATCACATGTTATGACCATTTTATTGCAACCCACATTTTCAGATAATTTCAATATAAATTTGTTTTTGTATGTTAGCGATTGTGTTTGGTAATCTATTTCTTGATAGCTCTCAATTTTAATAGAATAAAACATGGAATCAAATATTTCAGAGTCATATAATACTTAAGCAAGTTGATCCTACATGAAATGTCAAAAAATACTTGTCCTTTTTTTGCATATTATTCACCTATGTAGGCTTTCCAAGGTTAAACAATATCATTTTTAGGTCAAATAACATGACGTTTTGTTAGAGCACACTCTTGATAGCTCTCAATTTTAATAGAATAAAACATGGAATCAAATATTTCAGAGTCATATAATACATAAGCAAGTTGATCCTACATGAAATGTCAAAAAATACCTTTCCTTCTTTTGCATATTATTCACCTATGTAGGCTTCCCAAGGTTAAACAATATCATTTTTAGGTCAAATAACATGATGTTTTGTTAGAGCACACTCATGTCTTGACCTTTATACTATAATGTGCCGTCGAGATGCTCTTTGTCTACTACATTCACAACTACCTCAAATACTAGCTGACCAACTTTTACACCAATAAAACACAACCAAAACTAAACAGAGCAAACATATAGATGTGTTTTATCCATCAAGAATCCGGGCAAATACATTATGCCCGGATTCTATGTGGTCTATATGGACTGGAAATAAATTTAGAGGTTTTTTCTTAGGTTTGGATGATTTGAGCCGGTTACAGCATTTTTAGTTGTTCTTGGTAGGTTTTTATCAGTTTTTGATCGGGTTTAGTCGCTTTTGACCAATGCTTGCCTGGATAAAAGTACTCCTTTTTTCAAGCATCCATTTTCTTAGTTGTGGTCTTGAAACGGAGTCATGTATCACATGTTATGACCATTTTATTGCAACCTACGTTTTCAGATAATTTCAATATAAATTTGTTTTTGTATGTTAGCGATTGTGTTTGGTAATCTATTTCTTGATAGCTCTCAATTTTAATAGAATAAAACATGGAATCAAATATTTCAGAGTCATATAATACATAAGCAAGTTGATCCTACATGAAATGTCAAAAAATACTTGTCCTTCGTTTGCATATTATTCACCTATGTAGGCTTCCCAAGGTTAAACAATATCATTTTTAGGTCAAATAACATGACGTTTTGTTAGAGCACACTCTTGATAGCTCTCAATTTTAATAGAATAAAACATGGAATCAAATATTTCAGAGTCATATAATACATAAGCATGTTGATCCTACATGAAATGTCAAAAAATACTTGTCCTTCTGTTGCATATTATTCACCTATGTAGGCTTCCAAGGTTAAACAATATCATTTTTAGGTCAAATAACATGATGTTTTGTTAGAGCACACTCATGTCTTGACCTTTATACTATAATGTGCCGTCGAGATGCTCTTTGTCTACTACATTCACAACTACCTCAAATACTAGCTGACCAACTTTTACACCAATAAAACACAACCAAAACTAAACAGAGCAAACATATAGATATGTTTTATCCATCAAGAATCCGGGCAAATACATTATGCCCGGATTCTATGTGGTCTATATGGACTGGAAATAATTTTAGAGGTTTTGTCTTAGGTTTGGATGATTTGAGCCGGTTACGGCATTTTTAGCTGTTCTTGGTAGGTTTTTGTCAGTTTTTGATCGGTTTTAGTCGTTTTTGACCAATGCTTGCCTGGATAAAAGTACTCCTTTTTTCAAGCATCCATTTTCTTAGTTGGGGTCTTGAAACGGAGTCATGTATCACATGTTATGACCATTTTATTGCAACACACGTTTTCAGATAATTTAAATATAAATTTGTTTTTGTATGTTAGCGATTGTGTTTGGTAATCTATTTCTTGATAGCTCTCAATTTTAATAGAATAAAACATGGAATCAAATATTTCAGAGTCATATAATACATAAGCAAGTTGATCCTACATGAAATGTCAAAAAATACTTGTCCTTCTTTTGCATATTATTCACCTATGTAGGCTTCCCAATGTTAAACAATATCATTTTTAGGTCAAATAAAATGACGTTTTGTTAGAGCACACTCATGTCTTGACCTTTATACTATAATGTGCCGTCGAGATGCTCTTTGTCTACTACATTCACAACTACCTCAAATACTAGCAAACATATAGATGTGTTTTATCCATCAAGAATCCGGGCAAATACATTATGCCCGGATTCTATGTGGTCTATATGGACTGGAAATAAATTTAGAGGTTTTTTCTTAGGTTTGGATGATTTGAGCCGGTTACGGCATTTTTAGCTGTTCTTGGTAGGTTTTTATCAGTTTTGATCGGGTTTAGTCGCTTTTGACCAATGCTTGCCTGGATAAAAGTACTCCTTTTTTCAAGCATCCATTTTCTTAGTTGTGGTCTTGAAACGGAGTCATGTATCACATGTTATGACCATTTTATTGCAACCCACGTTTTCAGATAATTTCAATATAAATTTGTTTTTGTATGTTAGCGATTGTGTTTGGTAATCTATTTCTTGATAGCTCTTAATTTTAATAGAATAAAACATGGAATCAAATATTTCAGAGTCATATAATACTTAAGCAAGTTGATCCTACATGAAATGTCAAAAAATACTTGTCCTTTTTTTGCATATTATTCACCTATGTAGGCTTTCCAAGGTTAAACAATATCATTTTTAGGTCAAATAACATGACGTTTTGTTAGAGCACACTCTTGATAGCTCTCAATTTTAATAGAATAAAACATGGAATCAAATATTTCAGAGTCATATAATACATAAGCAAGTTGATCCTACATGAAATGTCAAAAAATACTTGTCCTTTTGCATATTATTCACCTATGTAGGCTTCCCAAGGTTAAACAATATCATTTTTAGGTCAAATAAGATGATGTTTTGTTAGAGCACACTCATGTCTTGACCTTTATACTATAATGTGCCGTCGAGATGCTCTTTGTCTACTACATTCACAACTACCTCAAATACTAGCTGACCAACTTTTACACCAATAAAACACAACCAAAACTAAACAGAGCAAACATATAGATGTGTTTTATCCATCAAGAATCCGGGCAAATACATTATGCCCGGATTCTATGTGGTCTATATGGACTGGAAATAATTTTAGAGGTTTTTTCTTAGGTTTGGATGATTTGAGCCGGTTACGGCATTTTTAGCTGTTCTTGGTAGGTTTTTATCAGTTTTTGATCGGGTTTAGTCGCTTTTGACCAATGCTTGCCTGGATAAAAGTACTCCTTTTTTCAAGCATCCATTTTCTTAGTTGTGGTCTTGAAACGGAGTCATGTATCACATGTTATGACCATTTTATTGCAACCCACGTTTTCAGATAATTTCAATATAAATTTGTTTTTGTATGTTAGCGATTGTGTTTGGTAATCTATTTCTTGATAGCTCTCAATTTTAATATAATAAAACATGGAATCAAATATTTCTGAGTCATATAATACATAAGCAAGTTGATCCTACATGAAATGTCAAAAAATACTTGTCCTTCTTTTGCATATTATTCACCTATGTAGGTTTCCCAAGGTTAAACAATATCATTTTTAGGTCAAATAACATGACGTTTTGTTAGAGCACACTCTTGATAGCTCTCATTTTTAATAGAATAAAACATGGAATCAAATATTTCAGAGTCATATAATACATAAGCAAGTTGATCCTACATGAAATGTCAAAAAATACTTGTCCTTCTTTTGCATATTATTCACCTATGTAGGCTTCACAAGGTTAATCAATATCATTTTTAGGTCAAATAACATGATGTTTTGTTAGAGCACACTCATGTCTTGACCTTTATACTATAATGTGCCGTCGAGATGCTCTTTGTCTACTACATTCACAACTACCTCAAATACTAGCTGACCAACTTTTACACCAATAAAACACAACCAAAACTAAACAGAGCAAACATATAGATGTGTTTTATCCATCAAGAATCCGGGCAAATACATTATGCCCGGATTCTATGTGGTCTATATGGACTGGAAATAATTTTAGAGGTTTTTTCTTAGGTTTGAATGATTTGAGCCGGTTACGGCATTTTTAGCTGTTCTTGGTAGGTTTTTATCAGTTTTGATCGGGTTTAATCGCTTTTGACCAATGCTTGCCTGGATAAAAGTACTCCTTTTTTCAAGCATCCATTTTCTTAGTTGTGGTCTTGAAACGGAGTCATGTATCACATGTTATGACCATTTTATTGCAACCCACGTTTTTAGATAATTTCAATATAAATTTGTTTTTGTATGTTAGCGATTGTGTTTGGTAATCTATTTCTTGATAGCTCTAAATTTTAATAGAATAAAACATGGAATCAAATATTTCAGAGTCATATAATACATAAGCAAGTTGATCCTACATGAAATGTCAAAAAATACTTGTCCTTCTTTTGCATATTATTCACCTATGTAGGCTTCCCAATGTTAAACAATGTCATTTTTAGGTCAAATAACATGACGTTTTGTTAGAGCACACTCTTGATAGCTCTCAATTTTAATAGAATAAAACATGGAATCAAATATTTCAGAGTCATATAATACATAAGCAAGTTGATCCTACATGAAATGTCAAAAAATACCTTTCCTTCTTTTGCATATTATTCACCTATGTAGGCTTCCCAAGGTTAAACAATATCATTTTTAGGTCAAATAACATGATGTTTTGTTAGAGCACACTCATGTCTTGACCTTTATACTATAATGTGCCGTCGAGATGCTCTTTGTCTACTACATTCACAACTACCTCAAATACTAGCTGACCAAC
Organism: Glebionis coronaria; assembly: GCA_025667525.1. Classification (NCBI taxonomy): domain Eukaryota; kingdom Viridiplantae; phylum Streptophyta; class Magnoliopsida; order Asterales; family Asteraceae; genus Glebionis; species Glebionis coronaria. Next base: position 1,194,571 of record JANFOE010000944.1, on the reverse strand, counting down.
TTTTACACCAATAAAACACAACCAAAACTAAACAGAGCAAACATATAGATGTGTTTTATCCATCAAGAATCCGGGCAAATACATTATGCCCGGATTCTATGTGGTCTATATGGACTGGAAATAAATTTAGAGGTTTTTTCTTAGGTTTGGATGATTTGAGCCGGTTACAGCATTTTTAGTTGTTCTTGGTAGGTTTTTATCAGTTTTTGATCGGGTTTAGTCGCTTTTGACCAATGCTTGCCTGGATAAAAGTACTCCTTTTTCAAGCATCCATTTTCTTAGTTGTGGTCTTGAAACGGAGTCATGTATCACATGTTATGACCATTTTATTGCAACCTACGTTTTCAGATAATTTCAATATAAATTTGTTTTTGTATGTTAGCGATTGTGTTTGGTAATCTATTTCTTGATAGCTCTCAATTTTAATAGAATAAAACATGGAATCAAATATTTCAGAGTCATATAATACATAAGCAAGTTGATCCTACATGAAATGTCAAAAAATACTTGTCCTTCGTTTGCATATTATTCACCTATGTAGGCTTCCCAAGGTTAAACAATATCATTTTTAGGTCAAATAACATGACGTTTTGTTAGAGCACACTCTTGATAGCTCTCAATTTTAATAGAATAAAACATGGAATCAAATATTTCAGAGTCATATAATACATAAGCATGTTGATCCTACATGAAATGTCAAAAAATACTTGTCCTTCTGTTGCATATTATTCACCTATGTAGGCTTCCAAGGTTAAACAATATCATTTTTAGGTCAAATAACATGATGTTTTGTTAGAGCACACTCATGTCTTGACCTTTATACTATAATGTGCCGTCGAGATGCTCTTTGTCTACTACATTCACAACTACCTCAAATACTAGCTGACCAACTTTTACACCAATAAAACACAACCAAAACTAAACAGAGCAAACATATAGATATGTTTTATCCATCAAGAATCCGGGCAAATACATTATGCCCGGATTCTATGTGGTCTATATGGACTGGAAATAATTTTAGAGGTTTTGTCTTAGGTTTGGATGATTTGAGCCGGTTACGGCATTTTTAGCTGTTCTTGGTAGGTTTTTGTCAGTTTTTGATCGGTTTTAGTCGTTTTTGACCAATGCTTGCCTGGATAAAAGTACTCCTTTTTTCAAGCATCCATTTTCTTAGTTGGGGTCTTGAAACGGAGTCATGTATCACATGTTATGACCATTTTATTGCAACACACGTTTTCAGATAATTTAAATATAAATTTGTTTTTGTATGTTAGCGATTGTGTTTGGTAATCTATTTCTTGATAGCTCTCAATTTTAATAGAATAAAACATGGAATCAAATATTTCAGAGTCATATAATACATAAGCAAGTTGATCCTACATGAAATGTCAAAAAATACTTGTCCTTCTTTTGCATATTATTCACCTATGTAGGCTTCCCAATGTTAAACAATATCATTTTTAGGTCAAATAAAATGATGTTTTGTTAGAGCACACTCATGTCTTGACCTTTATACTATAATGTGCCGTCGAGATGCTCTTTGTCTACTACATTCACAACTACCTCAAATACTAGCAAACATATAGATGTGTTTTATCCATCAAGAATCCGGGCAAATACATTATGCCCGGATTCTATGTGGTCTATATGGACTGGAAATAAATTTAGAGGTTTTTTCTTAGGTTTGGATGATTTGAGCCGGTTACGGCATTTTTAGCTGTTCTTGGTAGGTTTTTATCAGTTTTGATCGGGTTTAGTCGCTTTTGACCAATGCTTGCCTGGATAAAAGTACTCCTTTTTTCAAGCATCCATTTTCTTAGTTGTGGTCTTGAAACGGAGTCATGTATCACATGTTATGACCATTTTATTGCAACCCACGTTTTCAGATAATTTCAATATAAATTTGTTTTTGTATGTTAGCGATTGTGTTTGGTAATCTATTTCTTGATAGCTCTTAATTTTAATAGAATAAAACATGGAATCAAATATTTCAGAGTCATATAATACTTAAGCAAGTTGATCCTACATGAAATGTCAAAAAATACTTGTCCTTTTTTTGCATATTATTCACCTATGTAGGCTTTCCAAGGTTAAACAATATCATTTTTAGGTCAAATAACATGACGTTTTGTTAGAGCACACTCTTGATAGCTCTCAATTTTAATAGAATAAAACATGGAATCAAATATTTCAGAGTCATATAATACATAAGCAAGTTGATCCTACATGAAATGTCAAAAAATACTTGTCCTTTTGCATATTATTCACCTATGTAGGCTTCCCAAGGTTAAACAATATCATTTTTAGGTCAAATAACATGATGTTTTGTTAGAGCACACTCATGTCTTGACCTTTATACTATAATGTGCCGTCGAGATGCTCTTTGTCTACTACATTCACAACTACCTCAAATACTAGCTGACCAACTTTTACACCAATAAAACACAACCAAAACTAAACAGAGCAAACATATAGATGTGTTTTATCCATCAAGAATCCGGGCAAATACATTATGCCCGGATTCTATGTGGTCTATATGGACTGGAAATAATTTTAGAGGTTTTTTCTTAGGTTTGGATGATTTGAGCCGGTTACGGCATTTTTAGCTGTTCTTGGTAGGTTTTTATCAGTTTTTGATCGGGTTTAGTCGCTTTTGACCAATGCTTGCCTGGATAAAAGTACTCCTTTTTTCAAGCATCCATTTTCTTAGTTGTGGTCTTGAAACGGAGTCATGTATCACATGTTATGACCATTTTATTGCAACCCACGTTTTCAGATAATTTCAATATAAATTTGTTTTTGTATGTTAGCGATTGTGTTTGGTAATCTATTTCTTGATAGCTCTCAATTTTAATATAATAAAACATGGAATCAAATATTTCTGAGTCATATAATACATAAGCAAGTTGATCCTACATGAAATGTCAAAAAATACTTGTCCTTCTTTTGCATATTATTCACCTATGTAGGTTTCCCAAGGTTAAACAATATCATTTTTAGGTCAAATAACATGACGTTTTGTTAGAGCACACTCTTGATAGCTCTCATTTTTAATAGAATAAAACATGGAATCAAATATTTCAGAGTCATATAATACATAAGCAAGTTGATCCTACATGAAATGTCAAAAAATACTTGTCCTTCTTTTGCATATTATTCACCTATGTAGGCTTCACAAGGTTAATCAATATCATTTTTAGGTCAAATAACATGATGTTTTGTTAGAGCACACTCATGTCTTGACCTTTATACTATAATGTGCCGTCGAGATGCTCTTTGTCTACTACATTCACAACTACCTCAAATACTAGCTGACCAACTTTTACACCAATAAAACACAACCAAAACTAAACAGAGCAAACATATAGATGTGTTTTATCCATCAAGAATCCGGGCAAATACATTATGCCCGGATTCTATGTGGTCTATATGGACTGGAAATAATTTTAGAGGTTTTTTCTTAGGTTTGAATGATTTGAGCCGGTTACGGCATTTTTAGCTGTTCTTGGTAGGTTTTTATCAGTTTTGATCGGGTTTAATCGCTTTTGACCAATGCTTGCCTGGATAAAAGTACTCCTTTTTTCAAGCATCCATTTTCTTAGTTGTGGTCTTGAAACGGAGTCATGTATCACATGTTATGACCATTTTATTGCAACCCACGTTTTTAGATAATTTCAATATAAATTTGTTTTTGTATGTTAGCGATTGTGTTTGGTAATCTATTTCTTGATAGCTCTAAATTTTAATAGAATAAAACATGGAATCAAATATTTCAGAGTCATATAATACATAAGCAAGTTGATCCTACATGAAATGTCAAAAAATACTTGTCCTTCTTTTGCATATTATTCACCTATGTAGGCTTCCCAATGTTAAACAATGTCATTTTTAGGTCAAATAACATGACGTTTTGTTAGAGCACACTCATGTCTTGACCTTTATACTATAATATGCCGTCGAGATGCTCTTTGTCTACTACATTCACAACTACCTCAAATACTAGCTGACCAACTTTTACACCAATAAAACACAACCAAAACTAAACAGAGCAAACATATAGATGTGTTTTATCCATCAAGAATCCGGGCAAATACATTATGCCCGGATTCTATGTGGTCTATATGGACTGGAAATAATTTTAGAGGTTTTTTCTTAGGTTTGGATGATTTGAGCCGGTTACGGCATTTTTAGCTGTTCTTGGTAGGTTTTTATCAGTTTTTGATCGGGTTTAGTCGCTTTTGACCAATGCTTGCCTGGATAAAAGTACTCCTTTTTTCAAGCATCCATTTTCTTAGTTGGGGTCTTGAAACGGAGTCATGTATCACATGTTATGACCATTTTATTGCAACCCACGTTTTCAGATAATTTCAATATAAATTTGTTTTTGTATGTTAGCAATTGTGTTTGGTAATCTATTTCTTGATAGCTCTCAATTTTAATAGAATAAAACATGGAATCAAATATTTCAGAGTCATATAATACATAAGCAAGTTGATCCTACATGAAATGTCAAAAAATACTTGTCCTTCTTTTGCATATTATTCACCTATGTAGGCTTCCCAATGTTAAACAATATCATTTTTAGGTCAAATAAAATGACGTTTTGTTAGAGCACACTCATGTCTTGACCTTTATACTATAATGTGCCGTCGAGATGCTCTTTGTCTACTACATTCACAACTACCTCAAATACTAGCAAACATATAGATGTGTTTTATCCATCAAGAATCCGGGCAAATACATTATGCCCGGATACTATGTGGTCTATATGGACTGAAAATAATTTTAGAGGTTTTTTCTTAGGTTTGGATGATTTGAGCCGGTTACGGCATTTTTAGCTGTTCTTGGTAGGTTTTTATCAGTTTTTGATCGGGTTTAGTCGCTTTTGACCAATGCTTGCCTGGATAAAAGTACTCCTTTTTTCAAGCATCCATTTTCTTAGTTGTGGTCTTGAAACGGAGTCATGTATCACATGTTATGACCATTTTATTGCAACCCACGTTTTAAGATAATTTCAATATAAATTTGTTTTTGTATGTTAGCGATTGTGTTTGGTAATCTATTTCTTGATAGCTCTCAATTTTAATAGAATAAAACATGGAATCAAATATTTCAGAGTCATATAATACATAAGCAAGTTGATCCTACATGAAATGTCAAAAAATACTTGTCCTTCTTTTGCATATTATTCACCTATGTAGGCTTCCCAAGGTTAAACAATATCATTTTTAGGTCAAATAACATGACGTTTTGTTAGAGCACACTCTTGATAGCTCTCAATTTTAATAGAATAAAACATGGAATCAAATATTTCAGAGTCATATAATACATAAGCAAGTTTATCCTACATGAAATGTCAAAAAATACTTGTCCTTCTTTTGCATATTATTCACCTATGTAGGCTTCCCAAGGTTAAACAATATCATTTTTAGGTCAAATAACATGATGTTTTGTTAGAGCACACTCATGTCTTGACCTTTATACTATAATGTGCCGTCGAGATGCTCTTTGTCTACTACATTCACAACTACCTCAAATACTAGCTGACCAACTTTTACACCAATAAAACATAACCAAAACTAAACAGAGCAAACATATAGATGTGTTTTATCCATCAAGAATCCCGTCAAATACATTATGCCCGGATTCTATGTGGTCTATATGGACTGGAAATAATTTTAGAGGTTTTTTCTTAGGTTTGGATGATTTGAGCCGGTTACGGCATTTTTAGCTGTTCTTGGTAGGTTTTTATCAGTTTTTGATCGGGTTTAGACGCTTTTGACCAATGCTTGCCTGGATAAAAGTACTCCTTTTCTCAAGCATCCATTTTCTTAGTTGTGGTCTTGAAACGGAGTCATGTATCACATGTTATGACCATTTTATTGCAACCCACGTTTTCAGATAATTTCAATATAAATTTGTTTTTGTATGTTAGCGATTGTGGTTGGTAATCTATTTCTTGATAGCTCTCAATTTTAATAGAATAAAACATGGAATCAAATATTTCAGAGTCATATAATACATAAGCAAGTTGATCCTACATGAAATGTCAAAAAATACTTGTCCTTCTTTTGCATATTATTCACCTATGTAGGCTTCCCAATGTTAAACAATATCATTTTTAGGTCAAATAAAATGACGTTTTGTTAGAGCACACTCATGTCTTGACCTTTATACTATAATGTGCCGTCGAGATGCTCTTTGTCTACTACATTCACAACTACCTCAAATACTAGCAAACATATAGATGTGTTTTATCCATCAAGAATCCGGGCAAATACATTATGCCCGGATACTATGTGGTCTATATGGACTGAAAATAATTTTAGAGGTTTTTTCTTAGGTTTGGATGATTTGAGCCGGTTACGGCATTTTTAGCTGTTCTTGGTAGGTTTTTATCAGTTTTTGATCGGGTCTAGTCGCTTTTGACCAATGCTTGCCTGGATAAAAGTACTCCTTTTTTCAAGCATCCATTTTCTTAGTTGTGGTCTTGAAACGGAGTCATGTATCACATGTTATGACCATTTTATTGCAACCCACGTTTTCAGATAATTTCAATATAAATTTGTTTTTGTATGTTAGCGATTGTGTTTGGTAATCTATTTCTTGATAGCTCTCAATTTTAATAGAATAAAACATGGAATCAAATATTTCAGTGTCATATAATACATAAGCAAGTTGATCCTACATGAAATGTCAAAAAATACTTGTCCTTCTTTTGCATATTATTCACCTATGTAGGCTTCCCAAGGTTAAACAATATCATTTTTAGGTCAAATAACATGACGTTTTGTTAGAGCACACTCTTGATAGCTCTCAATTTTAATAGAATAAAACATGGAATCAAATATTTCAGAGTCATATAATACATAAGCAAGTTTATCCTACATGAAATGTCAAAAAATACTTGTCCTTCTTTTGCATATTATTCACCTATGTAGGCTTCCCAAGGTTAAACAATATCATTTTTAGGTCAAATAACATGATGTTTTGTTAGAGCACACTCATGTCTTGACCTTTATACTATAATGTGCCGTCGAGATGCTCTTTGTCTACTACATTCACAACTACCTCAAATACTAGCTGACCAACTTTTACACCAATAAAACACAACCAAAACTAAACAGAGCAAACATATAGATGTGTTTTATCCATCAAGAATCCCGTCAAATACATTATGCCCGGATTCTATGTGGTCTATATGGACTGGAAATAATTTTAGAGGTTTTTTCTTAGGTTTGGATGATTTGAGCCGGTTACGGCATTTTTAGCTGTTCTTGGTAGGTTTTTATCAGTTTTTGATCGGGTTTAGTCGCTTTTGACCAATGCTTGCCTGGATAAAAGTACTCCTTTTCTCAAGCATCCATTTTCTTAGTTGTGGTCTTGAAACGGAGTCATGTATCACATGTTATGACAATTTTATTGCAACCCACGTTTTCAGATAATTTCAATATAAATTTGTTTTTGTATGTTAGCGATTGTGGTTAGTAATCTATTTCTTGATAGCTCTCAATTTTAATAGAATAAAACATGGAATCAAATATTTCAGAGTCATATAATACATAAGCAAGTTGATCCTACATGAAATGTCAAAAAATACTTGTCCTTCTTTTGCATATTATTCACCTATGTAGGCTTCCCAAGGTTAAACAATATCATTTTTAGGTCAAATAACATGACGTTTTGTTAGAGCACACTCTTGATAGCTCTCAATTTTAATAGACTAAAACATGGAATCAAATATTTCAGTGTCATATAATACATAAGAAAGTTGACCCTACATGAAATGTCAAAAAATAGTTGTCCTTCTTTTGCATATTATTCACCTATGTAGGCTTCCCAAGGTTAAACAATATCATTTTTAGGTCAAATAACATGACGTTTTGTTAGAGCACACTCTTGATAACTCTCAGTTTTAATAGAATAAAACATGGAATCAAATATTTCAGAGTCATATAATACATAAGCAAGTTGATCATACATAAAATGTCAAAAAATACTTGTCCTTCTTTTGCATATTATTCACCTATATAGGCTTCCAAGGTTAAACAATATCATTTTTAGGTCAAATAACATGACGTTTTGTTAGAGCACACTCTTTATAGCTCTCAATTTTAATAGAATAAAACATGGAATCAAATATTTCAGAGTCATATAATACATAAGCAAGTTGATCCTACATGAAATGTCAAAAAATACTTCTCCTTCTTTTGCATATTATTCACCTATGTAGGCTTCCCAAGGTTAAACAATATCATTTTTAGGTCAAATAACATAACGTTTTGTTAGAGCACACTCATGTCTTGACCTTTATACTATAATGTGCCGTCGAGATGCTCTTTGTCTACTACATTCACAACTACCTCAAATACTAGCTGACCAACTTTTACACCAATAAAACACAACCAAAACTAAACAGGGCAAACATATAGATGTGTTTTATCCATCAAGAATCCGGGCAAATACATTATGCCCGGATTCTATGTGGTCTATATGGACTGGAAATAATTTTAGAGGTTTTTTCTTTGGTTTGGATGATTTGAGCCGGTTACGGCATTTTTAGCTGTTCTTGGTAGGTTTTTATCAGTTTTTGATCGGGTTTAGTCGCTTTTGACCAATGCTTGCCTGGATAAAAGTACTCCTTTTTTCAAGCATCCATTTTCTTAGTTGTGGTCTTAAAACGGAGTCATGTATCACATGTTATGACCATTTTATTGCAACCCACGTTTTCAGATAATTTCAATATAAATTTGTTTTTGTATGTTAGCGATTGTGTTTGGTAATCTATTTCTTGATAGCTCTCAATTTTAATAGAATAAAACATGGAATCAAATATTTCAGAGTCATATAATACATAAGCAAGTTGATCCTACATGAAATGTCAAAAAATACTTGTCCTTCTTTTGCATATTATTCACCTATGTAGGCTTCCCAAGGTTAAACAATATCATTTTTAGGTCAAATAACATGACGTTTTGTTAGAGCACACTCTTGATAGCTCTCAATTTTAATAGAATAAAACATGGAATCAAATATTTCAGAGTCATATAATACATATGCATGTTGATCCTACATGAAATGTCAAAAAATACTTGTCCTTCTTTTGCATATTATTCACCTATGTAGGCTTCCTAAGGTTAAACAATATCATTTTTAGGTCAAATAACATGATGTTTTGTTAGAGCACACTCATGTCTTGACCTTTATACTATAATGTGCCGTCGAGATGCTCTTTGTCTACTACATTCACAACTACCTCAAATACTAGCTGACCAACTTTTACACCAATAAAACACAACCAAAACTAAACAGAGCAAACATATAGATGTGTTTTATCCATCAAGAATCCGGGAAAATACATTATGCCTGGATTCTATGTGGTCTATATGGACTGGAAATAATTTTAGAGGTTTTTTCTTAGGTTTGGATGATTTGAGCCGGTTACGGCATTTTTAGCTGTTCTTGGTAGGTTTTTATCAGTTTTTGATCGGGTTTAGTCGCTTTTGACCAATGCTTGCCTGGATAAAAGTACTCCTTTTTTCAAGCATCCATTTTCTTAGTTGGGGTCTTGAAACGGAGTCATGTATCACATGTTATGACCATTTTATTGCAACCCACGTTTTCAGATAATTTAAATATAAATTTGTTTTTGTATGTTAGCGATTGTGTTTGGTAATCTATTTCTTGATAGCTCTCAATTTTAATAGAATAAAACATGGAATCAAATATTTCAGAGTCATATAATACATAAGCAAGTTGATCCTACATGAAATGTCAAAAAATACTTGTCCTTCTTTTGCATATTATTCACCTATGTAGGCTTCCCAATGTTAAACAATATCATTTTTAGGTCAAATAAAATGACGTTTTGTTAGAGCACACTCATGTCTTGACCTTTATACTATAATGTGCCGTCGAGATGCTCTTTGTCTATTACATTCACAACTACCTCAAATACTAGCAAACATATAGATGTGTTTTATCCATCAAGAATCCGGGCAAATACATTATGCCCGGATTCTATGTGGTCTATATGGACTGGAAATAATTTTAGAGGTTTTTTCTTTGGTTTGGATGATTTGAGCCGGTTACGGCATTTTTAGCTGTTCTTGGTAGGTTTTTATCAGTTTTTGATCGGGTTTAGTCGCTTTTGACCAATGCTTGCCTGGATAAAAGTACTCCTTTTTTCAAGCATCCATTTTCTTAGTTGTGGTCTTAAAACGGAGTCATGTATCACATGTTATGACCATTTTATTGCAACCCACGTTTTTAGATAATTTCAATATAAATTTGTTTTTGTATGTTAGCGATTGTGTTTGGTAATCTATTTCTTGATAGCTCTCAATTTTAATAGAATAAAACATGGAATCAAATATTTCAGAGTCATATAATACATAAGCAAGTTGATCCTACATGAAATGTCAAAAAATACTTGTCCTTCTTTTGCATATTATTCACCTATGTAGGCTTCCCAAGGTTAAACAATATCATTTTTAGGTCAAATAACATGACGTTTTGTTAGAGCACACTCTTGATAGCTCTCAATTTTAATAGAATAAAACATGGAATCAAATATTTCAGAGTCATATAATACATAAGCATGTTGATCCTACATGAAATGTCAAAAAATACTTGTCCTTCTTTTGCATATTATTCACCTATGTAGGCTTCCCAAGGTTAAACAATATCATTTTTAGGTCAAATAACATGATGTTTTGTTAGAGCACACTCATGTCTTGACCTTTATACTATAATGTGCCGTCGAGATGCTCTTTGTCTACTACATTCACAACTACCTCAAATACTAGCTGACCAACTTTTACACCAATAAAACACAACCAAAACTAAACAGAGCAAACATATAGATGTGTTTTATCCATCAAGAATCCGGGAAAATACATTATGCCCGGATTCTATGTGGTCTATATGGACTGGAAATAATTTTAGAGGTTTTTTCTTAGGTTTGGATGATTTGAGCCGGTTACGGCATTTTTAGCTGTTCTTGGTAGGTTTTTATCAGTTTTTGATCGGGTTTAGTCGCTTTTGACCAATGCTTGCCTGGATAAAAGTACTCCTTTTTTCAAGCATCCATTTTCTTAGTTGGGGTCTTGAAACGGAGTCATGTATCACATGTTATGACCATTTTATTGCAACCCACGTTTTCAGATAATTTAAATATAAATTTGTTTTTGTATGTTAGCGATTGTGTTTGGTAATCTATTTCTTGATAGCTCTCAATTTTAATAGAATAAAACATGGAATCAAATATTTCAGAGTCATATAATACATAAGCAAGTTGATCCTACATGAAATGTCAAAAAATACTTGTCCTTCTTTTGCATATTATTCACCTATGTAGGCTTCCCAATGTTAAACAATATCATTTTTAGGTCAAATAAAATGACGTTTTGTTAGAGCACACTCATGTCTTGACCTTTATACTATAATGTGCCGTCGAGATGCTCTTTGTCTATTACATTCACAACTACCTCAAATACTAGCAAACATATAGATGTGTTTTATCCATCAAGAATCCGGGCAAATACATTATGCCCGGATTCTATGTGGTCTATATGGACTGGAAATAATTTTAGAGGTTTTTTCTTTGGTTTGGATGATTTGAGCCGGTTACGGCATTTTTAGCTGTTCTTGGTAGGTTTTTATCAGTTTTTGATCGGGTTTAGTCGCTTTTGACCAATGCTTGCCTGGATAAAAGTACTCCTTTTTTCAAGCATCCATTTTCTTAGTTGTGGTCTTAAAACGGAGTCATGTATCACATGTTATGACCATTTTATTGCAACCCACGTTTTCAGATAATTTCAATATAAATTTGTTTTTGTATGTTAGCGATTGTGTTTGGTAATCTATTTCTTGATAGCTCTCAATTTTAATAGAATAAAACATGGAATCAAATATTTCAGAGTCATATAATACATAAGCAAGTTGATCCTACATGAAATGTCAAAATATACTTGTCCTTCTTTTGCATATTATTCACCTATGTAGGCTTCCCAAGGTTAAACAATATCATTTTTAGGTCAAATAACATGACGTTTTGTTAGAGCACACTCTTGATAGCTCTCAATTTTAATAGAATAAAACATGGAATCAAATATTTCAGTCATATAATACATAAGCATGTTGATCCTACATGAAATGTCAAAAAATACTTGTCCTTCTTTTGCATATTATTCACCTATGTAGGCTTCCCAAGGTTAAACAATATCATTTTTAGGTCAAATAACATGATGTTTTGTTAGAGCACACTCATGTCTTGACCTTTATACTATAATGTGCCGTCGAGATGCTCTTTGTCTACTACATTCACAACTACCTCAAATACTAGCTGACCAACTTTTACACCAATAAAACACAACCAAAACTAAACAGAGCAAACATATAGATGTGTTTTATCCATCAAGAATCCGGGAAAATACATTATGCCCGGATTCTATGTGGTCTATATGGACTGTAAATAATTTTAGAGGTTTTTTCTTAGGTTTGGATGATTTGAGCCGGTTACGGCATTTTTAGCTGTTCTTGGTAGGTTTTTATCAGTTTTTGATCGGGTTTAGTCGCTTTTGACCAATGCTTGCCTGGATAAAAGTACTCCTTTTTTCAAGCATCCATTTTCTTAGTTGGGGTCTTGAAACGGAGTCATGTATCACATGTTATGACCATTTTATTGCAACCCACGTTTTCAGATAATTTAAATATAAATTTGTTTTTGTATGTTAGCGATTGTGTTTGGTAATCTATTTCTTGATAGCTCTCAATTTTAATAGAATAAAACATGGAATCAAATATTTCAGAGTCATATAATACATAAGCAAGTTGATCCTACATGAAATGTCAAAAAATACTTGTCCTTCTTTTGCATATTATTCACCTATGTAGGCTTCCCAATGTTAAACAATATCATTTTTAGGTCAAATAAAATGACGTTTTGTTAGAGCACACTCATGTCTTGACCTTTATACTATAATGTGCCGTCGAGATGCTCTTTGTCTACTACATTCACAACTACCTCAAATACTAGCAAACATATAGATGTGTTTTATCCATCAAGAATCCGGGCTAATACATTATGCCCGGATTCTATGTGGTCTATATGGACTGGAAATAATTTTAGAGGTTTTTTCTTAGGTTTGGATGATTTGAGCCGGTTACGGCATTTTTAGCTGTTCTTGGTAGGTTTTTATCAGTTTTGATCGGGTTTAGTCGCTTTTGACCAATGCTTGCCTGGATAAAAGTACTCCTTTTTTCAAGCATCCATTTTCTTAGTTGTGGTCTTGAAACGGAGTCATGTATCACATGTTATGACCATTTTATTGCAACCCACATTTTCAGATAATTTCAATATAAATTTGTTTTTGTATGTTAGCGATTGTGTTTGGTAATCTATTTCTTGATAGCTCTCAATTTTAATAGAATAAAACATGGAATCAAATATTTCAGAGTCATATAATACTTAAGCAAGTTGATCCTACATGAAATGTCAAAAAATACTTGTCCTTTTTTTGCATATTATTCACCTATGTAGGCTTTCCAAGGTTAAACAATATCATTTTTAGGTCAAATAACATGACGTTTTGTTAGAGCACACTCTTGATAGCTCTCAATTTTAATAGAATAAAACATGGAATCAAATATTTCAGAGTCATATAATACATAAGCAAGTTGATCCTACATGAAATGTCAAAAAATACCTTTCCTTCTTTTGCATATTATTCACCTATGTAGGCTTCCCAAGGTTAAACAATATCATTTTTAGGTCAAATAACATGATGTTTTGTTAGAGCACACTCATGTCTTGACCTTTATACTATAATGTGCCGTCGAGATGCTCTTTGTCTACTACATTCACAACTACCTCAAATACTAGCTGACCAACTTTTACACCAATAAAACACAACCAAAACTAAACAGAGCAAACATATAGATGTGTTTTATCCATCAAGAATCCGGGCAAATACATTATGCCCGGATTCTATGTGGTCTATATGGACTGGAAATAAATTTAGAGGTTTTTTCTTAGGTTTGGATGATTTGAGCCGGTTACAGCATTTTTAGTTGTTCTTGGTAGGTTTTTATCAGTTTTTGATCGGGTTTAGTCGCTTTTGACCAATGCTTGCCTGGATAAAAGTACTCCTTTTTTCAAGCATCCATTTTCTTAGTTGTGGTCTTGAAACGGAGTCATGTATCACATGTTATGACCATTTTATTGCAACCTACGTTTTCAGATAATTTCAATATAAATTTGTTTTTGTATGTTAGCGATTGTGTTTGGTAATCTATTTCTTGATAGCTCTCAATTTTAATAGAATAAAACATGGAATCAAATATTTCAGAGTCATATAATACATAAGCAAGTTGATCCTACATGAAATGTCAAAAAATACTTGTCCTTCGTTTGCATATTATTCACCTATGTAGGCTTCCCAAGGTTAAACAATATCATTTTTAGGTCAAATAACATGACGTTTTGTTAGAGCACACTCTTGATAGCTCTCAATTTTAATAGAATAAAACATGGAATCAAATATTTCAGAGTCATATAATACATAAGCATGTTGATCCTACATGAAATGTCAAAAAATACTTGTCCTTCTGTTGCATATTATTCACCTATGTAGGCTTCCAAGGTTAAACAATATCATTTTTAGGTCAAATAACATGATGTTTTGTTAGAGCACACTCATGTCTTGACCTTTATACTATAATGTGCCGTCGAGATGCTCTTTGTCTACTACATTCACAACTACCTCAAATACTAGCTGACCAACTTTTACACCAATAAAACACAACCAAAACTAAACAGAGCAAACATATAGATATGTTTTATCCATCAAGAATCCGGGCAAATACATTATGCCCGGATTCTATGTGGTCTATATGGACTGGAAATAATTTTAGAGGTTTTTTCTTAGGTTTGGATGATTTGAGCCGGTTACGGCATTTTTAGCTGTTCTTGGTAGGTTTTTGTCAGTTTTTGATCGGTTTTAGTCGTTTTTGACCAATGCTTGCCTGGATAAAAGTACTCCTTTTTTCAAGCATCCATTTTCTTAGTTGGGGTCTTGAAACGGAGTCATGTATCACATGTTATGACTATTTTATTGCAACCCACGTTTTCAGATAATTTAAATATAAATTTGTTTTTGTATGTTAGCGATTGTGTTTGGTAATCTATTTCTTGATAGCTCTCAATTTTAATAGAATAAAACATGGAATCAAATATTTCAGAGTCATATAATACATAAGCAAGTTGATCCTACATGAAATGTCAAAAAATACTTGTCCTTCTTTTGCATATTATTCACCTATGTAGGCTTCCCAATGTTAAACAATATCATTTTTAGGTCAAATAAAATGACGTTTTGTTAGAGCACACTCATGTCTTGACCTTTATACTATAATGTGCCGTCGAGATGCTCTTTGTCTACTACATTCACAACTACCTCAAATACTAGCAAACATATAGATGTGTTTTATCCATCAAGAATCCGGGCAAATACATTATGCCCGGATTCTATGTGGTCTATATGGACTGGAAATAAATTTAGAGGTTTTTTCTTAGGTTTGGATGATTTGAGCCGGTTACGGCATTTTTAGCTGTTCTTGGTAGGTTTTTATCAGTTTTGATCGGGTTTAGTCGCTTTTGACCAATGCTTGCCTGGATAAAAGTACTCCTTTTTTCAAGCATCCATTTTCTTAGTTGTGGTCTTGAAACGGAGTCATGTATCACATGTTATGACCATTTTATTGCAACCCACGTTTTCAGATAATTTCAATATAAATTTGTTTTTGTATGTTAGCGATTGTGTTTGGTAATCTATTTCTTGATAGCTCTTAATTTTAATAGAATAAAACATGGAATCAAATATTTCAGAGTCATATAATACTTAAGCAAGTTGATCCTACATGAAATGTCAAAAAATACTTGTCCTTTTTTTGCATATTATTCACCTATGTAGGCTTTCCAAGGTTAAACAATATCATTTTTAGGTCAAATAACATGACGTTTTGTTAGAGCACACTCTTGATAGCTCTCAATTTTAATACAATAAAACATGGAATCAAATATTTCAGAGTCATATAATACATAAGCAAGTTGATCCTACATGAAATGTCAAAAAATACTTGTCCTTCTTTTGCATATTATTCACCTATGTAGGCTTCCCAAGGTTAAACAATATCATTTTTAGGTCAAATAACATGATGTTTTGTTAGAGCACACTCATGTCTTGACCTTTATACTATAATGTGCCGTCGAGATGCTCTTTGTCTACTACATTCACAACTACCTCAAATACTAGCTGACCAACTTTTACACCAATAAAACACAACCAAAACTAAACAGAGCAAACATATAGATGTGTTTTATCCATCAAGAATCCGGGCAAATACATTATGCCCGGATTCTATGTGGTCTATATGGACTGGAAATAATTTTAGAGGTTTTTTCTTAGGTTTGGATGATTTGAGCCGGTTACGGCATTTTTAGCTGTTCTTGGTAGGTTTTTATCAGTTTTTGATCGGGTTTAGTCGCTTTTGACCAATGCTTGCCTGGATAAAAGTACTCCTTTTTTCAAGCATCCATTTTCTTAGTTGTGGTCTTGAAACGGAGTCATGTATCACATGTTATGACCATTTTATTGCAACCCACGTTTTCAGATAATTTCAATATAAATTTGTTTTTGTATGTTAGCGATTGTGTTTGGTAATCTATTTCTTGATAGCTCTCAATTTTAATAGAATAAAACATGGAATCAAATATTTCTGAGTCATATAATACATAAGCATGTTAATCCTACATGAAATGTCAAAAAATACTTGTCCTTCTTTTGCATATTATTCACCTATGTAGGCTTCCCAAGGTTAAACAATATCATTTTTAGGTCAAATAACATGACGTTTTGTTAGAGCACACTCTTGATAGCTCTCAATTTTAATAGAATAAAACATGGAATCAAATATTTCAGAGTCATATAATACATAAGCAAGTTGATCCTACATGAAATGTCAAAAAATACTTGTCCTTCTTTTGCATATTATTCACCTATGTAGGCTTCACAAGGTTAATCAATATCATTTTTAGGTCAAATAACATGATGTTTTGTTAGAGCACACTCATGTCTTGACCTTTATACTATAATGTGCCGTCGAGATGCTCTTTGTCTACTACATTCACAACTACCTCAAATACTAGCTGACCAACTTTTACACCAATAAAACACAACCAAAACTAAACAGAGCAAACATATAGATGTGTTTTATCCATCAAGAATCCGGGCAAATACATTATGCCCGGATTCTATGTGGTCTATATGGACTGGAAATAATTTTAGAGGTTTTTTCTTAGGTTTGAATGATTTGAGCCGGTTACGGCATTTTTAGCTGTTCTTGGTAGGTTTTTATCAGTTTTGATCGGGTTTAATCGCTTTTGACCAATGCTTGCCTGGATAAAAGTACTCCTTTTTTCAAGCATCCATTTTCTTAGTTGTGGTCTTGAAACGGAGTCATGTATCACATGTTATGACCATTTTATTGCAACCCACGTTTTTAGATAATTTCAATATAAATTTGTTTTTGTATGTTAGCGATTGTGTTTGGTAATCTATTTCTTGATAGCTCTAAATTTTAATAGAATAAAACATGGAATCAAATATTTCAGAGTCATATAATACATAAGCAAGTTGATCCTACATGAAATGTCAAAAAATACTTGTCCTTCTTTTGCATATTATTCACCTATGTAGGCTTCCCAATGTTAAACAATGTCATTTTTAGGTCAAATAACATGACGTTTTGTTAGAGCACACTCATGTCTTGACCTTTATACTATAATGTGCCGTCGAGATGCTCTTTATCTACTACATTCACAACTACCTCAAATACTAGCTGACCAACTTTTACACCAATAAAACACAACCAAAACTAAACAGAGCAAACATATAGATGTGTTTTATCCATCAAGAATCCGGGCAAATACATTATGCCCGGATTCTATGTGGTCTATATGGACTGGAAATAATTTTAGAGGTTTTTTCTTAGGTTTGGATGATTTGAGCCGGTTACGGCATTTTTAGCTGTTCTTGGTAGGTTTTTATCAGTTTTTGATCGGGTTTAGTCGCTTTTGACCAATGCTTGCCTGGATAAAAGTACTCCTTTTTTCAAGCATCCATTTTCTTAGTTGGGGTCTTGAAACGGAGTCATGTATCACATGTTATGACCATTTTATTGCAACCCACGTTTTCAGATAATTTCAATATAAATTTGTTTTTGTATGTTAGCAATTGTGTTTGGTAATCTATTTCTTGATAGCTCTCAATTTTAATAGAATAAAACATGGAATCAAATATTTCAGAGTCATATAATACATAAGCAAGTTGATCCTACATGAAATGTCAAAAAATACTTGTCCTTCTTTTGCATATTATTCACCTATGTAGGCTTCCCAATGTTAAACAATATCATTTTTAGGTCAAATAAAATGACGTTTTGTTAGAGCACACTCATGTCTTGACCTTTATACTATAATGTGCCGTCGAGATGCTCTTTGTCTACTACATTCACAACTACCTCAAATACTAGCAAACATATAGATGTGTTTTATCCATCAAGAATCCGGGCAAATACATTATGCCCGGATACTATGTGGTCTATATGGACTGAAAATAATTTTAGAGGTTTTTTCTTAGGTTTGGATGATTTGAGCCGGTTACGGCATTTTTAGCTGTTCTTGGTAGGTTTTTATCAGTTTTTGATCGGGTTTAGTCGCTTTTGACCAATGCTTGCCTGGATAAAAGTACTCCTTTTTTCAAGCATCCATTTTCTTAGTTGTGGTCTTGAAACGGAGTCATGTATCACATGTTATGACCATTTTATTGCAACCCACGTTTTCAGATAATTTCAATATAAATTTGTTTTTGT
The DNA here is from genome assembly GCA_025667525.1 of Glebionis coronaria. Classification (NCBI taxonomy): domain Eukaryota; kingdom Viridiplantae; phylum Streptophyta; class Magnoliopsida; order Asterales; family Asteraceae; genus Glebionis; species Glebionis coronaria. The sequence goes on along the minus strand of JANFOE010000944.1, from coordinate 1,175,638 downwards.
ATGTTAGCGATTGTGTTTGGTAATCTATTTCTTGATAGCTCTCAATTTTAATAGAATAAAACATGGAATCAAATATTTCAGAGTCATATAATACATAAGCAAGTTGATCCTACATGAAATGTCAAAAAATACTTGTCCTTCTTTTGCATATTATTCACCTATGTAGGCTTCCCAAGGTTAAACAATATCATTTTTAGGTCAAATAACATGACGTTTTGTTAGAGCACACTCTTGATAGCTCTCAATTTTAATAGAATAAAACATGGAATCAAATATTTCAGAGTCATATAATACATAAGCAAGTTTATCCTACATGAAATGTCAAAAAATACTTGTCCTTCTTTTGCATATTATTCACCTATGTAGGCTTCCCAAGGTTAAACAATATCATTTTTAGGTCAAATAACATGATGTTTTGTTAGAGCACACTCATGTCTTGACCTTTATACTATAATGTGCCGTCGAGATGCTCTTTGTCTACTACATTCACAACTACCTCAAATACTAGCTGACCAACTTTTACACCAATAAAACATAACCAAAACTAAACAGAGCAAACATATAGATGTGTTTTATCCATCAAGAATCCCGTCAAATACATTATGCCCGGATTCTATGTGGTCTATATGGACTGGAAATAATTTTAGAGGTTTTTTCTTAGGTTTGGATGATTTGAGCCGGTTACGGCATTTTTAGCTGTTCTTGGTAGGTTTTTATCAGTTTTTGATCGGGTTTAGTCGCTTTTGACCAATGCTTGCCTGGATAAAAGTACTCCTTTTCTCAAGCATCCATTTTCTTAGTTGTGGTCTTGAAACGGAGTCATGTATCACATGTTATGACCATTTTATTGCAACCCACGTTTTCAGATAATTTCAATATAAATTTGTTTTTGTATGTTAGCGATTGTGGTTGGTAATCTATTTCTTGATAGCTCTCAATTTTAATAGAATAAAACATGGAATCAAATATTTCAGAGTCATATAATACATAAGCAAGTTGATCCTACATGAAATGTCAAAAAATACTTGTCCTTCTTTTGCATATTATTCACCTATGTAGGCTTCCCAATGTTAAACAATATCATTTTTAGGTCAAATAAAATGACGTTTTGTTAGAGCACACTCATGTCTTGACCTTTATACTATAATGTGCCGTCGAGATGCTCTTTGTCTACTACATTCACAACTACCTCAAATACTAGCAAACATATAGATGTGTTTTATCCATCAAGAATCCGGGCAAATACATTATGCCCGGATACTATGTGGTCTATATGGACTGAAAATAATTTTAGAGGTTTTTTCTTAGGTTTGGATGATTTGAGCCGGTTACGGCATTTTTAGCTGTTCTTGGTAGGTTTTTATCAGTTTTTGATCGGGTTTAGTCGCTTTTGACCAATGCTTGCCTGGATAAAAGTACTCCTTTTTTCAAGCATCCATTTTCTTAGTTGTGGTCTTGAAACGGAGTCATGTATCACATGTTATGACCATTTTATTGCAACCCACGTTTTCAGATAATTTCAATATAAATTTGTTTTTGTATGTTAGCGATTGTGTTTGGTAATCTATTTCTTGATAGCTCTCAATTTTAATAGAATAAAACATGGAATCAAATATTTCAGAGTCATATAATACATAAGCAAGTTGATCCTACATGAAATGTCAAAAAATACTTGTCCTTCTTTTGCATATTATTCACCTATGTAGGCTTCCCAAGGTTAAACAATATCATTTTTAGGTCAAATAACATGACGTTTTGTTAGAGCACACTCTTGATAGCTCTCAATTTTAATAGAATAAAACATGGAATCAAATATTTCAGAGTCATATAATACATAAGCAAGTTTATCCTACATGAAATGTCAAAAAATACTTGTCCTTCTTTTGCATATTATTCACCTATGTAGGCTTCCCAAGGTTAAACAATATCATTTTTAGGTCAAATAACATGATGTTTTGTTAGAGCACACTCATGTCTTGACCTTTATACTATAATGTGCCGTCGAGATGCTCTTTGTCTACTACATTCACAACTACCTCAAATACTAGCTGACCAACTTTTACACCAATAAAACACAACCAAAACTAAACAGAGCAAACATATAGATGTGTTTTATCCATCAAGAATCCCGTCAAATACATTATGCCCGGATTCTATGTGGTCTATATGGACTGGAAATAATTTTAGAGGTTTTTTCTTAGGTTTGGATGATTTGAGCCGGTTACGGCATTTTTAGCTGTTCTTGGTAGGTTTTTATCAGTTTTTGATCAGGTTTAGTCGCTTTTGACCAATGCTTGCCTGGATAAAAGTACTCCTTTTCTCAAGCATCCATTTTCTTAGTTGTGGTCTTGAAACGGAGTCATGTATCACATGTTATGACAATTTTATTGCAACCCACGTTTTCAGATAATTTCAATATAAATTTGTTTTTGTATGTTAGCGATTGTGGTTAGTAATCTATTTCTTGATAGCTCTCAATTTTAATAGAATAAAACATGGAATCAAATATTTCAGAGTCATATAATACATAAGCAAGTTGATCCTACATGAAATGTCAAAAAATACTTGTCCTTCTTTTGCATATTATTCACCTATGTAGGCTTCCCAAGGTTAAACAATATCATTTTTAGGTCAAATAACATGACGTTTTGTTAGAGCACACTCTTGATAGCTCTCAATTTTAATAGACTAAAACATGGAATCAAATATTTCAGTGTCATATAATACATAAGCAAGTTGACCCTACATGAAATGTCAAAAAATAGTTGTCCTTCTTTTGCATATTATTCACCTATGTAGGCTTCCCAAGGTTAAACAATATCATTTTTAGGTCAAATAACATGACGTTTTGTTAGAGCACACTCTTGATAACTCTCAGTTTTAATAGAATAAAACATGGAATCAAATATTTCAGAGTCATATAATACATAAGCAAGTTGATCATACATAAAATGTCAAAAAATACTTGTCCTTCTTTTGCATATTATTCACCTATATAGGCTTCCAAGGTTAAACAATATCATTTTTAGGTCAAATAACATGACGTTTTGTTAGAGCACACTCTTTATAGCTCTCAATTTTAATAGAATAAAACATGGAATCAAATATTTCAGAGTCATATAATACATAAGCAAGTTGATCCTACATGAAATGTCAAAAAATACTTCTCCTTCTTTTGCATATTATTCACCTATGTAGGCTTCCCAAGGTTAAACAATATCATTTTTAGGTCAAATAACATAACGTTTTGTTAGAGCACACTCATGTCTTGACCTTTATACTATAATGTGCCGTCGAGATGCTCTTTGTCTACTACATTCACAACTACCTCAAATACTAGCTGACCAACTTTTACACCAATAAAACACAACCAAAACTAAACAGGGCAAACATATAGATGTGTTTTATCCATCAAGAATCCGGGCAAATACATTATGCCCGGATTCTATGTGGTCTATATGGACTGGAAATAATTTTAGAGGTTTTGTCTTAGGTTTGGATGATTTGAGCCGGTTACGGCATTTTTAGCTGTTCTTGGTAGGTTTTTATCAGTTTTTGATCGGGTTTAGTCGCTTTTGACCAATGCTTGCCTGGATAAAAGTACTCCTTTTTCAAGCATCCATTTTCTTAGTTGTGGTCTTGAAACGGAGTCATGTATCACATGTTATGACCATTTTATTGCAACCCACGTTTTCAGATAATTTCAATATAAATTTGTTTTTGTATGTTAGCGATTGTGTTTGGTAATCTATTTCTTGATAGCTCTCAATTTTAATAGAATAAAACATGGAATCAAATATTTCAGAGTCATATAATACATAAGCAAGTTGATCCTACATGAAATGTCAAAAAATACTTGTCCTTCTTTTGCATATTATTCACCTATGTAGGCTTCCCAAGGTTAAACAATATCATTTTTAGGTCAAATAACATGACGTTTTGTTAGAGCACACTCTTGATAGCTCTCAATTTTAATAGAATAAAACATGGAATCAAATATTTCAGAGTCATATAATACATAAGCAAGTTTATCCTACATGAAATGTCAAAAAATACTTGTCCTTCTTTTGCATATTATTCACCTATGTAGGCTTCCCAAGGTTAAACAATATCATTTTTAGGTCAAATAACATGATGTTTTGTTAGAGCACACTCATATCTTGACCTTTATACTATAATGTGCCGTCGAGATGCTCTTTGTCTACTACATTCACAACTACCTCAAATACTAGCTGACCAACTTTTACACCAATAAAACACAACCAAAACTAAACAGAGCAAACATATAGATGTGTTTTATCCATCAAGAATCCCGGCAAATACATTATGCCCGGATTCTATATGGTCTATATGGACTGGAAATAGTTTTAGAGGTTTTTTCTTAGGTTTGGATGATTTGAGCCGGTTACGGCATTTTTAGCTGTTCTTGGTAGGTTTTTATCAGTTTTTGATCGGGTTTAGTCGCTTTTGACCAATGCTTGCCTGGATAAAAGTACTCCTTTTCTCAAGCATCCATTTTCTTAGTTGTGGTCTTGAAACAGAGTCATGTATCATATGTTATGACCATTTTATTGCAACCCACGTTTTCAGATAATTTCAATATAAATTTTTTTTTGTATGTTAGCGATTGTGGTTGGTAATCTATTTCTTGATATCTCTCAATTTTAATAAAATAAAACATGGAATCAAATATTTCAGAGTCATATAATACATAAGCAAGTTAATCCTACATGAAATGTCAAAAAATACTTGTCCTTCTTTTGCATATTATTCACCTATGTAGGCTTCCCAAGGTTAAACAATATCATTTTTAGGTCAAATAACATGACGTTTTGTTAGAGCACACTCTTGATAGCTCTCAATTTTAATAGACTAAAACATGGAATCAAATATTTCAGTGTCATATAATACATAAGCAAGTTGATCCTACATGAAATGTCAAAAAATACTTGTCCTTCTTTTGCATATTATTCACCTATGTAGGCTTCCCAAGGTTAAACAATATCATTTTTAGGTCAAATAACATGACGTTTTGTTAGAGCACACTCTTGATAACTCTCAATTTTAATAGAATAAAACATGGAATCAAATATTTCAGAGTCATATAATACATAAGCAAGTTGATCCTACATAAAATGTCAAAAAATACTTGTCCTTCTTTTGCATATTATTCACCTATATAGGCTTCCCAAGGTTAAACAATATCATTTTTAGGTCAAATAACATGACGTTTTGTTAGAGCACACTCTTTATAGCTCTCAATTTTAATAGAATAAAACATGGAATCAAATATTTCAGAGTCATATAATACATAAGCAAGTTGATCCTACATGAAATGTCAAAAAATACTTGTCCTTCTTTTGCATATTATTCACCTATGTAGGCTTCCCAAGGTTAAACAATATCATTTTTAGGTCAAATAACATAACGTTTTGTTAGAGCACACTCATGTCTTGACCTTTATACTATAATGTGCCGTCGAGATGCTCTTTGTCTACTACATTCACAACTACCTCAAATACTAGCTGACCAACTTTTACACCAATAAAACACAACCAAAAACTAAACAGGACAAACATATAGATGTGTTTTATCCATCAGGAATCCGGGCAAATACATTATGCCCGGATTCTATGTGGTCTATATGGACTGGAAATAATTTTAGAGGTTTTTTCTTAGGTTTGGATGATTTGAGCCGGTTACGGCATTTTTAGCTGTTCTTGGTAGGTTTTTATCAGTTTTTGATCGGGTTTAGTCGCTTTTGACCAATGCTTGCCTGGATAAAAGTACTCCTTTTTTCAAGCATCCATTTTCTTAGTTGTGGTCTTGAAACGGAGTCATGTATCACATGTTATGAGCATTTTATTGCAACCCACGTTTTCAGATAATTTCAATATAAATTTGTTTTTGTATGTTAGCGATTGTGTTTGGTAATCTATTTCTTGATAGCTCTCAATTTTAATAGAATAAAACATGGAATCAAATATTTTAGAGTCATATAATACATAAGCAAGTTGATCCTACATGAAATGTCAAAAAATACTTGTCCTTGCATATTATTCACCTATGTAGGCTTCCCAAGGTTAAACAATATCATTTTTAGGTCAAAAAACATGACGTTTTGTTAGAGCACACTCATGTCTTGACCTTTATACTATAATGTGCCGTCGAGATGCTCTTTGTCTACTACATTCACAACTACCTCAAATACTAGCTGACCAACTTTTACACCAATAAAACACAACCAAAACTAAACAGAGCAAACATATAGATGTGTTTTATCCATCAAGAATCCGGGCAAATACATTATGCGCGGATTCTATGTGGTCTATATGGACTAGAAATAAATTTAGTGGGTTTTTCTTAGGTTTGGATGATTTGAGCCGGTTACGGCATTTTTAGCTGTTCTTGGTAGGTTTTTATCAGTTTTTGATCGGGTTTAGTCGCTTTTGACCATTGCTTGCCTGGATAAAAGTACTCCTTTTTTCAAGCATCCATTTTCTTAGTTGTGGTCTTGAAACGGAGTCATGTATCACATGTTATGACCATTTTATTGCAACCCACGTTTTCAGATAATTTCAATATAAATTTGTTTTTGTATGTTAGCGATTGTGTTTGGTAATCTATTTCTTGATAGCTCTCAATTTTAATAGAATAAAACATGGAATCAAATATTTCAGAGTCATATAATACATAAGCAAGTTGATCCTACATGAAATGTCAAAAAATACTTGTCCTTCTTTTGCATATTATTCACCTATGTAGGCTTCCCAAGGTTAAACAATATCATTTTTAGGTCAAATAACATGACGTTTTGTTAGAGCACACTCATGTCTTGACCTTTATACTATAATGTGCCGTCGAGATGCTCTTTGTCTACTACATTCACAACTACCTCAAATACTAGCTGACCAACTTTTACACCAATAAAACACAAGCAAAACTAAACAGAGCAAACATATAGATGTGTTTTATCCATCAAGAATCCGGGCAAATACATTATGCTCGGATTCTATGTGGTCTATATGGACTGGAAATAATTTTAGAGGTTTTTTCTTAGGTTTGGATGATTTGAGCCGGTTACGGCATTTTTAGCTGTTATTGGTAGTTTTTTATCAGTTTTTGATCGGGTTTAGTCGCTTTTAACCAATGCTTGCCTGGATAAAAGTACTCCTTTTTTCAAGCATCCATTTTCTTAGTTGTGGTCTTGAAACGGAGTCATGTATCACATGTTATGACCATTTTATTGCAACCCACGTTTTCAGATAATTTCAATATAAATTTGTTTTTGTATGTTAGCGATTGTGTTTGGTAATCTATTTCTTGATAGCTCTCAATTTTAATCGAATAAAACATGGAATCAAATATTTCAGAGTCATATAATACATAAGCAAGTTGATCCTACATGAAATGTCAAAAAATACTTGTCCTTCTTTTGCATATTATTCACCTATGTAGGCTTCCCAAGGTTAAACAATATCATTTTTAGGTCAAATAACATGACGTTTTGTTAGAGCACACTCATGTCTTGACCTTTATACTATAATGTGCCGTCGAGATGCTCTTTGTCTACTACATTCACAACTACCTCAAATACTAGCTGACCAACTTTTACACCAATAAAACACAACCAAAACTAAACAGAGCAAACATATAGATGTGTTTTATCCATCAAGAATCCGGGCAAATACATTATGCGCGGATTCTATGTGGTCTATATGGACTGGAAATAAATTTAGAGGTTTTTTCTTAGGTTTGGATGATTTGAGCCGGTTAGGGCATTTTTAGCTGTTCTTGGTAGGTTTTTATCAGTTTTTGATCGGGTTTATTCGCTTTTGACCAATGCTTGCCTGGATAAAAGTACTCCTTTTTTCAAGCATCCATTTTCTTAGTTGTGGTCTTGAAAAGGAGTCATGTATCACATGTTATGACCATTTTATTGCAACCCACGTTTTCAGATAATTTCAATATAAATTTGTTTTTGTATGTTAGCGATTGTGTTTGGTAATCTATTTCTTGATAGCTCTCAATTTTAATAGAATAAAACATGGAATCAAATATTTCAGAGTCATATAATACATAAGCAAGTTGATCCTACATGAAATGTCAAAAAATACTTGTCCTTCTTTTGCATATTATTCACCTATGTAGGCTTCCCAATGTTAAACAATATCATTTTTAGGTCAAATAACATGACGTTTTATTAGAGCACACTCATGTCTTGACCTTTATACTATAATGTGCCGTCGAGATGCTCTTTGTCTACTACATTCACAACTACCTCAAATACTAGCTGACCAACTTTTACACCAATAAAACACAACCAAAACTAAACAGAGCAAACATATAGATGTGTTTTATCCATCAAGAATCCGGGCAAATACATTATGCCCGGATTCTATGTGGTCTATATGGACTGGAAATAATTTTAGAGGTTTTTTCTTAGGTTTGGATGATTTGAGCCGGTTACGGCATTTTTAGCTGTTCTTGGTAGGTTTTTATCAGTTTTGATCGGGTTTAGTCGCTTTTGACCAATGCTTGCCTGGATAAAAGTACTCCTTTTTTCAAGCATCCATTTTCTTAGTTGTGGTCTTGAAACGGAGTCATGTATCACATGTTATGACCATTTTATTGCAATCCACGTTTTCAGATAATTTCAATATAAATTTGTTTTTGTATGTTAGCGATTGTGTTTGGTAATCTATTTCTTGATAGCTCTCAATTTTAATAGAATAAAACATGGAATCAAATATTTCAGAGGCATATAATACATAAGCAAGTTGATCCTACATGAAATGTCAAAAAATACTTGTCCTTCTTTTGCATATTATTCACCTATGTAGGCTTCCCAAGGTTAAACAATATCATTTTTAGGTCAAATAACATGACGTTATGTTAGAGCACACTCATGTCTTGACCTTTATATTATAATGTGCCGTCGAGATGCTCTTTGTCTACTACATTCACAACTACCTCAAATACTAGCTGACCAACTTTTACACCAATAAAACACAACCAAAACTAAACAGAGCAAACATATAGATGTGTTTTATCCATCAAGAATCTGGGAAAATACATTATGCGCGGATTCTATGTGGTCTATATGGACTGGAAATAAATTTAGAAGTTTTTTCTTAGGTTTGGATGATTTGAGCCGGTTACGGCATTTTTAGCTGTTCTTGGTAGGTTTTTATCAGTTTTTGATCGGGTTTAGTAGATTTTGACCAATGCTTGCCTGGATAAAAGTACTCCTTTTTTCAAGCATCCATTTTCTTAGTTGTGGTCTTGAAACGGAGTCATGTATCACATGTTATGACCATTTTATTGCAACCCACGTTTTCAGATAATTTCAATATAAATTTGTTTTTGTATGTTAGCGATTGTGTTTGGTAATCTATTTCTTGATAGCTCTCAATTTTAATAGAATAAAACATGGAATCAAATATTTCAGAGTCATATAATACATAAGCAAGTTGATCCTACATGAAATGTCAAAAAATACTTGTCCTTCTTTTGCATATTATTCACCTATGTAGGCTTCCCAAGGTTAAACAATATCATTTTTAGGTCAAATAACATGACGTTTTGTTAGAGCAAACTCATGTCTTGACCTTTATACTATAATGTGCCGTCGAGATGCTTTTTGTCTACTACATTCACAACTACCTCAAATACTAGCTGACCAACTTTTACACCAATAAAACACAACCAAAACTAAACAGAGCAAACATATAGATGTGTTTTATCCATCAAGAATCCGGGCGAATACATTATGCGCGGATTCTATGTGGTCTATATGGACTGGAAATAAATTTAGAGGTTTTTTCTTAGGTTTGGATGATTTGAGCCGGTTACGGCATTTTAGCTGTTCTTGGTAGGTTTTTATCAGTTTTTGATCGGGTTTAGTAGATTTTGACCAATGCTTGCCTGGATGAAAGTACTCCTTTTTTCAAGCATCCATTTTCTTAGTTGTGGTCTTGAAACGGAGTCATGTATCACATGTTATGACCATTTTATTGCAACCCACGTTTTCAGATAATTTCAATATAAATTTGTTTTTGTATGTTAGCGATTGTGTTTGGTAATCTATTTCTTGATAGCTCTCAATTTTAATAGAATAAAACATGGAATCAAATATTTCAGAGTCATATAATACATAAGCAAGTTGATCCTACATGAAATGTCAAAAAATACTTGTCCCTTCTTTTGCATATTATTCACCTATGTAGGCTTCCCAAGGTTAAACAGTATCATTTTTAGGTCAAATAACATGACGTTTTGTTAGAGCACACTCATGTCTTGACCTTTATACTATAATGTGCCGTCGAGATGCTCTTTGTCTACTACATTCACAACTACCTCAAATACTAGCTGACCAACTTTTACACCAATAAAACACAACCAAAACTAAACAGAGCAAACATATAGATGTGTTTTATCCATCAAGAATCCGGGCGAATACATTATGCGCGGATTCTATGTGGTCTATATGGACTGGAAATAAATTTAGAGGTTTTTTCTTAGGTTTGGATGATTTGAGCCGGTTACGGCATTTTTAGCTGTTCTTGGTAGGTTTTTATCAGTTTTTTATCGGGTTTAGTCGCTTTTGACCAATGCTTGCCTGGATGAAAGTACTCCTTTTTTCAAGAATCCATTTTCTTAGTTGTGGTCTTGAAACGGAGTCATGTATCACATGTTATGACCATTTTATTGCAACCCACGTTTTCAGATAATTTCAATATAAATTTGTTTTTGTATGTTAGCGATTGTGTTTGGTAATCTATTTCTTGATAGCTCTCAATTTTAATAGAATAAAACATGGAATCAAATATTTCAGAGTCATATAATACATAAGCAAGTTGATCCTACATGAAATGTCAAAAAATACTTGTTCTTCTTTTGCATATTATTCACCTATGTAGGCTTCCCAATGTTAAACAATATCATTTTTAGGTCAAATAACATGACGTTTTATTAGAGCAAACTCATGTCTTGACCTTTATACTATAATGTGCCGTCGAGATGCTCTTTGTCTACTACATTCACAACTACCTCAAATACTAGCTGACCAACTTTTACACCAACAAAACACAACCAAAACTAAACAGAGCAAACATATAGATGTGTTTTATCCATCAAGAATCCGGGCAAATACATTATGCGCAGATTCTATGTGGTCTATATGGACTGGAAATAAATTTAGTGGTTTTTTCTTAGGTTTGGATGATTTGAGCCGGTTACGGCATTTTTAGCTGTTCTTGGTAGGTTTTTATCAGTTTTTGATCGGGTTTAGTCGCTTTTGACCAATGCTTGCCTGGATAAAAGTACTCCTTTTTTCAAGCATCCATTTTCTTAGTTGTGGTCTTGAAACGGAGTCATGTATCACATGTTATGACCATTTTATTGCAACCCACGTTTTCAGATAATTTCAATATAAATTTATTTTTGTATGTTAGCGATTGTGTTTGGTAATCTATTTCTTGATAGCTCTCAATTTTAATAGAATAAAACATGGAATCAAATATTTCAGAGTCATATAATACATAAGCAAGTTGATCCTACATGAAATGTCAAAAAATACTTGTCCTTCTTTTGCATATTATTCACCTATGTAGGCTTCCCAAGGTTAAACAATATCATTTTTAGGTCAAATAACATGACGTTTTGTTAGAGCACACTCATGTCTTGACCTTTATACTATAATGTGCCGTCGAGATGCTCTTTGTCTACTACATTCACAACTACCTCAAATACTAGCTGACCAACTTTTACACCAATAAAACACAACCAAAACTAAACAGAGCAAACATATAGATGTGTTTTATCCATCAAGAATCCGGGCGAATACATTATGCGCGGATTCTATGTGGTCTATATGGACTGGAAATAAATTTAGAGGTTTTTTCTTAGGTTTGGATGATTTGAGCCGGTTACGGCATTTTTAGCTGTTCTTGGTAGGTTTTTATCAGTTTTTGATCGGGTTTAGTCGCTTTTGACCAATGCTTGCCTGGATGAAAGTACTCCTTTTTTCAAGCATCCATTTTCTTAGTTGTGGTCTTGAAACGGAGTCATGTATCACATGTTATGACCATTTTATTGCAACCCACGTTTTCAGATAATTTCAATATAAATTTGTTTTTGTATGTTAGCGATTGTGTTTGGTAATCTATTTCTTGATAGCTCTCAATTTTAATAGAATAAAACATGGAATCAAATATTTCAGAGTCATATAATACATAAGCAAGTTGATCCTACATGAAATGTCAAAAAATACTTGTCCTTCTTTTGCATATTATTCACCTATGTAGGCTTCCCAATGTTAAACAATATCATTTTTAGGTAAAATAACATGACGTTTTATTAGAGCAAACTCATGTCTTGACCTTTATACTATAATGTGCCATCGAGATGCTCTTTGTCTACTACATTCACAACTACCTCAAATACTAGCTGACCAACTTTTACACCAATAAAACACAACCAAAACTAAACAGAGCAAACATATAGATGTGTTTTATCCATCAAGAATCCGGGCAAATACATTATGCCCGGATTCTATGTGGTCTATATGGACTGGAAATAATTTTAGAGGTTTTTTCTTAGGTTTGGATGATTTGAGCCGGTTACGGCATTTTTAGCTGTTCTTGGTAGGTTTTTATCAGTTTTTGATCGGGTTTAGTCGCTTTTAACCAATGCTTGCCTGGATAAAAGTACTCCTTTTTTTAAGCATCCATTTTCTTAGTTGTGGTCTTGAAACGGAGTCATGTATCACATGTTATGACCATTTTATTGCAACCCACGTTTTCAGATAATTTCAATATAAATTTGTTTTTGTATGTTAGCGATTGTGTTTGGTAATCTATTTCTTGATAGCTCTCAATTTTAATAGAATAAAACATGGAATCAAATATTTCAGAGTCATATAATACATAAGCAAGTTGATCCTACATGAAATGTCAAAAAATACTTGTCCTTCTTTTACATATTATTCACCTATGTAGGCTTCCCAATGTTAAACAATATCATTTTTAGGTCAAATAACATGACGTTTTATTAGAGCACACTCATGTCTTGACCTTTATACTATAATGTGTCGTCGAGATGCTCTTTTTCTACTACATTCACAACTACCTCAAATACTAGCTGACCAACTTTTACACCAATAAAACACAACCAAAACTAAACAGAGCAAACATATAGATGTGTTTTATCCATCAAGAATCCGGGCAAATACATTATGCCCGGATTCTATGTGGTCTATATGGACTGGAAATAATTTTAGACGTTTTTTCTTAGGTTTGGATGATTTGAGCCGGTTACGGCATTTTTAGCTGTTCTTGGTAGGTTTTTATCAGTTTTTGATCGGGTTTAGTCGCTTTTAACCAATGCTTGCCTGGATAAAAGTACTCCTTTTTTCAAGCATCCATTTTCTTAGTTGTGGTCTTGAAACGGAGTCATGTATCACATGTTATGACCATTTTATTGCAACCCACGTTTTCAGATAATTTCAATATAAATTTGTTTTTGTATGTTAGCGATTGTGTTTGGTAATCTATTTCTTGATAGATCTCAATTTTAATAGAATAAAACATTGAATCAAATATTTCAGAGTCATATAATACATAAGCAAGTTGATCCTACATGAAATGTCAAAAAATACTTGTCCTTCTTTTGCATATTATTCACCTATGTAGGCTTCCCAAGGTTAAACAATATCATTTTTAGGTCAAATAACATGACGTTTTGTTAGAGCACACTCTTGATAGCTCTCAATTTTAATAGAATAAAACATGGAATCAAATATTTCAGAGTCATATAATACATAAGCAAGTTTATCCTACATGAAATGTCAAAAAATACTTGTCCTTCTTTTGCATATTATTCACCTATGTAGGCTTCCCAAGGTTAAACAATATCATTTTTAGGTCAAATAACATGATGTTTTGTTAGAGCACACTCATGTCTTGACCTTTATACTATAATGTGCCGTCGAGATGCTCTTTGTCTACTACATTCACAACTACCTCAAATACTAGCTGACCAACTTTTACGCCAATAAAACACAACCAAAACTAAACAGAGCAAACATATAGATGTGTTTTATCCATCAAGAATCCGGGCAAATACATTATGCGCGGATTCTATGTGGTCTATATGGACTGGAAATAAATTTAGTGGTTTTTTCTTAGGTTTGGATGATTTGAGCCGGTTACGGCATTTTTAGCTGTTCTTGGTAGGTTTTTATCAGTTTTTGATCGGGTTTAGTCGCTTTTGACCAATGCTTGCCTGGATAAAAGTACTCCTTTTTTCAAGCATCCATTTTCTTAGTTGTGGTCTTGAAACGGAGTCATGTATCACATGTTATGACCATTTTATTGCAACCCACGTTTTCAGATAATTTCAATATAAATTTATTTTTGTATGTTAGCGATTGTGTTTGGTAATCTATTTCTTGATAGCTCTCAATTTTAATAGAATAAAACATGGAATCAAATATTTCAGAGTCATATAATACATAAGCAAGTTGATCCTACATGAAATGTCAAAAAATACTTGTCCTTCTTTTGCATATTATTCACCTATGTAGGCTTCCCAAGGTTAAACAATATCATTTTTAGGTCAAATAACATGACGTTTTGTTAGAGCACACTCATGTCTTGACCTTTATACTATAATGTGCCATCGAGATGCTCTTTGTCTACTACATTCACAACTACCTCAAATACTAGCTGACCAACTTTTACACCAATAAAACACAACCAAAACTAAACAGAGCAAACATATAGATGTGTTTTATCCATCAAGAATCCGGGCGAATACATTATGCGCGGATTCTATGTGGTCTATATGGACTGGAAATAAATTTAGAGGTTTTTTCTTAGGTTTGGATGATTTGAGCCGGTTACGGCATTTTTAGCTGTTCTTGGTAGGTTTTTATCAGTTTTTGATCGGGTTTAGTCGCTTTTGACCAATGCTTGCCTGGATGAAAGTACTCCTTTTTTCAAGCATCCATTTTCTTAGTTGTGGTCTTGAAACGGAGTCATGTATCACATGTTATGACCATTTTATTACAACCCACGTTTTCAGATAATTTCAATATAAATTTGTTTTTGTATGTTAGCGATTGTGTTTGGTAATCTATTTCTTGATAGCTCTCAATTTTAATAGAATAAAACATGGAATCAAATATTTCAGAGTCATATAATACATAAGCAAGTTGATCCTACATGAAATGTCAAAAAATACTTGTTCTTCTTTTGCATATTATTCACCTATGTAGGCTTCCCAATGTTAAACAATATCATTTTTAGGTCAAATAACATGACGTTTTATTAGAGCAAACTCATGTCTTGACCTTTATACTATAATGTGCCGTCGAGATGCTCTTTGTCTACTACATTCACAACTACCTCAAATACTAGCTGACCAACTTTTACACCAATAAAACACAACCAAAACTAAACAGAGCAAACATATAGATGTGTTTTATCCATCAAGAATCCGGGCAAATACATTATGCGCGGATTCTATGTGGTCTATATGGACTGGAAATAAATTTAGTGGTTTTTTCTTAGGTTTGGATGATTTGAGCCGGTTACGGCATTTTTAGCTGTTCTTGGTAGGTTTTTATCAGTTTTTGATCGGGTTTAGTCGCTTTTGACCAATGCTTGCCTGGATAAAAGTACTCCTTTTTTCAAGCATCCATTTTCTTAGTTGTGGTCTTGAAACGGAGTCATGTATCACATGTTATGACCATTTTATTGCAACCCACGTTTTCAGATAATTTCAATATAAATTTATTTTTGTATGTTAGCGATTGTGTTTGGTAATCTATTTCTTGATAGCTCTCAATTTTAATAGAATAAAACATGGAATCAAATATTTCAGAGTCATATAATACATAAGCAAGTTGATCCTACATGAAATGTCAAAAAATACTTGTCCTTCTTTTGCATATTATTCATCTATGTAGGCTTCCCAAGGTTAAACAATATCATTTTTAGGTCAAATAACATGACGTTTTGTTAGAGCACACTCATGTCTTGACCTTTATACTATAATGTGCCGTCGAGATGCTCTTTGTCTACTACATTCACAACTACCTCAAATACTAGCTGACCAACTTTTACACCAATAAAACACAACCAAAACTAAACAGAGCAAACATATAGATGTGTTTTATCCATCAAGAATCCGGGCGAATACATTATGCGCGGATTCTATGTGGTCTATATGGACTGGAAATAAATTTAGAGGTTTTTTCTTAGGTTTGGATGATTTGAGCCGGTTACGGCATTTTTAGCTGTTCTTGGTAGGTTTTTATCAGTTTTTGATCGGGTTTAGTCGCTTTTGACCAATGCTTGCCTGGATGAAAGTACTCCTTTTTTCAAGCATCCATTTTCTTAGTTGTGGTTTTGAAACGGAGTCATGTATCACATGTTATGACCATTTTATTGCAACCCACGTTTTCAGATAATTTCAATATAAATTTGTTTTTGTATGTTAGCGATTGTGTTTGGTAATCTATTTCTTGATAGCTCTCAATTTTAATAGAATAAAACATGGAATCAAATATTTCAGAGTCATATAATACATAAGCAAGTTGATCCTACATGAAATGTCAAAAAATACTTGTCCTTCTTTTGCATATTATTCACCTATGTAGGCTTCCCAATGTTAAACAATATCATTTTTAGGTCAAATAACATGACGTTTTATTAGAGCAAACTCATGTCTTGACCTTTATACTATAATGTGCCGTCGAGATGCTCTTTGTCTACTACATTCACAACTACCTCAAATACTAGCTGACCAACTTTTACACCAATAAAACACAACCAAAACTAAACAGAGCAAACATATAGATGTGTTTTATCCATCAAGAATCCGGGCAAATACATTATGCCCGGATTCTATGTGGTCTATATGGACTGGAAATAATTTTAGAGGTTTTTTCTTAGGTTTGGATGATTTGAGCCGGTTACGGCATTTTTAGCTGTTCTTGGTAGGTTTTTATCAGTTTTTGATCGGGTTTAGTCGCTTTTAACCAATGCTTGCCTGGATAAAAGTACTCCTTTTTTCAAGCATCCATTTTCTTAGTTGTGGTCTTGAAACGGAGTCATGTATCACATGTTATGACCATTTTATTGCAACCCACGTTTTCAGATAATTTCAATATAAATTTGTTTTTGTATGTTAGCGATTGTGTTTGGTAATCTATTTCTTGATAGCTCTCAATTTTAATAGAATAAAACATGGAATCAAATATTTCAGAGTCATATAATACATAAGCAAGTTGATCCTACATGAAATGTCAAAAAATACTTGTCCTTCTTTTACATATTATTCACCTATGTAGGCTTCCCAATGTTAAACAATATCATTTTTAGGTCAAATAACATGACGTTTTATTAGAGCACACTCATGTCTTGACCTTTATACTATAATGTGTCGTCGAGATGCTCTTTGTCTACTACATTCACAACTACCTCAAATACTAGCTGACCAACTTTTACACCAATAAAACACAACCAAAACTAAACAGAGCAAACATATAGATGTGTTTTATCCATCAAGAATCCGGGCAAATACATTATGCCCGGATTCTATGTGGTCTATATGGACTGGAAATAAGTTTAGACGTTTTTTCTTAGGTTTGGATGATTTGAGCCGGTTACGGCATTTTTAGCTGTTCTTGGTAGGTTTTTATCAGTTTTTGATCGGGTTTAGTCGCTTTTAACCAATGCTTGCCTGGATAAAAGTACTCCTTTTTTCAAGCATCCATTTTCTTAGTTGTGGTCTTGAAACGGAGTCATGTATCACATGTTATGACCATTTTATTGCAACCCACGTTTTCAGATAATTTCAATATAAATTTGTTTTTGTATGTTAGCGATTGTGTTTGGTAATCTATTTCTTGATAGATCTCAATTTTAATAGAATAAAACATGGAATCAAATATTTCAGAGTCATATAATACATAAGCAAGTTGATCCTACATGAAATGTCAAAAAATACTTGTCCTTCTTTTGCATATTATTCACCTATGTAGGCTTCCCAAGGTTAAACAATATCATTTTTAGGTCAAATAACATGACGTTTTGTTAGAGCACACTCTTGATAGCTCTCAATTTTAATAGAATAAAACATGGAATCAAATATTTTAGAGTCATATAATACATAAGCAAGTTGATCCTACATGAAATGTCAAAAAATACTTGTCCTTCTTTTCCATATTATTCACCTATGTAGGCTTCCCAAGGTTAAACAATATCATTTTTAGGTCAAATAACATGACGTTTTGTTAGAGCACACTCATGTCTTGACCTTTATACTATAATGTGCCGTCGAGATGCTCTTTGTCTACTACATTCACAACTACCTCAAATACTAGCTGACCAACTTTTACACCAATAAAACACAACCAAAACTAAACAGAGCAAACATATAGATGTGTTTTATGCATCAAGAATCCGGGCAAATACATTATGCCCGGATTCTATGTGGTCTATATGGACTGGAAATAATTTTAGAGGTTTTTTCTTAGGTTTGGATGATTTGAGCCGGTTACGGCATTTTTAGCTGTTCTTGGTAGGTTTTTATCAGTTTTTGATCGGGTTTAGTCGCTTTTAACCAATGCTTGCCTGGATAAAAGTACTCCTTTTTTCAAGCATCCATTTTCTTAGTTGTGGTCTTGAAACGGAGTCATGTATCACATGTTATGACCATTTTATTGCAACCTACGTTTTCAGATAATTTCAATATAAATTTGTTTTTGTATGTTAGCGATTGTGTTTGGTAATCTATTTCTTGATAGCTCTCAATTTTAATAGAATAAAACATGGAATCAAATATTTCAGAGTCATATAATACATAAGCAAGTTGATCCTACATGAAATGTCAAAAAATACTTGTCCTTCTTTTGCATATTATTCACCTATGTAGGCTTCCCAATGTTAAACAATATCATTTTTAGGTCAAATAACATGACGTTTTATTAGAGCACACTCATGTCTTGACCTTTATACTATAATGTGTCGTCGAGATGCTCTTTGTCTACTACATTCACAACTACCTCAGTTACTAGCTGACCAACTTTTACACCAATAAAACACAACCAAAACTAAACAGAGCAAACATATAGATGTGTTTTATCCATCAAGAATCCGGGCAAATACATTATGCCCGGATTCTATGTGGTCTATATGGACTGGAAATAATTTTAGACGTTTTTTCTTAGGTTTGGATGATTTGAGCCGGTTACGGCATTTTTAGCTGTTCTTGGTAGGTTTTTATCAGTTTTTGATCGAGTTTAGTCGCTTTTAACCAATGCTTGCCTGGATAAAAGTACTCCTTTTTTCAAGCATCCATTTTCTTAGTTATGGTCTTGAAACGGAGTCATGTATCACATGTTATGACCATTTTATTGCAACCCACGTTTTCAGATAATTTCAATATAAATTTGTTTTTGTATGTTAGCGATTGTGTTTGGTAATCTATTTCTTGATAGATCTCAATTTTAATAGAATAAAACATGGAATCAAATATTTCAGAGTCATATAATACATAAGCAAGTTGATCCTACATGAAATGTCAAAAAATACTTGTCCTTCTTTTGCATATTATTTACCTATGTAGGCTTCCCAAGGTTAAACAATATCATTTTTAGGTCAAATAACATGACGTTTTGTTAGAGCACACTCTTGATAGCTCTCAATTTTAATAGAATAAAACATGGAATCAAATATTTCAGAGTCATATAATACATAAGCAAGTTGATCCTACATGAAATGTCAAAAAATACTTGTCCTTCTTTTCCATATTATTCACCTATGTAGGCTTCCCAAGGTTAAACAATATCATTTTTAGGTCAAATAACATGACGTTTTGTTAGAGCACACTCATGTCTTGACCTTTATACTATAATGTGCCGTCGAGATGCTCTTTGTCTACTACATTCACAACTACCTCAAATACTAGCTGACCAACTTTTACACCAATAAAACACAACCAAAACTAAACAGAGCAAACATATAGATGTGTTTTATGCATCAAGAATCCGGGCAAATACATTATGCCCGGATTCTATGTGGTCTATATGGACTGGAAATAATTTTAGAGGTTTTTTCTTAGGTTTGGATGATTTGAGCCGGTTACGGCATTTTTAGCTGTTCTTGGTAGGTTTTTATCAGTTTTTGATCGGGTTTAGTCGCTTTTAACCAATGCTTGCCTGGATAAAAGTACTCCTTTTTTCAAGCATCCATTTTCTTAGTTGTGGTCTTGAAACGGAGTCATGTATCACATGTTATGACCATTTTATTGCAACCCACGTTTTCAGATAATTTCAATATAAATTTGTTTTTGTATGTTAGCGATTGTGTTTGGTAATCTATTTCTTGATAGATCTAAATTTTAATAGAATAAAACATGGAATCAAATATTTCAGAGTCATATAATACATAAGCAAGTTGATCCTACATGAAATGTCAAAAAATACTTGTCCTTCTTTTGCATATTATTTACCTATGTAGGCTTCCCAAGGTTAAACAATATCATTTTTAGGTCAAATAACATGACGTTTTGTTAGAGCACACTCTTGATAGCTCTCAATTTTAATAGAATAAAACATGGAATCAAATATTTCAGAGTCATATAATACATAAGCAAGTTGATCCTACATGAAATGTCAAAAAATACTTGTCCTTCTTTTCCATATTATTCACCTATGTAGGCTTCCCAAGGTTAAACAATATCATTTTTAGGTCAAATAACATGACGTTTTGTTAGAGCACACTCATGTCTTGACCTTTATACTATAATGTGCCGTCGAGATGCTCTTTGTCTACTACATTCACAACTACCTCAAATACTAGCTGACCAACTTTTACACCAATAAAACACAACCAAAACTAAACAGAGCAAACATATAGATGTGTTTTATGCATCAAGAATCCGGGCAAATACATTATGCCCGGATTCTATGTGGTCTATATGGACTGGAAATAATTTTAGAGGTTTTTTCTTAGGTTTGGATGATTTGAGCCGGTTACGGCATTTTTAGCTGTTCTTGGTAGGTTTTTATCAGTTTTTGATCGGGTTTAGTCGCTTTTAACCAATGCTTGCCTGGATAAAAGTACTCCTTTTTTCAAGCATCCATTTTCTTAGTTGTGGTCTTGAAACGGAGTCATGTATCACATGTTATGACCATTTTATTGCAACCCACGTTTTCAGATAATTTCAATATAAATTTGTTTTTGTATGTTAGCGATTGTGTTTGGTAATCTATTTCTTGATAGATCTAAATTTTAATAGAATAAAACATGGAATCAAATATTTCAGAGTCATATAATACATAAGCAAGTTGATCCTACATGAAATGTCAAAAAATACTTGTCCTTCTTTTGCATATTATTTACCTATGTAGGCTTCCCAAGGTTAAACAATATCATTTTTAGGTCAAATAACATGACGTTTTGTTAGAGCACACTCTTGATAGCTCTCAATTTTAATAGAATAAAACATGGAATCAAATATTTCAGAGTCATATAATACATAAGCAAGTTGATCCTACATGAAATGTCAAAAAATACTTGTCCTTCTTTTCCATATTATTCACCTATGTAGGCTTCCCAAGGTTAAACAATATCATTTTTAGGTCAAATAACATGACGTTTTGTTAGAGCACACTCATGTCTTGACCTTTATACTATAATGTGCCGTCGAGATGCTCTTTGTCTACTACATTCACAACTACCTCAAATACTAGCTGACCAACTTTTACACCAATAAAACACAACCAAAACTAAACAGAGCAAACATATAGATGTGTTTTATGCATCAAGAATCCGGGCAAATACATTATGCCCGGATTCTATGTGGTCTATATGGACTGGAAATAATTTTAGAGGTTTTTTCTTAGGTTTGGATGATTTGAGCCGGTTACGGCATTTTTAGCTGTTCTTGGTAGGTTTTTATCAGTTTTTGATCGGGTTTAGTCGCTTTTAACCAATGCTTGCCTGGATAAAAGTACTCCTTTTTTCAAGCATCCATTTTCTTAGTTGTGGTCTTGAAACGGAGTCATGTATCACATGTTATGACCATTTTATTGCAACCCACGTTTTCAGATAATTTCAATATAAATTTGTTTTTGTATGTTAGCGATTGTGTTTGGTAATCTATTTCTTGATAGATCTAAATTTTAATAGAATAAAACATGGAATCAAATATTTCAGAGTCATATAATACATAAGCAAGTTGATCCTACATGAAATGTCAAAAAATACTTGTCCTTCTTTTGCATATTATTTACCTATGTAGGCTTCCCAAGGTTAAACAATATCATTTTTAGGTCAAATAACATGACGTTTTGTTAGAGCACACTCTTGATAGCTCTCAATTTTAATAGAATAAAACATGGAATCAAATATTTCAGAGTCATATAATACATAAGCAAGTTGATCCTACATGAAATGTCAAAAAATACTTGTCCTTCTTTTCCATATTATTCACCTATGTAGGCTTCCCAAGGTTAAACAATATCATTTTTAGGTCAAATAACATGACGTTTTGTTAGAGCACACTCATGTCTTGACCTTTATACTATAATGTGCCGTCGAGATGCTCTTTGTCTACTACATTCACAACTACCTCAAATACTAGCTGACCAACTTTTACACCAATAAAACACAACCAAAACTAAACAGAGCAAACATATAGATGTGTTTTATGCATCAAGAATCCGGGCAAATACATTATGCCCGGATTCTATGTGGTCTATATGGACTGGAAATAATTTTAGAGGTTTTTTCTTAGGTTTGGATGATTTGAGCCGGTTACGGCATTTTTAGCTGTTCTTGGTAGGTTTTTATCAGTTTTTGATCGGGTTTAGTCGCTTTTAACCAATGCTTGCCTGGATAAAAGTACTCCTTTTTTCAAGCATCCATTTTCTTAGTTGTGGTCTTGAAACGGAGTCATGTATCACATGTTATGACCATTTTATTGCAACCCACGTTTTCAGATAATTTCAATATAAATTTGTTTTTGTATGTTAGCGATTGTGTTTGGTAATCTATTTCTTGATAGCTCTCAATTTTAATAGAATAAAACATGGAATCAAATATTTCAGAGTCATATAATACATAAGCAAGTTGATCCTACATGAAATGTCAAAAAATACTTGTCCTTCTTTTGCATATTATTCACCTATGTAGGCTTCCCAATGTTAAACAATATCATTTTTAGGTCAAATAACATGACGTTTTATTAGAGCACTGTAACACCCCCACAATTGCTATGCGCAGCGGAACTACAACAATGGGTGCTACACAGTATTCATTGCACACAAGATATATCAAACGACGCTAAAAAGACGTCAACTTAAAACTTGAAATTCAAAATTGTTAGATGATACATGTCCACGGTTTTTCCAACCCCAATTTGGTACAACAGAGTTTAGCGTTTTCGGTCCCCATGAATCTCAACCCAAAAATTTCAGTTTCACAACAACATTACATTAAACTTTAAAAATGTTTAAGTAGAAAAAGGAGGAAAAACAAGCGGACTCCAAGCCATACACACAACATCCATCCCATGCATGCCCCATTCTACACTTCAGCGGTTACCTGAAACACATGCCAAAATTTTGGTCAACGAAAACGTTGAGTGGAATTCATAGGATTTACAATCAATTTGAACGTATATAAAATAAAAACCATTCGTGATCATTCAATAGCATTGTGGCCATACAATCTATATTCAGGATACTGACAATTGTGTTTAAGCTCATGACACTAATCCGTTAACTCAATCACCCGCGTAATAAATACCGGCGTGATTCAGATGAAACCAGTGCCCCTTCTAAAGGCATCAGTTGCAATTATACCTTATTTCTCATACAAAATAATCTACCGCAGAACTTACTCAACGTACAGCTTCTCGGCTAGCATTGGGTCGTTAGCCCCGTAGTACTACAAATTGCATAAGCGGCTATTTCCCCCTACTCGAGGGCAGGACAATAGTTAATAGTTCATGAATTTAGGGACTTTGGCAACTTGGTACTCAACACAATTTCTAAGGCAACTTTCGGGTCTAACAATCATTCATGATATACGTTCCTTTTAAAAACTAGCATGCACTTCCCTCGCGGGTAAAACAATTTGAAATAAATATAAGCGAGGCTATAAATTCACACCTTATATCTTAAGTAGTCGGTAGTTCGAGGGATGATCACTGACGACGAAACGGATGCCCGGTTAAATCAACACCTATCACAAATAACGCGTAATGAGTAATCTCATTTTAAATACTTTACGGTACTGTATAAAATACATATATACTAGTCACTTAGGACAAGTATAACTCACGCCAAAAACAAAACAACAATCATCACTCATTTTATACCATTCGTTCTCATTACTTACGTTGTCCATTTTTACTCATTCTCGCCGGTACTTGACTAAAGTACGGGCTGTTTTACCATATTTAACCATACTTATAAAATTTGACAAAATTCTCAAAAATCCTATAAGACCTGTAGATGACATGTTTTTAACCCCAATAAAAGTTTTTACTTTTACGACTCGTTACTCGACGCTTTTCCAAAACTACATTTTACGGGCTGAAATTGCACTTCGACCAATTTTGACTTCATTGACCTATATGAAATGTACCTTTGACTTCTTTGACTCCTAAGTCAACTTATAGACTCATTTTCACAGGTTTGGGACCAAATTTTGACCCTTGACCATTTACCAATCCATACTTGTGACCCTCGGGATTTGACTAAAACTTTACATAAATTCGGATTATGAAAGTCCTCGTCTCCCGGTACTCGATTTTTAAAACCTCATAACTTTTAGCTCGTTTTGAGTCACGGGCTCTACCTTATACCAAATTAAAGATAAAAAGACCCTCTACAACTACATTTTGTTTTCAAGACCTGGAAGAAAAATCATTTTTATGAAATGACCATAAAGTTTCTGCCTAAATTTGGCTACTCCAAAATCACGTTTAAACTCGATTCCAAACCTTCTAACCACCTCTAGGCATCATCCTAAGCCTTCCCAAACATATCCAAACACAAATAATCAGTCCTACCCCTATTGATCAACCAAACTCAAAATCCTAATCATCTAAAAATGAACATGCAACCACTTGTACTCATCTAAAACACCAATAAACACAAAATTAAACACAACCTATGACACATTTCATCAAACACTTTGAACACACCCAAAACCCCCAAAAATTCGTGGCTTTTTGGGGCTGTAGAACACACAAATCATAACCCCCATTAGGTTTAATCAATTATCTAATATTATAAACACATGAATTTAACATGCATTACAACAATTAGCCTCAAAAACGAATTTGGATCATCTTGAAAATTTTTGGAAAATTTTTGTTAGTGCATGTGTAATCAAACCACGGATTAACACTCACCAAGGGATTATAAGAGGTGGTCTTAAGTTAGTTTTTGTGAAAACCCAAGAAAAATGGTGGATTTATGGTGGGTTTGGGTTCAGCCGTCGGCTAGAGGGCAAGGAGAGGAGAGTGTTTGATTTGTTTTGGTGAAATGTGTTTGTGTGTTTGTGTTTGTGTTATTTTGATGCATTGGGAGGGACCAAAGTGTAATTTTTGGTTTCTTTTGGCCTTAAGTAAAAACGCCATTTAAACTTTGCGGGTTTGACTCACTAGTCAATTTTAAAAATTTTACGGGAGTCGGAAATCATCCCGAACACTCCAAAATATTTTTGGGATACTTTAAATGTACTCGGAAGGCTATAAAACTCACCCGACTCAACTTAACACGAACCGTAAGTAAAATTCTCGAAAAATTACATTATCGGTAAATCGTCAATAATTATAGAAATTTGGGCATCCATCGGTATCGTAGTCGTTATCGGTTCTTCTTAAATCGTCAATCGTTAAATTACGACCGTAAACGTCGGTTTCAACTTAAACCGTCAAATATATAGCAAACGAAATTTCTTAAAAATTTCAAAAATATCCGTAAAATAGGATTAAATAAATAACTTGGGCTCGGGATATCACATCCTCAAGTGAGTCGCAACTTAAGAGAGATGCTCATACTGAACAACTCTTGAGACAATAACTTAGCATCATACGGCACTTTCACGGGTGTTACATCCTCCCCTCCTTAAGGGAGCGACGTCCCGGCGCTCGCCTCTTCTTATGCTCGCATTATATACTACTAGTAAAATAAAGGTACTTCTTCCTAAAGAGGTCTTCATGTTCTGTTCTGGACTTCGGTTCACGTCTGGTGTTCCATCACACCTTCACCATGAGTATTATACCCTGCTTCAATCTCTTAACATCTCGAACCTTGATCTCCACTTCAATTTCTCAAACCCTTCCTTCGGTTATTGACACGTCTCTTCTCACAGCTTCTCGCGGTCAACAAGTGATTCTCAATCTACACCATCTCCTCCGGAGTCTCTCAAATCATTTCAGGTCCATTCACTGACTTTTTCCTACTTCATTTCATCCAACTCGCGGTCTATATTTTCATCAACATAATTCTTCAAATGTCGCAGCTTCCAAGCTAACATAGTAAATGTCGTCGTACAAAGGTACTACCATCGGCAATGGTCGATCTCAACAACTACCAAAATCAATCACACACGCTCGGAGCACGTCTTCCAACGTTCGAATCATCCTTTCACTTGGTTCGTTGTCTCATACAAACAATTAATCATAAAGAAAATCACACGGGTCGCACATAACCCCATCGGAAAATGTTCAAAATATAAAAGACGAAGTAATTAACACTAGTCATACAAAATCACCTTATCGCAATATTACGTACATACAACCCTAGCTCGTCAAAACGAATTCATCGATACGCTAATCATTCGACGTATACATAACTATCTCGAAAACGTCACAATCCAACCAAATACAAAATCCATTATGAAGCACATACCACCAAATTACAACATGTTTGCAACATATCCAAACCATGCCAAACCAATCAGTTCAATCAGTTAACCCACGCTTGCTAATCAGCCAAGCCAAGATAAAACAAGAATATTGACATAATTCTCGGATGAGTCCAGTCAAAAGAAAATTGCAAGTTAAAGAAGGTTCAAGAGCTTGCTAGCTATGGATGCATATCCAAAAAGAAATAAAATACTTACATGTCATCGTGGGGTGCTCACACACGGATCCATACCCAAAAGATACTACAAGAACACCATCTTACTTCCGACCCAAACGTGGTCAAAGTCTTAATAAATATCATCGTTCACAGTAAAAAAAAATACATTACATGGCACGTGTTCTCCATGATCGGACTTCATTGGACAATGTCGTCTCATGTTCTCACAACTTACGATCACTCGACCAGATTACTTACCACACAAATGCATAAAAGGCAAGGGTTTACCACAAAAACATCAACTAGGGATATCTATCGTTTAACCATCGATAATCAAGGATGGTTGAGTCAAGCAAAGAGGATTCCTCACTTAAATAAACGAAAACGACAATGGAATTGTCTTCCAATTACTGACGCACAGTTTGTAAACTTCAACAATTTATCGTGTGTCATAAAACATATCAAAGGAACAAGAAAGAAAATATATAAGGTACGATACATTTGATGTAGGAGAAGTCTTCGTTATTTCCCTTAGAGTTATTCGAACTCTGATTTCCTCTACTTCGGCATTTTTCCATCTTTATTAAAACTCTTCTCCCGGTGACGATACGAGCCCCTTTGGTATTACATCAACGCCCTAGCGATTTCGATGAAATTCGCACGTTACCCATAACTCATAAAAACATTTTCCAAAATTACTCGGTCGCAGTGACTTACTAAGTCAACGCCAAACAGAAGAAAAGATTTCATCGAACACAAGAAAATTCAAGAAATTTCTTTAAAAATCAAAGAAAATACGATTACTTGCATAAGGATCCACCATTTTTAAAAACGTTCTCTTCCAAACATTTATCAAAAACACTACCGGTTTTTAAAGACGACCAATTTATTTGAAACTACATCGCCCTTCCAAAACTATGCATAACTAGCTAGATTATGCATACTTGAGGATCAAGCAACAACAACCAACAAAACAGGACTCTTCCCGAATTATGCCTAGTTAGCTAAGCTGTGCATAATTGAGGATCGAGTGACAACACAAACATTATTATTACATACCAAACACGACTATGGAAGTTTTCGACCTAATCTTCAAAATAATTAAACCATTTGAAATGAAATTTGAAATGGGAAAATATTGTTACCATCGTTTTAAGAAACACATCCAACATTTTTCGTTCACTTTGGAAACATACCTTTTGCTTTGCCTTTTTATGAGAAAATAAATAAATAATTAAATAAATAAATCGACACCATTTGCATTTAGTTCACCAAAACATTTGACACACTCATGCCTATTTTCACAATAGACTATTCACAAAATAACGGTAAGGTGGTTCATGATTAAGGATCATTGCAAGCACAACAAGTAATAAAATTTAGATCAATGAGATCGAACGAGGTAAACGAGCAATATATTTGCCAACGGAAATTAACTACATTAGGAATGAAAATACTTCAAATGTATGACAAAAGTCTCAGGATAATAACAGCGATCTACGAATACATGGAGTAAAAGTTGAATATCAACACAAGCGTCAAAAATAAAACAACGATCACACTTCCCATCGTCTCGAGCTGCACACCCATTCCACCAAGGGTATACAGGGAGAGAAAAATAACCACTTGGTTAACTATAAACAATTTTCACCAGAAGGATCGAGTTCTTTCACCTCTACAATTTGGTAAAGCGGCTACGCCTCCTCGCTTTTGTTAAATATAAATAAACAACCACTCTAATGAAGATTTATAGCATCATTCAAGTAAATACATAATTTTTGGTTCCATTAACCGAAAGAAGAAAGTTTCGGCGTCCATGATCATGACAAAATACACCGGGTGACGTACCCTCATCATCAAGTACTAGCGATGTAGCGACACAAAAATAAATATAATAATAATGGTTTCATACCATAGACAATATTAAAATGAACAATCACATGACGACTCATGTTTGGATACAGACTCACAAAATCAAAGAAGGGATGTCGGACGATCGAACCATCGTGACTCAAAACGTTATATATACATCTTTATTAAATAATATACAAGTAGGCGTGTGTTGTATAATCCAGTTGCGTATAATAATTAGTGTTACCTTGTACATTGTAAAACCGAACATTTACACATTTTTAATTTGTGTTACACTATTAAAGAATTTTTACCTTTCATCTTTCAATCTTTACAACGCTTTCATTTCTGGAAAAAATTCAATCTCTCGGAAATTATTAACATTAGTAGACGCGGTGACTCGGTTATCATAATTGACAAATCATTAGGTTTGAAAATCTCCATACTTGTGTCAAAACCTCATTAATGTTCATATCTTAAGTACCAAAAACATACGTAGTAAGAATTTCCCAAGTTTTACGTTTTTATTATTACGACTTATATTATCACATATATACACATATCCAACACGACTCATCCTAGTCCCATTAACTCTTAAAAATTCAACCTTTGACTTTTATTACACACATGTTTTCCCCAAAACTGTTTTGTTAAATCATATTCGCGTAATTCGACTCAAATGATAAAGAGGTTTCACGTGGTATTATCTCGGATACTTACTGATTTTTGTTGAGACTTAAATCTCAATAATAATAATATAATAAACAATCAAAATGCTTATCTCAATAATTTTAAAATATATAAAATTCAACTTTTAATCCTTAGCCCATTGTCAAATGATTTTTAAAATTAACACATCTTGTCGCGGAATAAAACAAAAGATTTTTCAAACGATTTTAAACAAGCCTCATCAAATTACACATATTGATTCGCTATAATGACAATTAAACAAACAAATTATTTCCAATGACGTTCCATCAATGTTTAAAATTTTATTTCAAGCATTATAATTTCATACTTAAAGTGTATATTCTGATTTTATCCCAGTTTATTTACTACAACGAGTGACGAGTTCTAGTTTACACCAATGCATACGTATACATAACCTTATGTTTAAAAGAAACCAATTTTTACAAAGTTTCTACCTCCAAAATATATGACCAATTTCTACTCTATATTACAAATTATGCCAAAAGTTTGCTACATTGACCCGAAAATTAATTCATACTAAATCCAAGTTATATATACTCGACAGTCATATCGTAAATTTTATTATAACTCCTTTCTCAAATTAATTTAAACAAATTCTTAACAAGTCCATCACAGTCTTTTAGTATCAAATTTTAATATATGAAAACAAGGATTTTACGAGTAATAATAATTACTTATTACGATTTACCGACCAAGGTTGAAGGAAAAATAATTTCACAATTTCCGTTTATTCTCCACACGAATTTTACTTGTTACAAACACATCATACGTCATTTTTATCCGAAAGTTTCATTCACCAAACATTAAATATGTAAAACACTTTATGTTTAAATCATTCAATCAACAAAGTTCGATGCTTACTTAACTTGCACAAATGCCGGACCTCGTCATGTAAAATATTTACTTCAAAATAATGAATCAACACAACAAAATGAAATAAATGGAACGAGAATACGTATGTCAACTAAATGTTGTTATCGGCCTCGGATGAGTCTCGAAATCGTACTCCACAAAATTAACACAAAAACCAACCAAATTCCAAGTTATCGCGCTTGATCACAACGCCAGTCTATTTTTTTTTAACACATCTTTAAAATTCAAGTAGAACAGTAAACAACGATTAAATGGCAACACGCCTCAACCACGTTTCATAATATACACACATGATTCGCCGCCCCAATGTACGCATCGTCGATTATACTTCGTCTATGTTATAGTTACGTGAACTAACATATCAAACCCATTAGGAATAAAGGAAATAAAGTAATACGTAAGTAAATTACGTTTCAAAAGAAAATGTCCAAAATGACACATCACGGTGCGATAACGACAATCGAGATCGACCTAGTCGATATAAAATATGTTACGAAGCATCATTTACGTATCTAGAGTATCAAACGAGGTTCATATTCGGTTATTCGAACAATAAATTAATTATCAAGATTGATAATTTGCGGTGAGGCCGAATTCTCAACAAAACCGCATTATAACTTGTACGATAATCACTCAAGGACCATTGCTTCACGTGCAATGCCTTTAAACACCATAGTATATACATACTTTTACATAAAAATCATTCCTACATACACGTAGGATTACAACGCGATGTTGCCATGTAATGCAATGTAGCCCGTTATGCCAATTACATGCAACATATACGATAATCTTTACAGGAATTTGCAAATTACGATGATAAGTACTCAACGTACAAAACAATATATCTCAATATATATCTCAAAGTATTTACTTACTAAATACTTAGGGAATTCATATCAATTTCGAGGGATACATCTAAAATATAAAGCAATGCTAAAGAATTCTTACCGGAGCCATGCAGGATAGTTGTGTGTGCTTGGACCATTTCTTACGACACCAAAAGTTATAGTTTAGGATTTTCAAAAACGACCTAGTTCTCTATAACTCATGGCTCTGATACCAATCTGTAACACCCCCACAATTGCTATGCGCAGTGGAACTACAACAATGGGTGCTACACAGTATTCATTGCACACAAGATATATCAAACGACGCTAAAAAGACGTCAACTTAAAACTTGAAATTCAAAATTGTTAGATGATACATGTCCACGGTTTTTCCAACCCCAATTTGGTACAACAGAGTTTAGCGTTTTCGGTCCCCATGAATCTCAACCCAAAAATTTCAGTTTCACAACAACATTACATTAAACATTAAAAATGTTTAAGTAGAAAAAGGAGGAAAAACAAGCGGACTCCAAGCCATACACACAACATCCATCCCATGCATGCTCCATTCTACACTTCAGCAGTTACCTGAAACACATGCCAAAATTTTGGTCAACGAAAACGTTGAGTGGAATTCATAGGTTTTACAATCAATTTGAAC
This sequence comes from Glebionis coronaria, assembly GCA_025667525.1. Lineage (NCBI taxonomy): Eukaryota > Viridiplantae > Streptophyta > Magnoliopsida > Asterales > Asteraceae > Glebionis > Glebionis coronaria. The sequence continues at coordinate 1,143,594 of JANFOE010000944.1, read as the reverse complement.
GTATATAAAATAAAAACCATTCGTGATCATTCAATAGCATTGTGGCCATACAATCTATATTCAGGATACTGACAATTGTGTTTAAGCTCATGACACTAATCCGTTAACTCAATCACCCGCGTAATAAATACCGGCGTGATTCAGATGAAACCAGTGCCCCTTCTAAAGGCATCAGTTGCAATTATACCTTATTTCTCATACAAAAAAATCTACCGCAGAACTTACTCAACGTACAGCTTCTCGGCTAGCATTGGGTCGTTAGCCCCGTAGTACTACAAATTGCATAAGCGGCTATTTCCCCCTACTCGAGGGCAGGACAATAGTTAATAGTTCATGAATTTAGGGACTTTGGCAACTTGGTACTCAACACAATTTCTAAGGCAACTTTCGGGTCTAACAATCATTCATGATATACGTTCCTTTTAAAAACTACCATGCATTTCCCTCGCGGGTAAAACAATTTGAAATAAATATAAGCGAGGCTATAAATTCACACCTTATATCTTAAGTAGTCGGTAGTTCGAGGGATGATCACTGACGACGAAACGGATGCCCGGTTAAATCAACACCTATCACAAATAACGCGTAATGAGTAATCTCATTTTAAATACTTTACGGTACTGTATAAAATACATATATACTAGTCACTTAGGACAAGTATAACTCACGCCAAAAACAAAACAACAATCATCACTCATTTTATACCATTCGTTCTCATTACTTACGTTGTCCATTTTTACTCATTCTCGCCGGTACTTGACTAAAGTACGGGCTGTTTTACCATATTTAACCATACTTATAAAATTTGACAAAATTCTCAAAAATCCTATAAGACCTGTAGATGACATGTTTTTAACCCCAATAAAAGTTTTTACTTTTACGACTCGTTACTCGACGCTTTTCCAAAACTACATTTTACGGGCTGAAATTGCACTTCGACCAATTTTGACTTCATTGACCTATATGAAATGTACCTTTGACTTCTTTGACTCCTAAGTCAACTTATAGACTCATTTTCACAGGTTTGGGACCAAATTTTGACCCTTGACCATTTACCAATTCATACTTGTGACCCTCGGGATTTGACTAAAACTTTACATAAATTCGGATTATGAAAGTCCTCGTCTCCCGGTACTCGATTTTTAAAACCTCATAACTTTTAGCTCGTTTTGAGTCACGGGCTCTACCTTATACCAAATTAAAGATAAAAAGACCCTCTACAACTACATTTTGTTTTCAAGACCTGGAAGAAAAATCATTTTTATGAAATGACCATAAAGTTTCTGCCTAAATTTGGCTACTCCAAAAACACGTTTAAACTCGATTCCAAACCTTCTAACCACCTCTAGGCATCATACTAAGCCTTCCCAAACATATCCAAACACAAATAATCAGTCCTACCCCTATTGATCAACCAAACTCAAAATCCTAATCATCTAAAAATGAACATGCAACCACTTGTACTCATCTAAAACACCAATAAACACAAAATTAAACACAACCTATGACACATTTCATCAAACACTTTGAACACACCCAAAACCCCCAAAAATTCGTGGCTTTTTGGGGCTGTAGAACACACAAATCATAACCCCCATTAGGTTTAATCAATTATCTAACATTATAAACACATGAATTTAACATGCATTACAACAATTAGCCTCAAAAACGAATTTGGATCATCTTGAAAATTTTTGGAAAATTTTTGTTAGTGCATGTGTAATCAAACCACGGATTAACACTCACCAAGGGATTATAAGAGGTGGTCTTAAGTTAGTTTTTGTGAAAACCCAAGAAAAATGGTGGATTTGTGGTGGGTTTGGGTTTAGCCGTCGGCTAGAGGGCAAGGAGAGGAGAGTGTTTGATTTGTTTTGGTGAAATGTGTTTGTGTGTTTGTGTTTGTGTTATTTTGATGCATTGGGAGGGACCAAAGTGTAATTTTTGGTTTCTTTTGGCCTTAAGTAAAAACGCCATTTAAACTTTGCGGGTTTGACTCACTAGTCAATTTTAAAAATTTTACGGGAGTCGGAAATCATCCCGAACACTCCAAAATATTTTTGGGATACTTTAAATGTACTCGGAAGGCTATAAAACTCACCCGACTCAACTTAACACGAACCGTAAGTAAAATTCTCGAAAAATTACATTATCGGTAAATCGTCAATAATTATAGAAATTTGGGCATCCATCGGTATCGTAGTCGTTATCGGTTCTTCTTAAATCGTCAATCGTTAAATTACGACCGTAAACGTAGGTTTCAACTTAAACCGTCAAATATATAGCAAACGAAATTTCTTAAAAATTTCAAAAATATCCGTAAAATAGGATTAAATAAATAACTTGGGCTCGGGATATCACATCCTCAAGTGAGTCGCAACTTAAGAGAGATGCTCATACTGAACAGCTCTTGAGACAATAACTTAGCATCATACGGCACTTTCACGGGTGTTACAAGCACACTCATGTCTTGACCTTTATACTATAATGTGTCGTCGAGATGCTCTTTGTCTACTACATTCACAACTACCTCAAATACTAGCTGACCAACTTTTACACCAATAAAACACAACCAAAACTAAACAGAGCAAACATATAGATGTGTTTTATCCATCAAGAATCCGGGCAAATACATTATGCCCGGATTCTATGTGGTCTATATGGACTGGAAATAATTTTAGAGGTTTTTTCTTAGGTTTGGATGATTTGAGCCGGTTACGGCATTTTTAGCTGTTCTTGGTAGGTTTTTATCAGTTTTTGATCGGGTTTAGTCGCTTTTAACCAATGCTTGCCTGGATAAAAGTACTCCTTTTTTCAAGCATCAATTTTCTTAGTTGTGGTCTTGAAACGGAGTCATGTATCACATGTTATGACCATTTTATTGCAACCCACGTTTTCAGATAATTTCAATATAAATTTGTTTTTGTATGTTAGCGATTGTGTTTGGTAATCTATTTCTTGATAGATCTCAATTTTAATAGAATAAAACATGGAATCAAATATTTCAGAGTCATATAATACATAAGCAAGTTGATCCTACATGAAATGTCAAAAAATACTTGTCCTTCTTTTGCATATTATTCACCTATGTAGGCTTCCCAAGGTTAAACAATATCATTTTTAGGTCAAATAACATGACGTTTTGTTAGAGCACACTCTTGATAGCTCTCAATTTTAATAGAATAAAACATGGAATCAAATATTTCAGAGTCATATAATACATAAGCAAGTTGATCCTACATGAAATGTCAAAAAATACTTGTCCTTCTTTTCCATATTATTCACCTATGTAGGCTTCCCAAGGTTAAACAATATCATTTTTAGGTCAAATAACATGACGTTTTGTTAGAGCACACTCATGTCTTGACCTTTATACTATAATGTGCCGTCGAGATGCTCTTTGTCTACTACATTCACAACTACCTCAAATACTAGCTGACCAACTTTTACACCAATAAAACACAACCAAAACTAAACAGAGCAAACATATAGATGTGTTTTATGCATCAAGAATCCGGGCAAATACATTATGCCCGGATTCTATGTGGTCTATATGGACTGGAAATAATTTTAGAGGTTTTTTCTTAGGTTTGGATGATTTGAGCCGGTTACGGCATTTTTAGCTGTTCTTGGTAGGTTTTTATCAGTTTTTGATCGGGTTTAGTCGCTTTTAACCAATGCTTGCCTGGATAAAAGTACTCCTTTTTTCAAGCATCCATTTTCTTAGTTGTGGTCTTGAAACGGAGTCATGTATCACATGTTATGACCATTTTATTGCAACCCACGTTTTCAGATAATTTCAATATAAATTTGTTTTTGTATGTTAGCGATTGTGTTTGGTAATCTATTTCCTGATAGCTCTCAATTTTAATAGAATAAAACATGGAATCAAATATTTCAGAGTCATATAATACATAAGCAAGTTGATCCTACATGAAATGTCAAAAAATACTTGTCCTTCTTTTGCATATTATTCACCTATGTAGGCTTCCCAATGTTAAACAATATCATTTTTAGGTCAAATAACATGACGTTTTATTAGAGCACACTCATGTCTTGACCTTTATACTATAATGTGTCGTCGAGATGCTCTTTGTCTACTACATTCACAACTACCTCAAATACTAGCTGACCAACTTTTACACCAATAAAACACAACCAAAACTAAACAGAGCAAACATACGATGTGTTTTATGCATCAAGAATCCGGGCAAATACATTATGCCCGGATTCTATGTGGTCTATATGGACTGGAAATAATTTTAGAGGTTTTTTCTTAGGTTTGGATGATTTGAGCCGGTTACGGCATTTTTAGCTGTTCTTGGTAGGTTTTTATCAGTTTTTGATCGGGTTTAGTCGCTTTTAACCAATGCTTGCCTGGATAAAAGTACTCCTTTTTTCAAGCATCCATTTTCTTAGTTGTGGTCTTGAAACGGAGTCATGTATCACATGTTATGACCATTTTATTGCAACCCACGTTTTCAGATAATTTCAATATAAATTTGTTTTTGTATGTTAGCGATTGTGTTTGGTAATCTATTTCTTGATAGCTCTCAATTTTAATAGAATAAAACATGGAATCAAATATTTCAGAGTCATATAATACATAAGCAAGTTGATCCTACATGAAATGTCAAAAAATACTTGTCCTTCTTTTGCATATTATTCACCTATGTAGGCTTCCCAAGGTTAAACAATATCATTTTTAGGTCAAATAACATGACGTTTTGTTAGAGCACACTCTTGATAGCTCTCAATTTTAATAGAATAAAACATGGAATCAAATATTTCAGAGTCATATAATACATAAGCAAGTTGATCCTACATGAAATGTCAAAAAATACTTGTCCTTCTTTTCCATATTATTCACCTATGTAGGCTTCCCAAGGTTAAACAATATCATTTTTAGGTCAAATAACATGACGTTTTGTTAGAGCACACTCATGTCTTGACCTTTATACTATAATGTGCCGTCGAGATGCTCTTTGTCTACTACATTCACAACTACCTCAAATACTAGCTGACCAACTTTTACACCAATAAAACACAACCAAAACTAAACAGAGCAAACATATAGATGTGTTTTATGCATCAAGAATCCGGGCAAATACATTATGCCCGGATTCTATGTGGTCTATATGGACTGGAAATAATTTTAGAGGTTTTTTCTTAGGTTTGGATGATTTGAGCCGGTTACGGCATTTTTAGCTGTTCTTGGTAGGTTTTTATCAGTTTTTGATCGGGTTTAGTCGCTTTTAACCAATGCTTGCCTGGATAAAAGTACTCCTTTTTTCAAGCATCCATTTTCTTAGTTGTGGTCTTGAAACGGAGTCATGTATCACATGTTATGACCATTTTATTGCAACCCACGTTTTCAGATAATTTCAATATAAATTTGTTTTTGTATGTTAGCGATTGTGTTTGGTAATCTATTTCCTGATAGCTCTCAATTTTAATAGAATAAAACATGGAATCAAATATTTCAGAGTCATATAATACATAAGCAAGTTGATCCTACATGAAATGTCAAAAAATACTTGTCCTTCTTTTGCATATTATTCACCTATGTAGGCTTCCCAATGTTAAACAATATCATTTTTAGGTCAAATAACATGACGTTTTATTAGAGCACACTCATGTCTTGACCTTTATACTATAATGTGTCGTCGAGATGCTCTTTGTCTACTACATTCACAACTACCTCAAATACTAGCTGACCAACTTTTACACCAATAAAACACAACCAAAACTAAACAGAGCAAACATACGATGTGTTTTATGCATCAAGAATCCGGGCAAATACATTATGCCCGGATTCTATGTGGTCTATATGGACTGGAAATAATTTTAGAGGTTTTTTCTTAGGTTTGGATGATTTGAGCCGGTTACGGCATTTTTAGCTGTTCTTGGTAGGTTTTTATCAGTTTTTGATCGGGTTTAGTCGCTTTTAACCAATGCTTGCCTGGATAAAAGTACTCCTTTTTTCAAGCATCCATTTTCTTAGTTGTGGTCTTGAAACGGAGTCATGTATCACATGTTATGACCATTTTATTGCAACCCACGTTTTCAGATAATTTCAATATAAATTTGTTTTTGTATGTTAGCGATTGTGTTTGGTAATCTATTTCCTGATAGCTCTCAATTTTAATAGAATAAAACATAGAATCAAATATTTCAGAGTCATATAATACATAAGCAAGTTGATCCTACATGAAATGTCAAAAAATACTTGTCCTTCTTTTGCATATTATTCACCTATGTAGGCTTCCTAATGTTAAACAATATCATTTTTAGGTCAAATAACATGACGTTTTATTAGAGCACACTCATGTCTTGACCTTTATACTATAATGTGTCGTCGAGATGCTCTTTGTCTACTACATTCACAACTACCTCAAATACTAGCTGACCAACTTTTACACCAATAAAACACAACCAAAACTAAACAGAGCAAACATACAGATGTGTTTTATCCATCAAGAATCCGGGCGAATACATTATGCCCGGATTCTATGTGGTCTATATGGACTGGAAATAATTTTAGAGGTTTTTTCTTAGGTTTGGATGATTTTAGCCGGTTACGGCATTTTTAGCTGTTCTTGGTAGGTTTTTATCAGTTTTTGATCGGGTTTAGTCGCTTTTAACCAATGCTTGCCTGGATAAAAGTACTCCTTTTTTCAAGCATCCATTTTCTTAGTTGTGGTCTTGAAACGGAGTCATGTATCACATGTTATGACCATTTTATTGCAACCCACGTTTTCAGATAATTTCAATATAAATTTGTTTTTGTATGTTAGCGATTGTGTTTGGTAATCTATTTCTTGATAGATCTCAATTTTAATAGAATAAAACATGGAATCAAATATTTCAGAGTCATATAATACATAAGCAAGTTGATCCTACATGAAATGTCAAAAAATACTTGTCCTTCTTTTGCATATTATTCACCTATGTAGGCTTCCCAAGGTTAAACAATATCATTTTTAGGTCAAATAACATGACGTTTTGTTAGAGCACACTCTTGATAGCTCTCAATTTTAATAGAATAAAACATGGAATCAAATATTTTAGAGTCATATAATACATAAGCAAGTTGATCCTACATGAAATGTCAAAAAATACTTGTCCTTCTTTTCCATATTATTCACCTATGTAGGCTTCCCAAGGTTAAACAATATCATTTTTAGGTCAAATAACATGACGTTTTGTTAGAGCACACTCATGTCTTGACCTTTATACTATAATGTGCCGTCGAGATGCTCTTTGTCTACTACATTCACAACTACCTCAAATACTAGCTGACCAACTTTTACACCAATAAAACACAACCAAAACTAAACAGAGCAAACATATAGATGTGTTTTATCCATCAAGAATCCGGGCAAATACATTATGCCCGAATTCTATGTGGTCTATATGGACTGGAAATAATTTTAGAGGTTTTTTTCTTAGGTTTGGATGATTTGAGCCGGTTACGGCATTTTTAGCTGTTCTTGGTAGGTTTTTATCAGTTTTTGATCGGGTTTAGTCGCTTTTGACCAATACTTGCCTGGATAAAAGTACTCCTTTTTTCAAGCATCCATTTTCTTAGTTGTGGTCTTGAAACGGAGTCATGTATCACATGTTATGACCATTTTATTGCAACCGACGTTTTCAGATAATTTCAATATAAATTTGTTTTTGTATGTTAGCGATTGTGTTTGGTAATCTATTTCTTGATAGCTCTCAATTTTAATAGAATAAAACATGGAATCAAATATTTCAGAGTCATATAATACATAAGCAAGTTGATCCTACATGAAATGTCAAAAAATACTTGTCCTTCTTTTGCATATTATTCACCTATGTAGGCTTCCCAAGGTTAAACAATATCATTTTTAGGTCAAATAACATGACGTTTTGTTAGAGCACACTCATGTCTTGACCTTTATACTATAATGTGCCGTCGAGATGCTCTTTGTCTACTACATTCACAACTACCTCAAATACTAGCTGACCAACTTTTACACCAATAACACACAACCAAAACTAAACAGAGCAAACATATAGATGTGTTTTATCCATCAAGAATCCGGGCAAATACATTATGCCCGGATTCTATGTGGTCTATATGGACTGGAAATAACTTTAGAGGTTTTTTCTTAGGTTTGGATGATTTGAGCCGGTTACGGCATTTTTAGCTGTTCTTGGTAGGTTTTTATCAGTTTTTGATCGGGTTTAGTCGCTTTTAACCAATGCTTGCCTGGATAAAAGTACTCCTTTTTTCAAGCATCCATTTTCTTAGTTGTGATCTTGAAACGGAGTCATGTATCACATGTTATGACCTTTTTATTGCAACCCACGTTTTCAGATAATTTCAATATAAATTTGTTTTTGTATGTTAGCGATTGTGTTTGGTAATCTATTTCTTGATAGCTCTCAATTTTAATAGAATAAAACATGGAATCAAATATTTCAGAGTCATATAATACATAAGCAAGTTGATCCTACATGAAATGTCAAAAAATACTTGTCCTGCTTTTGCATATTATTCACCTATGTAGGCTTCCCAAGGTTAAACAATATCATTTTTAGGTCAAATAACATGAAGTTTTGTTAGAGCACACTCTTGATAGATCTCAATTTTAATAGAATAAAACATGGAATCATATATTTCAGAGTCATATAATACATAAGCAAGTTGATCCTACATGAAATGTCAAAAAATACTTGTCCTTCTTTTGCATATTTTCACCTATGTAGGTTTCCTAATGTTAAACAATATCATTTTTAGGTCAAATAACATGACGTTTTGTTAGAGCACACTCATGTCTTGACCTTTATACTATAATGTGCCGTCGAGATGCTCTTTGTCTACTACATTCACAACTACCTCAAATACTAGCTGACCAACTTTTACACCAATAAAACACAACCAAAACTAAACAGAGAAAACATATAGATGTGTTTTATCCATCAAGAATCCGGGAAAATACATTATGCCCGGATTCTATGTGGTCTATATGGACTGGAAATAATTTTAGAGGTTTTTTCTTAGGTTTGGATGATTTGAGCCGGTTACGGCATTTTTAGCTGTTCTTGGTAGGTTTTTATCAGTTTTTGATCGGGTTTAGTCGCTTTTAACCAATGCTTGCCTGGATAAAAGTACTCCTTTTTTCAAGCATCCATTTTCTTAGTTGTGGTCTTGAAACGGAGTCATGTATCACATGTTATGACCATTTTATTGCAACCCACGTTTTCAGATAATTTCAATATAAATTTGTTTTTGTATGTTAGCGATTGTGTTTGGTAATCTATTTCTTGATAGCTCTCAATTTTAATAGAATAAAACATGGAATCAAATATTTCAGAGTCATATAATACATAAGCAAGTTGATCCTACATGAAATGTCAAAAAATACTTGTCCTTCTTTTGCATATTATTCACCTATGTAGGCTTCCCAAGGTTAAACAATATCATTTTTAGGTCAAATAACATGACGTTTTGTTAGAGCACACTCTTGATAGCTCTCAATTTTAATAGAATAAAACATGGAATCAAATATTTCAGAGTCATATAATACATAAGCAAGTTGATCCTACATGAAATGTCAAAAAATACTTGTCCTTCTTTTGCATATTTTCACCTATGTAGGCTTCCCAATGTTAAACAATATCATTTTTAGGTCAAATAACATGACGTTTTGTTAGAGCACACTCATGTCTTGATCTTTATACTATAATGTGCCGTCGAGATGCTCTTTGTCTACTACATTCAAAACTACCTCAAATACTAGCTAACCAACTTTTACACCAATAAAACACCACCAAAACTAAACAGAGCAAACATATAGATGTGTTTTATCCATTAAGAATCCGGGAAAATACATTATGCCCGGATTCTGTGTGGTCTATATGGACTGGAAATAATTTTAGAGGTTTTTTCTTAGGTTTGGATGATTTGAGCTGGTTACGGCATTTTTAGCTGTTCTTGGTAGGTTTTTATCATTTTTTTATCGGGTTTAGTTGCTTTTGACCAATGCTTGCCTGGATAAAAGTACTCCTTTTTTCAAGCATCCATTTTCTTAGTTGTGGTCTTGAAACGGAGTCATGTATCACATGTTATGACCATTTTATTGCAACCGACGTTTTCAGATAATTTCAATATAAATTTGTTTTTGTATGTTAGCGATTGTGTTTGGTAATATATTTCTTGATAGCTCTCAATTTTAATAGAATAAAACATGGAATCAAATATTTCAGAGTCATATAATACATAAGCAAGTTGATCCTACATGAAATGTCAAAAAATACTTGTCCTTCTTTTGCATATTATTCACCTATGTAGGCTTCCCAATGTTAAACAATATCATTTTTAGGTCAAATAACATGACGTTTTGTTAGAGCACACTCATGTCTTGACATTTATACTATAATGTGTCGTCGAGATGCTCTTTGTCTACTACATTCACAACTACCTCAAATACTAGCTGACCAACTTTTACACCAATAAAACACAACCAAAACTAAACAGAGCAAACATATAGATGTGTTTTATCCATCAAGAATCCGGGCAAATACATTATGCCCGGATTCTATGTGGTCTATATGGACTGGACATAACTTTAGAGGTTTTTTCTTAGGTTTGGATGATTTGAGCCGGTTACTGCATTTTTAGCTGTTCTTGGTAGGTTTTTATCAGTTTTTGATCGGGTTTAGTCGCTTTTGACCAATGCTTGCCTGGATAAAAGTACTCCTTTTTTCAAGCATCCATTTTCTTAGTTGTGGTCTTGAAACGGAGTCATGTATCACATGTTATGACCATTTTATTGCAACCGACGTTTTCAGATAATTTCAATATAAATTTGTTTTTGTATGTTAGCGATTGTGTTTGGTAATCTATTTCTTGATAGCTCTCAATTTTAATAGAATAAAACATGGAATCAAATATTTCAGAGTCATATAATACATAAGCAAGTTGATCCTACATGAAATGTCAAAAAATACTTGTCCTTCTTTTGCATATTATTCACCTATGTAGGCTTCCCAATGTTAAACAATATCATTTTTAGGTCAAATAACATGACGTTTTGTTAGAGCACACTCATGTCTTAACCTTTATACTATAATGTGTCGTCGAGATGCTCTTTGTCTACTACATTCACAACTACCTCAAATACTAGCTGACCAACTTTTACACCAATAAAACACAACCAAAACTAAACAGAGCAAACATATAGATGTGTTTTATCCATTAAGAATCCGGGCAAATACATTATGCCCGGATTCTATGTGGTCTATATGGACTGGAAATAACTTTAGAGGTTTTTTCTTAGGTTTGGATGATTTGAGCCGGTTACGGCATTTTTAGCTATTCTTGGTAGGTTTTTATCAGTTTTTGATCGGGTTTAGTCGCTTTTGACCAATGCTTGCCTGGATAAAAGTACTCCTCTTTTCAAGCATCCATTTTCTTAGTTGTGGTCTTGAAACGGAGTCATGTATCACATGTTATGACCATTTTATTGCAACCCACGTTTTCAGATAATTTCAATATAAATTTGTTTTTGTATGTTAGCGATTGTGTTTGGTAATCTATTTCTTGATAGCTCTCAATTTTAATAGAATAAAACATGGAATCAAATATTTTAGAGTCATATAATACATAAGCAAGTTGATCCTACATGAAATGTCAAAAAGTACTTGTCCTTCTTTTGCATATTATTCACCTATGTAGGCTTCCCAAGGTTAAACAATGTCATTTTTAGGTCAAATAACATGACGTTTTGTTAGAGCACACTCATGTCTTGACCTTTATACTATAATGTGCCGTCGAGATGCTCTTTGTCTACTACATTCACAACTACCTCAAATACTAGCTGACCGACTTTTACACCAATAAAACACAACCAAAACTAAACAGAGCAAACATATAGATGTGTTTTATCCATCAAGAATCCGGGCAAATACATTATGCCCGGATTCTATGTGGTCTATATTGACTGGAAATAATTTTAGAGGTTTTTTCTTAGGTTTGGATGATTTGAGCCGGTTACGGCATTTTTAGCTGTTCTTGGTAGGTTTTTATCAGTTTTGATCGGGTTTAGTCGCTTTTGACCAATGCTTGCCTGGATAAAAGTACTCCTTTTTTCAAGCATCCATTTTCTTAGTTGTGGTCTTGAAACGGAGTCATGTATCACATGTTATGACCATTTTATTGCAACCCACGTTTTTAGATAATTTCAATATAAATTTGTTTTTGTATGTTAGCGATTGTGTTTGGTAATCTATTTCTTGATAGCTCTCAATTGTAATAGAATAAAACATGGAATCAAATATTTCAGAGTCATATAATACATAAGCAAGTTGATCCTACATGAAATGTCAAAAAATACTTGTCCTTCTTTTGCATATTATTCACCTATGTAGGCTTCCCAATGTTAAACAATATCATTTTTAGGTCAAATAACATGACGTTTTGTTAGAGCACACTCATGTCTTGACATTTATACTATAATGTGTCGTCGAGATGCTCTTTGTCTACTACATTCACAACTACCTCAAATACTAGCTGACCAACTTTTACACCAATAAAACACAACCAAAACTAAACAGAGCAAACATATAGATGTGTTTTATCCATCAAGAATCCGGGCAAATACATTATGCCCGGATTCTATGTGGTCTATATGGACTGGAAATAAATTTAGAGGTTTTTTCTTAGGTTTGGATGATTTGAGCCGGTTACGGCATTTTTAGCTGTTCTTGGTAGGTTTTTATCAATTTTTGATCGGGTTTAGTCGCTTTTGACCAATGCTTGCCTGGATAAAAGTACTCCTTTTTTCAAGCATCCATTTTCTTAGTTGTGGTCTTGAAACGGAGTCATGTATCACATGTTATGACCGTTTTATTGCAACCGACGTTTTCAGATAATTTCAATATAAATTTGTTTTTGTATGTTAGCGATTGTGTTTGGTAATTTATTTCTTGATAGCTCTCAATTTTAATAGAATAAAACATGGAATCAAATATTTCAGAGTCATATAATACATAAGCAAGTTGATCCTACATGAAATGTCAAAAAATACTTGTCTTTGTTTTGCATATTATTCACCTATGTAGGCTTCCCAATGTTAAACAATATCATTTTTAGGTCAAATAACATGACGTTTTGTTAGAGCACACTCATGTCTTGACCTTTATACTATAATGTGTCGTCGAGATGCTCTTTGTCTACTACATTCACAACTACCTCAAATACTACCTGACCAACTTTTACACCAATAAAACACAACCAAAAATAAACAGAGCAAACATATAGATGTGTTTTATCCATCAAGAATCCGGGAAAATACATTATGCCCGGATTCTATGTGGTCTATATGGACTGGAAATAACTTTAGAGGTTTTTTCTTAGGTTTGGATGATTTGAGCCGGTTACGGCATTTTTAGCTGTTCTTGGTAGGTTTTTATCAGTTTTTGATCGGGTTAAGTCGCTTTTGACCAATGCTTGCCTGGATAAAAGTACTCCTTTATTCAAGCATCCATTTTCTTAGTTGTGGTCTTGAAACGGAGTCATGTATCACATGTTATGACCGTTTTATTGCAACCGACGTTTTCAGATAATTTCAATATAAATTTGTTTTTGTATGTTAGCGATTGTGTTTGGTAATCTATTTCTTGATAGCTCTCAATTTTAATAGAATAAAACATGGAATCAAATATTTCAGAGTCATATAATACATAAGCAAGTTGATCCTACATGAAATGTCAAAAAATACTTGTCCTTATTTTGCATATTATTCACCTATGTAGGCTTCCCAATGTTAAACAATATCATTTTTAGGTCAAATAACATGACGTTTTGTTAGAGCACACTCATGTCTTGACCTTTATACTATAATGTGTCGTCGAGATGCTCTTTGTCTACTACATTCACAACTACCTCAAATACTAGCTGACCAACTTTTACACCAATAAAACACAACCAAAACTAAACAGAGCAAACATATAGATGTGTTTTATCCGACAAGAATCCGGGCAAATACATTATGCCCGGATTCTATGTGGTCTATATGGACTGGAAATAACTTTAGAGTTTTTTCTTAGGTTTGGATGATTTGAGCCGGTTACGGCATTTTAAGCTGTTCTTGGTAGGTTTTTATCAGTTTTTGATCGGGTTTAGTCGCTTTTGACCAATGCTTGCCTGGATAAAAGTACTCCTTTTTTCAAGCATCCATTTTCTTAGTTGTGGTCTTGAAACGGAGTCATGTATCACATGTTATGACCGTTTTATTGCAACTGACGTTTTCAGATAATTTCAATATAAATTTGTTTTTGTATGTTAACGATTGTGTTTGGTAATCTATTTCTTGATAGCTCTCAATTTTAATAGAATAAAACATGGAATCAAATATTTCAGAGTCATATAATACATAAGCAAGTTGATCCTACATGAAATGTCAAAAAATACTTGTCCTTCTTTTGCATATTATTCACCTATGTAGGCTTCCCAATGTTAAACAATATCATTTTTAGGTCAAATAACATGACGTTTTGTTAGAGCACACTCATGTCTTGACCTTTATACTATAATGTGTCGTCGAGATGCTCTTTGTCTACTACATTCACAACTACCTCAAATACTAGCTGACCAACTTTTACACCAATAAAACACAACCAAAACTAAACAGAGCAAACATTTAGATGTGTTTTATCCATCAAGAATCCGGGCAAATACATTATGCCCGGATTCTATGTGGTCTATATTGACTGGAAATAATTTTAGAGGTTTTTTCTTAGGTTTGGATGATTTGAGCCGGTTACGGCATTTTTAGCTGTTCTTGGTAGGTTTTTATCAGTTTTGATCGGGTTTAGTCGCTTTTGACCAATGCTTGCCTGGATAAAAGTACTCCTTTTTTCAAGCATCCATTTTCTTAGTTGTGGTCTTGAAACGGAGTCATGTATCACATGTTATGACCATTTTATTGCAACCCACGTTTTTAGATAATTTCAATATAAATTTGTTTTTGTATGTTAGCGATTGTGTTTGGTAATCTATTTCTTGATAGCTCTCAATTATAATAGAATAAAACATGGAATCAAATATTTCAGAGTCATATAATACATAAGCAAGTTGATCCTACATGAAATGTCAAAAAATACTTGTCCTTCTTTTGCATATTATTCACCTATGTAGGCTTCCCAATGTTAAACAATATCATTTTTAGGTCAAATAACATGACGTTTTGTTAGAGCACACTCATGTCTTGACCTTTATACTATAATGTGTCGTCGAGATGCTCTTTGTCTACTACATTCACAACTACCTCAAATACTAGCTGACCAACTTTTACACCAATAAAACACAACCAAAACTAAACAGAGCAAACATATAGATGTGTTTTATCCATCAAGAATCCGGGCAAATACATTATGCCCGGATTCTATGTGGTCTATATGGACTGGAAATAAATTTAGAGGTTTTTTCTTAGGTTTGGATGATTTGAGCCGGTTACGGCATTTTTAGCTGTTCTTGGTAGGTTTTTATCAGTTTTTGATCGGGTTTAGTCGCTTTTGACCAATGCTTGCCTGGATAAAAGTACTCCTTTTTTCAAGCATCCATTTTCTTAGTTGTGGTCTTGAAACGGAGTCATGTATCACATGTTATGACCGTTTTATTGCAACCGACGTTTTCAGATAATTTCAATATAAATTTGTTTTTGTATGTTAGCGATTGTGTTTGGTAATTTATTTCTTGATAGCTCTCAATTTTAATAGAATAAAACATGGAATCAAATATTTCAGAGTCATATAATACATAAGCAAGTTGATCCTACATGAAATGTCAAAAAATACTTGTCTTTGTTTTGCATATTATTCACCTATGTAGGCTTCCCAATTTAAACAATATCATTTTTAGGTCAAATAACATGACGTTTTGTTAGAGCACACTCATGTCTTGACCTTTATACTATAATGTGTCGTCGAGATGCTCTTTGTCTACTACATTCACAACTACCTCAAATACTAACTTTTACACCAATAAAACACAACCAAAACTAAACAGAGCAAACATTTAGATGTGTTTTATCCATCAAGAATCCGGGCAAATACATTATGCCCGGATTCTATGTGGTCTATATGGACTGGAAATAACTTTAGAGGTTTTTTCTTAGGTTTGGATGATTTGAGCCGGTTACGGCATTTTTAGCTGTTCTTGGTAGGTTTTTATCAGTTTTTGATCGGGTTAAGTCGCTTTTGACCAATGCTTGCCTGGATAAAAGTACTCCTTTATTCAAGCATCCATTTTCTTAGTTGTGGTCTTGAAACGGAGTCATGTATCACATGTTATGACCGTTTTATTGCAACCGACGTTTTCAGATAATTTCAATATAAATTTGTTTTTGTATGTTAGCGATTGTGTTTGGTAATCTATTTCTTGATAGCTCTCAATTTTAATAGAATAAAACATGGAATCAAATATTTCAGAGTCATATAATACATAAGCAAGTTGATCCTACATGAAATGTCAAAAAATACTTGTCCTTATTTTGCATATTATTCACCTATGTAGGCTTCCCAATGTTAAACAATATCATTTTTAGGTCAAATAACATGACGTTTTGTTAGAGCACACTCATGTCTTGACCTTTATACTATAATGTGTCGTCGAGATGCTCTTTGTCTACTACATTCACAACTACCTCAAATACTAGCTGACCAACTTTTACACCAATAAAACACAACCAAAACTAAACAGAGCAAACATATAGATGTGTTTTATCCGACAAGAATCCGGGCAAATACATTATGCCCGGATTCTATGTGGTCTATATGGACTGGAAATAACTTTAGAGTTTTTTCTTAGGTTTGGATGATTTGAGCCGGTTACGGCATTTTAAGCTGTTCTTGGTAGGTTTTTATCAGTTTTTGATCGGGTTTAGTCGCTTTTGACCAATGCTTGCCTGGATAAAAGTACTCCTTTTTTCAAGCATCCATTTTCTTAGTTGTGGTCTTGAAACGGAGTCATGTATCACATGTTATGACCGTTTTATTGCAACCGACGTTTTCAGATAATTTCAATATAAATTTGTTTTTGTATGTTAACGATTGTGTTTGGTAATCTATTTCTTGATAGCTCTCAATTTTAATAGAATAAAACATGGAATCAAATATTTCAGAGTCATATAATACATAAGCAAGTTGATCCTACATGAAATGTCAAAAAATACTTGTCCTTCTTTTGCATATTATTCACCTATGTAGGCTTCCCAATGTTAAACAATATCATTTTTAGGTCAAATAACATGACGTTTTGTTAGAGCACACTCATGTCTTGACCTTTATACTATAATGTGTCGTCGAGATGCTCTTTGTCTACTACATTCACAACTACCTCAAATACTAGCTGACCAACTTTTACACCAATAAAACACAACCAAAACTAAACAGAGCAAACATTTAGATGTGTTTTATCCATCAAGAATCCGGGCAAATACATTATGCCCGGATTCTATGTGGTCTATATGGACTGGAAATAACTTTAGAGGTTTTTTCTTAGGTTTGGATGATTTGAGCCGGTTACGGCATTTTTAGCTGTTCTTAGTAGGTTTTTATCAGTTTTTGATCGGGTTTAGTCGCTTTTGACCAATGCTTGCCTGGATAAAAGTACTCCTTTTTTCAAGCATCCATTTTCTTAGTTGTGGTCTTGAAACGGAGTCATGTATCACATGTTATGACCGTTTTATTGCAACCGACGTTTTCAGATAATTTCAATATAAATTTGTTTTTGTATGTTAGCGATTGTGTTTGGTAATCTATTTCTTGATAGCTATCAATTTTAATAGAATAAAACATGGAATCAAATATTTCAGAGTCATATAATACATAAGCAAGTTGATCCTACATGAAATGTCAAAAAATACTTGTCCTTGTTTTGCATATTATTCACCTATGTAGGCTTCCCAATGTTAAACAATGTCATTTTTAGGTCAAATAACATGACGTTTTGTTAGAGCACACTCATGTCTTGACCTTTATACTATAATGTGTCGTCGAGATGCTCTTTGTCTACTACATTCACAACTACCTCAAATACTAGCTGACCAACTTTTACACCAATAAAACACAACCAAAACTAAACAGAGCAAACATATAGATGTGTTTTATCCGACAAGAATCCGGGCAAATACATTATGCCCGGATTCTATGTGGTCTATATGGACTGGAAATAACTTTAGAGTTTTTTCTTAGGTTTGGATGATTTGAGCCGGTTACGGCATTTTAAGCTGTTCTTGGTAGGTTTTTATCAGTTTTTGATCGGGTTTAGTCGCTTTTGACCAATGCTTGCCTGGATAAAAGTACTCCTTTTTTCAAGCATCCATTTTCTTAGTTGTGGTCTTGAAACGGAGTCATGTATCACATGTTATGACCGTTTTATTGCAACCGACGTTTTCAGATAATTTCAATATAAATTTGTTTTTGTATGTTAACGATTGTGTTTGGTAATCTATTTCTTGATAGCTCTCAATTTTAATAGAATAAAACATGGAATCAAATATTTCAGAGTCATATAATACATAAGCAAGTTGATCCTACATGAAATGTCAAAAAATACTTGTCCTTCTTTTGCATATTATTCACCTATGTAGGCTTCCCAATGTTAAACAATATCATTTTTAGGTCAAATAACATGACGTTTTGTTAGAGCACACTCATGTCTTGACCTTTATACTATAATGTGTCGTCGAGATGCTCTTTGTCTACTACATTCACAACTACCTCAAATACTAGCTGACCAACTTTTACACCAATAAAACACAACCAAAACTAAACAGAGCAAACATTTAGATGTGTTTTATCCATCAAGAATCCGGGCAAATACATTATGCCCGGATTCTATGTGGTCTATATGGACTGGAAATAACTTTAGAGGTTTTTTCTTAGGTTTGGATGATTTGAGCCGGTTACGGCATTTTTAGCTGTTCTTAGTAGGTTTTTATCAGTTTTTGATCGGGTTTAGTCGCTTTTGACCAATGCTTGCCTGGATAAAAGTACTCCTTTTTTCAAGCATCCATTTTCTTAGTTGTGGTCTTGAAACGGAGTCATGTATCACATGTTATGACCGTTTTATTGCAACCCACGTTTTCAGATAATTTCAATATAAATTTGTTTTTGTATGTTAGCGATTGTGTTTGGTAATCTATTTCTTGATAGCTCTCAATTGTAATAGAATAAAACATGGAATCAAATATTTCAGAGTCATATAATACATAAGCAAGTTGATCCTACATGAAATGTCAAAAAATACTTGTCCTTGTTTTGCATATTATTCACCTATGTAGGCTTCCCAATGTTAAACAATATCATTTTTAGGTCAAATAACATGACGTTTTGTTAGAGCACACTCATGTCTTGACCTTTATACTATAATGTGTCGTCGAGATGCTCTTTGTCTACTACATTCACAACTACCTCAAATACTACCTGACCAACTTTTACACCAATAAAACACAACCAAAACTAAACAGAGCAAACATATATAGATGTGTTTTATCCATCAAGAATCCGGGCAAATACATTATGCCCGGATTCTATGTGGTCTATATGGACTGGAAATAATTTTAGAGGTTTTTTCTTAGGTTTGGATGATTTGAGCCGGTTACGGCATTTTTAGCTATTCTTGGTAGGTTTTTATCAGTTTTTGATCGGGTTTAGTCGCTTTTGACCAATGCTTGCCTGGATAAAAGTACTCCTTTTTTCAAGCATCCATTTTCTTAGTTGTGGTCTTGAAACGGAGGCATGTATCACATGTTATGACCGTTTTATTGCAACCGACGTTTTCAGATAATTTCAATATAAATTTGTTTTTGTATGTTAGCGATTGTGTTTGGTAATCTGTTTCTTGATAGCTCTCAATTTTAATAGAATAAAACATGGAATCAAATATTTCAGAGTCATATAATACATAAGCAAGTTGATCCTACATGAAATGTCAAAAAATACTTGTCCTTGTTTTGCATATTATTCACCTATGTAGGCTTCCCAATGTTAAACAATATCATTTTTAGGTCAAATAACATGACGTTTTGTTAGAGCACACTCATGTCTTGACCTTTATACTATAATGTGTCGTCGAGATGCTCTTTGTCTACTACATTCACAACTACCTCAAATACTACCTGACCAACTTTTACACCAATAAAACACAACCAAAACTAAACAGAGCAAACATATAGATGTGTTTTATCCATCAAGAATCCGGGCAAATACATTATGCCCGGATTCTATGTGGTCTATATGGACTGGAAATAACTTTAGAGGTTTTTTCTTAGGTTTGGATGATTTGAGCCGGTTACGGCATTTTTAGCTGTTCTTGGTAGGTTTTTATCAGTTTTTGATAGGGTTAAGTCGCTTTTGACCAATGCTTTCCTGGATAAAAGTACTCCTTTTTTCAAGCATCCATTTTCTTAGTTGTGGTCTTGAAACGGAGTCATGTATCACATGTTATGACCGTTTTATTGCAACCGACGTTTTCAGATAATTTCAATATAAATTTGTTTTTGTATGTTAGCGATTGTGTTTGGTAATCTATTTCTTGATAGCTCTCAATTTTAATAGAATAAAACATGGAATCAAATATTTCAGAGTCATATAATACATAAGCAAGTTGATCCTACATGAAATGTCAAAAAATACTTGTCCTTCTTTTGCATATTATTCACCTATGTAGGCTTCCCAATGTTAAACAATATCATTTTTAGGTCAAATAACATGACGTTTTGTTAGAGCACACTCATGTCTTGACCTTTATACTATAATGTGTCGTCGAGATGCTCTTTGTCTACTACATTCACAACTACCTCAAATACTAGCTGACCAACTTTTACACCAATAAAACACAACCAAAACTAAACAGAGCAAACATTTAGATGTGTTTTATCCATCAAGAATCCGGGCAAATACATTATGCCTGGATTCTATGTGGTCTATATGGACTGGAAATAACTTTAGAGGTTTTTTCTTAGGTTTGGATGATTTGAGCCGGTTACGGCATTTTTAGCTGTTCTTAGTAGGTTTTTATCAGTTTTTGATCGGGTTTAGTCGCTTTTGACCAATGCTTGCCTGGATAAAAGTACTCCTTTTTTCAAGCATCCATTTTCTTAGTTGTGGTCTTGAAACGGAGTCATGTATCACATGTTATGACCGTTTTATTGCAACCGACGTTTTCAGATAATTTCAATATAAATTTGTTTTTGTATGTTAGCGATTGTGTTTGGTAATCTATTTCTTGATAGCTATCAATTTTAATAGAATAAAACATGGAATCAAATATTTCAGAGTCATATAATACATAAGCAAGTTGATCCTACATGAAATGTCAAAAAATACTTGTCCTTGTTTTGCATATTATTCACCTATGTAGGCTTCCCAATGTTAAACAATGTCATTTTTAGGTCAAATAACATGACGTTTTGTTAGAGCACACTCATGTCTTGACCTTTATACTATAATGTGTCGTCGAGATGCTCTTTGTCTACTACATTCACAACTACCTCAAATACTACCTGACCAACTTTTACACCAATAAAACACAACCAAAACTAAACAGAGCAAACATATAGATGTGTTTTATCCATCAAGAATCCGGGCAAATACATTATGCCCGGATTCTATGTGGTCTATATGGACTGGAAATAATTTTAGAGGTTTTTTCTTAGGTTTGGATGATTTGAGCCGGTTACGGCATTTTTAGCTGTTCTTGGTAGGTTTTTATCAGTTTTGATCGGGTTTAGTCGCTTTTGACCAATGCTTGCCTGGATAAAAGTACTCCTTTTTTCAAGCATCCATTTTCTTAGTTGTGGTCTTTAAACGGAGTCATGTATCACATGTTATGACCATTTTATTGCAACCCACGTTTTTAGATAATTTCAATATAAATTTGTTTTTGTATGTTAGCGATTGTGTTTGGTAATCTATTTCTTGATAGCTCTCAATTGTAATAGAATAAAACATGGAATCAAATATTTCAGAGTCATATAATACATAAGCAAGTTGATCCTACAAGAAATGTCAAAAAATACTTGTCCTTCTTTTGCATATTATTCACCTATGTAGGCTTCCCAATGTTAAACAATATCATTTTTAGGTCAAATAACATGACGTTTTGTTAGAGCACACTCATGTCTTGACCTTTATACTATAATGTGTCGTCGAGATGCTCTTTGTCTACTACATTCACAACTACCTCAAATACTAGCTGACCAACTTTTACACCAATAAAACACAACCAAAACTAAACAGAGCAAACATTTAGATGTGTTTTATCCATCAAGAATCCGGGCAAATACATTATGCCCGGATTCTATGTGGTCTATATGGACTGGAAATAACTTTAGAGGTTTTTTCTTAGGTTTGGATGATTTGAGCCGGTTACGGCATTTTTAGCTGTTCTTAGTAGGTTTTTATCAGTTTTTGATCGGGTTTAGTCGCTTTTGACCAATGCTTGCCTGGATAAAAGTACTCCTTTTTTCAAGCATCCATTTTCTTAGTTGTGGTCTTGAAACGGAGTCATGTATCACATGTTATGACCGTTTTATTGCAACCGACGTTTTCAGATAATTTCAATATAAATTTGTTTTTGTATGTTAGCGATTGTGTTTGGTAATCTATTTCTTGATAGCTATCAATTTTAATAGAATAAAACATGGAATCAAATATTTCAGAGTTATATAATACATAAGCAAGTTGATCCTACATGAAATGTCAAAAAATACTTGTCCTTGTTTTGCATATTATTCACCTATGTAGGCTTCCCAATGTTAAACAATGTCATTTTTAGGTCAAATAACATGACGTTTTGTTAGAGCACACTCATGTCTTGACCTTTATACTATAATGTGTCGTCGAGATGCTCTTTGTCTACTACATTCACAACTACCTCAAATACTACCTGACCAACTTTTACACCAATAAAACACAACCAAAACTAAACAGAGCAAACATATAGATGTGTTTTATCCATCAAGAATCCGGGCAAATACATTATGCCCGGATTCTATGTGGTCTATATGGACTGGAAATAAATTTAGAGGTTTTTTCTTAGGTTTGGATGATTTGAGCCGGTTACGGCATTTTTAGCTGTTCTTGGTAGGTTTTTATCAGTTTTTGATCGGGTTAAGTCGCTTTTGACCAATGCTTTCCTGGATAAAAGTACTCCTTTTTTCAAGCATCCATTTTCTTAGTTGTGGTCTTGAAACGGAGTCATGTATCACATGTTATGACCGTTTTATTGCAACCGACGTTTTCAGATAATTTCAATATAAATTTGTTTTTGTATGTTAGCGATTGTGTTTGGTAATCTATTTCTTGATAGCTCTCAATTTTAATAGAATAAAACATGGAATCAAATATTTCAGAGTCATATAATACATAAGCAAGTTGATCCTACATGAAATGTCAAAAAATACTTGTCCTTCTTTTGCATATTATTCACCTATGTAGGCTTCCCAATGTTAAACAATATCATTTTTAGGTCAAATAACATGACGTTTTGTTAGAGCACACTCATGTCTTGACCTTTATACTATAATGTGTCGTCGAGATGCTCTTTGTCTACTACATTCACAACTACCTCAAATACTAGCTGACCAACTTTTACACCAATAAAACACAACCAAAACTAAACAGAGCAAACATTTAGATGTGTTTTATCCATCAAGAATCCGGGCAAATACATTATGCCCGGATTCTATGTGGTCTATATGGACTGGAAATAACTTTAGAGGTTTTTTCTTAGGTTTGGATGATTTGAGCCGGTTACGGCATTTTTAGCTGTTCTTAGTAGGTTTTTATCAGTTTTTGATCGGGTTTAGTCGCTTTTAACCAATGCTTGCCTGGATAAAAGTACTCCTTTTTTCAAGCATCCATTTTCTTAGTTGTGGTCTTGAAACGGAGTCATGTATCACATGTTATGACCGTTTTATTGCAACCGACGTTTTCAGATAATTTCAATATAAATTTGTTTTTGTATGTTAGCGATTGTGTTTGGTAATCTATTTCTTGATAGCTATCAATTTTAATAGAATAAAACATGGAATCAAATATTTCAGAGTCATATAATACATAAGCAAGTTGATCCTACATGAAATGTCAAAAAATACTTGTCCTTGTTTTGCATATTATTCACCTATGTAGGCTTCCCAATGTTAAACAATGTCATTTTTAGGTCAAATAACATGACGTTTTGTTAGAGCACACTCATGTCTTGACCTTTATACTATAATGTGTCGTCGAGATGCTCTTTGTCTACTACATTCACAACTACCTCAAATACTACCTGACCAACTTTTACACCAATAAAACACAACCAAAACTAAACAGAGCAAACATATAGATGTGTTTTATCCATCAAGAATCCGGGCAAATACATTATGCCCGGATTCTATGTGGTCTATATGGACTGGAAATAACTTTAGAGGTTTTTTCTTAGGTTTGGATGATTTGAGCCGGTTACGGCATTTTTAGCTGTTCTTGGTAGGTTTTTATCAGTTTTTGATCGGGTTAAGTCGCTTTTGACCAATGCTTTCCTGGATAAAAGTACTCCTTTTTTCAAGCATCCATTTTCTTAGTTGTGGTCTTGAAACGGAGTCATGTATCACATGTTATGACCGTTTTATTGCAACCGACGTTTTCAGATAATTTCAATATAAATTTGTTTTTGTATGTTAGCGATTGTGTTTGGTAATCTATTTCTTGATAGCTCTCAATTTTAATATAATAAAACATGGAATCAAATATTTCAGAGTCATATAATACATAAGCAAGTTGATCCTACATGAAATGTCAAAAAATACTTGTCCTTCTTTTGCATATTATTCACCTATGTAGGCTTCCCAATGTTAAACAATATCATTTTTAGGTCAAATAACATGACGTTTTGTTAGAGCACACTCATGTCTTGACCTTTATACTATAATGTGTCGTCGAGATGCTCTTTGTCTACTACATTCACAACTACCTCAAATACTAGCTGACCAACTTTTACACCAATAAAACACAACCAAAACTAAACAGAGCAAACATTTAGATGTGTTTTATCCATCAAGAATCCGGGCAAATACATTATGCCCGGATTCTATGTGGTCTATATGGACTGGAAATAACTTTAGAGGTTTTTTCTTAGGTTTGGATGATTTGAGCCGGTTACGGCATTTTTAGCTGTTCTTAGTAGGTTTTTATCAGTTTTTGATCGGGTTTAGTCGCTTTTGACCAATGCTTGCCTGGATAAAAGTACTCCTTTTTTCAAGCATCCATTTTCTTAGTTGTGGTCTTGAAACGGAGTCATGTATCACATGTTATGACCGTTTTATTGCAACCGACGTTTTCAGATAATTTCAATATAAATTTGTTTTTGTATGTTAGCGATTGTGTTTGGTAATCTATTTCTTGATAGCTATCAATTTTAATAGAATAAAACATGGAATCAAATATTTCAGAGTCATATAATACATAAGCAAGTTGATCCTACATGAAATGTCAAAAAATACTTGTCCTTGTTTTGCATATTATTCACCTATGTAGGCTTCCTAATGTTAAACAATGTCATTTTTAGGTCAAATAACATGACGTTTTGTTAGAGCACACTCATGTCTTGACCTTTATACTATAATGTGTCGTCGAGATGCTCTTTGTCTACTACATTCACAACTACCTCAAATACTACCTGACCAACTTTTACACCAATAAAACACAACCAAAACTAAACAGAGCAAACATATAGATGTGTTTTATCCATCAAGAATCCGGGCAAATACATTATGCCCGGATTCTATGTGGTCTATATGGACTGGAAATAATTTTAGAGGTTTTTTCTTAGGTTTGGATGATTTGAGCCGGTTACGGCATTTTTAGCTGTTCTTGGTAGGTTTTTATCAGTTTTGATCGGGTTTAGTCGCTTTTGACCAATGCTTGCCTGGATAAAAGTACTCCTTTTTTCAAGCATCCATTTTCTTAGTTGTGGTCTTTAAACGGAGTCATGTATCACATGTTATGACCATTTTATTGCAACCCACGTTTTTAGATAATTTTAATATAAATTTGTTTTTGTATGTTAGCGATTGTGTTTGGTAATCTATTTCTTGATAGCTCTCAATTGTAATAGAATAAAACATGGAATCAAATATTTCAGAGTCATATAATACATAAGCAAGTTGATCCTACAAGAAATGTCAAAAAATACTTGTCCTTCTTTTGCATATTATTCACCTATGTAGGCTTCCCAATGTTAAACAATATCATTTTTAGGTCAAATAACATGACGTTTTGTTAGAGCACACTCATGTCTTGACCTTTATACTATAATGTGTCGTCGAGATGCTCTTTGTCTACTACATTCACAACTACCTCAAATACTAGCTGACCAACTTTTACACCAATAAAACACAACCAAAACTAAACAGAGCAAACATTTAGATGTGTTTTATCCATCAAGAATCCGGGCAAATACATTATGCCCGGATTCTATGTGGTCTATATGGACTGGAAATAACTTTAGAGGTTTTTTCTTAGGTTTGGATGATTTGAGCCGGTTACAGCATTTTTAGCTGTTCTTAGTAGGTTTTTATCAGTTTTTGATCGGGTTTAGTCGCTTTTGACCAATGCTTGCCTGGATAAAAGTACTCCTTTTTTCAAGCATCCATTTTCTTAGTTGTGGTCTTGAAACGGAGTCATGTATCACATGTTATGACCGTTTTATTGCAACCGACGTTTTCAGATAATTTCAATATAAATTTGTTTTTGTATGTTAGCGATTGTGTTTGGTAATCTATTTCTTGATAGCTATCAATTTTAATAGAATAAAACATGGAATCAAATATTTCAGAGTCATATAATACATAAGCAAGTTGATCCTACATGAAATGTCAAAAAATACTTGTCCTTGTTTTGCATATTATTCACCTATGTAGGCTTCCCAATGTTAAACAATGTCATTTTTAGGTCAAATAACATGACGTTTTGTTAGAGCACACTCATGTCTTGACCTTTATACTATAATGTGTCGTCGAGATGCTCTTTGTCTACTACATTCACAACTACCTCAAATACTACCTGACCAACTTTTACACCAATAAAACACAACCAAAACTAAACAGAGCAAACATATAGATGTGTTTTATCCATCAAGATATCGGGCAAATACATTATGCCCGGATTCTATGTGGTCTATATGGACTGGAAATAATTTTAGAGGTTTTTTCTTAGGTTTGGATGATTTGAGCCGGTTACGGCATTTTTAGCTGTTCTTGGTAGGTTTTTATGAGTTTTGATCGGGTTTAGTCGCTTTTGACCAATGCTTGCCTAGTTAAAAGTACTCCTTTTTTCAAGCATCCATTTTCTTAGTTGTGGTCTTGAAACGGAGTCATGTATCACATGTTATGACCATTTTATTGCAACCCACGTTTTTAGATAATTTCAATATAAATTTGTTTTTGTATGTTAGCGATTGTGTTTGGTAATCTATTTCTTGATAGCTCTCAATTTTAATCGAATAAAACATGGAATCAAATATTTCAGAGTCATATAATACATAAGCAAGTTGATCCTACATGAAATGTCAAAAAATACTTGTCCTTCTTTTGCATATTATTCACCTATGTAGGCTTCCCAATGTTAAACAATATCATTTTTAGGTCAAATAACATGACGTTTTGTTAGAGCACACTCATGTCTTGACCTTTATACTATAATGTGCCGTCGAGATGCTCTTTGTCTACTACATTCACAACTACCTCAAATACTAGCTGACCAACTTTTACACCAATAAAACACAACCAAAACTAAACAGAGCAAACATATAGATGTGTTTTATCCATCAAGAATCCGGGCAAATACATTATGCTCGGATTCTATGTGGTCTATATGGACTGGAAATAATTTTAGAGGTTTTTTCTTAGGTTTGGATGATTTGAGCCGGTTACGGCATTTTTAGTTGTTCTTGGTAGGTTTTTATCAGTTTTTGATCGGGTTTAGTCGCTTTTGACCAATGCTTGCCTGGATAAAAGTACTCCTTTTTTCAAGCATCCATTTTCTTAGTTGTGGTCTTGAAACGGAGTCATGTATCACATGTTATGACCATTTTATTGCAACCGACGTTTTCTGATAATTTCAATATAAATTTGTTTTTGTATGTTAGCGATTGTGTTTGGTAATCTATTTCTTGATAGCTCTCAATTTTAATAGAATAAAACATGGAATCAAATATTTCAGAGTCATATAATACATAAGCAAGTTGATCCTACAGGAAATGTCAAAAAATACTTGTCCTTGTTTTGCATATTATTCACCTATGTAGGCTTCCCAATGTTAAACAATATCATTTTTAGGTCAAATAACATGACGTTTTGTTAGAGCACACTCATGTCTTGACCTTTATACTATAATGTGTCGTCGATATGCTCTTTGTCTACTACATTCACAACTACCTCAAATACTAGCTGACCAACTTTTACACCAATAAAACACAACCAAAACTAAACAGAGCAAACATATAGATGTGTTTTATCCATCAAGAATCCGGGTAAATACATTATGCCCGGATTCTATGTGGTCTATATGGACTGGAAATAACTTTAGAGGTTTTTTCTTAGGTTTGGATGATTTGAGCCGGTTACGGCATTTTTAGCTGTTCTTGGTAGGTTTTTATCAGTTTTTGATCGGGTTTAGTCGCTTTTGACCAATGCTTGCCTGGATAAAAGTACTCCTTTTTTCAAGCATCCATTTTCTTAGTTGTGGTCTTGAAACGGAGTCATGTATCACATGTTATGACCATTTTATTGCAACCCACGTTTTCAGATAATTTCAATATAAATTTGTTTTTGTATGTTAGCGATTGTGTTTGGTAATCTATTTCTTGATAGCTCATAAATTTTAATAGAATAAAACATGGAATCAAATATTTTAGAGTCATATAATACATAAGCAAGTTGATCCTACATGAAATGTCAAAAAGTACTTGTCCTTCTTTTGCATATTATTCACCTATGTAGGCTTCCCAAGGTTAAACAATGTCATTTTTAGGTCAAATAACATGACGTTTTGTTAGAGCACACTCATGTCTTGACCTTTATACTATAATGTGCCGTCGAGATGCTCTTTGTCTACTACATTCACAACTACCTCAAATACTAGCTGACCAACTTTTACACCAATAAAACACAACCAAAACTAAACAGAGCAAACATATAGATGTGTTTTATCCATCAAGAATCCGGGCAAATACACTATGCCCGGATTCTATGTGGTCTATATGGACTGGAAATAATTTTAGAGGTTTTTTCTTAGGTTTGGATGATTTGAGCCGGTTACGGCATTTTTAGCTGTTCTTGGTAGGTTTTTATCAGTTTTGATCGGGTTTAGTCGCTTTTGACCAATGCTTGCCTGGATAAAAGTACTCCTTTTTTCAAGCATCCATTTTCTTAGTTGTGGTCTTGAAACGGAGTCATGTATCACATGTTATGACCATTTTATTGCAACCCACGTTTTTAGATAATTTCAATATAAATTTGTTTTTGTATGTTAGCGATTGTGTTTGGTAATCTATTTCTTGATAGCTCTCAATTGTAATAGAATAAAACATGGAATCAAATATTTCAGAGTCATATAATACATAAGCAAGTTGATCCTACATGAAATGTCAAAAAATACTTGTCCTTCTTTTGCATATTATTCACCTATGTAGGCTTCCCAATGTTAAACAATATCATTTTTAGGTCAAATAACATGACGTTTTGTTAGAGCACACTCGTGTCTTGACCTTTATACTATAATGTGTCGTCGAGATGCTCTTTGTCTACTACATTCACAACTACCTCAAATACTAGCTGACCAACTTTTACACCAATAAAACACAACCAAAACTAAACAGAGCAAACATTTAGATGTGTTTTATCCATCAAGAATCCGGGCAAATACATTATGCCCGGATTCTATGTGGTCTATATGGACTGGAAATAACTTTAGAGGTTTTTTCTTAGGTTTGGATGATTTGAGCCGGTTACGGCATTTTTAGCTGTTCTTGGTAGGTTTTTATCAGTTTTTGATCGGGTTTAGTCGCTTTTGACCAATGCTTGCCTGGATAAAAGTACTCCTTTTTTCAAGCATCCATTTTCTTAGTTGTGGTCTTGAAACGGAGTCATGTATCACATGTTATGACCGTTTTATTGCAACCGACGTTTTCAGATAATTTCAATATAAATTTGTTTTTGTATGTTAGCGATTGTGTTTGGTAATCTATTTCTTGATAGCTATCAATTTTAATAGAATAAAACATGGAATCAAATATTTCAGAGTCATATAATACATAAGCAAGTTGATCCTACATGAAATGTCAAAAAATACTTGTCCTTGTTTTGCATATTATTCACCTATGTAGGCTTCCCAATGTTAAACAATGTCATTTTTAGGTCAAATAACATGACGTTTTGTTAGAGCACACTCATGTATTGACCTTTATACTATAATATGTCGTCGAGATGCTCTTTGTCTACTACATTCACAACTACCTCAAATACTACCTGACCAACTTTTACACCAATAAAACACAACCAAAACTAAACAGAGCAAACATATAGATGTGTTTTATCCATCAAGAATCCGGGCAAATACATTATGCCCGGATTCTATGTGGTCTATATGGACTGGAAATAATTTTAGAGGTTTTTTCTTAGGTTTGGATGATTTGAGCCGGTTACGGCATTTTTAGCTGTTCTTTGTAGGTTTTTATGAGTTTTGATCGGGTTTAGTCGCTTTTGACCAATGCTTGCCTAGTTAAAAGTACTCCTTTTTTCAAGCATCCATTTTCTTAGTTGTGGTCTTGAAACGGAGTCATGTATCACATGTTATGACCATTTTATTGCAACCCACGTTTTTAGATAATTTCAATATAAATTTGTTTTTTTATGTTAGCGATTGTGTTTGGTAATCTATTTCTTGATAGCTCTCAATTTTAATCGAATAAAACATGGAATCAAATATTTCAGAGTCATATAATACATAAGCAAGTTGATCCTACATGAAATGTCAAAAAATACTTGTCCTTCTTTTGCATATTATTCACCTATGTAGGCTTCCCAATGTTAAACAATATCATTTTTAGGTCAAATAACATGACGTTTTGTTAGAGCACACTCATGTCTTGACCTTTATACTATAATGTGTCGTCGAGATGCTCTTTGTCTACTACATTCACAACTACCTCAAATACTAGCTGACCAACTTTTACACCAATAAAACACAACCAAAACTAAACAGAGCAAACATTTAGATGTGTTTTATCCATCAAGAATCCGGGCAAATACATTATGCTCGGATTCTATGTGGTCTATATGGACTGGAAATAATTTTAGAGGTTTTTTCTTAGGTTTGGATGATTTGAGCCGGTTACGGCATTTTTAGCTGTTCTTGGTAGGTTTTTATCAGTTTTTGATCGGGTTTAGTCGCTTTTGACCAATGCTTGCCTAGTTAAAAGTACTCCTTTTTTCAAGCATCCATTTTCTTAGTTGTGGTCTTGAAACGGAGTCATGTATCACATGTTATGACCATTTTATCGCAACCCACGTTTTTAGATAATTTCAATATAAATTTGTTTTTGTATGTTAGCGATTGTGTTTGGTAATCTATTTCTTGATAGCTCTCAATTTTAATCGAATAAAACATGGAATCAAATATTTCAGAGTCATATAATACATAAGCAAGTTGATCCTACATGAAATGTCAAAAAATACTTGTCCTTCTTTTGCATATTATTCACCTATGTAGGCTTCCCAATGTTAAACAATATCATTTTTAGGTCAAATAACATGACGTTTTGTTAGAGCACACTCATGTCTTGACCTTTATACTATAATGTGCCGTCGAGATGCTCTTTGTCTACTACATTCACAACTACCTCAAATACTAGCTGACCAACTTTTACACCAATAAAACACAACCAAAACTAAATAGAGCAAACATATAGATGTGTTTTATCCATCAAGAATCCGGGCAAATACATTATGCTCGGATTCTATGTGGTCTATATGGACTGGAAATAATTTTAGAGGTTTTTTCTTAGGTTTGGATGATTTGAGCCGGTTACGGCATTTTTAGCTGTTCTTGGTAGGTTTTTATCAGTTTTTGATCGGGTTTAGTCGCTTTTGACCAATGCTTGCCTGGATAAAAGTACTCCTTTTTTCAAGCATCCATTTTCTTAGTTGTGGTCTTGAAACGGAGTCATGTATCACATGTTATGACCATTTTATTGCAACGGACGTTTTCTGATAATTTCAATATAAATTTGTTTTTGTATGTTAGCGATTGTGTTTGGTAATCTATTTCTTGATAGCTCTCAATTTTAATAGAATAAAACATGGAATCAAATATTTCAGAGTCATATAATACATAAGCAAGTTGATCCTACATGAAATGTCAAAAAATACTTGTCCTTGTTTTACATATTATTCACCTATGTAGGCTTCCCAATGTTAAACAATATCATTTTTAGGTCAAATAACATGACGTTTTGTTAGAGCACACTCATGTCTTGACCTTTATACTATAATGTGTCGTCGATATGCTCTTTGTCTACTACATTCACAACTACCTCAAATACTAGCTGACCAACTTTTACACCAATAAAACACAACCAAAACTAAACAGAGCAAACATATAGATGTGTTTTATCCATCAAGAATCCGGGCAAATACATTATGCCCGGATTCTATGTGGTCTATATGGACTGGAAATAACTTTAGAGGTTTTTTCTTAGGTTTGGATGATTTGAGCCGGTTACGGCATTTTTAGCTGTTCTTGGTAGGTTTTTATCAGTTTTTGATCGGGTTTAGTCGCTTTTGACCAATGCTTGCCTGGATAAAAGTACTCCTTTTTTCAAGCATCCATTTTCTTAGTTGTGGTCTTGAAACGGAGTCATGTATCACATGTTATGACCATTTTATTGCAACCGACGTTTTCTGATAATTTCAATATAAATTTGTTTTTGTATGTTAGCGATTGTGTTTGGTAATCTATTTCTTGATAGCTCTCAATTTTAATAGAATAAAACATGGAATCAAATATTTCAGAGTCATATAATACATAAGCAAGTTGATCCTACATGAAATGTCAAAAAATACTTGTCCTTGTTTTGCATATTATTCACCTATGTAGGCTTCCCAATGTTAAACAATATCATTTTTAGGTCAAATAACATGACGTTTTGTTAGAGCACACTCATGTCTTGACCTTTATACTATAATGTGTCGTCGATATGCTCTTTGTCTACTACATTCACAACTACCTCAAATACTAGCTGACCAACTTTTACACCAATAAAACACAACCAAAACTAAACAGAGCAAACATATAGATGTGTTTTATCCATCAAGAATCCGGGCAAATACATTATGCCCGGATTCTATGTGGTCTATATGGACTGGAAATAACTTTAGAGGTTTTTTCTTAGGTTTGGATGATTTGAGCCGGTTACGGCATTTTTAGCTGTTCTTGGTAGGTTTTTATCAGTTTTTGATCGGGTTTAGTCGCTTTTGACCAATGCTTGCCTGGATAAAAGTACTCCTTTTTTCAAGCATCCATTTTCTTAGTTGTGGTCTTGAAACGGAGTCATGTATCACATGTTATGACCATTTTATTGCAACCGACGTTTTCTGATAATTTCAATATAAATTTGTTTTTGTATGTTAGCGATTGTGTTTGGTAATCTATTTCTTGATAGCTCTCAATTTTAATAGAATAAAACATGGAATCAAATATTTCAGAGTCATATAATACATAAGCAAGTTGATCCTACATGAAATGTCAAAAAATACTTGTCCTTGTTTTGCATATTATTCACCTATGTAGGCTTCCCAATGTTAAACAATATCATTTTTAGGTCAAATAACATGACGTTTTGTTAAAGCACACTCATGTCTTGACCTTTATACTATAATGTGTCGTCGATATGCTCTTTGTCTACTACATTCACAACTACCTCAAATACTAGCTGACCAACTTTTACACCAATAAAACACAACCAAAACTAAACAGAGCAAACATATAGATGTGTTTTATCCATCAAGAATCCGGGCAAATACATTATGCCCGGATTCTATGTGGTCTATATGGACTGGAAATAACTTTAGAGGTTTTTTCTTAGGTTTGGATGATTTGAGCCGGTTACGGCATTTTTAGCTGTTCTTGGTAGGTTTTTATCAGTTTTTGATCGGGTTTAGTCGCTTTTGACCAATGCTTGCCTGGATAAAAGTACTCCTTTTTTCAAGCATCCATTTTCTTAGTTGTGGTCTTGAAACGGAGTCATGTATCACATGTTATGACCATTTTATTGCAACCGATGTTTTCAGATAATTTCAATATAAATTTGTTTTTGTATGTTAGCGATTGTGTTTGGTAATCTATTTCTTGATAGCTCTCAATTTTAATAGAATAAAACATGGAATCAAATATTTCAGAGTCATATAATACATAAGCAAGTTGATCCTACATGAAATGTCAAAAAATACTTGTCCTTCTTTTGCATATTATTCACCTATGTAGGCTTCCCAATGTTAAACAATATCATTTTTAGGTCAAATAACATGACGTTTTGTTAGAGCACACTCATGTCTTGACCTTTATACTATAATGTGTCGTCGAGATGCTCTTTGTCTACTACATTCACAACTACCTCAAATACTAGCTGACCAACTTTTACACCAATAAAACACAACCAAAACTAAACAGAGCAAACATATAGATGTGTTTTATCCATCAAGAATCCGGGCATATACATTATGCCCGGATTCTATGTGGTCTATATGGACTGGAATCAAATTTAGAGGTTTTTTCTTAGGTTTGGATGATTTGAGCCGGTTACGGCATTTTTAGCTGTTCTTGGTAGGTTTTTATCAGTTTTTGATCGGGTTTAGTCGCTTTTGACCAATGCTTGCCTGGTTAAAAGTACTCCTTTTTTCAAGCATCCATTTTCTTAGTTGTGGTCTTGAAACGGAGTCATGTATCACATGTTATGACCATTTTATCGCAACCCACGTTTTTAGATAATTTCAATATAAATTTGTTTTTGTATGTTAGCGATTGTGTTTGGTAATCTATTTCTTGATAGCTCTCAATTTTAATAGAATAAAACATGGAATCAAATATTTCAGAGTCATATAATACATAAGCAAGTTGATCCTACATGAAATGTCAAAAAATACTTGTCCTTCTTTTGCATATTATTCACCTATGTAGGCTTCCCAATGTTAAACAATATCATTTTTAGGTCAAATAACATGACGTTTTGTTAGAGCACACTCATGTCTTGACCTTTATACTATAATGTGTCGTCGAGATGCTCTTTGTCTACTACATTCACAACTACCTCAAATACTAGCTGACCAACTTTTACACCAATAAAACACAACCAAAACTAAACAGAGCAAACATATAGGTGTGTTTTATCAATCAAGAATCCGGGCAAATACATTATGCCCGGATTCTATGTGGTCTATATGGACTGGAAATAACTTTAGAGGTTTTTTCTTAGGTTTGGATGATTTGAGCCGGTTACGGCATTTTTAGCTGTTCTTGGTAGGTTTTTATCAGTTTTTGATCGGGTTTAGTCGCTTTTGACCAATGCTTGCCTGGTTAAAAGTACTCCTTTTTTCAAGCATCCATTTTCTTAGTTGTGGTCTTGAAACGGAGTCATGTATCACATGTTATGACCATTTTATTGCAACCCACGTTTTTAGATAATTTCAATATAAATTTGTTTTTGTATGTTAGCGATTGTGTTTGGTAATCTATTTCTTGATAGCTCTCAATTTTAATAGAATAAAACATGGAATCAAATATTTCAGAGTCATATAATACATAAGCAAGTTGATCCTACATGAAATGTCAAAAAATACTTGTCCTTCTTTTGCATATTATTCACCTATGTAGGCTTCCCAATGTTAAACAATATCATTTTTAGGTCAAATAACATGACGTTTTGTTAGAGCACACTCATGTCTTGACCTTTATACTATAATGTGTCGTCGAGATGCTCTTTGTCTACTACATTCACAACTACCTCAAATACTAGCTGACCAACTTTTACACCAATAAAACACAACCAAAACTAAACAGAGCAAACATATAGATGTGTTTTATCCATCAAGAATCCGGGCATATACATTATGCCCGGATTCTATGTGGTCTATATGGACTGGAATCAAATTTAGAGGTTTTTTCTTAGGTTTGGATGATTTGAGCCGGTTACGGCATTTTTAGCTGTTCTTGGTAGGTTTTTATCAGTTTTTGATCGGGTTTAGTCGCTTTTGACCAATGCTTGCCTGGTTAAAAGTACTCCTTTTTTCAAGCATCCATTTTCTTAGTTGTGGTCTTGAAACGGAGTCATGTATCACATGTTATGACCATTTTATCGCAACCCACGTTTTTAGATAATTTCAATATAAATTTGTTTTTGTATGTTAGCGATTGTGTTTGGTAATCTATTTCTTGATAGCTCTCAATTTTAATAGAATAAAACATGGAATCAAATATTTCAGAGTCATATAATACATAAGCAAGTTGATCCTACATGAAATGTCAAAAAATACTTGTCCTTCTTTTGCATATTATTCACCTATGTAGGCTTCCCAATGTTAAACAATATCATTTTTAGGTCAAATAACATGACGTTTTGTTAGAGCACACTCATGTCTTGACCTTTATACTATAATGTGTCGTCGAGATGCTCTTTGTCTACTACATTCACAACTACCTCAAATACTAGCTGACCAACTTTTACACCAATAAAACACAACCAAAACTAAACAGAGCAAACATATAGGTGTGTTTTATCAATCAAGAATCCGGGCAAATACATTATGCCCGGATTCTATGTGGTCTATATGGACTGGAAATAACTTTAGAGGTTTTTTCTTAGGTTTGGATGATTTGAGCCGGTTACGGCATTTTTAGCTGTTCTTGGTAGGTTTTTATCAGTTTTTGATCGGGTTTAGTCGCTTTTGACCAATGCTTGCCTGGTTAAAAGTACTCCTTTTTTCAAGCATCCATTTTCTTAGTTGTGGTCTTGAAACGGAGTCATGTATCACATGTTATGACCATTTTATCGCAACCCACGTTTTTAGATAATTTCAATATAAATTTGTTTTTGTATGTTAGCGATTGTGTTTGGTAATCTATTTCTTGATAGCTCTCAATTTTAATAGAATAAAAAATGGAATCAAATATTTCAGAGTCATATAATACATAAGCAAGTTGATCCTACATGAAATGTCAAAAAATACTTGTCCTTCTTTTGCATATTATTCACCTATGTAGGCTTCCCAATGTTAAACAATATCATTTTTAGGTCAAATAACATGACGTTTTGTTAGAGCACACTCATGTCTTGACCTTTATACTATAATGTGTCGTCGAGATGCTCTTTGTCTACTACATTCACAACTACCTCAAATACTAGCTGACCAACTTTTACACCAATAAAACACAACCAAAACTAAACAGAGCAAACATATAGATGTGTTTTATCCATCAAGAATCCGGGCATATACATTATGCCCGGATTCTATGTGGTCTATATGGACTGGAATCAAATTTAGAGGTTTTTTCTTAGGTTTGGATGATTTGAGCCGGTTACGGCATTTTTAGCTGTTCTTGGTAGGTTTTTATCAGTTTTTGATCGGGTTTAGTCGCTTTTGACCAATGCTTGCCTGGTTAAAAGTACTCCTTTTTTCAAGCATCCATTTTCTTAGTTGTGGTCTTGAAACGGAGTCATGTATCACATGTTATGACCATTTTATCGCAACCCACGTTTTTAGATAATTTCAATATAAATTTGTTTTTGTATGTTAGCGATTGTGTTTGGTAATCTATTTCTTGATAGCTCTCAATTTTAATAGAATAAAACATGGAATCAAATATTTCAGAGTCATATAATACATAAGCAAGTTGATCCTACATGAAATGTCAAAAAATACTTGTCCTTCTTTTGCATATTATTCACCTATGTAGGCTTCCCAATGTTAAACAATATCATTTTTAGGTCAAATAACATGACGTTTTGTTAGAGCACACTCATGTCTTGACCTTTATACTATAATGTGTCGTCGAGATGCTCTTTGTCTACTACATTCACAACTACCTCAAATACTAGCTGACCAACTTTTACACCAATAAAACACAACCAAAACTAAACAGAGCAAACATATAGGTGTGTTTTATCAATCAAGAATCCGGGCAAATACATTATGCCCGGATTCTATGTGGTCTATATGGACTGGAAATAACTTTAGAGGTTTTTTCTTAGGTTTGGATGATTTGAGCCGGTTACGGCATTTTTAGCTGTTCTTGGTAGGTTTTTATCAGTTTTTGATCGGGTTTAGTCGCTTTTGACCAATGCTTGCCTGGATAAAAGTACTCCTTTTTTCAAGCATCCATTTTCTTAGTTGTGGTCTTGAAACGGAGTCATGTATCACATGTTATGACCATTTTATTGCAACCGACGTTTTCTGATAATTTCAATATAAATTTGTTTTTGTATGTTAGCGATTGTGTTTGGTAATCTATTTCTTGATAGCTCTCAATTTTAATAGAATAAAACATGGAATCAAATATTTCAGAGTCATATAATACATAAGCAAGTTGATCCTACATGAAATGTCAAAAAATACTTGTCCTTGTTTTGCATATTATTCACCTATGTAGGCTTCCCAATGTTAAACAATATCATTTTTAGGTCAAATAACATGACGTTTTGTTAGAGCACACTCATGTCTTGACCTTTATACTATAATGTGTCGTCGATATGCTCTTTGTCTACTACATTCACAACTACCTCAAATACTAGCTGACCAACTTTTACACCAATAAAACACAACCAAAACTAAACAGAGCAAACATATAGATGTGTTTTATCCATCAAGAATCCGGGCAAATACATTATGCCCGGATTCTATGTGGTCTATATGGACTGGAAATAAATTTAGAGGTTTTTTCTTAGGTTTGGATGATTTGAGCCGGTTACGGCATTTTTAGCTGTTCTTGGTAGGTTTTTATCAGTTTTTGATCGGGTTTAGTCGCTTTTGACCAATGCTTGCCTGGATAAAAGTACTCCTTTTTTCAAGCATCCATTTTCTTAGTTGTGGTCTTGAAACGGAGTCATGTATCACATGTTATGACCATTTTATCGCAACCGACGTTTTCAGATAATTTCAATATAAATTTGTTTTTGTATGTTAGCGATTGTGTTTGGTAATCTATTTCTTGATAGCTCTCAATTTTAATAGAATAAAACATGGAATCAAATATTTCAGAGTCATATAATACATAAGCAAGTTGATCCTACATGAAATGTCAAAAAATACTTGTCCTTCTTTTGCATATTATTCACCTATGTAGGCTTCCCAATGTTAAACAATATCATTTTTAGGTCAAATAACATGACGTTTTGTTAGAGCACACTCATGTCTTGACCTTTATACTATAATGTGTCGTCGAGATGCTCTTTGTCTACTACATTCACAACTACCTCAAATACTAGCTGACCAACTTTTACACCAATAAAACACAACCAAAACTAAACAGAGCAAACATATAGATGTGTTTTATCCATCAAGAATCCGGGCATATACATTATGCCCGGATTCTATGTGGTCTATATGGACTGGAAATAAATTTAGAGGTTTTTTCTTAGGTTTGGATGATTTGAGCCGGTTACGGCATTTTTAGCTGTTCTTGGTAGGTTTTTATCAGTTTTTGATCGGGTTTAGTCGCTTTTGACCAATGCTTGCCTGGATAAAAGTACTCCTTTTTTCAAGCATCCATTTTCTTAGTTGTGGTCTTGAAACGGAGTCATGTATCACATGTTATGACCATTTTATCGCAACCGACGTTTTCAGATAATTTCAATATAAATTTGTTTTTGTATGTTAGCGATTGTGTTTGGTAATCTATTTCTTGATAGCTCTCAATTTTAATAGAATAAAACATGGAATCAAATATTTCAGAGTCATATAATACATAAGCAAGTTGATCCTACATGAAATGTCAAAAAATACTTGTCCTTCTTTTGCATATTATTCACCTATGTAGGCTTCCCAATGTTAAACAATATCATTTTTAGGTCAAATAACATGACGTTTTGTTAGAGCACACTCATGTCTTGACCTTTATACTATAATGTGTCGTCGAGATGCTCTTTGTCTACTACATTCA
Source organism: Glebionis coronaria (assembly GCA_025667525.1). Classification (NCBI taxonomy): domain Eukaryota; kingdom Viridiplantae; phylum Streptophyta; class Magnoliopsida; order Asterales; family Asteraceae; genus Glebionis; species Glebionis coronaria. Next base: position 1,103,364 of record JANFOE010000944.1, on the reverse strand, counting down.
CAACTACCTCAAATACTAGCTGACCAACTTTTACACCAATAAAACACAACCAAAACTAAACAGAGCAAACATATAGATGTGTTTTATCCATCAAGAATCCGGGCATATACATTATGCCCGGATTCTATGTGGTCTATATGGACTGGAAATAAATTTAGAGGTTTTTTCTTAGGTTTGGATGATTTGAGCCGGTTACGGCATTTTTAGCTGTTCTTGGTAGGTTTTTATCAGTTTTTGATCGGGTTTAGTCGCTTTTGACCAATGCTTGCCTGGTTAAAAGTACTCCTTTTTTCAAGCATCCATTTTCTTAGTTGTGGTCTTGAAACGGAGTCATGTATCACATGTTATGACCATTTTATCGCAACCCACGTTTTTAGATAATTTCAATATAAATTTGTTTTTGTATGTTAGCGATTGTGTTTGGTAATCTATTTCTTGATAGCTCTCAGTTTTAATAGAATAAAACATGGAATCAAATATTTCAGAGTCATATAATACATAAGCAAGTTGATCCTACATGAAATGTCAAAAAATACTTGTCCTTGTTTTGCATATTATTCACCTATGTAGGCTTCCCAATGTTAAACAATATCATTTTTAGGTCAAATAACATGACGTTTTGTTAGAGCACACTCATGTCTTGACCTTTATACTATAATGTGTCGTCGAGATGCTCTTTGTCTACTACATTCACAACTACCTCAAATACTACCTGACCAACTTTTACACCAATAAAACACAACCAAAACTAAACAGAGCAAACATATAGATGTGTTTTATCCATCAAGAATCCGGGCAAATACATTATGCCCGGATTCTATGTGGTCTATATGGACTGGAAATAACTTTAGAGGTTTTTTCTTAGGTTTGGATGATTTGAGCCGGTTACGGCCTTTTTAGCTGTTCTTGGTAGGTTTTTATCAGTTTTTGATCGGGTTTAGTCGCTTTTGACCAATGCTTGCCTGGATAAAAGTACTCCTTTTTTCAAGCATCCATTTTCTTAGTTGTGGTCTTGAAACGGAGTCATGTATCACATGTTATGACCATTTTATTGCAACCGACGTTTTCACATAATTTCAATATAAATTTGTTTTTGTATGTTAGCGATTGTGTTTGGTAATCTATTTCTTGATAGCTCTCAATTTTAATAGAATAAAACATGGAATCAAATATTTCAGAGTCATATAATACATAAGCAAGTTGATCCTACATGAAATGTCAAAAAATACTTGTCCTTCTTTTGCATATTATTCACCTATGTAGGCTTCCCAATGTTAAACAATATCATTTTTAGGTCAAATAACATGACGTTTTGTTAGAGCACACTCATGTCTTGACCTTTATACTATAATGTGCCGTCGAGATGCTCTTTGTCTACTACATTCACAACTACCTCAAATACTAGCTGACCAACTTTTACACCAATAAAACACAACCAAAACTAAACAGAGCAAACATATAGATGTGTTTTATCCATCAAGAATCCGGGCATATACATTATGCCCGGATTCTATGTGGTCTATATGGACTGGAAATAAATTTAGAGGTTTTTTCTTAGGTTTGGATGATTTGAGCCGGTTACGGCATTTTTAGCTGTTCTTGGTAGGTTTTTATCAGTTTTTGATCGGGTTTAGTCGCTTTTGACCAATGCTTGCCTGGTTAAAAGTACTCCTTTTTTCAAGCATCCATTTTCTTAGTTGTGGTCTTGAAACGGAGTCATGTATCACATGTTATGACCATTTTATCGCAACCCACGTTTTTAGATAATTTCAATATAAATTTGTTTTTGTATGTTAGCGATTGTGTTTGGTAATCTATTTCTTGATAGCTCTCAGTTTTAATAGAATAAAACATGGAATCAAATATTTTAGAGTCATATAATACATAAGCAAGTTGATCCTACATGAAATGTCAAAAAGTACTTGTCCTTCTTTTGCATATTATTCACCTATGTAGGCTTCCCAAAGTTAAACAATGTCATTTTTAGGTCAAATAACATGACGTTTTGTTAGAGCACACTCATGTCTTGACCTTTATACTATAATGTGCCTTCGAGATGCTCTTTGTCTACTACATTCACAACTACCTCAAATACTAGCTGACCAACTTTTACACCAATAAAACACAACCAAAACTAAACAGAGCAAACATATAGATGTGTTTTATCCATCAAGAATCCGGGCAAATACATTATGCCCGGATTCTATGTGGTCTATATGGACTGGAAATAATTTTAGAGGTTTTTTCTTAGGTTTGGATGATTTGAGCCGGTTACGGCATTTTTAGCTGTTCTTGGTAGGTTTTTATGAGTTTTGATCGGGTTTAGTGGCTTTTGACCAATGCTTGCCTAGTTAAAAGTACTCCTTTTTTCAAGCATCCATTTTCTTAGTTGTGGTCTTGAAACGGAGTCATGTATCACATGTTATGACCATTTTATCGCAACCCACGTTTTTAGATAATTTCAATATAAATTTGTTTTTGTATGTTAGCGATTGTGTTTGGTAATCTATTTCTTGATAGCACTCAATTTTAATAGAATAAAACATGGAATCAAATATTTCAGAGTCATATAATACATAAGCAAGTTGATCCTACATGAAATGTCAAAAAATACTTGTCCTTCTTTTGCATATTATTCACCTATGTAGGCTTCCCAATGTTAAACAATATCATTTTTAGGTCAAATAACATGACGTTTTGTTAGAGCACACTCATGTCTTGACCTTTATACTATAATGTGCCGTCGAGATGCTCTTTGTCTACTACATTCACAACTACCTCAAATACTAGCTGACCAACTTTTACACCAATAAAACACAACCAAAACTAAACAGAGCAAACATATAGATGTGTTTTATCCATCAAGAATCCGGGCAAATACATTATGCCCGGATTCTATGTGGTCTATATGGACTGGAAATAGTTTTAGAGGTTTTTTCTTAGGTTTGGATGATTTGAGCCGGTTACGGCATTTTTAGCTGTTCTTGGTAGGTTTTTATCAGTTTTGATCGGGTTTAGTCGCTTTTGACCAATGCTTGCCTGGATAAAAGTACTCCTTTTTTCAAGCATCCATTTTCTTAGTTGGTCTTGAAACGGAGTCATGTATCACATGTTATGACCATTTTATTGCAACCCACGTTTTTAGATAATTTCAATATAAATTTGTTTTTGTATGTTAGCGATTGTGTTTGGTAATCTATTTCTTGATAGCTCTCAATTGTAATAGAATAAAACATGGAATCAAATATTTCAGAGTCATATAATACATAAGCAAGTTGATCCTACATGAAATGTCAAAAAATACTTGTCCTTCTTTTGCATATTATTCACCTATGTAGGCTTCCCAATGTTAAACAATATCATTTTTAGGTCAAATAACATGACGTTTTGTTAGAGCACACTCATGTCTTGACTTTATATTATAATGTGTCGTCGAGATTCTCTTTGTCTACTACATTCACAACTACCTCAAATACTAGTTGACCAACTTTCACACCAATAAAACACAACCAAAACTAAACAGAGCAAACATATAGATGTGTTTTATCCATTTAGAATCCGGGCAAATACATTATGCCCGGATTCTATGTGGTCTATATGGACTGGAAATAACTTTAGAGGTTTTTTCTTAGGTTTGGATGATTTGAGCCGGTTACGGCATTTTTAGCTGTTCTTGGTAGGTTTTTATCAGTTTTTGATCGGGTTTAGTCGCTTTTGACCAATGCTTGCCTGGATAAAAGTACTCCTTTTTTCAAGCATCCATTTTCTTAGTTGTGGTCTTGAAACGGAGTCATGTATCACATGTTATGACCGTTTTATTGCAACCGACGTTTTCAGATAATTTCAATATAAATTTGTTTTTGTATGTTAGCGATTGTGTTTGGTAATCTATTTCTTGATAGCTCTCAATTTTAATAGAATAAAACATGGACTCAAATATTTCAGAGTCATATAATACATAAGCAAGTTGATCCTACATGAAATGTCAAAAAATACTTGTCCTTGTTTTGCATATTATTCACCTATGTAGGCTTCCCAATGTTAAACAATATCATTTTTAGGTCAAATAACATGACGTTTTTTAGAGCACACTCATGTCTTGACCTTTATACTATAATGTGTCGTCGAGATGCTCTTTGTCTACTACATTCACAACTACCTCAAATACTACCTGACCAACTTTTACACCAATAAAACACAACCAAAACTAAACAGAGCAAACATATAGATGTGTTTTATCCATCAAGAATCCGGGCAAATACATTATGCCCGGATTCTATGTGGTCTATATGGACTGGAAATAATTTTAGAGGTTTTTTCTTAGGTTTGGATGATTTGAGCCGGTTACGGCATTTTTAGTTGTTCTTGGTAGGTTTTTATGAGTTTTGATCGGGTTTAGTCGCTTTTGACCAATGCTTGCCTAGTTAAAAGTACTCCTTTTTTCAAGCATCCATTTTCTTAGTTGTGGTCTTGAAACGGAGTCATGTATCACATGTTATGACCATTTTATCGCAACCCACGTTTTTAGATAATTTCAATATAAATTTGTTTTTGTATGTTAGCGATTGTGTTTGGTAATCTATTTCTTGATAGCTCTCAATTTTAATAGAATAAAACATGGAATCAAATATTTCAGAGTTATATAATACATAAGCAAGTTGATCCTACATGAAATGTCAAAAAATACTTGTCCTTCTTTTGCATATTATTCACCTATGTAGGCTTCCCAATGTTAAACAATATCATTTTTAGGTCAAGTAACATGACGTTTTGTTAGAGCACACTCATGTCTTGACCTTTATACTATAATGTGTCGTCGAGATGCTCTTTGTCTACTACATTCACAACTACCTCAAATACTACCTGACCAACTTTTACACCAATAAAACACAACCAAAACTAAACAGAGCAAACATATAGATGTGTTTTATCCATCAAGAAACCGGGCAAATACATTATGCCCGGATTCTATGTGGTCTACATGGACTGGAAATAATTTTAGAGGTTTTTTCTTAGGCTTGGATGATTTGAGCCGGTTACGGCATTTTTAGCTGTTCTTGGTAGGTTTTTATCAGTTTTTGATCGGGTTTAGTCGCTTTTGACCAATGCTTGCCTGGATAAAAGTACTCCTTTTTTCAAGCATCCATTTTCTTAGTTGTGGTCTTGAAACGGAGTCATGTATCACATGTTATGACCATTTTATTGCAACCGACGTTTTCAGATAATTTCAATATAAATTTGTTTTTGTATGTTAGCGATTGTGTTTGGTAATCTATTTCTTGATAGCTCTCAATTTTAATAGAATAAAACATGGAGTCAAATATTTCAGAGTCATATAATACATAAGCAAGTTGATCCTACATGAAATGTCAAAAAATACTTGTCCTTGTTTTGCATATTATTCACCTATGTAGGCTTCCCAATTTTAAACAATATCATTTTTAGGTCAAATAACATGACGTTTTGTTAGAGCACACTCATGTCTTGACCTTTATACTATAATGTGTCGTCGATATGCTCTTTGTCTACTATATTCACAACTACCTAAAATACTAGCTGACCAACTTTTACACCAATAAAACACAACCAAAACTAAACAGAGCAAACATATAGATGTGTTTTATCCATCAAGAATCCGGGCAAATACATTATGCCCGGATTCTATGTGGTCTATATGGACTGGAAATAACTTTAGAGGTTTTTTCTTAGGTTTGGATGATTTGAGCCGGTTACGGCATTTTTAGCTGTTCTTGGTAGGTTTTTATCAGTTTTTGATCGGGTTTAGTCGCTTTTGACCAATGCTTGCCTGGATAAAAGTACTCCTTTTTTCAAGCATCCATTTTCTTAGTTGTGGTCTTGAAACGGAGTCATGTATCACATGTTATGACCATTTTATTGCAACCCACGTTTTCAGATAATTTCAATATAAATTTGTTTTTGTATGTTAGCGATTGTGTTTGGTAATCTATTTCTTGATAGCTCTCAATTTTAATAGAATAAAACATGGAATCAAATATTTCAGAGTCATATAATACATAAGCAAGTTGAACCTACATGAAATGTCAAAAAATACTTGTCCTTCTTTTTCATATTATTCACCTATGTAGGCTTCCCAATGTTAAACAATATCATTTTTAGGTCAAATAACATGACGTTTTGTTAGAGCACACTCATGTCTTGACCTTTATACTATAATGTGTCGTCTAGATGCTATTTGTCTACTACATTCACAACTACCTCAAATACTACCTGACCAACTTTTACACCAATAAAACACAACCAAAACTGAACAGAGCAAACATATAGATGTGTTTTATCCATCAAGAATCCGGGCAAATACATTATGCTCGGATTCTGTGTGGTCTATATGGACTGGAAATAATTTTAGAGGTTTTTTCTTAGGTTTGGATGATTTGAGCCGGTTACGGCATTTTTAGCTGTTCTTGGTAGGTTTTTATGAGTTTTGATCGGGTTTAGTCGCTTTTGACCAATGCTTGCCTAGATAAAAGTACTCCGTTTTTCAAGCATCCATTTTTCTTAGTTGTGGTCTTGAAACGGAGTCATGTATCACATGTTATGACCATTTTATTGCAACCCACGTTTTTAGATAATTTCAATATAAATTTGTTTTTGTATGTTAGCGATTGTGTTTGGTAATCTATTTCTTGATAGCTCTCAATTTTAATAGAATAAAACATGGAATCAAATATTTCAGAGTCATATAATACATAAGCAAGTTGATCCTACATGAAATGTCAAAAAATACTTGTCCTTGTTTTGCATATTATTCACCTATGTAGGCTTCCCAATGTTAAACAATATCATTTTTAGGTCAAGTAACATGACGTTTTGTTAGAGCACACTCATGTCTTGACCTTTATACTATAATGTGTCGTCGAGATGCTCTTTGTCTACTACATTCACAACTACCTCAAATACTACCTGACCAACTTTTACACCAATAAAACACAACCAAAACTAAACAGAGCAAACATATAGATGTGTTTTATCCATCAAGAATCCGGGCAAATACATTATGCCCGGATTCTATGTGGTCTATATGGACTGGAAATAATTTTAGAGGTTTTTTCTTAGGTTTGGATGATTTGAGCCGGTTACGGCATTTTTAGTTGTTCTTGGTAGGTTTTTATGAGTTTTGATCGGGTTTAGTCGCTTTTGACCAATGCTTGCCTAGTTAAAAGTACTCCTTTTTTCAAGCATCCATTTTCTTAGTTGTGGTCTTGAAACGGAGTCATGTATCACATGTTATGACCATTTTATCGCAACCCACGTTTTTAGATAATTTCAATATAAATTTGTTTTTGTATGTTAGCGATTGTGTTTGGTAATCTATTTCTTGATAGCTCTCAATTTTAATAGAATAAAACATGGAATCAAATATTTCAGAGTTATATAATACATAAGCAAGTTGATCCTACATGAAATGTCAAAAAATACTTGTCCTTCTTTTGCATATTATTCACCTATGTAGGCTTCCCAATGTTAAACAATATCATTTTTAGGTCAAGTAACATGACGTTTTGTTAGAGCACACTCATGTCTTGACCTTTATACTATAATGTGTCGTCGAGATGCTCTTTGTCTACTACATTCACAACTACCTCAAATACTACCTGACCAACTTTTACACCAATAAAACACAACCAAAACTAAACAGAGCAAACATATAGATGTGTTTTATCCATCAAGAAACCGGGCAAATACATTATGCCCGGATTCTATGTGGTCTACATGGACTGGAAATAATTTTAGAGGTTTTTTCTTAGGCTTGGATGATTTGAGCCGGTTACGGCATTTTTAGCTGTTCTTGGTAGGTTTTTATCAGTTTTTGATCGGGTTTAGTCGCTTTTGACCAATGCTTGCCTGGATAAAAGTACTCCTTTTTTCAAGCATCCATTTTCTTAGTTGTGGTCTTGAAACGGAGTCATGTATCACATGTTATGACCATTTTATTGCAACCGACGTTTTCAGATAATTTCAATATAAATTTGTTTTTGTATGTTAGCGATTGTGTTTGGTAATCTATTTCTTGATAGCTCTCAATTTTAATAGAATAAAACATGAAGTCAAATATTTCAGAGTCATATAATACATAAGCAAGTTGATCCTACATGAAATGTCAAAAAATACTTGTCCTTGTTTTGCATATTATTCACCTATGTAGGCTTCCCAATTTTAAACAATATCATTTTTAGGTCAAATAACATGACGTTTTGTTAGAGCACACTCATGTCTTGACCTTTATACTATAATGTGTCGTCGATATGCTCTTTGTCTACTATATTCACAACTACCTAAAATACTAGCTGACCAACTTTTACACCAATAAAACACAACCAAAACTAAACAGAGCAAACATATAGATGTGTTTTATCCATCAAGAATCCGGGCAAATACATTATGCCCGGATTCTATGTGGTCTATATGGACTGGAAATAACTTTAGAGGTTTTTTCTTAGGTTTGGATGATTTGAGCCGGTTACGGCATTTTTAGCTGTTCTTGGTAGGTTTTTATCAGTTTTTGATCGGGTTTAGTCGCTTTTGACCAATGCTTGCCTGGATAAAAGTACTCCTTTTTTCAAGCATCCATTTTCTTAGTTGTGGTCTTGAAACGGAGTCATGTATCACATGTTATGACCATTTTATTGCAACCCACGTTTTCAGATAATTTCAATATAAATTTGTTTTTGTATGTTAGCGATTGTGTTTGGTAATCTATTTCTTGATAGCTCTCAATTTTAATAGAATAAAACATGGAATCAAATATTTCAGAGTCATATAATACATAAGCAAGTTGAACCTACATGAAATGTCAAAAAATACTTGTCCTTCTTTTTCATATTATTCACCTATGTAGGCTTCCCAATGTTAAACAATATCATTTTTAGGTCAAATAACATGACGTTTTGTTAGAGCACACTCATGTCTTGACCTTTATACTATAATGTGTCGTCTAGATGCTATTTGTCTACTACATTCACAACTACCTCAAATACTACCTGACCAACTTTTACACCAATAAAACACAACCAAAACTGAACAGAGCAAACATATAGATGTGTTTTATCCATCAAGAATCCGGGCAAATACATTATGCTCGGATTCTGTGTGGTCTATATGGACTGGAAATAATTTTAGAGGTTTTTTCTTAGGTTTGGATGATTTGAGCCGGTTACGGCATTTTTAGCTGTTCTTGGTAGGTTTTTATGAGTTTTGATCGGGTTTAGTCGCTTTTGACCAATGCTTGCCTAGATAAAAGTACTCCGTTTTTCAAGCATCCATTTTTCTTAGTTGTGGTCTTGAAACGGAGTCATGTATCACATGTTATGACCATTTTATTGCAACCCACGTTTTTAGATAATTTCAATATAAATTTGTTTTTGTATGTTAGCGATTGTGTTTGGTAATCTATTTCTTGATAGCTCTCAATTTTAATAGAATAAAACATGGAATCAAATATTTCAGAGTCATATAATACATAAGCAAGTTGATCCTACATGAAATGTCAAAAAATACTTGTCCTTGTTTTGCATATTATTCACCTATGTAGGCTTCCCAATGTTAAACAATATCATTTTTAGGTCAAATAACATGACGTTTTGTTAGAGCACACTCATGTCTTGACCTTTATACTATAATGTGTCGTCGATATGCTCTTTGTCTACTACATTCACAACTACCTCAAATACTAGCTGACCAACTTTTACACCAATAAAACCCAACCAAAACTAAACAAAGCAAACATATAGATGTGTTTTATCCATCAAGAATCCGGGCAAATACATTATGCCCGGATTCTATGTGGTCTATATGGACTGGAAATAACTTTAGAGGTTTTTTCTTAGGTTTGGATGATTTGAGCCGGTTACGGCATTTTTAGCTGTTCTTGGTAGGTTTTTATCAGTTTTTGATCGGGTTTAGTCGCTTTTGACCAATGCTTGCCTGGATAAAAGTACTCCTTTTTTCAAGCATCCATTTTCTTAGTTGTGGTCTTGAAACGGAGTCATGTATCAAATGTTATGACCATTTTATTGCAACCCACGTTTTCAGATAATTTCAATATAAATTTGTTTTTGTATGTTAGCGATTGTGTTTGGTAATCTATTTCTTGATAGCTCTCAATTTTAATATAATAAAACATGGAATCAAATATTTCAGAGTCATATAATACATAAGCAAGTTGATCCTACATGAAATGTCAAAAAATACTTGTCCTTCTTTTGCATATTATTCACCTATGTAGGCTTCCCAATGTTAAACAATATCATTTTTAGGTCAAATAACATGACGTTTTGTAAGAGCACACTCATGTCTTGACCTTTATACTATAATGTGTCGTCTAGATGCTCTTTGTCTACTACATTCACAACTACCTCAAATACTACCTGACCAACTTTTACACCAATAAAACACAACCAAAACTAAACAGAGCAAACATATAGATGTGTTTTATCCATCAAGAATCCGGACAAATACATTATGCCCGGATTCTATATGGTCTATATGGACTGGAAATAATTTTAGAGGTTTTTTCTTAGGTTTGGATGATTTGAGCCGGTTACGGCATTTTTAGTTGTTCTTGGTAGGTTTTTATGAGTTTTGATCGGGTTTAGTCGCTTTTGACCAATGCTTGCCTAGATAAAAGTACTCCTTTTTTCAAGCATCCATTTTCTTAGTTGTGGTCTTGTAACGGAGTCATGTATCACATGTTATGACCATTTTATTGCAACCCACGTTTTTAGATAATTTCAATATAAATTTGTTTTTGTATGTTAGCGATTGTGTTTGGTAATCTATTTCTTGATAGCTCTCAATTTTAATAGAATAAAACATGGAATCAAATATTTCAGAGTCATATAATACATAAGCAAGTTGATCCTACATGAAATGTCAAAAAATACTTGTCCTTCTTTTGCATATTATTCACCTATGTAGGCTTCCCAATGTTAAACAATATCATTTTTAGGTCAAATAACATGACGTTTTGTTAGAGCACACTCATGTCTTGACCTTTATACTATAATGTGCCGTCGAGATGCTCTTTGTCTACTACATTCACAACTACCTCAAATACTAGCTGACCAACTTTTACACCAATAAAACACAACCAAAACTAAACAGAGCAAACATATAGATGTGTTTTATCCATCAAGAATCCGGGCAAATACATTATGCCCGGATTCTATGTGGTCTATATGGACTGGAAATAACTTTAGAGGTTTTTTCTTAGGTTTGGATGATTTGAGCCGGTTACGGCATTTTTAGCTGTTCTTGGTAGGTTTTTATCAGTTTTTGATCGGGTTTAGTCGCTTTTGACCAATGCTTGCCTGGATAAAAGTACTCCTTTTTTCAAGCATCCATTTTCTTAGTTGTGGTCTTGAAACGGAGTCATGTATCACATGTTATGACCATTTTATTGCAACCCACGTTTTTAGATAATTTCAATATAAATTTGTTTTTGTATGTTAGCGATTGTGTTTGGTAATCTATTTCTTGATAGCTCTCAATTTTAATAGAATAAAACATGGAATCAAATATTCCAGAGTCATATAATACATAAGCAAGTTGATCCTACATGAAATGTCAAAAAATACTTGTCCTTCTTTTGCATATTATTCACCTATGTAGGCTTCCCAAGGTTAAACAATATCATTTTTAGGTCAAATAACATGACGTTTTGTTAGAGCACACTCTTGATAGCTCTCAATTTTAATAGAATAAAACATGGAATCAAATATTTCAGAGTCATATAATACATAAGCAAGTTGATCCTACATGAAATGTCAAAAAATACTTGTCCTTCTTTTGCATATTATTCACCTATGTAGGCTTCCCAAGGTTAAACAATATCATTTTTAGGTCAAATAACATGACGTTTTGTTAGAGCACACTCATGTCTTGACCTTTATACTATAATGTGCCGTCGAGATGCTCTTTGTCTACTACATTCACAACTACCTCAAATACTAGCTGACCAACTTTTACACCAATAAAACACAACGAAAACTAAACAGAGCAAACATATAGATGTGTTTTATCCATCAAGAATCCGGGAAAATACATTATGCCCGAATTCTATGTGGTCTATATGGACTGGAAATAATTTTAGAGGTTTTTTCTTAGGTTTGGATGATTTGAGCCGGTTACGGCATTTTTAGCTGTTCTTGGTAGGTTTTTATCAGTTTTTGATCGGGTTTAGTCGCTTTTGACCAATGCTTGCCTGGATAAAAGTACTCCTTTTTTCAAGCATCCATTTTCTTAGTTGTGGTCTTGAAACGGAGTCATGTAACACATGTTATGACCATTTTATTGCAACCCACGTTTTTAGATAATTTCAATATAAATTTGTTTTTGTATGTTAGCGATTGTGTTTGGTAATCTATTTCTTGATAGCTCTCAATTTTAATAGAATAAAACAAGGAATCAAATAATTCAGAGTCATATAATACATAAGCAAGTTGATCCTACATGAAATGTCAAAAAATACTTGTCCTTCTTTTGCATATTATTCACCTATGTAGGCTTCCCAAGGTTAAACAATATCATCTTTAGGTCAAATAACATGACGTTTTGTTAGAGCACACTCTTGATAGCTCTCAATTTGAATAGAATAAAACATGGAATCAAATATTTCAGAGTCATATAATACATAAGCAAGTTGATCCTACATGAAATGTCAAAAAATACTTGTCCTTCTTTTGCATATTATTCACCTATGTAGGCTTCCCAAGGTAAAACAATATCATTTTTAGGTCAAATAACATGACGTTTTGTTAGAGCACACTCATGTCTTGACCTTTATACTATAATGTGCCGTCGAGATGCTCTTTGTCTACTACATTCACAACTACCTCAAATACTAGCTGACCAACTTTTACACCAATAAAACACAACCAAAACTAAACAGAGCAAACATATAGATGTGTTTTATCCATCAAGAATCCGGGAAAATACATTATACCCGGATTCTATGTGGTCTATATGGACTGGAAATAATTTTAGAGGTTTTTTCTTAGGTTTGGATGATTTGAGCCGGTTACGGCATTTTTAGCTGTTCTTGGTAGGTTTTTATCAGTTTTGATCGGGTTTAGTCGCTTTTGACCAATGCTTGCCTGGATAAAAGTACTCCTTTTTTCAAGCATCCATTTTCTTAGTTGTGGTCTTGAAACGGAGTCATGTATCACATGTTATGACCATTTTATTGCAACCCACGTTTTTAGATAATTTCAATATAAATTTGTTTTTGTATGTTAGCGATTGTGTTTGGTAATCTATTTCTTGATAGCTCTCAATTGTAATAGAATAAAACATGGAATCAAATATTTCAGAGTCATATAATACATAAGCAAGTTGATCCTACATGAAATGTCAAAAAATACGTGTCCTTCTTTTGCATATTATTCACCTATGTAGGCTTCCCAATGTTAAACAATATCATTTTTAGGTCAAATAACATGACGTTTTGTTAGAGCACACTCATGGCATGACCTTTATACTATAATGTGTCGTCGAGATGCTCTTTGTCTACTACATTCACAACTACCTCAAATACTAGCTGACCAACTTTTACACCAATAAAACACAACCAAAACTAAACAGAGCAAACATATAGATGTGTTTTATCCATCAAGAATCCGGGCAAATACATTATGCCCGGATTCTATGTGGTCTATATGGACTGGAAATTATTTTAGAGGTTTTTTCTTAGGTTTGGATGATTTGAGCCGGTTACGGCATTTTTAGCTGTTCTTGGTAGGTTTTTATCAGTTTTTGATCGGGTTTAGTCGCTTTTGACCAATGCTTGCCTGGATAAAAGTACTCCTTTTTTCAAGCATCCATTTTCTTAGTTGTGGTCTAGAAACGGAGTCATGTATCACATGTTATGACCATTTTATTGCAACCCACGTTTTTAGATAATTTCAATATAAATTTGTTTTTGTATGTTAGCGATTGTGTTTGGTAATCTATTTCTTGATAGCTCTCAGTTTTAATAGAATAAAACATGGAATCAAATATTTCAGAGTCATATAATACATAAGCAAGTTGATCCTACATGAAATGTCAAAAAATACTTGTCCTTGTTTTGCATATTATTCACCTATGTAGGCTTCCCAATGTTAAACAATATCATTTTTAGGTCAAATAACATGACGTTTTGTTAGAGCACACTCATGTCTTGACCTTTATACTATAATGTGTCGTCGAGATGCTCTTTGTCTACTACATTCACAACTACCTCAAATACTACCTGACCAACTTTTACACCAATAAAACACAACCAAAACTAAACAGAGCAAACATATAGATGTGTTTTATCCATCAAGAATCCGGGCAAATACATTATGCCCGGATTCTATGTGGTCAATATGGACTGGAAATAATTTTAGAGGTTTTTTCTTAGGTTTGGATGATTTGAGCCGGTTACGGCATTTTTAGCTGTTCTTGGTAGGTTTTTATGAGTTTTGATCGGTTTTAGTCGCTTTTGACCAATGCTTGCCTAGTTAAAAGTACTCCTTTTTTCAAGCATCCATTTTCTTAGTTGTGGTCTTGAAACGGAGTCATGTATCACATGTTATGACCATTTTATCGCAACCCATGTTTTTAAATAATTTCAATATAAATTTGTTTTTGTATGTTAGCGATTGTGTTTGGTAATCTATTTCTTGATAGCTCTCAATTTTAATAGAATAAAACATGGAATCAAATATTTCAGTGTCATATAATACATAAGCAAGTTGATCCTACATGAAATGTCAAAAAATACTTGTCCTTCTTTTGCATATTATTCACCTATGTAGGCTTCCCAATGTTAAACAATATCATTTTTAGGTCAAATAACATGACGTTTTGTTAGAGCACACTCATGTCTTGACCTTTATACTATAATGTGCCGTCGAGATGCTCTTTGTCTACTACATTCACAACTACCTCAAATACTAGCTGACCAACTTTTACACCAATAAAACACAACCAAAACTAAACAGAGCAAACATATAGATGTGTTTTATCCATCAAGAATCCGGGCAAATACATTATGCCCGGATTCTATGTGGTCTATATGGACTGGAAATTATTTTAGAGGTTTTTTCTTAGGTTTGGATGATTTGAGCCGGTTACGGCATTTTTAGCTGTTCTTGGTAGGTTTTTATCAGTTTTTGATCGGGTTTAGTCGCTTTTGACCAATGCTTGCCTGGATAAAAGTACTCCTTTTTTCAAGCATCCATTTTCTTAGTTGTGGTCTTGAAACGGAGTCATGTATCACATGTTATGACCATTTTATTGCAACCGACGTTTTCAGATAATTTCAATATAAATTTGTTTTTGTATGTTAGCGATTGTGTTTGGTAATCTATTTCTTGATAGCTCTCAATTTTAATAGAATAAAACATGGAATCAAATATTTCAGAGTCATATAATACATAAGCAAGTTGATCCTACATGAAATGTCAAAAAATACTTGTCCTTGTTTTGCATATTATTCACCTATGTAGGCTTCCCAATGTTAAACAATATCATTTTTAGGTCAAATAACATGACGTTTTGTTAGAGCACACTCATGTCTTGACCTTTATACTATAATGTGTCGTCGAGATGCTCTTTGTCTACTACATTCACAACTACCTCAAATACTACCTGACCAACTTTTACACCAATAAAACACAACCAAAACTAAACAGAGCAAACATATAGATGTGTTTTATCCATCAAGAATCCGGACAAATACATTATGCCCGGATTCTATGTGGTCTATATGGACTGGAAATAATTTTAGAGGTTTTTTCTTAGGTTTGGATGATTTGAGCCGGTTACGGCATTTTTAGCTGTTCTTGGTAGGTTTTTATGAGTTTTGATCGGGTTTAGTCGCTTTTGACCAATGCTTGCCTAGTTAAAAGTACTCCTTTTTTCAAGCATCCATTTTCTTAGTTGTGGTCTTGAAACGGAGTCATGTATCACATGTTATGACCATTTTATCGCAACCCACGTTTTTAAATAATTTCAATATAAATTTGTTTTTGTATGTTAGCGATTGTGTTTGGTAATCTATTTCTTGATAGCTCTCAATTTTAATAGAATAAAACATGGAATCAAATATTTCAGAGTCATATAATACATAAGCAAGTTGATCCTACATGAAATGTCAAAAAATACTTGTCCTTCTTTTGCATATTATTCACCTATGTAGGCTTCCCAATGTTAAACAATATCATTTTTAGGTCAAATAACATGACGTTTTGTTAGAGCACACTCATGTCTTGACCTTTATACTATAATGTGCCGTCGAGATGCTCTTTGTCTACTACATTCACAACTACCTCAAATACTAGCTGACCAACTTTTACACCAATAAAACACAACCAAAACTAAACAGAGCAAACATATAGATGTGTTTTATCCATCAAGAATCCGGGCAAATACATTATGCCCGGATTCTATGTGGTCTATATGGACTGGAAATAATTTTAGAGGTTTTTTCTTAGGTTTGGATGATTTGAGCCGGTTACGGCATTTTTAGCTGTTCTTGGTAGGTTTTTATCAGTTTTTGATCGGGTTTAGTCGCTTTTGACCAATGCTTGCCTGGATAAAAGTACTCCTTTTTTCAAGCATCCATTTTCTTAGTTGTGGTCTTGAAACGGAGTCATGTATCACATGTTATGACCATTTTATTGCAACCCACGTTTTTAGATAATTTCAATATAAATTTGTTTTTGTATGTTAGCGATTGTGTTTGGTAATCTATTTCTTGATAGCTCTCATCTGTAATAGAATAAAACATGGAATCAAATATTTCAGAGTCATATAATACATAAGCAAGTTGATCCTACATGAAATGTCAAAAAATACTTGTCCTTCTTTTGCATATTATTCACCTATGTAGGCTTCCCAATGTTAAACAATATCATTTTTAGGTCAAATAACATGACGTTTTGTTAGAGCACACTCATGTCTTGACCTTTATACTATAATGTGTCGTCGAGATGCTCTTTGTCTACTACATTCACAACTACCTCAAATACTAGCTGACCAACTTTTACACCAATAAAACACAACCAAAACTAAACAGAGCAAACATATAGATGTGTTTTATCCATCAAGAATCCGGGCAAATACATTATGCCCGGATTCTATGTGGTCTATATGGACTGGAAATAACTTTAGAGGTTTTTTCTTAGGTTTGGATGATTTGAGCCGGTTACGGCATTTTTAGCTGTTCTTGGTAGGTTTTTATCAGTTTTTGATCGGGTTTAGTCGCTTTTGACCAATGCTTGCCTGGATAAAAGTACTCCTTTTTTCAAGCATCCATTTTCTTAGTTGTGGTCTTGAAACGGAGTCATGTATCACATGTTATGACCGTTTTATTGCAACCGACGTTTTCAGATAATTTCAATATAAATTTGTTTTTGTATGTTAGCGATTGTGTTTGGTAATCTATTTCTTGATAGCTCTCAATTTTAATAGAATAAAACATGGAATCAAATATTTCAGAGTCATATAATACATAAGCAAGTTGATCCTACATGAAATGTCAAAAAATACTTGTCCTTGTTTTGCATATTATTCACCTATGTAGGCTTCCCAATGTTAAACAATATCATTTTTAGGTCAAATAACATGACGTTTTGTTAGAGCACACTCATGTCTTGACCTTTATACTATAATGTGTCGTCGAGATGCTCTTTGTCTACTACATTCACAACTACCTCAAATACTACCTGACCAACTTTTACACCAATAAAACACAACCAAAACTAAACAGAGCAAACATATAGATGTGTTTTATCCATCAAGAATCCGGGCAAATACATTATGCCCGGATTCTATGTGGTCTATATGGACTGGAAATAATGTTAGAGGTTTTTTCTTAGGTTTGGATGATTTGAGCCGGTTACGGCATTTTTAGCTGTTCTTGGTAGGTTTTTATGAGTTTTGATCGGGTTTAGTCGCTTTTGACCAATGCTTGCCTAGTTAAAAGTACTCCTTTTTTCAAGCATCCATTTTCTTAGTTGTGGTCTTGAAACGGAGTCATGTATCACATGTTATGACCATTTTATCGCAACCCACGTTTTTAAATAATTTCAATATAAATTTGTTTTTGTATGTTAGCGATTGTGTTTGGTAATCTATTTCTTGATAGCTCTCAATTTTAATAGAATAAAACATGGAATCAAATATTTCAGAGTCATATAATACATAAGCAAGTTGATCCTACATGAAATGTCAAAAAATACTTGTCCTTCTTTTGCATATTATTCACCTATGTAGGCTTCCCAATGTTAAACAATATCATTTTTAGGTCAAATAACATGACGTTTTGTTAGAGCACACTCATGTCTTGACCTTTATACTATAATGTGCCGTCGAGATGCTCTTTGTCTACTACATTCACAACTACCTCAAATACTAGCTGACCAACTTTTACACCAATAAAACACAACGAAAACTAAACAGAGCAAACAAATAGATGTGTTTTATCCATCAAGAATCCGGGAAAATACATTATGCCTGGATTCTATGTGGTCTATATGGACTGGAAATAATTTTAGAGGTTTTTTCTTAGGTTTGGATGATTTGAGCCGGTTACGGCATTTTTAGCTGTTCTTGGTAGGTTTTTATCAGTTTTTGATCGGGTTTAGTCGCTTTTGACCAATGCTTGCCTGGATAAAAGTACTCCTTTTTTCAAGCATCCATTTTCTTAGTTGTGGTCTTGAAACGGAGTCATGTATCACATGTTATGACCATTTTATTGCAACCCACGTTTTTAGATAATTTCAATATAAATTTGTTTTTGTATGTTAGCGATTGTGTTTGGTAATCTATTTCTTGATAGCTCTCAATTGTAATAGAATAAAACATGGAATCAAATATTTCAGAGTCATATAATACATAAGCAAGTTGATCCTACATGAAATGTCAAAAAATACTTGTCCTTCTTTTGCATATTATTCACCTATGTAGGCTTCCCAATGTTAAACAATATCATTTTTAGGTCAAATAACATGACGTTTTGTTAGAGCACACTCATGTCTTGACCTTTATACTATAATGTGTCGTCGAGATGCTCTTTGTCTACTACATTCACAACTACCTCAAATACTAGCTGACCAACTTTTACACCAATAAAACACAACGAAAACTAAACAGAGCAAACAAATAGATGTGTTTTATCCATCAAGAATCCGGGAAAATACATTATGCCTGGATTCTATGTGGTCTATATGGACTGGAAATAATTTTAGAGGTTTTTTCTTAGGTTTGGATGATTTGAGCCGGTTACGGCATTTTTAGCTGTTCTTGGTAGGTTTTTATCAGTTTTTGATCGGGTTTAGTCGCTTTTGACCAATGCTTGCCTGGATAAAAGTACTCCTTTTTTCAAGCATCCATTTTCTTAGTTGTGGTCTTGAAACGGAGTCATGTATCACATGTTATGACCATTTTATTGCAACCCACGTTTTTAGATAATTTCAATATAAATTTGTTTTTGTATGTTAGCGATTGTGTTTGGTAATCTATTTCTTGATAGCTCTCAATTGTAATAGAATAAAACATGGAATCAAATATTTCAGAGTCATATAATACATAAGCAAGTTGATCCTACATGAAATGTCAAAAAATACTTGTCCTTCTTTTGCATATTATTCACCTATGTAGGCTTCCCAATGTTAAACAATATCATTTTTAGGTCAAATAACATGACGTTTTGTTAGAGCACACTCATGTCTTGACCTTTATACTATAATGTGTCGTCGAGATGCTCTTTGTCTACTACATTCACAACTACCTCAAATACTAGCTGACCAACTTTTACACCAATAAAACACAACCAAAACTAAACAGAGCAAACATATAGATGTGTTTTATCCATCAAGAATCCGGGCAAATACATTATGCCCGGATTCTATGTGGTCTATATGGACTGGAAATAACTTTAGAGGTTTTTTCTTAGGTTTGGATGATTTGAGCCGGTTACGGCATTTTTAGCTGTTCTTGGTAGGTTTTTATCAGTTTTTGATCGGGTTTAGTCGCTTTTGACCAATGCTTGCCTGGATAAAAGTACTCCTTTTTTCAAGCATCCATTTTCTTAGTTGTGGTCTTGAAACGGAGTCATGTATCACATGTTATGACCGTTTTATTGCAACCGACGTTTTCAGATAATTTCAATATAAATTTGTTTTTGTATGTTAGCGATTGTGTTTGGTAATCTATTTCTTGATAGCTCTCAATTTTAATAGAATAAAACATGGAATCAAATATTTCAGAGTCATATAATACATAAGCAAGTTGATCCTACATGAAATGTCAAAAAATACTTGTCCTTGTTTTGCATATTATTCACCTATGTAGGCTTCCCAATGTTAAACAATATCATTTTTAGGTCAAATAACATGACGTTTTGTTAGAGCACACTCATGTCTTGACCTTTATACTATAATGTGTCGTCGAGATGCTCTTTGTCTACTACATTCACAACTACCTCAAATACTACCTGACCAACTTTTACACCAATAAAACACAACCAAAACTAAACAGAGCAAACATATAGATGTGTTTTATCCATCAAGAATCCGGGCAAATACATTATGCCCGGATTCTATGTGGTCTATATGGACTGGAAATAATTTTAGAGGTTTTTTCTTAGGTTTGGATGATTTGAGCCGGTTACGGCATTTTTAGCTGTTCTTGGTAGGTTTTTATGAGTTTTGATCGGGTTTAGTCGCTTTTGACCAATGCTTGCCTAGTTAAAAGTACTCCTTTTTTCAAGCATCCATTTTCTTAGTTGTGGTCTTGAAACGGAGTCATGTATCACATGTTATGACCATTTTATCGCAACCCACGTTTTTAAATAATTTCAATATAAATTTGTTTTTGTATGTTAGCGATTGTGTTTGGTAATCTATTTCTTGATAGCTCTCAATTTTAATAGAATAAAACATGGAATCAAATATTTCAGAGTCATATAATACATAAGCAAGTTGATCCTACATGAAATGTCAAAAAATACTTGTCCTTCTTTTGCATATTATTCACCTATGTAGGCTTCCCAATGTTAAACAATATCATTTTTAGGTCAAATAACATGACGTTTTGTTAGAGCACACTCATGTCTTGACCTTTATACTATAATGTGCCGTCGAGATGCTCTTTGTCTACTACATTCACAACTACCTCAAATACTAGCTGACCAACTTTTACACCAATAAAACACAACGAAAACTAAACAGAGCAAACAAATAGATGTGTTTTATCCATCAAGAATCCGGGAAAATACATTATGCCTGGATTCTGTGTGGTCTATATGGACTGGAAATAATTTTAGAGGTTTTTTCTTAGGTTTGGATGATTTGAGCCGGTTACGGCATTTTTAGCTGTTCTTGGTAGGTTTTTATCAGTTTTTGATCGGGTTTAGTCGCTTTTGACCAATGCTTGCCTGGATAAAAGTACTCCTTTTTTCAAGCATCCATTTTCTTAGTTGTGGTCTTGAAACGGAGTCATGTATCACATGTTATGACCATTTTATTGCAACCCACGTTTTTAGATAATTTCAATATAAATTTGTTTTTGTATGTTAGCGATTGTGTTTGGTAATCTATTTCTTGATAGCTCTCAATTGTAATAGAATAAAACATGGAATCAAATATTTCAGAGTCATATAATACATAAGCAAGTTGATCCTACATGAAATGTCAAAAAATACTTGTCCTTCTTTTGCATATTATTCACCTATGTAAGCTTCCCAATGTTAAACAATATCATTTTTAGGTCAAATAACATGACGTTTTGTTAGAGCACACTCATGTCTTGACCTTTATACTATAATGTGCCGTCGAGATGCTCTTTGTCTACTACATTCACAACTACCTCAAATACTAGCTGACCAACTTTTACACCAATAAAACACAACGAAAACTAAACAGAGCAAACAAATAGATGTGTTTTATCCATCAAGAATCCGGGAAAATACATTATGCCTGGATTCTATGTGGTCTATATGGACTGGAAATAATTTTAGAGGTTTTTTCTTAGGTTTGGATGATTTGAGCCGGTTACGGCATTTTTAGCTGTTCTTGGTAGGTTTTTATCAGTTTTTGATCGGGTTTAGTCGCTTTTGACCAATGCTTGCCTGGATAAAAGTACTCCTTTTTTCAAGCATCCATTTTCTTAGTTGTGGTCTTGAAACGGAGTCATGTATCACATGTTATGACCATTTTATTGCAACCCACGTTTTTAGATAATTTCAATATAAATTTGTTTTTGTATGTTAGCGATTGTGTTTGGTAATCTATTTCTTGATAGCTCTCAATTGTAATAGAATAAAACATGGAATCAAATATTTCAGAGTCATATAATACATAAGCAAGTTGATCCTACATGAAATGTCAAAAAATACTTGTCCTTCTTTTGCATATTATTCACCTATGTAGGCTTCCCAATGTTAAACAATATCATTTTTAGGTCAAATAACATGACGTTTTGTTAGAGCACACTCATGTCTTGACCTTTATACTATAATGTGTCGTCGAGATGCTCTTTGTCTACTACATTCACAACTACCTCAAATACTAGCTGACCAACTTTTACACCAATAAAACACAACCAAAACTAAACAGAGCAAACATATAGATGTGTTTTATCCATCAAGAATCTGGGCAAATACATTATGCCCGGATTCTATGCGGTCTATATGGACTGGAAATAACTTTAGAGGTTTTTTCTTAGGTTTGGATGATTTGAGCCGGTTACGGCATTTTTAGCTGTTCTTGGTAGGTTTTTATCAGTTTTTGATCGGGTTTAGTCGCTTTTGACCAATGCTTGCCTGGATAAAAGTACTCCTTTTTTCAAGCATCCATTTTCTTAGTTGTGGTCTTGAAACGGAGTCATGTATCACATGTTATGACCGTTTTATTGCAACCGACGTTTTCAGATAATTTCAATATAAATTTGTTTTTGTATGTTAGCGATTGTGTTTGGTAATCTATTTCTTGATAGCTCTCAATTTTAATAGAATAAAACATGGAATCAAATATTTCAAAGTCATATAATACATAAGCAAGTTGATCCTACATGAAATGTCAAAAAATACTTGTCCTTGTTTTGCATATTATTCACCTATGTAGGCTTCCCAATGTTAAACAATATCATTTTTAGGTCAAATAACATGACGTTTTGTTAGAGCACACTCATGTCTTGACCTTTATACTATAATGTGTCGTCGAGATGCTCTTTGTCTACTACATTCACAACTACCTCAAATACTACCTGACCAACTTTTACACCAATAAAACACAACCAAAACTAAACAGAGCAAACATATAGATGTGTTTTATCCATCAAGAATCCGGGCAAATACATTATGCCCGGATTCTATGTGGTCTATATGGACTGGAAATAATTTTAGAGGTTTTTTCTTAGGTTTGGATGATTTGAGCCGGTTACGGCATTTTTAGCTGTTCTTGGTAGGTTTTTATGAGTTTTGATCGGGTTTAGTCGCTTTTGACCAATGCTTGCCTAGTTATAAGTACTCCTTTTTTCAAGCATCCATTTTCTTAGTTGTGGTCTTGAAACGGAGTCATGTATCACATGTTATGACCATTTTATCGCAACCCACGTTTTTAAATAATTTCAATATAAATTTGTTTTTGTATGTTAGCGATTGTGTTTGGTAATCTATTTCTTGATAGCTCTCAATTTTAATAGAATAAAACATGGAATCAAATATTTCAGAGTCATATAATACATAAGCAAGTTGATCCTACATGAAATGTCAAAAAATACTTGTCCTTCTTTTGCATATTATTCACCTATGTAGGCTTCCCAATGTTAAACAATATCATTTTTAGGTCAAATAACATGACGTTTTGTTAGAGCACACTCATGTCTTGACCTTTATACTATAATGTGCCGTCGAGATGCTCTTTGTCTACTACATTCACAACTACCTCAAATACTAGCTGACCAACTTTTACACCAATAAAACACAACGAAAACTAAACAGAGCAAACAAATAGATGTGTTTTATCCATCAAGAATCCGGGAAAATACATTATGCCTGGATTCTATGTGGTCTATATGGACTGGAAATAATTTTAGAGGTTTTTTCTTAGGTTTGGATGATTTGAGCCGGTTACGGCATTTTTAGCTGTTCTTGGTAGGTTTTTATCAGTTTTTGATCGGGTTTAGTCGCTTTTGACCAATGCTTGCCTGGATAAAAGTACTCCTTTTTTCAAGCATCCATTTTCTTAGTTGTGGTCTTGAAACGGAGTCATGTATCACATGTTATGACCATTTTATTGCAACCCACTTTTTCAGATAATTTCAATATAAATTTGTTTTTGTATGTTAGCGATTGTGTTTGGTAATCTATTTCTTGATAGCTCTAAATTTTAATAGAATAAAACATGGAATCAAATATTTCAGAGTCATATAATACATAAGCAAGTTGATCCTACATGAAATGTCAAAAAATACTTGTCCTTCTTTTGCATATTATTCACCTATGTAGGCTTCCCAATGTTAAACAATATCATTTTTAGGTCAAATAACATGACGTTTTGTTAGAGCACACTCATGTCTTGACCTTTATACTATAATGTGTCGTCGAGATGCTCTTTGTCTACTACATTCACAACTACCTCAAATACTAGCTGACCAACTTTTACACCAATAAAACACAACCAAAACTAAACAGAGCAAACATATAGATGTGTTTTATCCATCAAGAATCCGGGAAAATACATTATGCCCGGATTCTATGTGGTCTATATGGACTGGAAATAATTTTAGAGGTTTTTTCTTAGGTTTGGATGATTTGAGCCGGTTACGGCATTTTTAGCTGTTCTTGGTAGGTTTTTATCAGTTTTGATCGGGTTTAGTCGCTTTTGACCAATGTTTGCCTGGATAAAAGTACTCCTTTTTTCAAGCATCCATTTTCTTAGTTGTGGTCTTGAAACGGAGTCATGTATCACATGTTATGACCATTTTATTGCAACCCACGTTTTCAGATAATTTCAATATAAATTTGTTTTTGTATGTTAGCGATTGTGTTTGGTAATCTATTTCTTGATAGCTCTCAATTTTAATAGAATAAAACATGGAATCAAATATTTCAGAGTCATATAATACATAAGCAAGTTGATCCTACATGAAATGTCAAAAAATACTTGTCCTTCTTTTGCATATTATTCACCTATGTAGGCTTCCCAATGTTAAACAATATCATTTTTAGGTCAAATAACATGACGTTTTGTTAGAGCACACTCATGTCTTGACCTTTATACTATAATGTGCCGTCGAGATGCTCTTTGTCTACTACATTCACAACTACCTCAAATACTAGCTGACCAACTTTTACACCAATAAAACACAAACAAAACTAAATAGAGCAAATATATAGATGTGTTTTATCCATCAAGAATCCGGGCAAATACATTATGCCCGGATTCTATTGGTCTATATGGACTGGAAATAATTATAGAGGTTTTTTCTTAGGTTTGGATGATTTGAGCCGGTTACGGCATTTTTAGCTGTTCTTGGTAGTTTTTTATCAGTTTTTGATCGGGTTTAGTCGCTTTTGACCAATGCTTGCCTGGATAAAAGTACTCCTTTTTTCAAGCATCCATTTTCTTAGTTGTGGTCTTGAAACGGAGTCATGTATCACATGTTATGACCATTTTATTGCAACCCACGTTTTCAGATAATTTCAATATAAATTTGTTTTTGTATGTTAGCGATTGTGTTTGGTAATCTATTTCTTGATAGCTCTCAATTTTAATAGAATAAAACATGGAATCAAATATTTCAGAGTCATATAATACATAAGCAAGTTGATCCAACATGAAATGTCAAAAAATACTTGTCCTTCTTTTGCATATTATTCACCTATGTAGGCTTCCCAATGTTAAACAATATCATTTTTAGGTCAAATAACATGACGTTTTGTTAGAGCACACTCATGTCTTGACCTTTATACTATAATGTGTCGTCGAGATGCTCTTTGTCTACTACATTCACAACTACCTCAAATACTAGCTGACCAACTTTTACACCAATAAAACACAACCAAAACTAAACAGAGCAAACATATAGATGTGTTTTATCCATCAAGAATCTGGTCAAATACATTATGCCCGGATTCTATGTGGTCTATATGGACTGGAAATAACTTTAGAGGTTTTTTCTTAGGTTTGGATGATTTGAACCGGTTACGACATTTTTAGCTATTCTTGGTAGGTTTTTATCAGTTTTTGATCGGGTTTAGTCACTTTTGACCAATGCTTGCCTGGATAAAAGTACTCCTTTTTTCAAGCATCCATTTTCTTAGTTGTGGTCTTGAAACGGAGTCATGTATCACATGTTATGACCATTTTATTGCAACCCACGTTTTCAGATAATTTAAATATAAATTTATTTTTGTATGTTAGCGATTGTGTTTGGTAATCTATTTCTTGATAGCTCTCAATTTTAATAGAATAAAACATGGAATCAAATATTTCAGAGTCATATAATACATAAGCAAGTTGATCCTACATGAAATGTCAAAAAATACTTGTCCTTCTTTTGCATATTATTCACCTATGTAGGCTTCCCAAGTTAAACAATATCATTTTTAGGTCAAATAACATGACGTTTTGTTAGAGCACACTCTTGATAGCTCTCAATTTTAATAGAATAAAACATGGAATCAAATATTTCAGAGTCATATAATACATAAGCAAGTTGATCCTACATGAAATGTCAAGAAATACTTGTCCTTCTTTTGCATATTATTCACCTATGTAGGCTTCCCAAGGTTAAACAATATCATTTTTAGGTCAAATAACATGACGTTTTGTTAGAGCACACTCATGTCTTGACCTTTATACTATAATGTGCCGTCGAGATGCTCTTTGTCTACTACATTCACAACTACCTCAAATACTAGCTGACCAACTTTTACACCAATAAAACACAACGAAAACTAAACAGAGCAAACATATAGATGTGTTTTATCCATCAAGAATCCGGGAAAATACATTATGCCCGGATTCTATGTGGTCTATATGGACTGGAAATAATTTTAGAGGTTTTTTCTTAGGTTTGGATGATTTGAGCCGGTTACGGCATTTTTAGCTGTTCTTGGTAGGTTTTTATCAGTTTTTGATCGGGTTTAGTCGCTTTTGACCAATGCTTGC
The DNA here is from genome assembly GCA_025667525.1 of Glebionis coronaria. NCBI lineage: Eukaryota > Viridiplantae > Streptophyta > Magnoliopsida > Asterales > Asteraceae > Glebionis > Glebionis coronaria. The sequence goes on along the minus strand of JANFOE010000944.1, from coordinate 1,076,179 downwards.
CTGGATAAAAGAACTCCTTTTTTCAAGCATCCATTTTCTTAGTTGTGGTCTTGAAACGGAGTCATGTATCACATGTTATGACCATTTTATTGCAACCCACGTTTTCAGATAATTTCAATATAAATTTGTTTTTGTATGTTAGCGATTGTGTTTGGTAATCTATTTCTTGATAGCTCTCAATTTTAATAGAATAAAACATGGAATCAAATATTTCAGAGTCATATAATACATAAGCAAGTTGATCCTACATGAAATGTCAAAAAATACTCGTCCTTCTTTTGCATATTATTCACCTATGTAGGCTTCCCAATGTTAAACAATATCATTTTTAGGTCAAATAACATGACGTTTTGTTAGAGCACACTCATGTCTTGACCTTTATACTATAATGTGTCGTCGAGATGCTCTTTGTCTACTACATTCACAACTACCTCAAATACTAGCTGACCAACTTTTACACCAATAAAACACAACCAAAACTAAACAGAGCAAACATATAGATGTGTTTTATCCATCAAGAATCCGGGCAAATACATTATGCCCGGATTCTATGTGGTCTATATGGACTGGAAATAATTTTAGAGGTTTTTTCTTAGGTTTGGATGATTTGAGCCGGTTACGGCATTTTTAGCTGTTCTTGGTAGGTTTTTATCAGTTTTGATCGGGTTTAGTCGCTTTTGACCAATGTTTGCCTGGATAAAAGTACTCCTTTTTTCAAGCATCCATTTTCTTAGTTGTGGTCTTGAAACGGAGTCATGTATCACATGTTATGACCATTTTATTGCAACCCACGTTTTCAGATAATTTCAATATAAATTTGTTTTTGTATGTTAGCGATTGTGTTTGGTAATCTATTTCTTGATAGCTCTCAATTTTAATAGAATGAAACATGGAATCAAATATTTCAGAGTCATATAATACATAAGCAAGTTGATCCAACATGAAATGTCAAAAAATACTTGTCCTTCTTTTGCATATTATTCACCTATGTAGGCTTCCCAATGTTAAACAATATCATTTTTAGGTCAAATAACATGACGTTTTGTTAGAGCACACTCATGTCTTGACCTTTATACTATAATGTGTCGTCGAGATGCTCTTTGTCTACTACATTCACAACTACCTCAAATACTAGCTGACCAACTTTTACACCAATAAAACACAAACAAAACTAAATAGAGCAAATATATAGATGTGTTTTATCCATCAAGAATCCGGGCAAATACATTATGCCCGGATTCTATTGGTCTATATGGACTGGAAATAATTATAGAGGTTTTTTCTTAGGTTTGGATGATTTGAGCCGGTTACGGCATTTTTAGCTGTTCTTGGTAGTTTTTTATCAGTTTTTGATCGGGTTTAGTCGCTTTTGACCAATGCTTGCCTGGATAAAAGTACTCCTTTTTTCAAGCATCCATTTTCTTAGTTGTGGTCTTGAAACGGAGTCATGTATCACATGTTATGACCATTTTATTGCAACCCACGTTTTCAGATAATTTCAATATAAATTTGTTTTTGTATGTTAGCGATTGTGTTTGGTAATCTATTTCTTGATAGCTCTCAATTTTAATAGAATGAAACATGGAATCAAATATTTCAGAGTCATATAATACATAAGCAAGTTGATCCAACATGAAATGTCAAAAAATACTTGTCCTTCTTTTGCATATTATTCACCTATGTAGGCTTCCCAATGTTAAACAATATCATTTTTAGGTCAAATAACATGACGTTTTGTTAGAGCACACTCATGTCTTGACCTTTATACTATAATGTGTCGTCGAGATGCTCTTTGTCTACTACATTCACAACTACCTCAAATACTAGCTGACCAACTTTTACACCAATAAAACACAACCAAAACTAAACAGAGCAAACATATAGATGTGTTTTATCCATCAAGAATCTGGGCAAATACATTATGCCCGGATTCTATGTGGTCTATATGGACTGGAAATAACTTTAGAGGTTTTTTCTTAGGTTTGGATGATTTGAGCCGGTTACGACATTTTTAGCTGTTCTTGGTAGGTTTTTATCAGTTTTTGATCGGGTTTAGTCACTTTTGACCAATGCTTGCCTGGATAAAAGTACTCCTTTTTTCAAGCATCCATTTTCTTAGTTGTGGTCTTGAAACGGAGTCATGTATCACATGTTATGACCATTTTATTGCAACCCACGTTTTCAGATAATTTAAATATAAATTTATTTTTGTATGTTAGCGATTGTGTTTGGTAATCTATTTCTTGATAGCTCTCAATTTTAATAGAATAAAACATGGAATCAAATATTTCAGAGTCATATAATACATAAGCAAGTTGATCCTACATGAAATGTCAAAAAATACTTGTCCTTCTTTTGCATATTATTCACCTATGTAGGCTTCCCAAGGTTAAACAATATCTTTTTTAGGTCAAATAACATGACGTTTTGTTAGAGCACACTCTTGATAGCTCTCAATTTTAATAGAATAAAACATGGAATCAAATATTTCAGAGTCATATAATACATAAGCAAGTTGATCCTACATGAAATGTCAAAAAATACTTGTCCTTCTTTTGCATATTATTCACCTATGTAAGCTTCCCAAGGTTAAACAATATCATTTTTAGGTCAAATAACATGACGTTTTGTTAGAGCACACTCATGTCTTGACCTTTATACTATAATGTGCCGTCGAGATGCTCTTTGTCTACTACATTCACAACTACCTCAAATACTAGCTGACCAACTTTTACACCAATAAAACACAACGAAAACTAAACAGAGCAAACATATAGATGTGTTTTATCCATCAAGAATCCGGGAAAATACATTATGCCCGGATTCTATGTGGTCTATATGGACTGGAAATAATTTTAGAGGTTTTTTCTTAGGTTTGGATGATTTGAGCCGGTTACGGCATTTTTAGCTGTTCTTGGTAGGTTTTATCAGTTTTTGATCGGGTTTAGTCTCTTTTGACCAATGCTTGCCTGGATAAAAGAACTCCTTTTTTCAAGCATCCATTTTCTTAGTTGTGGTCTTGAAACGGAGTCATGTATCACATGTTATGACCATTTTATTACAACCCACGTTTTCAGATAATTTCAATATAAATTTGTTTTTGTATGTTAGCGATTGTGTTTGGTAATCTATTTCTTGATAGCTCTCAATTTTAATAGAATAAAACATGGAATCAAATATTTCAGAGTCATATAATACATAAGCAAGTTGATCCTACATGAAATGTCAAAAAATACTCGTCCTTCTTTTGCATATTATTCACCTATGTAGGCTTCCCAATGTTAAACAATATCATTTTTAGGGCAAATAACATGACGTTTTGTTAGAGCACACTCATGTCTTGACCTTTATACTATAATGTGTCGTCGAGATGCTCTTTGTCTACTACATTCACAACTACCTCAAATACTAGCTGACCAACTTTTACACCAATAAAACACAACCAAAACTAAACAGAGCAAACATATAGATGTGTTTTATCCATCAAGAATCCGGGCAAATACATTATGCCCGGATTCTATGTGGTCTATATGGACTGGAAATAATTTTAGAGGTTTTTTCTTAGGTTTGGATGATTTGAGCCGGTTACGGCATTTTTAGCTGTTCTTGGTAGGTTTTTATCAGTTTTGATCGGGTTTAGTCGCTTTTGACCAATGTTTGCCTGGATAAAAGTACTCCTTTTTTCAAGCATCCATTTTCTTAGTTGTGGTCTTGAAACGGAGTCATGTATCACATGTTATGACCATTTTATTGCAACCCACGTTTTCAGATAATTTCAATATAAATTTGTTTTTGTATGTTAGCGATTGTGTTTGGTAATCTATTTCTTGATAGCTCTCAATTTTAATAGAATAAAACATGGAATCAAATACTTCAGAGTCATATAATACATAAGCAAGTTGATCCTACATGAAATGTCAAAAAATACTTGTCCTTCTTTTGCATATTATTCACCTATGTAGGCTTCCCAATGTTAAGCAATATCATTTTTAGGTCAAATAACATGACGTTTTGTTAGAGCACACTCATGTCTTGACCTTTATACTATAATGTGTCGTCGAGATGCTCTTTGTCTACTACATTCACAACTACCTCAAATACTAGCTGACCAACTTTTACACCAATAAAACACAACCAAAACTAAATAGAGCAAACATATAGATGTGTTTTATCCATCAAGAATCCGGGCAAATACATTATGCCCGGATTCTATGTGGTCTATATGGACTGGAAATAATTTTAGAGGTTTTTTCTTAGGTTTGGATGATTTGAGCCGGTTACGGCATTTTTAGCTGTTCTTTGTAGTTTTTATCAGTTTTGATCGGGTTTAGTCGCTTTTGACCAATGCTTGCCTGGATAAAAGTACTCCTTTTTCAAGCATCCATTTTCTTAGTTGTGGTCTTGAAACGGAGTCATGTATCACATGTTATGACCATTTTATTGCAACCCACGTTTTCAGATAATTTCAATATAAATTTGTTTTTGTATGTTAGCGATTGTGTTTGGTAATCTATTTCTTGATAGCTCTCAATTATAATAGAATAAAACATGGAATCAAATATTTCAGAGTCATATAATACATAAGCAAGTTGATCCTACATGAAATGTCAAAAAATACTTGCCTTTCTTTTGCATATTATTCACCTATGTAGGCTTCCCAATGTTAAACAATATCATTTTTAGGTCAAATAACATGACGTTTTGTTAGAGCACACTCATGTCTTGACCTTTATACTATAATGTGCCGTCGAGATGCTCTTTGTCTACTACATTCACAACTACCTCAAATAATAGCTGACCACCTTTTACACCAATAAAACACAACCAAAACTAAACAGAGCAAACATATAGATGTGTTTTATCCATCAAGAATCCGGGCAAATACATTATGCCCGGATTCTATGTGGTCTATATGGACTGGAAATAATTTTAGAGGTTTTTTCTTAGGTTTGGATGATTTGAGCCGGTTACGGCATTTTTAGCTGTTCTTGGTAGGTTTTTATCAGTTTTGATCGGGTTTAGTCGCTTTTGACCAATGTTTGCCTGGATAAAAGTACTCCTTTTTTCAAGCATCCATTTTCTTAGTTGTGGTCTTGAAACGGAGTCATGTATCACATGTTATGACCATTTTATTGCAACCCACGTTTTCAGATAATTTCAATATAAATTTGTTTTTGTATGTTAGCGATTGTGTTTGGTAATCTATTTCTTGATAGCTCTCAATTTTAATAGAATAAAACATGGAATCAAATATTTCAGAGTCATATAATACATAAGCAAGTTGATCCTACATGAAATGTCAAAAAATACTTGTCCTTCTTTTGCATATTATTCACCTATGTAGGCTTCCCAATGTTAAGCAATATCATTTTTAGGTCAAATAACATGACGTTTTGTTAGAGCACACTCATGTCTTGACCTTTATACTATAATGTGCCGTCGAGATGCTCTTTGTCTACTACATTCACAACTACCTCAAATACTAGCTGACCAACTTTTACACCAATAAAACACAACCAAAACTAAATAGAGCAAACATATAGATGTGTTTTATCCATCAAGAATCCGGGCAAATACATTATGCCCGGATTCTATGTGGTCTATATGGACTGGAAATAATTTTAGAGGTTTTTTCTTAGGTTTGGATGATTTGAGCCGGTTACGGCATTTTTAGCTGTTCTTTGTAGTTTTTATCAGTTTTGATCGGGTTTAGTCGCTTTTGACCAATGCTTGCCTGGATAAAAGTACTCCTTTTTTCAAGCATCCATTTTCTTAGTTGTGGTCTTGAAACGGAGTCATGTATCACATGTTATGACCATTTTATTGCAACCCACGTTTTCAGATAATTTCAATATAAATTTGTTTTTGTATGTTAGCGATTGTGTTTGGTAATCTATTTCTTGATAGCTCTCAATTTTAATAGAATAAAACATGGAATCAAATATTTCAGAGTCATATAATACATAAGCAAGTTGATCCTACATGAAATGTCAAAAAATACTTGCCTTTCTTTTGCATATTATTCACCTATGTAGGCTTCCCAATGTTAAACAATATCATTTTTAGGTCAAATAACATGACGTTTTGTTAGAGCACACTCATGTCTTGACCTTTATACTATAATGTGCCGTCGAGATGCTCTTTGTCTACTACATTCACAACTACCTCAAATAATAGCTGACCAACTTTTACACCAATAAAACACAACCAAAACTAAATAGAGCAAACATATAGATGTGTTTTATCCATCAAGAATCCGGGCAAATACATTATGCCCGGATTCTATGTGGTCTATATGGACTGGAAATAATTTTAGAGGTTTTTTCTTAGGTTTGGATGATTTGAGCCGGTTACGGCATTTTTAGCTGTTCTTGGTAGTTTTTTATCAGTTTTGATCGGGTTTAGTCGCTTTTGACCAATGCTTGCCTGGATAAAAGTACTCCTTTTTTCAAGCATCCATTTTCTTAGTTGTGGTCTTGAAACGGAGTCATGTATCACATGTTATGACCATTTTATTGCAACCCACGTTTTCAGATAATTTCAATATAAATTTGTTTTTGTATGTTAGCGATTGTGTTTGGTAATCTATTTCTTGATAGCTCTCAATTTTAATAGAATAAAACATGGAATCAAATATTTCAGAGTCATATAATACATAAGCAAGTTGATCCTACATGAAATGTCAAAAAATACTTGTCCTTCTTTTGCATATTATTCACCTATGTAGGCTTTCCAATGTTAAACAATATCATTTTTAGGTCAAATAACATGACGTTTTGTTAGAGCACACTCATGTCTTGACCTTTATACTATAATGTGCCGTCGAGATGCTCTTTGTCTACTACATTCACAACTACCTCAAATACTAGCTGACCAACTTTTACACCAATAAAACACAACCAAAACTAAACAGAGCAAACATATAGATGTGTTTTATCCATCAACAATCCGGGCAAATACATTATGCCCGGATTCTATGTGGTCTATATGGACTGGAAATAATTTTAGAGGTTTTTTCTTAGGTTTGGATGATTTGAGCCGGTTACGGCATTTTTAGCTGTTCTTGGTAGGTTTTTATCAGTTTTTGATCGGGTTTAGTCGCTTTTGACCAATGCTTGCCTGGATAAAATTACTCCTTTTTTCAAGCATCCATTTTCTTAGTTGTGGTCTTGAAACGGAGTCATGTATCACATGTTATGACCATTTTATTGCAACCCACGTTTTCAGATAATTTCAATATAAATTTGTTTTTGTATGTTAGCGATTGTGTTTGGTAATCTATTTCTTGATAGCTCTCAATTTTAATAGAATAAAACATGGAATCAAATATTTCAGAGTCATATAATACATAAGCAAGTTGATCCTACATGAAATGTCAAAAAATACTTGTCCTTCTTTTGCATATTATTCACCTATGTAGGCTTTCCAATGTTAAACAATATCATTTTTAGGTCAAATAACATGACGTTTTGTTAGAGCACACTCATGTCTTGACCTTTATACTATAATGTGCCGTCGAGATGCTCTTTGTCTACTACATTCACAACTACCTCAAATACTAGCTGACCAACTTTTACACCAATAAAACACAACCAAAACTAAACAGAGCAAACATATAGATGTGTTTTATCCATCAACAATCCGGGCAAATACATTATGCCCGGATTCTATGTGGTCTATATGGACTGGAAATAATTTTAGAGGTTTTTTCTTAGGTTTGGATGATTTGAGCCGGTTACGGCATTTTTAGCTGTTCTTGGTAGGTTTTTATCAGTTTTTGATCGGGTTTAGTCGCTTTTGACCAATGCTTGCCTGGATAAAATTACTCCTTTTTTCAAGCATCCATTTTCTTAGTTGTGGTCTTGAAACGGAGTCTTGTATCACATGTTATGACCATTTTATTGCAACCCATGTTTTCAGATAATTTCAATATAAATTTGTTTTTGTATGTTAGCGATTGTGTTTGGTAATCTATTTCTTGATAGCTCTCAATTTTAATAGAATAAAACATGGAATCAAATATTTCAGAGTCATATAATACATAAGCAAGTTGATCCTACATGAAATGTCAAAAAATACTTGTCCTTCTTTTGCATATTATTCACCTATGTAGGCTTCCCAAGGTTAAACAATGTCATTTTTAGGTCAAATAACATGACGTTTTGTTAGAGCACACTCATGTCTTGACCTTTATACTATAATGTGCCGTCGAGATGCTCTTTGTCTACTACATTCACAACTACCTCAAATACTAGCTGACCAACTTTTACACCAATAAAACACAACCAAAACTAAATAGAGCAAACATATAGATGTGTTTTATCCATCAAGAATCCGGGTAAATACATTATGCCCGGATTCTATGTGGTCTATATGGACTGGAAATAATTTTAGAGGTTTTTTCTTAGGTTTGGATGATTTGAGCCGGTTACGGCATTTTTAGCTGTTCTTTGTAGTTTTTATCAGTTTTGATCGGGTTTAGTCGCTTTTGACCAATGCTTGCCTGGATAAAAGTACTCCTTTTTTCAAGCATCCATTTTCTTAGTTGTGGTCTTGAAACGGAGTCATGTATCACATGTTATGACCATTTTATTGCAACCCACGTTTTCAGATAATTTCAATATAAATTTGTTTTTATATGTTAGCGATTGTGTTTGGTAATCTATTTCTTGATAGCTCTCAATTTTAATAGAATAAAACATGGAATCAAATATTTCAGAGTCATATAATACATAAGCAAGTTGATCCTACATGAAATGTCAAAAAATACTTGCCTTTCTTTTGCATATTATTCACCTATGTAGGCTTCCCAATGTTAAACAATATCATTTTTAGGTCAAATAACATGACGTTTTGTTAGAGCACACTCATGTCTTGACCTTTATACTATAATGTGCCGTCGAGATGCTCTTTGTCTACTACATTCACAACTACCTCAAATAATAGCTGACCAACTTTTACACCAATAAAACACAACCAAAACTAAATAGAGCAAACATATAGATGTGTTTTATCCATCAAGAATCCGGGCAAATACATTATGCCCGGATTCTATGTGGTCTATATGGACTGGAAATAATTTTAGAGGTTTTTTCTTAGGTTTGGATGATTTGAGCCGGTTACGGCATTTTTAGCTGTTCTTGGTAGTTTTTTATCAGTTTTGATCGGGTTTAGTCGCTTTTGACCAATGCTTGCCTGGATAAAAGTACTCCTTTTTTCAAGCATCCATTTTCTTAGTTGTGGTCTTGAAACGGAGTCATGTATCACATGTTATGACCATTTTATTGCAACCCACGTTTTCAGATAATTTCAATATAAATTTGTTTTTGTATGTTAGCGATTGTGTTTGGTAATCTATTTCTTGATAGCTCTCAATTTTAATAGAATAAAACATGGAATCAAATATTTCAGAGTCATATAATACATAAGCAAGTTGATCCTACATGAAATGTCAAAAAATACTTGTCCTTCTTTTGCATATTATTCACCTATGTAGGCTTTCCAATGTTAAACAATATCATTTTTAGGTCAAATAACATGACGTTTTGTTAGAGCACACTCATGTCTTGACCTTTATACTATAATGTGCCGTCGAGATGCTCTTTGTCTACTACATTCACAACTACCTCAAATACTAGCTGACCAACTTTTACACCAATAAAACACAACCAAAACTAAACAGAGCAAACATATAGATGTGTTTTATCCATCAACAATCCGGGCAAATACATTATGCCCGGATTCTATGTGGTCTATATGGACTGGAAATAATTTTAGAGGTTTTTTCTTAGGTTTGGATGATTTGAGCCGGTTACGGCATTTTTAGCTGTTCTTGGTAGGTTTTTATCAGTTTTTGATCGGGTTTAGTCGCTTTTGACCAATGCTTGCCTGGATAAAATTACTCCTTTTTTCAAGCATCCATTTTCTTAGTTGTGGTCTTGAAACGGAGTCTTGTATCACATGTTATGACCATTTTATTGCAACCCATGTTTTCAGATAATTTCAATATAAATTTGTTTTTGTATGTTAGCGATTGTGTTTGGTAATCTATTTCTTGATAGCTCTCAATTTTAATAGAATAAAACATGGAATCAAATATTTCAGAGTCATATAATACATAAGCAAGTTGATCCTACATGAAATGTCAAAAAATACTTGTCCTTCTTTTGCATATTATTCACCTATGTAGGCTTCCCAATGTTAAACAATATCATTTTTAGGTCAAATAACATGACGTTTTGTTAGAGCACACTCATGTCTTGACCTTTATACTATAATGTGTCGTCGAGATGCTCTTTGACTACTACATTCACAACTACCTCAAATACTAGCTGACCAACTTTTACACCAATAAAACACAACCAAAACTAAACAGAGCAAACATATAGATGTGTTTTATCCATCCAGAATCCGGGCAAATACATTATGCCCGGATTCTATGTGGTCTATATGGACTGGAAATAACTTTAGAGGTTTTTTCTTAGGTTTGGATGATTTGAGCCGGTTACGACATTTTTAACTGTTCTTGGTAGGTTTTTATCAGTTTTTGATCGGGTTTAGTCGCTTTTGACCAATGCTTGCCTGGATAAAAGTACTCCTTTTTTCAAGCATCCATTTTCTTAGTTGTGGTCTTGAAACGGAGTCATGTATCACATGTTATGACCATTTTATTGCAACCCACGTTTTCAGATAATTTCAATATAAATTTGTTTTTGTATGTTAGCGATTGTGTTTGGTAATCTATTTCTTGATAGCTCTCAATTTTAATAGAATAAAACATGGAATCAAATATTTCAGAGTCATATAATACATAAGCAAGTTGATCCTACATGAAATGTCAAAAAAATACTTGTCCTTCTTTTGCATATTATTCACCTATGTAGGCTTTCCAATGTTAAACAATATCATTTTTAGGTCAAATAACATGACGTTTTGTTAGAGCACACTCATGTCTTGACCTTTATACTATAATGTGCCGTCGAGATGCTCTTTGTCTACTACATTCACAACTACCTCAAATACTAGCTGACCAACTTTTACACCAATAAAACACAACCAAAACTAAACAGAGCAAACATATAGATGTGTTTTATCCATCAACAATCCGGGCAAATACATTATGCCCGGATTCTATGTGGTCTATATGGACTGGAAATAATTTTAGAGGTTTTTTCTTAGGTTTGGATGATTTGAGCCGGTTACGGCATTTTTAGCTGTTCTTGGTAGGTTTTTATCAGTTTTTGATCGGGTTTAGTCGCTTTTGACCAATGCTTGCCTGGATAAAATTACTCCTTTTTTCAAGCATCCATTTTCTTAGTTGTGGTCTTGAAACGGAGTCTTGTATCACATGTTATGACCATTTTATTGCAACCCATGTTTTCAGATAATTTCAATATAAATTTGTTTTTGTATGTTAGCGATTGTGTTTGGTAATCTATTTCTTGATAGCTCTCAATTTTAATAGAATAAAACATAGAATCAAATATTTCAGAGTCATATAATACATAAGCAAGTTGATCCTACATGAAATGTCAAAAAATACTTGTCCTTCTTTTGCATATTATTCACCTATGTAGGCTTCCCAATGTTAAACAATATCATTTTTAGGTCAAATAACATGACGTTTTGTTAGAGCACACTCATGTCTTGACCTTTATACTATAATGTGTCGTCGGGATGCTCTTTGACTACTACATTCACAACTACCTCAAATACTAGCTGACCAACTTTTACACCAATAAAACACAACCAAAACTAAACAGAGCAAACATATAGATGTGTTTTATCCATCCAGAATCCGGGCAAATACATTATGCCCGGATTCTATGTGGTCTATATGGACTGGAAATAACTTTAGAGGTTTTTTCTTAGGTTTGGATGATTTGAGCCGGTTACGACATTTTTAACTGTTCTTGGTAGGTTTTTATCAGTTTTTGATCGGGTTTAGTCGCTTTTGACCAATGCTTGCCTGGATAAAAGTACTCCTTTTTTCAAGCATCCATTTTCTTAGTTGTGGTCTTGAAACGGAGTCATGTATCACATGTTATGACCATTTTATTGCAACCCACGTTTTCAGATAATTTCAATATAAATTTGTTTTTGTATGTTAGCGATTGTGTTTGGTAATCTATTTCTTGATAGCTCTCAATTTTAATAGAATAAAACATGGAATCAAATATTTCAGAGTCATATAATACATAAGCACGTTGATCCTACATGAAATGTCAAAAAATACTTGTCCTTCTTTTGCATATTATTCACCTATGTAGGCTTCCCAAGATTAAACAATATCATTTTTAGGTCAAATAACATGACGTTTTGTTAGAGCACACTCTTGATAGCTCTCAATTTTAATAGAATAAAACATGGAATCAAATATTTCAGAGTCATATAATACATAAGAAAGTTGATCCTACATGAAATGTCAAAAAATACTTGTCCTTCTTTTGCATATTATTCACCTATGTAGGCTTCCCAAGGTTAAACAATATCATTTTTAGGTCAAATAACATGACGTTTTGTTTGAGCACACTCATGTCTTGACCTTTATACTATAATGTGCCGTCGAGATGCTCTTTGTCTACTACATTCACAGCTACCTCAAATACTAGCTGACCAACTTTTACACCAATAAAACACAACGAAAACTAAACAGAGCAAACATATAGATGTGTTTTATCCATCAAGAATCCGGGAAAATACATTATGCCCGGATTCTATGTGGTCTATATGGACTGGAAATAATTTTAGAGGTTTTTTCTTAGGTTTGGATGATTTGAGCCGGTTACGGCATTTTTAGCTGTTCTTGGTAGGTTTTTATCAGTTTTTGATCGGGTTTAGTCGCTTTTGACCAATGCTTGCCTGGATAAAATTACTCCTTTTTTCAAGCATCCATTTTCTTAGTTGTGGTCTTGAAACGGAGTCATGTATCACATGTTATGACCATTTTATTGCAACCCACGTTTTCAGATAATTTCAATATAAATTTGTTTTTATATGTTAGCGATCGTGTTTGGTAATCTATTTCTTGATAGCTCTCAATTTTAATAGAATCAAATATTTCAGAGTCATATAATACATAAGCAAGTTGATCCTACATAAAATGTCAAAAAATACTTGTCCTTCTTTTGCATATTATTCACCTATGTAGGCTTCCCAATGTTAAACAATATCATTTTTAGGTCAAATAACATGACGTTTTGTTAGAGCACACTCATGTCTTGACCTTTATACTATAATGTGTCGTCGAGATGCTCTTTGTCTACTACATTCACAACTACCTCAAATACTAGCTGACCAACTTTTACACCAATAAAACACAACCAAAACTAAACAGAGCAAACATATAGATGTGTTTTATCCATCAAGAATCCGGGCAAATACATTATGCCCGGATTCTATGTAGTCTATATGGACTGGAAATAACTTTAGAGGTTTTTTCTTATGTTTGGATGATTTGAGCCGGTTACGGCATTTTTAGCTGTTCTTGGTAGGTTTTTATCAGTTTTTGATCGGGTTTTGTCGCTTTTGACCAATGCTTGCCTGGATAAAAGTACTCCTTTTTTCAAGCATCCATTTTCTTAGTTGTGGTCTTGAAACGGAGTCATGTATCACATGTTATGACCATTTTATTGCAACCCACGTTTTCAGATAATTTCAATATAAATTTGTTTTTGTATGTTAGCGATTGTGTTTGGTAATCTATTTCTTGATAGCTCTCAATTTTAATAGAATAAAACATGGAATCAAATATTTCAGAGTCATATAATACATAAGCAAGTTGATCCTACATGAAATGTCAAAAAATACTTGTCCTTCTTTTGCATATTATTCACCTATGTAGGCTTCCCAAGGTTAAACAATATCATTTTTAGGTCAAATAACATGACGTTTTGTTAGAGCACAATCTTGATAGCTCTCAATTTTAATAGAATAAAACATGGAATCAAATATTTCAGAGTCATATAATACATAAGCAAGTTGATCCTACATGAAATGTCAAAAAATACTTGTCCTTCTTTTGCATATTATTCACCTATGTAGGCTTCCCAAGGTTAAACAATATCATTTTTAGGTCAAATAACATGACGTTTTGTTAGAGCACACTCATGTCTTGACCTTTATACTATAATGTGTCGTCGAGATGCTCTTTGTCTACTACATTCACAACTACCTCAAATACTAGCTGACCAACTTTTACACCAATAAAACACAACCAAAACTAAACAGAGCAAACATATAGATGTGTTTTATCCATCAAGAATCCGGGCAAATACATTATGCCCGGATTCTATGTGGTCTATATGGACTGGAAATAACGTTAGAGGTTTTTTCTTAGGTTTGGATGATTTGAGCCGGTTACGGCATTTTTAGCTGTTCTTGGTAGGTTTTTATCAGTTTTTGATCGGGTTTAGTCGCTTTTGACCAATGCTTGCCTGGATAAAAGTACTCCTTTTTTCAAGCATCCATTTTCTTAGTTGTGGTCTTGAAACGGAGTCATGTATCACATGTTATGACCATTTTATTGCAACCCACGTTTTCAGATAATTTCAATATAAATTTGTTTTTGTATGTTAGCGATTGTGTTTGGTAATCTATTTCTTGATAGCTCTCAATTTTAATAGAATAAAACATGGAATCAAATATTTCAGAGTCATATAATACATAAGCAAGTAAATCCTACATGAAATGTCAAAAAATACTTGTCCTTCTTTTGCATATTATTCACCTATGTAGGCTTCCCAAGGTTAAACAATGTCATTTTTAGGTCAAATAACATGACGTTTTGTTAGAGCACACTCATGTCTTGACCTTTATACTATAATGTGCCGTCGAGATGCTCTTTGTCTACTACATTCACAACTACCTCAAATACTAGCTGACCAACTTTTACACCAATAAAACACGACCAAAACTAAACAGAGCAAACATATAGATGTGTTTTATCCATCAAGAATCCGGGCAAATACATTATGCCCGGATTCTATGTGGTCTATATGGACTGGAAATAATTTTAGAGGTTTTTTCTTAGGTTTGGATGATTTGAGCCGGTTACGGCATTTTTAGCTGTTCTTGGTAGGTTTTTATCAGTTTTGATCGGGTTTAGTCGCTTTTGACCAATGCTTTCCTGGATAAAAGTACTCCTTTTTCAAGCATCCATTTTCTTAGTTGTGGTCTTGAAACGGAGTCATGTATCACATGTTATGACCATTTTATTGCAACCAACGTTTTTAGATAATTTCAATATAAATTTGTTTTTGTATGTTAGCGATTGTGTTTGGTAATCTATTTCTTGATAGCTCTCAATTGTAATAGAATAAAACATGGAATCAAATATTTCAGAGTCATATAATACATAAGTAAGTTGATCCTACATGAAATGTCAAAAAATACTTGTCCTTCTTTTGCATATTATTCACCTATGTAGGCTTCCCAATGTTAAACAATATCATTTTTAGGTCAAATAACATGACGTTTTGTTAGAGCACACTCATGTCTTGACCTTTATACTATAATGTGTCGTCGAGATGCTCTTAGTTGTGGTCTTGAAACGGAGTCATGTATCACATGTTATGACCATTTTATTGCAACCCACGTTTTCAGATAATTTCAATATAAATTTGTTTTTGTATGTTAGCGATTGTGTTTGGTAATATATTTCTTGATAGCTCTCAATTTTAATAGAATAAAACATGGAATCAAATATTCCAGAGTCATATAATACATAAGCAAGTTGATCCTACATGAAATGTCAAAAAATACTTGTCCTTCTTTTGCATATTATTCACCTATGTAGGCTTCCCAATGTTAAACAATATCATTTTTAGGTCAAATAACATGACGTTTTGTTAGAGCACACTCATGTCTTGACCTTTATACTATAATGTGTCGTCGAGATGCTCTTTGTCTACTACATTCACAACTACCTCTAATACTAGCTGACCAACTTTTACACCAATAAAACACAACCAAAACTAAATAGAGCAAACATATAGATGTGTTTTATCCATCAAGAATCCGGGCAAATACATTATGCCCGGATTCTATGTGGTCTATATGGACTGGAAATAATTTTAGAGGTTTTTTCTTAGGTTTGGATGATTTGAGCCGGTTACGGCATTTTTAGCTGTTCTTGGTAGTTTTTTATCAGTTTTGATCGGGTTTAGTCGCTTTTGACCAATGCTTGCCTGGATAAAAGTACTCCTTTTTTCAAGCATCCATTTTCTTAGTTGTGGTCTTGAAACGGAGTCATGTATCACATGTTATGACCATTTTATTGCAACCCACGTTTTCAGATAATTTCAATATAAATTTGTTTTTGTATGTTAGCGATTGTGTTTGGTAATCTATTTCTTGATAGCTCTCAATTTTAATAGAATAAAACATGGAATCAAATATTTCAGAGTCATATAATACATAAGCAAGTTGATCCTACATGAAATGTCAAAAAATACTTGTCCTTCTTTTGCATATTATTCACCTATGTAGGCTTCCCAAGGTTAAACAATATTATTTTTAGGTCAAATAACATGACGTTTTGTTAGAGCACACTCATGTCTTGACCTTTATACTATAATGTGTCGTCGAGATGCTCTTTGTCTACTACATTCACAACTACCTCAAATACTAGCTGACCAACTTTTACACCAATAAAACACAACCAAAACTAAACAGAGCAAACATATAGATGTGTTTTATCCATCAAGAATCCGGGCAAATACATTATGCCCGGATTCTATGTGGTCTATATGGATTGGAAATAACGTTAGAGGTTTTTTCTTAGGTTTGGATGATTTGAGCCGGTTACGGCATTTTTAGCTGTTCTTGGTAGGTTTTTATCAGTTTTTGATCGGGTTTAGTCGCTTTTGACCAATGCTTGCCTGGATAAAAGTACTCCTTTTTTCAAGCATCCATTTTCTTAGTTGTGGTCTTGAAACGGAGTCATGTATCACATGTTATGACCATTTTATTGCAACCCACGTTTTCAGATAATTTCAATATAAATTTGTTTTTGTATGTTAGCGATTGTGTTTGGTAATCTATTTCTTGATAGCTCTCAATTTTAATAGAATAAAACATGGAATCAAATATTTCAGAGTCATATAATACATAAGCAAGTTGATCCTACATGAAATGTCAAAAAATACTTGTCCTTCTTTTGCATATTATTCACCTATGTAGGCTTCCCAAGGTTAAACAATGTCATTTTTAGGTCAAATAACATGACGTTTTGTTAGAGCACACTCATGTCTTGACCTTTATACTATAATGTGCCGTCGAGATGCTCTTTGTCTACTACATTCACAACTACCTCAAATACTAGCTGACCAACTTTTACACCAATAAAACACAACCAAAACTAAACAGAGCAAACATATAGATGTGTTTTATCCATCAAGAATCCGGGCAAATACATTATGCCCGGATTCTATGTGGTCTATATGGACTGGAAATAATTTTAGAGGTTTTTTCTTAGGTTTGGATGATTTGAGCCGGTTACGGCATTTTTAGCTGTTCTTGGTAGGTTTTTATCAGTTTTGATCGGGTTTAGTCGCTTTTGACCAATGCTTGCCTGGATAAAAGTACTCCTTTTTTCAAGCATCCATTTTCTTAGTTGTGGTCTTGAAACGGAGTCATGTATCACATGTTATGACCATTTTATTTCAACCCACGTTTTTAGATAATTTCAATATAAATTTGTTTTTGTATGTTAGCGATTGTGTTTGGTAATCTATTTCTTGATAGCTCTCAATTGTAATAGAATAAAACATGGAATCAAATATTTCAGAGTCATATAATACATAAGCAAGTTGATCCTACATGAAATGTCAAAAAATACTTGTCCTTCTTTTGCATATTATTCACCTATGTAGGCTTCCCAATGTTAAACAATATCATTTTTAGGTCAAATAACATGACGTTTTGTTAGAGCACACTCATGTCTTGACCTTTATACTATAATGTGTCGTCGAGATGCTCTTAGTTGTGGTCTTGAAACGGAGTCATGTATCACATGTTATGACCATTTTATTGCAACCCACGTTTTCAGATAATTTCAATATAAATTTGTTTTTGTATGTTACCGATTGTGTTTGGTAATCTATTTCTTGATAGCTCTCAATTTTAATAGAATAAAACATGGAATCAAATATTTCAGAGTCATATAATACATAAGCAAGTTGATCCTACATGAAATGTCAAAAAATACTTGTCCTTCTTTTGCATATTATTCACCTATGTAGGCTTCCCAATGTTAAACAATATCATTTTTAGGTCAAATAACATGACGTTTTGTTAGAGCACACTCATGTCTTGACCTTTATACTATAATGTGCCGTCGAGATGCTCTTTGTCTACTACATTCACAACTACCTCAAATACTAGCTGACCAACTTTTACAACAATAAAACACAACCAAAACTAAATAGAGCAAACATATAGATGTGTTTTATCCATCAAGAATCCGGGCAAATACATTATGCCCGGATTCTATGTGGTCTATATGGACTGGAAATAATTTTAGAGGTTTTTTCTTAGGTTTGGATGATTTGAGCCGGTTACGGCATTCTTAGCTGTTCTTGGTAGTTTTTTATCAGTTTTGATCGGGTTTAGTCGCTTTTGACCAATGCTTGCCTGGATAAAAGTACTCCTTTTTTCAAGCATCCATTTTCTTAGTTGTGGTCTTGAAACGGAGTCATGTATCACATGTTATGACCATTTTATTGCAACCCACGTTTTCAGATAATTTCAATATAAATTTGTTTTTGTATGTTAGCGATTGTGTTTGGTAATCTATTTCTTGATAGCTCTCAATTTTAATAGAATAAAACATGGAATCAAATATTTCAGAGTCATATAATACATAAGCAAGTTGATCCTACATGAAATGTCAAAAAATACTTGTCCTTCTTTTGCATATTATTCACCTATGTAGGCTTCCCAATGTTAAACAATATCATTTTTAGGTCAAATAACATGACGTTTTGTTAGAGCACACTCATGTCTTGACCTTTATACTATAATGTGCCGTCGAGATGCTCTTTGTCTAATACATTCACAACTACCTCAAATACTAGCTGACCAATTTTTACACCAATAAAACACAACCAAAACTAAACAGAGCAAACATATAGATGTGTTTTATCCATCAACAATCCGGGCAAATACATTATGCCCGGATTCTATGTGGTCTATATGGACTGGAAATAATTTTAGAGGTTTTTTCTTAGGTTTGTATGATTTGAGCCGGTTACGGCATTTTTAGCTGTTCTTGGTAGGTTTTTATCAGTTTTTGATCGGGTTTAGTCGCTTTTGACCAATGCTTGCCTGGATAAAATTACTCCTTTTTTCAAGCATCCATTTTCTTAGTTGTGGTCTTGAAACGGAGTCATGTATCACATGTTATGACCATTTTATTGCAACCCACGTTTTCAGATAATTTCAATATAAATTTGTTTTTGTATGTTAGCGATTGTGTTTGGTAATCTATTTCTTGATAGCTCTCAATTTTAATAGAATAAAACATGGAATCAAATATTTCAGAGTCATATAATACATAAGCAAGTTGATCCTACATGAAATGTCAAAAAATACTTGTCCTTCTTTTGCATATTATTCACCTATGTAGGCTTCCCAATGTTAAACAATATCATTTTTAGGTCAAATAACATGACGTTTGTTAGAGCACACTCATGTCTTGACCTTTATACTATAATGTGTCGTCGAGATGCTCTTTGTCTACTACATTCACAACTACATCAAATACTAGCTGACCAACTTTTACACCAATAAAACACAACCAAAACTAAACAGAGCAAACATATAGATGTGTTTTATCCATCAAGAATCCGGGCAAATACATTATGCCCGGATTCTATGTGGTCTATATGGACTGGAAATAACTTTAGAGGTTTTTTCTTAGGTTTGGATGATTTGAGCCGGTTACGACATTTTTAATTGTTCTTGGTAGGTTTTTATCAGTTTTTGATCGGGTTTAGTCGCTTTTGACCAATGCTTGCCTGGATAAAAGTACTCCTTTTTTCAAGCATCCATTTTCTTAGTTGTGGTCTTGAAACGGAGTCATGTATCACATGTTATGACCATTTTATTGCAACCCACGTTTTCAGATAATTTCAATATAAATTTGTTTTTGTATGTTAGCGATTGTGTTTGGTAATCTATTTCTTGATAGCTCTCAA
The DNA here is from genome assembly GCA_025667525.1 of Glebionis coronaria. Taxonomy (NCBI): domain Eukaryota; kingdom Viridiplantae; phylum Streptophyta; class Magnoliopsida; order Asterales; family Asteraceae; genus Glebionis; species Glebionis coronaria. Next base: position 1,055,981 of record JANFOE010000944.1, on the reverse strand, counting down.
TTTTAATAGAATAAAACATGGAATCAAATATTTCAGAGTCATATAATACATAAGCAAGTTGATCCTACATGAAATATCAAAAAATACTTGTCCTTCTTTTGCATATTATTCACCTATGTAGGCTTCCCAAGGTTAAACAATATCATTTTTAGGTCAAATAACATGACGTTTTGTTAGAGCACACTCTTGATAGCTCTCAATTTTAATAGAATAAAACATGGAATAAATTTTTCAGAGTCATATAATACATAAGCAAGTTGATCCTACATGAAATGTCAAAAAATACTTGTCCTTCTTTTGCATATTATTCACCTATGTAGGCTTCCCAAGGTTAAACAATATCATTTTTAGGTCAAATAACATGACGTTTTGTTAGAGCACACTCATGTCTTGACCTTTATACTATAATGTGCCGTAGAGATGCTCTTTGTCTACTACATTCACAACTACCTCAAATACTAGCTGACCAACTTTTACACCAATAAAACACAACGAAAACTAAACAGAGCAAACATATAGATGTGTTTTATCCATCAAGAATCCGGGAAAATACATTATGCCCGGATTCTATGTGGTCTATATGGACTGGAAATAATTTTAGAGGTTTTTTCTTAGGTTTGGATGATTTGAGCCGGTTACGGCATTTTTAGCTGTTCTTGGTAGGTTTTTATCAGTTTTTGATCGGGTTTAGTCGCTTTTGACCAATGCTTGCCTGGATAAAATTACTCCTTTTTTCAAGCATCCATTTTCTTAGTTGTGGTCTTGAAACGGAGTCATGTATCACATGTTATGACCATTTTATTGCAACCCACGTTTTCAGATAATTTCAATATAAATTTGTTTTTGTATGTTAGCGATTGTGTTTGGTAATCTATTTCTTGATAGCTCTCAATTTTAATAGAATAAAACATGGAATCAAATATTTCAGAGTCATATAATACATAAGCAAGTTGGTCCTACATGAAATGTCAAAAAATACTTGTCCTTCTTTTGCATATTATTCACCTATGTAGGCTTCCCAATGTTAAACAATATCATTTTTAGGTTAAATAACATGACGTTTTGTTAGAGCACACTCATGTCTTGACCTTTATACTATAATGTGTCGTCGAGATGCTCTTTGTCTACTACATTCACAACTACCTCAAATACTAGCTGACCAACTTTTACACCAATAAAACACAACCAAAACTAAACAGAGCAAACATATAGATGTGTTTTATCCATCAAGAATCCGGGCAAATACATTATGCCCGGATTCTATGTGGTCTATTTGGACTGGAAATAAATTTAGAGGTTTTTTCTTAGGTTTGGATGATTTGAGCCAGTTACGGCACTTTTAGCTGTTCTTGGTAGGTTTTTATCAGTTTTTGATCGGGTTTAGTCGCTTTTGACCAATGCTTGCCTGGATAAAAGTACTCCTTTTTTCAAGCATCCATTTTCTTAGTTGTGGTCTTGAAACGGAGTCTTGTATCACATGTTATGACCATTTTATTGCAACCCACGTTTTCAGATAATTTCAATATAAATTTGTTTTTGTATGTTAGCGATTGTGTTTGGTAATCTATTTCTTGATAGCTCTCAATTTTAATAGAATAAAACATGGAATCAAATATTTCAGAGTCATATAATACATAAGCAAGTGGATCCTACATGAAATGTCAAAAAATACTTGTCCTTCTTTTGCATATTATTCACCTATGTAGGCTTCCCAAGGTTAAACAATATCATTTTTAGGTCAAATAACATGACGTTTTGTTAGAGCACACTCTTTATAGCTCTCAATTTTAATAGAATAAAACATGGAATCAAATATTTCAGAGTCATATAATACATAAGCAAGTTGATCCTACATGAAATGTCAAAAAATACTTGTCCTTCTTTTGCATATTATTCACCTATGTAGGCTTCCCAAGGTTAAACAATATCATTTTTAGGTCAAATAACATGACATTTTGTTAGAGCACACTCATGTCTTGACCTTTATACTATAATGTGCCGTCGAGATGCTCTTTGTCTACTACATTCACAACTACCTCAAATACTAGCTGACCAACTTTTACACCAATAAAACACAACGAAAACTAAACAGAGCAAACATATAGATGTGTTTTATCCATCAAGAATCCGGGAAAATACATTATGCCCGGATTCTATGTGGTCTACATGGACTGGAAATAATTTTAGAGGTTTTTTCTTAGGTTTGGATGATTTGAGCCGGTTACGGCATTTTTAGCTGTTCTTGGTAGGTTTTTATCAGTTTTTGATCAGGTTTATTCGCTTTTGACCAATGCTTGCCTGGATAAAAGTACTCCTTTTTTCAAGCATCCATTTTCTTAGTTGTGGTCTTGAAACGGAGTCATGTATCACATGTTATGACCATTTTATTGCAACCCACGTTTTTAGATAATTTCAATATAAATTTGTTTTTGTATGTTAGCGATTGTGTTTGGTAATCTATTTCTTGATAGCTCTCAATTTTAATAGAATAAAACATGGAATCAAATATTTCAGAGTCATATAATACATAAGCAAGTTGATCCTACATGAAATGTCAAAAAATACTTGTCCTTCTTTTGCATATTATTCACCTATGTAGGCTTCCCAATGTTAAACAATATCATTTTTAGGTCAAATAACATGATGTTTTGTTAGAGCACACTCATGTCTTGACCTTTATACTATAATGTATCGTCGAGACTCTCTTTGTCTACTACATTCACAACTACCTCAAATACTAGTTGACCAACTTTTACACCAATAAAACACAACCAAAACTAAACAGAGCAAACATATAGATGTGTTTTATCCATCAAGAATCCGGGCAAATACATTATGCCTGGATTCTATGTGGTCTATATGGACTGGAAATAACTTTAGAGGTTTTTTCTTAGGTTTGGATGATTTGAGCCGGTTACGGCATTTTTAGCTGTTCTTGGTAGGTTTTTATCAGTTTTTGATCGGGTTTAGTCGCTTTTGACCAATGCTTGCCTGGATAAAAGTACTCCTTTTTTCAAGCATCCATTTTCTTAGTTGTGGTCTCGAAACGGAGTCATGTATCACATATTATGACCATTTTATTGCAACCCACGTTTTCAGATAATTTCAATATAAATTTGTTTTTGTATGTTAGCGATTGTGTTTTGGTAATCTATTTCTTGATAGCTCTCAATTTTAATAGAATAAAACATGGAATCATAAATTTCAGAGTCATATAATACATAAACAAGTTGATCCTACATGAAATGTCAAAAAATACTTGTCCTTCTTTTGCATATTATTCACCTATGTAGGCTTCCCAAGGTTAAACAATATCATTTTTAGGTCAAATAACATGACTTTTTGTTAGAGCACACTCTTGATAGCTCTCAATTTTAATAGAATAAAACATGGAATCAAATATTGCAGAGTCATATAATACATAAGCAAGTTGATCCTACATGAAATGTCAAAAAATACTTGTCCTTCTTTTGCATATTATTCACCTATGTAGGCTTCCCAAGGTTAAACAATATCATTTTTTGGTCAAATAACATGACGTTTTGTTAGAGCACACTCATGTCTTGACCTTTATACAATAATGTGTCGTCGAGATGCTCTTTGTCTACATGTTATGACCATTTTATTGCAACCCACGTTTTCAGATAATTTCAATATAAATTTGTTTTTGTATGTTAGCGATTGTGTTTGGTAATCTATTTCTTGATAGCTCTCAATTTTAATAGAATAAAACATGGAATCAAATATTTCAGAGTCATATAATACATAAGCAAGTTGATCCTACATGAAATGTCAAAAAATACTTGTCCTTCTTTTGCATATTATTCACCTATGTAGGCTTCCCAATGTTAAACAATATCATTTTTAGGTCAAATAACATGACGTTTTGTTAGAGCACACTCATGTCCTGACCTTTATACTATAATGTGTCGTCGAGATGCTCTTTGTCTACTACATTCACAACTACCTCAAATACTAGCTGACCAACTTTTACACCAATAAAACACAACCAAAACTAAACAGAGCAAACATATAGATGTGTTTTATCCGACAAGAATCCGGGCAAATACATTATTCCCGGATTCTATGTGGTCTATATGGACTGGAAATAACTTTAGAGGTTTTTTCTTAGGTTTGGATGATTTGAGCCGGTTACGGCATTTTTAGCTGTTCTTGGTAGGTTTTTAGTAGTTTTTGATCGGGTTTAGTCGCTTTTGACCAATGATTGCCTGGATAAAAGTACTCCTTTTTTCAAGCATCCATTTTCTTAGTTGTGGTCTTGAAACGGAGTCATGTATCACATGTTATGACCATTTTATTGCAACCCACGTTTTCAGATAATTTCAATATAAATTTGTTTTTGTATGTTAGCGATTGTGTTTGGTAATCTATTTCTTGATAGCTCTCAATTTTAATAGAATAAAACATGGAATCAAATATTTCAGAGTCATATAATACATAAGCAAGTTGATCCTACATGAAATGTCAAAAAATACTTGTCCTTCTTTTGCATATTATTCACCTATGTAGGCTTCCCAATGTTAAACAATATCATTTTTAGGTCAAATAACATGACGTTTTGTTAGAGCACACTCATGTCTTGACCTTTATACTATAATGTGTCGTCGAGATGCTCTTTGTCTACTACATTCACAACTACCTCAAATACTAGCTGACCAACTTTTACACCAATAAAACACAACCAAAACTAAACAGAGCAAACATATAGATGTGTTTTATCCATCAAGAATCCGGGCAAATACATTATGCCCGGATTCTATGTGGTCTATATGGACTGGAAATAACTTTAGAGGTTTTTTCTTAGGTTTGGATGATTTGAGCCGGTTACGACATTTTTAACTGTTCTTGGTAGGTTTTTATCAGTTTTTGATCGGGTTTAGTCGCTTTTGACCAATGCTTGCCTGGATAAAAGTACTCCTTTTTTCAAGCATCCATTTTCTTAGTTGTGGTCTTGAAACGGAGTCATGTATCACATGTTATGACCATTTTATTGCAACCCACGTTTTCAGATAATTTCAATATAAATTTGTTTTTGTATGTTAGCGATTGTGTTTGGTAATCTATTTCTTGATAGCTCTCAATTTTAATAGAATAAAACATGGAATCAAATATTTCAGAGTCATATAATACATAAGCAAGTTGATCCTACATGAAATATCAAAAAATACTTGTCCTTCTTTTGCATATTATTCACCTATGTAGGCTTCCCAAGGTTAAACAATATCATTTTTAGGTCAAATAACATGATGTTTTGTTAGAGCACATTCTTGATAGCTCTCAATTTTAATAGAATAAAACATGGAATCAAATATTTCAGAGTCATATAATACATAAGCAAGTTGATCCTACATGAAATGTCAAAAAATACTTGTCCTTCTTTTGCATATTATTCACCTATGTAGGCTTCCCAAGGTTAAACAATATCATTTTTAGGTCAAATAACATGACGTTTTGTTAGAGCACACTCATGTCTTGACCTTTATACTATAATGTGCCGTCGAGATGCTCTTTGTCTACTACATTCACAACTACCTCAAATACTAGCTGACCAACTTTTACACCAATAAAACACAACGAAAACTAAACAGAGCAAACATATAGATGTGTTTTATCCATCAAGAATCCGGGAAAATACATTATGCCCGGATTCTATGTGGTCTATATGGACTGGAAATAATTTTAGAGGTTTTTTCTTAGGTTTGGATGATTTGAGCCGGTTACGGCATTTTTAGTTGTTCTTGGTAGGGTTTTATCAGTTTTTGATCGGGTTTAGTCGCTTTTGACCAATGCTTGCCTGGATAAAATTACTCCTTTTTTCAAGCATCCATTTTCTTAGTTGTGGTCTTGAAACGGAGTCATGTATCACATGTTATGACCATTTTATTGCAACCCACGTTTTCAGATAATTTCAATATAAATTTGTTTTTGTATGTTAGCGATTGTGTTTGGTAATCTATTTCTTGATAGCTCTCAATTTTAATAGAATAAAACATGGAATCAAATATTTCAGAGTCATATAATACATAAGCAAGTTGATCCTACATGAAATGTCAAAAAATACTTGTCCTTCTTTTGCATATTATTCACCTATGTAGGCTTCCCAATGTTAAACAATATCATTTTTAGGTCAAATAACATGACGTTTTGTTAGAGCACACTCATGTCTTGACCTTTATACTATAATGTGTCGTCGAGATGCTCTTTGTCTACTACATTCACAACTACCTCAAATACTAGCTGACCAACTTTTACACCAATAAAACACAACCAAAACTAAACAGAGCAAACATATAGATGTGTTTTATCCATCAAGAATCCGGGCAAATACATTATGCCCGGATTCTATGTGGTCTATATGGACTGGAAATAACTTTAGAGGTTTTTTCTTAGGTTTGGATGATTTGAGCCGGTTACGGCATTTTTAGCTGTTCTTGGTAGGTTTTTATCAGTTTTTGATCGGGTTTAGTCGCTTTTGACCAATGCTTGCCTGGATAAAAGTACTCCTTTTTTCAAGCATCCATTTTCTTAGTTGTGGTCTTGAAACGGAGTCATGTATCACATGTTATGACCATTTTATTGCAACCCACGTTTTCAGATAATTTCAATATAAATTTGTTTTTGTATGTTAGCGATTGTGTTTGGTAATCTATTTCTTGATAGCTCTCAATTTTAATAGAATAAAACATGGAATCAAATATTTCAGAGTCATATAATACATAAGCAAGTTGATCCTACATGAAATGTCAAAAAATACTTGTCCTTCTTTTGCATATTATTCACCTATGTAGGCTTCCCAATGTTAAACAATATCATTTTTAGGTCAAATAACATGACGTTTTGTTAGAGCACACTCATGTCTTGACCTTTATACTATAATGTGTCGTCGAGATGCTCTTTGTCTACTACATTCACAACTACCTCAAATACTAGCTGACCAACTTTTACACCAATAAAACACAACCAAAACTAAACAGAGCAAACATATAGATGTGTTTTATCCATCAAGAATCCGGGCAAATACATTATGCCCGGATTCTATGTGGTCTATATGGACTGGAAATAACTTTAGAGGTTTTTTCTTAGGTTTGGATGATTTGAGCCGGTTACGACATTTTTAACTGTTCTTGGTAGGTTTTTATCAGTTTTTGATCGGGTTTAGTCGCTTTTGACCAATGCTTGCCTGGATAAAAGTACTCCTTTTTTCAAGCATCCATTTTCTTAGTTGTGGTCTTGAAACGGAGTCATGTATCACATGTTATGACCATTTTATTGCAACCCACGTTTTCAGATAATTTCAATATAAATTTGTTTTTGTATGTTAGCGATTGTGTTTGGTAATCTATTTCTTGATAGCTCTCAATTTTAATAGAATAAAACATGGAATCAAATATTTCAGAGTCATATAATACATAAGCAAGTTGATCCTACATGAAATATCAAAAAATACTTGTCCTTCTTTTGCATATTATTCACCTATGTAGGCTTCCCAAGGTTAAACAATATCATTTTTAGGTCAAATAACATGATGTTTTGTTAGAGCACATTCTTGATAGCTCTCAATTTTAATAGAATAAAACATGGAATCAAATATTTCAGAGTCATATAATACATAAGCAAGTTGATCCTACATGAAATGTCAAAAAATACTTGTCCTTCTTTTGCATATTATTCACCTATGTAGGCTTCCCAAGGTTAAACAATATCATTTTTAGGTCAAATAACATGACGTTTTGTTAGAGCACACTCATGTCTTGACCTTTATACTATAATGTGCCGTCGAGATGCTCTTTGTCTACTACATTCACAACTACCTCAAATACTAGCTGACCAACTTTTACACCAATAAAACACAACGAAAACTAAACAGAGCAAACATATAGATGTGTTTTATCCATCAAGAATCCGGGAAAATACATTATGCCCGGATTCTATGTGGTCTATATGGACTGGAAATAATTTTAGAGGTTTTTTCTTAGGTTTGGATGATTTGAGCCGGTTACGGCATTTTTAGTTGTTCTTGGTAGGGTTTTATCAGTTTTTGATCGGGTTTAGTCGCTTTTGACCAATGCTTGCCTGGATAAAATTACTCCTTTTTTCAAGCATCCATTTTCTTAGTTGTGGTCTTGAAACGGAGTCATGTATCACATGTTATGACCATTTTATTGCAACCCACGTTTTCAGATAATTTCAATATAAATTTGTTTTTGTATGTTAGCGATTGTGTTTGGTAATCTATTTCTTGATAGCTCTTAATTTTAATAGAATAAAACATGGAATCAAATATTTCAGAGTCATATAATACATAAGCAAGTTGATCCTACATGAAATGTCAAAAAATACTTGTCCTTCTTTTGCATATTATTCACCTATGTAGGCTTCCCAATGTTAAACAATATCATTTTTAGGTCAAATAACATGACGTTTTGTTAGAGCACACTCATGTCTTGACCTTTATACTATAATGTGTCGTCGAGATGCTCTTTGTCTACTACATTCACAACTACCTCAAATACTAGCTGACCAACTTTTACACCAATAAAACACAACCAAAACTAAACAGAGCAAACATATAGATGTGTTTTATCCATCAAGAATCCGGGCAAATACATTATGCCCGGATTCTATGTGGTCTATATGGACTGGAAATAACTTTAGAGGTTTTTTCTTAGGTTTGGATGATTTGAGCCGGTTACGGCATTTTTAGCTGTTCTTGGTAGGTTTTTATCAGTTTTTGATCGGGTTTAGTCGCTTTTGACCAATGCTTGCCTGGATAAAAGTACTCCTTTTTTCAAGCATCCATTTTCTTAGTTGTGGTCTTGAAACGGAGTCATGTATCACATGTTATGACCATTTTATTGCAACCCACGTTTTCAGATAATTTCAATATAAATTTGTTTTTGTATGTTAGCGATTGTGTTTGGTAATCTATTTCTTGATAGCTCTCAATTTTAATAGAATAAAACATGGAATCAAATATTTCAGAGTCATATAATACATAAGCAAGTTGATCCTACATGAAATGTCAAAAAATACTTGTCCTTCTTTTGCATATTATTCACCTATGTAGGCTTCCCAATGTTAAACAATATCATTTTTAGGTCAAATAACATGACGTTTTGTTAGAGCACACTCATGTCTTGACCTTTATACTATAATGTGTCGTCGAGATGCTCTTTGTCTACTACATTCACAACTACCTCAAATACTAGCTGACCAACTTTTACACCAATAAAACACAACCAAAACTAAACAGAGCAAACATATAGATGTGTTTTATCCATCAAGAATCCGGGCAAATACATTATGCCCGGATTCTATGTGGTCTATATGGACTGGAAATAACTTTAGAGGTTTTTTCTTAGGTTTGGATGATTTGAGCCGGTTACGACATTTTTAACTGTTCTTGGTAGGTTTTTATCAGTTTTTGATCGGGTTTAGTCGCTTTTGACCAATGCTTGCCTAGATAAAAGTACTCCTTTTTTTAAGCATCCATTTTCTTAGTTGTGGTCTTGAAACGGAGTCATGTATCACATGTTTTGACCATTTTATTGCAACCCACATTTTCAGATAATTTCAATATAAATTTGTTTTTTTATGTTAGCGATTGTGTTTGGTAATCTATTTCTTGATAGCTCTCAATTTTAATAGAATAAAACATGGAATCAAATATTTCAGAGTCATATAATACATAAGCAAGTTGATCCTACATGAAATATCAAAAAATACTTGTCCTTCTTTTGCATATTATTCACCTATGTAGGCTTCCCAAGGTTAAACAATATCATTTTTAGGTCAAATAACATGACGTTTTGTTAGAGCACATTCTTGATAGCTCTCAATTTTAATAGAATAAAACATGGAATCAAATATTTCAGAGTCATATAATACATAAGCAAGTTGATCATACATGAAATGTCAAAAAATACTTGTCCTTCTTTTGCATATTATTCACCTATGTAGGCTTCCCAAGGTTAAACAATATCATTTTTAGGTCAAATAACATGACGTTTTGTTAGAGCACACTCATGTCTTGACCTTTATACTATAATGTGCCGTCGAGATGCTCTTTGTCTACTACATTCACAACTACCTCAAATACTAGCTGACCAACTTTTACACCAATAAAACACAACGAAAACTAAACAGAGCAAACATATAGATGTGTTTTATCCATCAAGAATCCGGGAAAATACATTATGCCCGGATTCTATGTGGTCTATATGGACTGGAAATAATTTTAGAGGTTTTTTCTTAGGTTTGGATGATTTGAGCCGGTTACGGCATTTTTAGCTGTTCTTGGTAGGGTTTTATCAGTTTTTGATCGGGTTTAGTCGCTTTTGACCAATGCTTGCCTGGATAAAATTACTCCTTTTTTCAAGCATCCATTTTCTTAGTTGTGGTCTTGAAACGGAGTCATGTATCACATGTTATGACCATTTTATTGCAACCCACGTTTTCAGATAATTTCAATATAAATTTGTTTTTGTATGTTAGCGATTGTGTTTGGTAATCTATTTCTTGATAGCTCTCAATTTTAATAGAATAAAACATGGAATCAAATATTTCAGAGTCATATAATACATAAGCAAGTTGATCCTACATGAAATGTCAAAAAATACTTGTCCTTCTTTTGCATATTATTCACCTATGTAGGCTTCCCAATGTTAAACAATATCATTTTTAGGTCAAATAACATGACGTTTTGTTAGAGCACACTCATGTCTTGACCTTTATACTATAATGTGTCGTCGAGATGCTCTTTGTCTACTACATTCACAACTACCTCAAATACTAGCTGACCAACTTTTACACCAATAAAACACAACCAAAACTAAACAGAGCAAACATATAGATGTGTTTTATCCATCAAGAATCCGGGCAAATACATTATGCCCGGATTCTATGTGGTCTATATGGACTGGAAATAACTTTAGAGGTTTTTTCTTAGGTTTGGATGATTTGAGCCGGTTACGACATTTTTAACTGTTCTTGGTAGGTTTTTATCAGTTTTTGATCGGGTTTAGTCGCTTTTGACCAATGCTTGCCTGGATAAAAGTACTCCTTTTTTCAAGCATCCATTTTCTTAGTTGTGGTCTTGAAACGGAGTCATGTATCACATGTTATGACCATTTTATTGCAACCCACGTTTTCAGATAATTTCAATATAAATTTGTTTTTGTATGTTAGCGATTGTGTTTGGTAATCTATTTCTTGATAGCTCTCAATTTTAATAGAATAAAACATGGAATCAAATATTTCAGAGTCATATAATACATAAGCAAGTTGATCCTACATGAAATATCAAAAAATACTTGTCCTTCTTTTGCATATTATTCACCTATGTAGGCTTCCCAAGGTTAAACAATATCATTTTTAGGTCAAATAACATGATGTTTTGTTAGAGCACATTCTTGATAGCTCTCAATTTTAATAGAATAAAACATGGAATCAAATATTTCAGAGTCATATAATACATAAGCAAGTTGATCCTACATGAAATGTCAAAAAATACTTGTCCTTCTTTTGCATATTATTCACCTATGTAGGCTTCCCAAGGTTAAACAATATCATTTTTAGGTCAAATAACATGACGTTTTGTTAGAGCACACTCATGTCTTGACCTTTATACTATAATGTGCCGTCGAGATGCTCTTTGTCTACTACATTCACAACTACCTCAAATACTAGCTGACCAACTTTTACACCAATAAAACACAACGAAAACTAAACAGAGCAAACATATAGATGTGTTTTATCCATCAAGAATCCGGGAAAATACATTATGCCCGGATTCTATGTGGTCTATATGGACTGGAAATAATTTTAGAGGTTTTTTCTTAGGTTTGGATGATTTGAGCCGGTTACGGCATTTTTAGTTGTTCTTGGTAGGGTTTTATCAGTTTTTGATCGGGTTTAGTCGCTTTTGACCAATGCTTGCCTGGATAAAATTACTCCTTTTTTCAAGCATCCATTTTCTTAGTTGTGGTCTTGAAACGGAGTCATGTATCACATGTTATGACCATTTTATTGCAACCCACGTTTTCAGATAATTTCAATATAAATTTGTTTTTGTATGTTAGCGATTGTGTTTGGTAATCTATTTCTTGATAGCTCTCAATTTTAATAGAATAAAACATGGAATCAAATATTTCAGAGTCATATAATACATAAGCAAGTTGATCCTACATGAAATGTCAAAAAATACTTGTCCTTCTTTTGCATATTATTCACCTATGTAGGCTTCCCAATGTTAAACAATATCATTTTTAGGTCAAATAACATGACGTTTTGTTAGAGCACACTCATGTCTTGACCTTTATACTATAATGTGTCGTCGAGATGCTCTTTGTCTACTACATTCACAACTACCTCAAATACTAGCTGACCAACTTTTACACCAATAAAACACAACCAAAACTAAACAGAGCAAACATATAGATGTGTTTTATCCATCAAGAATCCGGGCAAATACATTATGCCCGGATTCTATGTGGTCTATATGGACTGGAAATAACTTTAGAGGTTTTTTCTTAGGTTTGGATGATTTGAGCCGGTTACGGCATTTTTAGCTGTTCTTGGTAGGTTTTTATCAGTTTTTGATCGGGTTTAGTCGCTTTTGACCAATGCTTGCCTGGATAAAAGTACTCCTTTTTTCAAGCATCCATTTTCTTAGTTGTGGTCTTGAAACGGAGTCATGTATCACATGTTATGACCATTTTATTGCAACCCACGTTTTCAGATAATTTCAATATAAATTTGTTTTTGTATGTTAGCGATTGTGTTTGGTAATCTATTTCTTGATAGCTCTCAATTTTAATAGAATAAAACATGGAATCAAATATTTCAGAGTCATATAATACATAAGCAAGTTGATCCTACATGAAATGTCAAAAAATACTTGTCCTTCTTTTGCATATTATTCACCTATGTAGGCTTCCCAATGTTAAACAATATCATTTTTAGGTCAAATAACATGACGTTTTGTTAGAGCACACTCATGTCTTGACCTTTATACTATAATGTGTCGTCGAGATGCTCTTTGTCTACTACATTCACAACTACCTCAAATACTAGCTGACCAACTTTTACACCAATAAAACACAACCAAAACTAAACAGAGCAAACATATAGATGTGTTTTATCCATCAAGAATCCGGGCAAATACATTATGCCCGGATTCTATGTGGTCTATATGGACTGGAAATAACTTTAGAGGTTTTTTCTTAGGTTTGGATGATTTGAGCCGGTTACGACATTTTTAACTGTTCTTGGTAGGTTTTTATCAGTTTTTGATCGGGTTTAGTCGCTTTTGACCAATGCTTGCCTAGATAAAAGTACTCCTTTTTTCAAGCATCCATTTTCTTAGTTGTGGTCTTGAAACGGAGTCATGTATCACATGTTTTGACCATTTTATTGCAACCCACATTTTCAGATAATTTCAATATAAATTTGTTTTTTTATGTTAGCGATTGTGTTTGGTAATCTATTTCTTGATAGCTCTCAATTTTAATAGAATAAAACATGGAATCAAATATTTCAGAGTCATATAATACATAAGCAAGTTGATCCTACATGAAATATCAAAAAATACTTGTCCTTCTTTTGCATATTATTCACCTATGTAGGCTTCCCAAGGTTAAACAATATCATTTTTAGGTCAAATAACATGACGTTTTGTTAGAGCACATTCTTGATAGCTCTCAATTTTAATAGAATAAAACATGGAATCAAATATTTCAGAGTCATATAATACATAAGCAAGTTGATCATACATGAAATGTCAAAAAATACTTGTCCTTCTTTTGCATATTATTCACCTATGTAGGCTTCCCAAGGTTAAACAATATCATTTTTAGGTCAAATAACATGACGTTTTGTTAGAGCACACTCATGTCTTGACCTTTATACTATAATGTGCCGTCGAGATGCTCTTTGTCTACTACATTCACAACTACCTCAAATACTAGCTGACCAACTTTTACACCAATAAAACACAACGAAAACTAAACAGAGCAAACATATAGATGTGTTTTATCCATCAAGAATCCGGGAAAATACATTATGCCCGGATTCTATGTGGTCTATATGGACTGGAAATAATTTTAGAGGTTTTTTCTTAGGTTTGGATGATTTGAGCCGGTTACGGCATTTTTAGCTGTTCTTGGTAGGGTTTTATCAGTTTTTGATCGGGTTTAGTCGCTTTTGACCAATGCTTGCCTGGATAAAATTACTCCTTTTTTCAAGCATCCATTTTCTTAGTTGTGGTCTTGAAACGGAGTCATGTATCACATGTTATGACCATTTTATTGCAACCCACGTTTTCAGATAATTTCAATATAAATTTGTTTTTGTATGTTAGCGATTGTGTTTGGTAATCTATTTCTTGATAGCTCTCAATTTTAATAGAATAAAACATGGAATCAAATATTTCAGAGTCATATAATACATAAGCAAGTTGATCCTACATGAAATGTCAAAAAATACTTGTCCTTCTTTTGCATATTATTCACCTATGTAGGCTTCCCAATGTTAAACAATATCATTTTTAGGTCAAATAACATGACGTTTTGTTAGAGCACACTCATGTCTTGACCTTTATACTATAATGTGTCGTCGAGATGCTCTTTGTCTACTACATTCACAACTACCTCAAATACTAGCTGACCAACTTTTACACCAATAAAACACAACCAAAACTAAACAGAGCAAACATATAGATGTGTTTTATCCATCAAGAATCCGGGCAAATACATTATGCCCGGATTCTATGTGGTCTATATGGACTGGAAATAACTTTAGAGGTTTTTTCTTAGGTTTGGATGATTTGAGCCGGTTACGGCATTTTTAGCTGTTCTTGGTAGGTTTTTATCAGTTTTTGATCGGGTTTAGTCGCTGTTGACCAATGCTTGCCTGGATAAAAGTACTCCTTTTTTCAAGCATCCATTTTCTTAGTTGTGGTCTTGAAACGGAGTCATGTATCACATGTTATGACCATTTTATTGCAACCCACGTTTTCAGATAATTTCAATATAAATTTGTTTTTGTATGTTAGCGATTGTGTTTGGTAATCTATTTCTTGATAGCTCTCAATTTTAATAGAATAAAACATGGAATCAAATATTTCAGAGTCATATAATACATAAGCAAGTTGATCCTACATGAAATGTCAAAAAATACTTGTCCTTTTTTTGCATATTATTCACCTATGTAGGCTTCCCAAGGTTAAACAATATCATTTTTAGGTCAAATAACATGACGTTTTGTTAGAGCACACTCTTGATAGCTCTCAATTTTAATAGAATAAAATATGGAATCAAATATTTCAGAGTCATATAATACATAAGCAAGTTGATCCTACATGAAATGTCAAAAAATACTTGTCCTTCTTTTGCATATTATTCACCTATGTAGGCTTCCCAAGGTTAAACAATATCATTTTTAGGTCAAATAACATGACGTTTTGTTAGAGCACACTCATGTCTTGACCTTTATACTATAATGTGCCGTCGAGATGCTCTTTGTCTACTACATTCACAACTACCTCAAATACTAGCTGACCAACTTTTACACCAATAAAACACAACGAAAACTAAACAGAGCAAACATATAGATGTGTTTTATCCATCAAGAATCCGGGAAAATACATTATGCCCGGATTCTATGTGGTCTACATGGACTGGAAATAATTTTAGAGGTTTTTTCTTAGGTTTGGATGATTTGAGCCGGTTACGGCATTTTTAGCTGTTCTTGGTAGGTTTTTATCAGTTTTTGATCAGGTTTAGTCGCTTTTGACCAATGCTTGCCTGGATAAAAGTACTCCTTTTTTCAAGCATCCATTTTCTTAGTTGTGGTCTTGAAACGGAGTCATGTATCACATGTTATGACCATTTTATTGCAACCCACGTTTTTAGATAATTTCAATATAAATTTGTTTTTGTATGTTAGCGATTGTGTTTGGTAATCTATTTCTTGATAGCTCTCAATTTTAATAGAATAAAACATGGAATCAAATATTTCAGAGTCATATAATACATAAGCAAGTTGATCCTACATGAAATGTCAAAAAATACTTGTCCTTCTTTTGCATATTATTCACCTATGTAGGCTTCCAAATGTTAAACAATATCATTTTTAGGTCAAATAACATGACGTTTTGTTAGAGCACACTCATGTCTTGACCTTTATACTATAATGTGTCGTCGAGACTCTCTTTGTCTACTACATTCACAACTACCTCAAATACTAGCTGACCAACTTTTACACCAATAAAACACAACCAAAACTAAACAGAGCAAACATATAGATGTGTTTTATCCATCAAGAATCCGGGAAAATACATTATGCCCGGATTCTATGTGGTCTATATGGACTGGAAATAACTTTAGAGGTTTTTTCTTAGGTTTGGATGATTTGAGCCGGTTACGGCATTTTTAGCTGTTCTTGGTAGGTTTTTATCAGTTTTTGATCGGGTTTAGTCGCTTTTGACCAATGCTTGCCTGGATAAAAGTACTCCTTTTTTCAAGCATCCATTTTCTTAGTTGTGGTCTCGAAACGGAGTCATGTATCACATATTATGACCATTTTATTGCAACCCACGTTTTCAGATAATTTCAATATAAATTTGTTTTTGTATGTTAGCGATTGTGTTTTGGTAATCTATTTCTTGATAGCTCTCAATTTTAATAGAATAAAACATGGAATCAAATATTTCAGAGTCATATCATACATAAGCAAGTTGATCCTACATGAAATGTCAAAAAATACTTGTCCTCCTTTTGCATATTATTCACCTATGTAGGCTTCCCAAGGTTAAACAATATCATTTTTAGGTCAAATAACATGACTTTTTGTTAGAGCACACTCTTGATAGCTCTCAATTTTATTAGAATAAAACATGGAATCAAATATTTCAGAGTCATATAATACATAAGCAAGTTGATCCTACATGAAATGTCAAAAAATACTTGTCCTTCTTTTGCATATTATTCACCTATGTAGGCTTCCCAAGGTTAAACAATATCATTTTTTGGTCAAATAACATGACGTTTTGTTAGAGCACACTCATGTCTTGACCTTTATACTATAATGTGCCGTCGAGATGCTCTTTGTCTACTACATTCACAACTACCTCAAATACTAGCTGACCAACTTTTACACCAATAAAACACAACCAAAACTAAACATAGCAAACATATAGATGTTTTATCCATCAAGAATCTGGGCAAATACATTATGCCCGGATTCTATGTGGTCTATATGGACTGGAAATAATTTTAGAGGTTTTTTCTTAGGTTTGGATGATTTGAGCCGGTTACGGCATTTTTAGCTGTTCTTGGTAGGTTTTTATCAGTTTTGATCGGGTTTAGTCTCTTTTGACCAATGCTTGCCTGGATAAAAGTACTCCTTTTTTCAAGCATCCATTTTCTTAGTTGTGGTCTCGAAACGGAGTCATGTATCACATGTTATGACCATTTTATTGCAACCCACGTTTTCAGATAATTTCGATATAAATTTGTTTTTGTATGTTAGCGATTGTGTTTGGTAATCTATTTCTTGATAGCTCTCAATTTTAATAGAATAAAACATGGAATCAAATATTTCAGAGTCATATAATACATAAGCAAGTTGATCCTACATGAAATGTCAAAAAATACTTGTCCTTCTTTTGCATATTATTCACCTATGTAGGCTTCCCAAGGTTAAACAGTAATATTTTTAGGTCAAATAACATGACGTTTTGTTAGAGCACACTCTTGATAGCTCTCAATTTTAATAGAATAAAACATGGAATCAAATATTTCAGAGTCATATAATACATAAGCAAGTTGATCCTACATGAAATGTCAAAAAATACGTGTCCTTCTTTTGCATATTATTCACCTATGTAGGCTTCCCAAGGTTAAACAATATCATTTTTTGGTCAAATAACATGACGTTTTGTTAGAGCACACTCATGTCTTGACCTTTATACAATAATGTGCCGTCGAGATGCTCTTTGTCTACATGTTATGACCATTTTATTGCAACCCACGTTTTCAGATAATTTCAATATAAATTTGTTTTTGTATGTTAGCGATTGTGTTTGGTAATCTATTTCTTGATAGCTCTCAATTTTAATAGAATAAAACATGGAATCAAATATTTCAGAGTCATATAATACATAAGCAAGTTGATCCTACATGAAATGTCAAAAAATACTTGTCCTTCTTTTGCATATTATTCACCTATGTAGGCTTACCAATGTTAAACAATATCATTTTTAGGTCAAATAACATGACGTTTTGTTAGAGCACACTCATGTCTTGACCTTTATACTATAATGTGTCGTCGAGATACTCTTTGTCTACTACATTCACAACTACCTCAAATACTAGTTGACCAACTTTTACACCAATAAAACACAACCAAAACTAAACAGAGCAAACATATAGATGTGTTTTATCCGACAAGAATCCGGGCAAATACATTATGCCCGGATTCTATGTGGTCTATATGGACTGGAAATAACTTTAGAGGTTTTTTCTTAGGTTTGGATGATTTGAGCCGGTTACGGCATTTTTAGCTATTCTTGGTAGGTTTTTAGTAGTTTTTGATCGGGTTTAGTCGCTTTTGACCAATGCTTGCCTGGATAAAAGTACTCCTTTTTTCAAGCATCCATTTTCATAGTTGTGGTCTTGAAACGGAGTCATGTATCACATGTTATGACCATTTTATTGGAACCCACGTTTTCAGATAATTTCCATATAAATTTGTTTTTGTATGTTAGCGATTGTGTTTGGTAATCTATTTCTTGATAGCTCTCAATTTTAATAGAATAAAACATGGAATCAAATATTTCAGAGTCATATAATACATAAGCAAGTTGATCCTACATGAAATGTCAAAAAATACTTGTCCTTCTTTTGCATATTATTCACCTATGTAGGCTTCCCAAGGTTAAACAATATCATTTTTAGGTCAAATAACATGACGTTTTGTTAGAGCACACTCTTGATAGCTCTCAATTTTAATAGAATAAAACATGGAATCAAATATTTCAGAGTCATATAATACATAAGCAAGTTGATCCTACATGAAATGTCAAAAAATACTTGTCCTTCTTTTGCATATTATTCACCTATGTAGGCTTCCCAAGGTTAAACAATATCATTTTTAGGTCAAATAACATGACGTTTTGTTAGAGCACACTCATGTCTTGACCTTTATACTATAATGTGCCGTCGAGATGCTCTTTGTCTACTACATTCACAACTACCTCAAATACTAGCTGACCAACTTTTACACCAATAAAACACAACCAAAACAAAACAGAGCAAACATATAGATGTTTTATCCATCAAGAATCCGGGCAAATACATTATGCCCGGATTCTATGTGGTCTATATGGACTGGAAATAATTTTAGAGGTTTTTTCTTAGGTTTGGATGATTTGAGCCGGTTACGGCATTTTTAGCTGTTCTTGGTAGGTTTTTATCAGTTTTGATCGGGTTTAGTCGCTTTTAACCAATGCTTGCCTGGATAAAAGTACTCCTTTTTTCAAGCATCCATTTTCTTAGTTGTGGTCTTGAAACGGAGTCATGTCTCACATGTTATGACCATTTTATTGCAACCCACATTTTCAGATAATTTCAATATAAATTTGTTTTTGTATGTTAGCGATTGTGTTTGGTAATCTATTTCTTGATAGCTCTCAATTTTAATAGAATAAAACATGGAATCAAATATTTCAGAGTCATATAATACATAAGCAAGTTGATCCTACATGAAATGTCAAAAAATACTTGTCCTTCTTTTGCATATTATTCACCTATGTAGGCTTCCCAATGTTAAACAATATCATTTTTAGGTCAAATAACATGACGTTTTGTTAGAGCACACTCATGTCTTGACCTTTATACTATAATGTGCCGTCGAGATGCTATTTGTCTACTACATTCACAACTACCTCAAATACTAGCTGACCAACTTTTACACCAATAAAAGACAACCAAAACTAAACAGAGCAAACATATAGATGTGTTTTATCCATCAAGAATCCGGGCAAATACATTATGCCCGGATTTTATGTGGTCTATATGGACTGGAAATAATTTTAGAGGTTTTTTCTTAGGTTTGGATGATTTGAGCCGGTTACGGCATTTTTAGCTGTTCTTGGTAGGTTTTTATCAGTTTTTAATCGGGTTTAGTCGCTTTTGACCAAAGCTTGTCTGGATAAAAGTACTCCTTTTTTCAAGCATCCATTTTCTTGGTTGTGGTCTTGAAACGGAGTCATGTATCACATGTTATGACCTTTTTATTACAACCCACGTTTTCAGATGATTTCAATATAAATTTGTTTTTGTATGTTAGCGATTGTGTTTGGTAATATATTTCTTGATAGCTCTCAATTTTAATAGAATAAAACATGGAATCAAATATTTCAGAGTCATATAATACATAAGCAAGTTGATCCTACATGAAATGTCAAAAAATACTTGTCCTTCTTTTGCATATTATTCACCTATGTAGGCTTCCCAAGGTTAAACAATATCATTTTTAGGTCAAATAACATGACGTTTTGTTAGAGCACACTCTTGATAGCTCTCAATTTTAATAGAATAAAACATGGAATCAAATATTTCAGAGTCATATAATAAATAAGCAAGTTGATCCTACATGAAATGTTAAAAAATACTTGTCCTTCTTTTGCATATTATTCACCTATGTAGGCTTCCCAAGGTTAAACAATATCATTTTTAGGTCAAATAACATGACGTTTTGTTAGAGCACACTCATGTCTTGACCTTTATACTATAATGTGCCGTCGAGATGCTCTTTGTCTACTACATTCACAACTACCTCAAATACTAGCTGACCAACTTTTACACCAATAAAACACAACCAAAACTAAACAGAGAAAACATATAGATGTTTTATCCATCAAGGATCCGGGCAAATACATTATGCCCGGATTCTATGTGGTCTATATGGACTAGAAATAATTTTAGAGGTTTTTTCTTAGGTTTGGATGATTTGAGCCGGTTACGGCATTTTTAGCTGTTCTTGGTAGGTTTTTATCAGTTTTTGATCGGGTTTAGTCGCTTTTGACCAATGCTTGCCTGGATAAAAGTACTCCTTTTTTCAAGCATCCATTTTCTTAGTTGTGGTCTTGAAACGGAGTCATGTATCACATGTTATGACTATTTTATTGCAACCCACGTTTTCAGATAATTTCAATATAAATTTGTTTTTGTATGTTAGCGATTGTGTTTGGTAATCTATTTCTTGATAGCTCTCAATTTTAATAGAATAAAACATGGAATCAAATATTTCAGAGTCATATAATACATAAGCAAGTTGATCCTACATGAAATGTCAAAAAATACTTGTCCTTCTTTTGCATATTATTCACCTATGTAGGCTTCCCAATGTTAAACAATATCATTTTTAGGTCAAATAACATGACGTTTTGTTAGAGCACACTCATGTCTTGACCTTTATACTATAATGTGTCGTCGAGATGCTCTTTGTCTACTACATTAACAACTACCTCAAATACTAGCTGACCAACTTTTACACCAATAAAACACAACCAAAACTAAACAGAGCAAACATATAGATGTGTTTTATCCGACAAGAATCCGGGCAAATACATTATGCCCGGATTCTATGTGGTCAATATGGACTGGAAATAACTTTAGAGGTTTTTTCTTAGGTTTGGATGATTTGAGCCGGTTACGGCATTTTTAGCTGTTCTTGGTAGGTTTTTATCAGTTTTTGATCGGGTTTAGTCGCTTTTGACCAATGCTTGCCTGGATAAAAGTACTCCTTTTTTCAAGCATCCATTTTCTTAGTTGTGGTCTTGAAACAGAGTCATGTCTCACATGTTATGACCATTTTATTGCAACCCACGTTTTCAGATAATTTCAATATAAATTTGTTTTTGTATGTTAGCGATTGTGTTTGGTAATCTATTTCTTGATAGCTCTCAATTTTAATAGAATAAAACATGGAATCAAATATTTCAGAGTCATATAATAAATAAGCAATTTGATCCTACATGAAATGTCAAAAAATACTTGTCCTTCTTTTGCATATTATTCACCTATGTAGGCTTCCCAATGTTAAACAATATCATTTTTAGGTCAAATAACATGACGTTTTGTTAGAGCACACTCATGTCTTGACCTTTATACTATAATGTGCCGTCGAGATGCTATTTGTCTACTACATTCACAACTACCTCAAATACTAGCTGACCAACTTTTACACCAATAAAACACAACCATAACTAAACAGAGCAAACATATAGATGTGTTTTATCCATCAAGAATCCGGGCAAATACATTATGCCCGGATTTTATGTGGTCTATATGGACTGGAAATAATTTTAGAGGTTTTTTCTTAGGTTTGGATGATTTGAGCCGGTTACGGCATTTTTAGCTGTTCTTGGTAGGTTTTTATCAGTTTTTGATCGGGTTTAGTCGCTTTTGACCAATGCTTGCCTGGATAAAAGTACTCCTTTTTTCAAGCATCCATTTTCTTAGTTGTGGTCTTGAAACGGAGTCATGTATCACATGTTATGACCATTTTATTACAACCCACGTTTTCAGATAATTTCAATATAAATTTGTTTTTGTATGTTAGCGATTGTGTTTGGTAATATATTTCTTGATAGCTCTCAAATCTAATATAATAAAACATGGAATCAAATATTTCAGAGTCATATAATACATAAGCAAGTTGATCCTACATGAAATGTCAAAAAACACTTGTCCTTCTTTTGCATATTATTCACCTATGTAGGCTTCCCAATGTTAAACAATATCATTTTTAGGTCAAATAACATGACGTTTTGTTAGAGCACACTCATGTCTTGACCTTTATACTATAATGTGCCGTCGAGATGCTCTTTGTCTACTACATTCACAACTACCTCAAATACTAGCTGACCAACTTTTACACCAATAAAACACAACCAAAACTAAACAGAGCAAACATATAGATGTTTTATCCATCAAGAATCCAGGCAAATACATTATGCCCGGATTCTGTGTGGTCTATATGGACTGGAAATAATTTTAGAGCTTTTTTCTTAGGTTTGGATGATTTGAGCCGGTTACGGCATTTTTAGCTGTTCTTGTTAGGTTTTTATCAGTTTTTGATCGGGTTTAGTCGCTTTTGACCAATGCTTGCCTGAATAAAAGTACTCCTTTTTTCAAGCATCCATTTTCTTAGTTGTGGTCTTGAAACGGAGTCATGTATCACATGTTATGACCATTTTATTGCAACCCACGTTTTCAGATAATTTCAATATAAATTTTTTTTTGTATGTTAGCGATTGTGTTTGGTAATCTATTTCTTGATAGCTCTCAATTTTAATAGAATAAAACATGGAATCAAATATTTCAGAGTCATATAATACATAAGCAAGTTGATCCTACATGAAATGTCAAAAAACACTTGTCCTTCTTTTGCATATTATTCACCTATGTAGGCTTCCCAATGTTAAACAATATCATTTTTAGGTCAAATAACATGACGTTTTGTTAGAGCACACTCATGTCTTGACCTTTATACTATAATGTGCCGTCGAGATGCTCTTTGTCTACTACATTCACAACTACCTCAAATACTAGCTGACCAACTTTTACACCAATAAAACACAACCAAAACTAAACAGAGCAAACATATAGATGTTTTATCCATCAAGAATCCGGGCAAATACATTATGCCCGGATTCTATGTGGTCTATATGGACTGGAAATAACTTTAGAGGTTTTTCTTAGGTTTGGATGATTTGAGCCGGTTACGGCATTTTTAGCTGTTCTTGGTAGGTTTTTATCAGTTTTTGATCGGGTTTAGTCGCTTTTGACCAATGCTTGCCTGGATAAAAGTACTCCTTTTTTCAAGCATCCATTTTCTTAGTTGTGGTCTTGAAACGGAGTCATGTATCACATGTTATGACCATTTTATTACAACCCACGTTTTCAGATAATTTCAATATAAATTTGTTTTTGTATGTTAGCGATTGTGTTTGGTAATATATTTCTTGATAGCTCTCAATTTTAATAGAATAAAACATGGAATCAAATATTTCAGAGTCATATAATACATAAGCAAGTTGATCCTACATGAAATGTCAAAAAACACTTGTCCTTCTTTTGCATATTATTCACCTATGTAGGCTTCCCAATGTTAAACAATATCATTTTTAGGTCAAATAACATGACGTTTTGTTAGAGCACACTCATGTCTTGACCTTTATACTATAATGTGTCGTCGAGATGCTCTTTGTCTACTACATTCACAACTACCTCAAATACTAGCTGACCAACTTTTACACCAATAAAACACAACCAAAACTAAACAGAGCAAACATATAGATGTTTTATCCATCAAGAATCCGGGCAAATACATTATTCCCGGATTCTATGTGGTCTATATGGACTGGAAATAATTTTAGAGGTTTTTTCTTAGGTTTGGATGATTTGAGCCGGTTACGGCATTTTTAGCTGTTCTTGGTAGGTTTTTATCAGTTTTTTATCGGGTTTAGTCACTTTTGACCAATGCTTGCCTGAATAAAAGTACTCCTTTTTTCAAGCATCCATTTTCTTAGTTGTGGTCTTGAAACGGAGTCATGTATCACATGTTATGACCATTTTATTCCAACCCACGTTTTCAGATAATTTCAATATAAATTTGTTTTTGTATGTTAGCGATTGTGTTTGGTAATCTATTTCTTGATAGCTCTCAATTTTAATAGAATAAAACATGGAATCAAATATTTCAGAGTCATATAATACATAAGCAAGTTGATCCTACATGAAATGTCAAAAAACACTTGTCCTTCTTTTGCATATTATTCACCTATGTAGGCTTCCCAATGTTAAACAATATCATTTTTAGGTCAAATAACATGACGTTTTGTTAGAGCACACTCATGTCTTGACCTTTATACTATAATGTGCCGTCGAGATGCTCTTTGTCTACTACATTCACAACTACCTCAAATACTAGCTGACCAACTTTTACACCAATAAAACACAACCAAAACTAAACAGAGCAATATCCATCAAGAATCCGGGCAAATACATTATGCCCGGATTCTATGTGGTGTATATGGACTGCAAATAACTTTAGAGGTTTTTCTTAGGTTTGGATGATTTGAGCCGGTTACGGCATTTTTAGCTGTTCTTGGTAGGTTTTTATCAGTTTTTGAACGGGTTTAGTCGCTTTTGACCAATGCTTGCCTGGATAAAAGTACTCCTTTTTTCAAGCATCCATTTTCTTAGTTGTGGTCTTGAAACGGAGTCATGTATCACATGTTATGACCATTTTATTACAACCCACGTTTTCAGATAATTTCAATATAAATTTGTTTTTGTATGTTAGCGATTGTGTTTGGTAATATATTTCTTGATAGCTCTCAATTTTAATAGAATAAAACATGGAATCAAATATTTTAGAGTCATATAATACATAAGCAAGTTGATCCTACATGAAATGTCAAAAAACACTTGTCCTTCTTTTGCATATTATTCACCTATGTAGGCTTCCCAATGTTAAACAATATCATTTTTAGGTCAAATAACATGACGTTTTGTTAGAGCACACTCATGTCTTGACCTTTATACTATAATGTGCCGTCGAGATGCTCTTTGTCTACTACATTCACAACTACCTCAAATACTAGCTGACCAACTTTTACACCAATAAAACACAACCAAAACTAAACAGAGCAAACATATAGATGTTTTATCCATCAAGAATCCGGGCAAATACATTATGCCCGGATTCTATGTGGTCTATATGGACTGGAAATAATTTTAGAGGTTTTTTCTTAGGTTTGGATGATTTGAGCCGGTTACGGCATTTTTAGCTATTCTTGGTAGGTTTTTATCAGTTTTTTATCGGGTTTAGTCGCTTTTGACTAATGCTTGCCTGAATAAAAGTACTCCTTTTTTCAAGCATCCATTTTCTTAGTTGTGGTCTTGAAACGGAGTCATGTATCACATGTTATGACCATTTTATTGCAACCCACGTTTTCAGATAATTTCAATATAAATTTGTTTTTGTATGTTAGCGATTGTGTTTGGTAATCTATTTCTTGATAGCTCTCAATTTTAATAGAATAAAACATGGAATCAAATATTTCAGAGTCATATAATACATAAGCAAGTTGATCCTACATGAAATGTCAAAAAACACTTGTCCTTCTTTTGCATATTATTCACCTATGTAGGCTTCCCAATGTTAAACAATATCATTTTTAGGTCAAATAACATGACGTTTTGTTTGAGCACACTCATGTCTTGACCTTTATACTATAATGTGCCGTCGAGATACTATTTGTCTACTACATTCACAACTACCTCAAATACTAGCTGACCAACTTTTACACCAATAAAACACAACCAAAACTAAACAGAGCAAACATATAGATGTTTTATCCATCAAGAATCCGGGCAAATACATTATGCCCGGATTCTATGTGGTCTATATGGACTGGAAATAACTTTAGAGGTTTTTCTTAGGTTTGGATGATTTGAGCCGGTTACGGCATTTTTAGCTGTTCTTGGTAGGTTTTTATCAGTTTTTGATCGGGTTTAGTCGCTTTTGACCAATGCTTTCCTGGATAAAAGTACTCCTTTTTTCAAGCATCCATTTTCTTAGTTGTGGTCTTGAAACGGAGTCATGTATCACATGTTATGACCATTTTATTGCAACCCACGTTTTCAGATAATTTCCATATAAATTTGTTTTTATATGTTAGCGATTGTGTTTGGTAATCTATTTCTTGATAGCTCTCAGTTTTAATAGAATAAAACATGGAATCAAATATTTCAGAGTCATATAATACATAAGCAAGTTGATCCTACATGAAATGTCAAAAAATACTTGTCCTTCTTTTGCATATTATTCACCTATGTAGGCTTCCCAAGGTTAAACAATATCATTTTTAGGTCACATAACATGACGTTTTGTTAGAGCACACTCTTGATAGCTCTCAATTTTAATAGAATAAAACATGGAATCAAATATTTCAGAGTCATATAATACATAAGCAAGTTGATCCTACATGAAATGTCAAAAAATACTTGTCCTTCTTTTGCATATTATTCACCTATGTAGGCTTCCCAAGGTTAAACAATATCATTTTTAGGTCAAATAACATGACGTTTTGTTAGAGCACACTCATGTCTTGACCTTTATACTATAATGTGCCGTCGAGATGCTCTTTGTCTACTACATTCACAACTACCTCAAATACTAGCTGACCAACTTTTACACCAATAAAACACAACCAAAACTAAACAGAGCAAACATATAGATGTGTTTTATCCATCAAGAATCCGGGAAAATACATTATGCCCGGATTCTATGTGGTCTATATGGACTGGAAATAATTTTAGAGGTTTTTTCTTAGGTTTGGATGATTTGAGCCGGTTACGGCATTTTTAGCTGTTCTTGGTAGGTTTTTATCAGTTTTTGATCGGGTTTAGTCGCTTTTGACCAATGCTTGCCTGGATAAAAGTACTCCTTTTTTCAAGCATCCATTTTCTTAGTTGTGGTCTTGAAACGCAGTCATGTATCACATGTTATGACCATTTTATTACAACCCACGTTTTCAGATAATTTCAATATAAATTTGTTTTTGTATGTTAGCGATTATGTTTGGTAATATATTTCTTGATAGCTCTTAATTTTAATAGAATAAAACATGGAATCAAATATTTCAGAGTCATATAATACATAAGCAAGTTGATCCTACATGAAATGTCAAAAAACACTTGTCCTTCTTTTGCATATTATTCACCTATGTAGGCTTCCCAATATTAAACAATATCATTTTTAGGTCAAATAACATGACGTTTTGTTAGAGCACACTCATGTCTTGACCTTTATACTATAATGTGCCGTCGAGATGCTCTTTATCTACTACATTCACAACTACCTCAAATACTAGCTGACCAACTTTTACACCAATAAAACACAACCAAAACTAAACAGAGCAAACATATAGATGTTTTATCCATCAAGAATCCAGGCAAATACATTATGCCCGGATTCTGTGTGGTCTATATGGACTGGAAATAATTTTAGAGCTTTTTTCTTAGGTTTGGATGATTTGAGCCGGTTACGGCATTTTTAGCTGTTCTTGTTAGGTTTTTATCAGTTTTTGATCGGGTTTAGTCGCTTTTGACCAATGCTTGCCTGAATAAAAGTACTCCTTTTTTCAAGCATCCATTTTCTTAGTTGTGGTCTTGAAACGGAGTCATGTATCACATGTTATGACCATTTTATTGCAACCCACGTTTTCAGATAATTTCAATATAAATTTTTTTTTGTATGTTAGCGATTGTGTTTGGTAATCTATTTCTTGATAGCTCTCAATTTTAATAGAATAAAACATGGAATCAAATATTTCAGAGTCATATAATACATAAGCAAGTTGATCCTACATGAAATGTCAAAAAACACTTGTCCTTCTTTTGCATATTATTCACCTATGTAGGCTTCCCAATGTTAAACAATATCATTTTTAGGTCAAATAACATGACGTTTTGTTAGAGCACACTCATGTCTTGACCTTTATACTATAATGTGCCGTCGAGATGCTCTTTGTCTACTACATTCACAACTACCTCAAATACTAGCTGACCAACTTTTACACCAATAAAACACAACCAAAACTAAACAGAGCAAACATATAGATGTTTTATCCATCAAGAATCCGGGCAAATACATTATGCCCGGATTCTATGTGGTCTATATGGACTGGAAATAACTTTAGAGGTTTTTCTTAGGTTTGGATGATTTGAGCCGGTTACGGCATTTTTAGCTGTTCTTGGTAGGTTTTTATCAGTTTTTGATCGGGTTTAGTCGCTTTTGACCAATGCTTGCCTGGATAAAAGTACTCCTTTTTTCAAGCATCCATTTTCTTAGTTGTGGTCTTGAAACGGAGTCATGTATCACATGTTATGACCATTTTATTACAACCCACGTTTTCAGATAATTTCAATATAAATTTGTTTTTGTATGTTAGCGATTGTGTTTGGTAATATATTTCTTGATAGCTCTCAATTTTAATAGAATAAAACATGGAATCAAATATTTCAGAGTCATATAATACATAAGCAAGTTGATCCTACATGAAATGTCAAAAAACACTTGTCCTTCTTTTGCATATTATTCACCTATGTAGGCTTCCCAATGTTAAACAATATCATTTTTAGGTCAAATAACATGACGTTTTGTTAGAGCACACTCATGTCTTGACCTTTATACTATAATGTGTCGTCGAGATGCTCTTTGTCTACTACATTCACAACTACCTCAAATACTAGCTGACCAACTTTTACACCAATAAAACACAACCAAAACTAAACAGAGCAAACATATAGATGTTTTATCCATCAAGAATCCGGGCAAATACATTATTCCCGGATTCTATGTGGTCTATATGGACTGGAAATAATTTTAGAGGTTTTTTCTTAGGTTTGGATGATTTGAGCCGGTTACGGCATTTTTAGCTGTTCTTGGTAGGTTTTTATCAGTTTTTTATCGGGTTTAGTCGCTTTTGACCAATGCTTGCCTGAATAAAAGTACTCCTTTTTTCAAGCATCCATTTTCTTAGTTGTGGTCTTGAAACGGAGTCATGTATCACATGTTATGACCATTTTATTCCAACCCACGTTTTCAGATAATTTCAATATAAATTTGTTTTTGTATGTTAGCGATTGTGTTTGGTAATCTATTTCTTGATAGCTCTCAATTTTAATAGAATAAAACATGGAATCAAATATTTCAGAGTCATATAATACATAAGCAAGTTGATCCTACATGAAATGTCAAAAAACACTTGTCCTTCTTTTGCATATTATTCACCTATGTAGGCTTCCCAATGTTAAACAATATCATTTTTAGGTCAAATAACATGACGTTTTGTTAGAGCACACTCATGTCTTGACCTTTATACTATAATGTGCCGTCGAGATGCTCTTTGTCTACTACATTCACAACTACCTCAAATACTAGCTGACCAACTTTTACACCAATAAAACACAACCAAAACTAAACAGAGCAATATCCATCAAGAATCCGGGCAAATACATTATGCCCGGATTCTATGTGGTGTATATGGACTGCAAATAACTTTAGAGGTTTTTCTTAGGTTTGGATGATTTGAGCCGGTTACGGCATTTTTAGCTGTTCTTGGTAGGTTTTTATCAGTTTTTGAACGGGTTTAGTCGCTTTTGACCAATGCTTGCCTGGATAAAAGTACTCCTTTTTTCAAGCATCCATTTTCTTAGTTGTGGTCTTGAAACGGAGTCATGTATCACATGTTATGACCATTTTATTACAACCCACGTTTTCAGATAATTTCAATATAAATTTGTTTTTGTATGTTAGCGATTGTGTTTGGTAATATATTTCTTGATAGCTCTCAATTTTAATAGAATAAAACATGGAATCAAATATTTCAGAGTCATATAATACATAAGCAAGTTGATCCTACATGAAATGTCAAAAAACACTTGTCCTTCTTTTGCATATTATTCACCTATGTAGGCTTCCCAATGTTAAACAATATCATTTTTAGGTCAAATAACATGACGTTTTGTTAGAGCACACTCATGTCTTGACCTTTATACTATAATGTGCCGTCGAGATGCTCTTTGTCTACTACATTCACAACTACCTCAAATACTAGCTGACCAACTTTTACACCAATAAAACACAACCAAAACTAAACAGAGCAAACATATAGATGTTTTATCCATCAAGAATCCGGGCAAATACATTATGCCCGGATTCTATGTGGTCTATATGGACTGGAAATAATTTTAGAGGTTTTTTCTTAGGTTTGGATGATTTGAGCCGGTTACGGCATTTTTAGCTATTCTTGGTAGGTTTTTATCAGTTTTTTATCGGGTTTAGTCGCTTTTGACCAATGCTTGCCTGAATAAAAGTACTCCTTTTTTCAAGCATCCATTTTCTTAGTTGTGGTCTTGAAACGGAGTCATGTATCACATGTTATGACCATTTTATTACAACCCACGTTTTCAGATAATTTCAATATAAATTTGTTTTTGTATGTTAGCGATTGTGTTTGGTAATATATTTCTTGATAGCTCTCAATTTTAATAGAATAAAACATGGAATCAAATATTTCAGAGTCATATAATACATAAGCAAGTTGATCCTACATGAAATGTCAAAAAACACTTGTCCTTCTTTTGCATATTATTCACCTATGTAGGCTTCCCAATGTTAAACAATATCATTTTTAGGTCAAATAACATGACGTTTTGTTAGAGCACACTCATGTCTTGACCTTTATACTATAATGTGTCGTCGAGATGCTCTTTGTCTACTACATTCACAACTACCTCAAATACTAGCTGACCAACTTTTACACCAATAAAACACAACCAAAACTAAACAGAGCAAACATATAGATGTTTTATCCATCAAGAATCCGGGCAAATACATTATTCCCGGATTCTATGTGGTCTATATGGACTGGAAATAATTTTAGAGGTTTTTTCTTAGGTTTGGATGATTTGAGCCGGTTACGGCATTTTTAGCTGTTCTTGGTAGGTTTTTATCAGTTTTTTATCGGGTTTAGTCGCTTTTGACCAATGCTTGCCTGAATAAAAGTACTCCTTTTTTCAAGCATCCATTTTCTTAGTTGTGGTCTTGAAACGGAGTCATGTATCACATGTTATGACCATTTTATTCAAACCCACGTTTTCAGATAATTTCAATATAAATTTGTTTTTGTATGTTAGCGATTGTGTTTGGTAATCTATTTCTTGATAGCTCTCAATTTTAATAGAATAAAACATGGAATCAAATATTTCAGAGTCATATAATACATAAGCAAGTTGATCCTACATGAAATGTCAAAAAACACTTGTCCTTCTTTTGCATATTATTCACCTATGTAGGCTTCCCAATGTTAAACAATATCATTTTTAGGTCAAATAACATGACGTTTTGTTAGAGCACACTCATGTCTTGACCTTTATACTATAATGTGCCGTCGAGATGCTCTTTGTCTACTACATTCACAACTACCTCAAATACTAGCTGACCAACTTTTACACCAATAAAACACAACCAAAACTAAACAGAGCAATATCCATCAAGAATCCGGGCAAATACATTATGCCCGGATTCTATGTGGTGTATATGGACTGCAAATAACTTTAGAGGTTTTTCTTAGGTTTGGATGATTTGAGCCGGTTACGGCATTTTTAGCTGTTCTTGGTAGGTTTTTATCAGTTTTTGAACGGGTTTAGTCGCTTTTGACCAATGCTTGCCTGGATAAAAGTACTCCTTTTTTCAAGCATCCATTTTCTTAGTTGTGGTCTTGAAACGGAGTCATGTATCACATGTTATGACCATTTTATTACAACCCACGTTTTCAGATAATTTCAATATAAATTTGTTTTTGTATGTTAGCGATTGTGTTTGGTAATATATTTCTTGATAGCTCTCAATTTTAATAGAATAAAACATGGAATCAAATATTTCAGAGTCATATAATACATAAGCAAGTTGATCCTACATGAAATGTCAAAAAACACTTGTCCTTCTTTTGCATATTATTCACCTATGTAGGCTTCCCAATGTTAAACAATATCATTTTTAGGTCAAATAACATGACGTTTTGTTAGAGCACACTCATGTCTTGACCTTTATACTATAATGTGCCGTCGAGATGCTCTTTGTCTACTACATTCACAACTACCTCAAATACTAGCTGACCAACTTTTACACCAATAAAACACAACCAAAACTAAACAGAGCAAACATATAGATGTTTTATCCATCAAGAATCCGGGCAAATACATTATGCCCGGATTCTATGTGGTCTATATGGACTGGAAATAATTTTAGAGGTTTTTTCTTAGGTTTGGATGATTTGAGCCGGTTACGGCATTTTTAGCTATTCTTGGTAGGTTTTTATCAGTTTTTTATCGGGTTTAGTCGCTTTTGACCAATGCTTGCCTGAATAAAAGTACTCCTTTTTTCAAGCATCCATTTTCTTAGTTGTGGTCTTGAAACGGAGTCATGTATCACATGTTATGACCATTTTATTGCAACCCACGTTTTCAGATAATTTCAATATAAATTTGTTTTTGTATGTTAGCGATTGTGTTTGGTAATCTATTTCTTGATAGCTCTCAATTTTAATAGAATAAAACATGGAATCAAATATTTCAGAGTCATATAATACATAAGCAAGTTGATCCTACATGAAATGTCAAAAAACACTTGTCCTTCTTTTGCATATTATTCACCTATGTAGGCTTCCCAATGTTAAACAATATCATTTTTAGGTCAAATAACATGACGTTTTGTTTGAGCACACTCATGTCTTGACCTTTATACTATAATGTGCCGTCGAGATACTATTTGTCTACTACATTCACAACTACCTCAAATACTAGCTGACCAACTTTTACACCAATAAAACACAACCAAAACTAAACAGAGCAAACATATAGATGTTTTATCCATCAAGAATCCGGGCAAATACATTATGCCCGGATTCTATGTGGTCTATATGGACTGGAAATAACTTTAGAGGTTTTTCTTAGGTTTGGATGATTTGAGCCGGTTACGGCATTTTTAGCTGTTCTTGGTAGGTTTTTATCAGTTTTTGATCGGGTTTAGTCGCTTTTGACCAATGCTTTCCTGGATAAAAGTACTCCTTTTTTCAAGCATCCATTTTCTTAGTTGTGGTCTTGAAACGGAGTCATGTATCACATGTTATGACCATTTTATTGCAACCCACGTTTTCAGATAATTTCCATATAAATTTGTTTTTGTATGTTAGCGATTGTGTTTGGTAATCTATTTCTTGATAGCTCTCAGTTTTAATAGAATAAAACATGGAATCAAATATTTCAGAGTCATATAATACATAAGCAAGTTGATCCTACATGAAATGTCAAAAAATACTTGTCCTTCTTTTGCATATTATTCACCTATGTAGGCTTCCCAAGGTTAAACAATATCATTTTTAGGTCACATAACATGACGTTTTGTTAGAGCACACTCTTGATAGCTCTCAATTTTAATAGAATAAAACATGGAATCAAATATTTCAGAGTCATATAATACATAAGCAAGTTGATCCTACATGAAATGTCAAAAAATACTTGTCCTTCTTTTGCATATTATTCACCTATGTAGGCTTCCCAAGGTTAAACAATATCATTTTTAGGTCAAATAACATGACGTTTTGTTAGAGCACACTCATGTCTTGACCTTTATACTATAATGTGCCGTCGAGATGCTCTTTGTCTACTACATTCACAACTACCTCAAATACTAGCTGACCAACTTTTACACCAATAAAACACAACCAAAACTAAACAGAGCAAACATATAGATGTGTTTTATCCATCAAGAATCCGGGAAAATACATTATGCCCGGATTCTATGTGGTCTATATGGACTGGAAATAATTTTAGAGGTTTTTTCTTAGGTTTGGATGATTTGAGCCGGTTACGGCATTTTTAGCTGTTCTTGGTAGGTTTTTATCAGTTTTTGATCGGGTTTAGTCGCTTTTGACCAATGCTTGCCTGGATAAAAGTACTCCTTTTTTCAAGCATCCATTTTCTTAGTTGTGGTCTTGAAACGGAGTCATGTATCACATGTTATGACCATTTTATTACAACCCACGTTTTCAGATAATTTCAATATAAATTTGTTTTTGTATGTTAGCGATTATGTTTGGTAATATATTTCTTGATAGCTCTTAATTTTAATAGAATAAAACATGGAATCAAATATTTCAGAGTCATATAATACATAAGCAAGTTGATCCTACATGAAATGTCAAAAAACACTTGTCCTTCTTTTGCATATTATTCACCTATGTAGGCTTCCCAATATTAAACAATATCATTTTTAGGTCAAATAACATGACGTTTTGTTAGAGCACACTCATGTCTTGACCTTTATACTATAATGTGCCGTCGAGATGCTCTTTGTCTACTACATTCACAACTACCTCAAATACTAGCTGACCAACTTTTACACCAATAAAACACAACCAAAACTAAACAGAGCAAACATATAGATGTTTTATCCATCAAGAATCCGGGCAAATACGTTATGCCCGGATTCTATGTGGTCTATATGGACTGGAAATAATTTTAGAGGTTTTTTCTTAGGTTTGGATGATTTGAGCCGGTTACGGCATTTTTAGCTGTTCTTGGTAGGTTTTTATCAGTTTTTGATCGGGTTTAGTCGCTTTTGACCAATGCTTGCCTGAATAAAAGTACTCCTTTTTTCAAGCATCCATTTTCTTAGTTGTGGTCTTGAAACGGAGTCATGTATCACATGTTATGACCATTTTATTGCAACCCACGTTTTCAGATAATTTCAATATAAATTTGTTTTTGTATGTTAGCGATTGTGTTTGGTAATCTATTTCTTGATAGCTCTCAATTTTAATAGAATAAAACATGGAATCAAATATTTCAGAGTCATATAATACATAAGCAAGTTGATCCTACATGAAATGTCAAAAAACACTTGTCCTTCTTTTGCATATTATTCACCTATGTAGGCTTCCCAATGTTAAACAATATCATTTTTAGGTCAAATAACATGACGTTTTGTTAGAGCACACTCATGTCTTGACCTTTATACTATAATGTGCCGTCGAGATGCTCTTTGTCTACTACATTCACAACTACCTCAAATACTAGCTGACCAACTTTTACACCAATAAAACACAACCAAAACTAAACAGAGCAAACATATAGATGTTTTATCCATCAAGAATCCGGGCAAATACATTATGCCCGGATTCTATGTGGTCTATATGGACTGGAAATAACTTTAGAGGTTTTTCTTAGGTTTGGATGATTTGAGCCGGTTACGGCATTTTTAGCTGTTCTTGGTAGGTTTTTATCAGTTTTTGATCGGGTTTAGTCGCTTTTGACCAATGCTTGCCTGGATAAGAGTACTCCTTTTTTCAAGCATCCATTTTCTTAGTTGTGGTCTTGAAACGGAGTCATGTATCACATGTTATGACCATTTTATTACAACCCACGTTTTCAGATAATTTCAATATAAATTTGTTTTTGTATGTTAGCGATTGTGTTTGGTAATATATTTCTTGATAGCTCTCAATTTTAATAGAATAAAACATGGAATCAAATATTTCAGAGTCATATAATACATAAGCAAGTTGATCCTACATGAAATGTCAAAAAACACTTGTCCTTCTTTTGCATATTATTCACCTATGTAGGCTTCCCAATGTTAAACAATATCATTTTTAGGTCAAATAACATGACGTTTTGTTA
This sequence comes from Glebionis coronaria, assembly GCA_025667525.1. Lineage (NCBI taxonomy): Eukaryota > Viridiplantae > Streptophyta > Magnoliopsida > Asterales > Asteraceae > Glebionis > Glebionis coronaria. Next base: position 1,019,637 of record JANFOE010000944.1, on the reverse strand, counting down.
GAGCACACTCATGTCTTGACCTTTATACTATAATGTGCCGTCGAGATGCTCTTTGTCTACTACATTCACAACTACCTCAAATACTAGCTGACCAACTTTTACACCAATAAAACACAACCAAAACTAAACAGAGCAAACATATAGATGTTTTATCCATCAAGAATCCGGGCAAATACGTTATGCCCGGATTCTATGTGGTCTATATGGACTGGAAATAATTTTAGAGGTTTTTTCTTAGGTTTGGATGATTTGAGCCGGTTACGGCATTTTTAGCTGTTCTTGGTAGGTTTTTATCAGTTTTTGATCGGGTTTAGTCGCTTTTGACCAATGCTTGCCTGAATAAAAGTACTCCTTTTTTCAAGCATCCATTTTCTTAGTTGTGGTCTTGAAACGGAGTCATGTATCACATGTTATGATCATTTTATTGCAACCCACGTTTTCAGATAATTTCAATATAAATTTGTTTTTGTATGTTAGCGATTGTGTTTGGTAATCTATTTCTTGATAGCTCTCAATTTTAATAGAATAAAACATGGAATCAAATATTTCAGAGTCATATAATACATAAGCAAGTTGATCCTACATGAAATGTCAAAAAACACTTGTCCTTCTTTTGCATATTATTCACCTATGTAGGCTTCCCAATGTTAAACAATATCATTTTTAGGTCCAATAACATGACGTTTTGTTAGAGCACACTCATGTCTTGACCTTTATACTATAATGTGCCGTCGAGATGCTCTTTGTCTACTACATTCACAACTACCTCAAATACTAGCTGACCAACTTTTACACCAATAAAACACAACCAAAACTAAACAGAGCAAACATATAGATGTTTTATCCATCAAGAATCCGGGCAAATACATTATGCCCGGATTCTATGTGGTCTATATGGACTGGAAATAACTTTAGAGGTTTTTCTTAGGTTTGGATGATTTGAGCCGGTTACGGCATTTTTAGCTGTTCTTGGTAGGTTTTTATCAGTTTTTGATCGGGTTTAGTCGCTTTTGACCAATGCTTGCCTGGATAAGAGTACTCCTTTTTTCAAGCATCCATTTTCTTAGTTGTGGTCTTGAAACGGAGTCATGTATCACATGTTATGACCATTTTATTACAACCCACGTTTTCAGATAATTTCAATATAAATTTGTTTTTGTATGTTAGCGATTGTGTTTGGTAATATATTTCTTGATAGCTCTCAATTTTAATAGAATAAAACATGGAATCAAATATTTCAGAGTCATATAATACATAAGCAAGTTGATCCTACATGAAATGTCAAAAAACACTTGTCCTTCTTTTGCATATTATTCACCTATGTAGGCTTCCCAATGTTAAACAATATCATTTTTAGGTCAAATAACATGACGTTTTGTTAGAGCACACTCATGTCTTGACCTTTATACTATAATGTGCCGTCGAGATGCTCTTTGTCTACTACATTCACAACTACCTCAAATACTAGCTGACCAACTTTTACACCAATAAAACACAACCAAAACTAAACAGAGCAAACATATAGATGTTTTATCCATCAAGAATCCGGGCAAATACGTTATGCCCGGATTCTATGTGGTCTATATGGACTGGAAATAATTTTAGAGGTTTTTTCTTAGGTTTGGATGATTTGAGCCGGTTACGGCATTTTTAGCTGTTCTTGGTAGGTTTTTATCAGTTTTTGATCGGGTTTAGTCGCTTTTGACCAATGCTTGCCTGAATAAAAGTACTCCTTTTTTCAAGCATCCATTTTCTTAGTTGTGGTCTTGAAACGGAGTCATGTATCACATGTTATGATCATTTTATTGCAACCCACGTTTTCAGATAATTTCAATATAAATTTGTTTTTGTATGTTAGCGATTGTGTTTGGTAATCTATTTCTTGATAGCTCTCAATTTTAATAGAATAAAACATGGAATCAAATATTTCAGAGTCATATAATACATAAGCAAGTTGATCCTACATGAAATGTCAAAAAACACTTGTCCTTCTTTTGCATATTATTCACCTATGTAGGCTTCCCAATGTTAAACAATATCATTTTTAGGTCCAATAACATGACGTTTTGTTAGAGCACACTCATGTCTTGACCTTTATACTATAATGTGCCGTCGAGATGCTCTTTGTCTACTACATTCACAACTACCTCAAATACTAGCTGACCAACTTTTACACCAATAAAACACAACCAAAACTAAACAGAGCAAACATATAGATGTTTTATCCATCAAGAATCCGGGCAAATACATTATGCCCGGATTCTATGTGGTCTATATGGACTGGAAATAACTTTAGAGGTTTTTCTTAGGTTTGGATGATTTGAGCCGGTTACGGCATTTTTAGCTGTTCTTGGTAGGTTTTTATCAGTTTTTGATCGGGTTTAGTCGCTTTTGACCAATGCTTGCCTGGATAAAAGTACTCCTTTTTTCAAGCATCCATTTTCTTAGTTGTGGTCTTGAAACGGAGTCATGTATCACATGTTATGACCATTTTATTGCAACCCACGTTTTCAGATAATTTCCATATAAATTTGTTTTTGTATGTTAGCGATTGTGTTTGGTAATCTATTTCTTGATAGCTCTCAGTTTTAATAGAATAAAACATGGAATCAAATATTTCAGAGTCATATAATACATAAGCAAGTTGATCCTACATGAAATGTCAAAAAATACTTGTCCTTCTTTTGCATATTATTCACCTATGTAGGCTTCCCAAGGTTAAACAATATCATTTTTAGGTCAAATAACATGACGTTTTGTTAGAGCACACGCTTGATAGCTCTCAATTTTAATAGAATAAAACATGGAATCAAATATTTCAGAGTCATATAATACATAAGCAAGTTGATCCTACATGAAATGTCAAAAAATACTTGTCCTTCTTTTGCATATTATTCACCTATGTAGGCTTCCCAAGGTTAAACAATATCATTTTTAGGTCAAATAACATGACGTTTTGTTAGAGCACACTCATGTCTTGACCTTTATACTATAATGTGCCGTCGAGATGCTCTTTGTCTACTACATTCACAACTACCTCAAATACTAGCTGACCAACTTTTACACCAATAAAACACAACCAAAACTAAACAGAGCAAACATATAGATGTTTTATCCATCAAGAATCCGGGCAAATACATTATGCCCGGATTCTATGTGGTCTATATGGACTGGAAATAATTTTAGAGGTTTTTTCTTAGGTTTGGATGATTTGAGCCGGTTACGGCATTTTTAGCTGTTCTTGGTAGGTTTTTATCAGTTTTGATCGGGTTTAGTCGCTTTTGACCAATGCTTGCCTGGATAAAAGTACTCCTTTTTTCAAGCATCCATTTTCTTAGTTGTGGTCTTGAAATGGAGTCATGTCTCACATGTTATGACCATTTTATTGCAACCCACGTTTTCAGATAATTTCAATATAAATTTGTTTTTGTATGTTAGCGATTGTGTTTGGTAATCTATTTCTTGATAGCTCTCAATTTTAATAGAATAAAACATGGAATCAAATATTTCAGAGTCATATAATACATAAAGCAAGTTGATCCTACATGAAATGTCAAAAAATACTTGTCCTTCTTTTGCATATTATTCACCTATGTAGGCTTCCCAATGTTAAACAATATCATTTTTAGGTCAAATAACATGACGTTTTGTTAGAGCACACTCATGTCTTGACCTTTATACTATAATGTGCCGTCGAGATGCTATTTGTCTACTACATTCACAACTACCTCAAATACTAGCTGACCAACTTTTACACCAATAAAACACAACCAAAACTAAACAGAGCAAACATATAGATGTGTTTTATCCATCAAGAATCCGGGCAAATACATTATGCCCGGATTTTATGTGGTCTATATGGACTGGAAATTATTTTAGAGGTTTTTCTTAGGTTTGGATGATTTGAGCTGGTTACGGCATTTTTAGCTGTTCTTGGTAGGTTTTTATCAGTTTTTGATCGGGTTTAGTCGCTTTTGACCAATGCTTGCCTGGATAAAAGTACTCCTTCTTTCAAGCATCCATTTTCTTAGTTGTGGTCTTGAAACAGAGTCATGTATCACATGTTATGACCATTTTATTACAACCCACGTTTTCAGATAATTTCAATATAAATTTGTTTTTGTATGTTAGCGATTGTGTTTGGTAATCTATTTCTTGATAGCTCTCAATTTTAATAGAATAAAACATGGAATCAAATATTTCAGAGTCATATAATACATAAGCAAGTTGATCCTACATGAAATGTCAAAAAACACTTGTCCTTCTTTTGCATATTATTCACCTATGTAGGCTTCCCAATGTTAAACAATATCATTTTTAGGTCAAATAACATGACGTTTTGTTAGAGCACACTCATGTCTTGACCTTTATACTATAATGTGTCGTCGAGATGCTCTTTGTCTACTACATTCACAACTACCTCAAATACTAGCTGACCAACTTTTACACCAATAAAACACAACCAAAACTAAACAGAGCAAACATATAGATGTTTTATCCATCAAGAATCCGGGCAAATACGTTATGCCCGGATTCTATGTGGTCTATATGGACTGGAAATAATTTTAGAGGTTTTTTCTTAGGTTTGGATGATTTGAGCCGGTTACGGCATTTTTAGCTGTTCTTGGTAGGTTTTTATCAGTTTTTGATCGGGTTTAGTCGCTTTTGACCAATGCTTGCCTGAATAAAAGTACTCCTTTTTTCAAGCATCCATTTTCTTAGTTGTGGTCTTGAAACGGAGTCATGTATCACATGTTATGACCATTTTATTGCAACCCACGTTTTCAGATAATTTCAATATAAATTTGTTTTTGTATGTTAGCGATTGTGTTTGGTAATCTATTTCTTGATAGCTCTCAATTTTAATAGAATAAAACATGGAATCAAATATTTCAGAGTCATATAATACATAAGCAAGTTGATCCTACATGAAATGTCAAAAAACACTTGTCCTTCTTTTGCATATTATTCACCTATGTAGGCTTCCCAATGTTAAACAATATCATTTTTAGGTCAAATAACATGACGTTTTGTTAGAGCACACTCATGTCTTGACCTTTATACTATAATGTGCCGTCGAGATGCTCTTTGTCTACTACATTCACAACTACCTCAAATACTAGCTGACCAACTTTTACACCAATAAAACACAACCAAAACTAAACAGAGCAAACATATAGATGTTTTATCCATCAAGAATCCGGGCAAATACATTATGCCCGGATTCTATGTGGTCTATATGGACTGGAAATAACTTTAGAGGTTTTTCTTAGGTTTGGATGATTTGAGCCGGTTACGGCATTTTTAGCTGTTCTTGGTAGGTTTTTATCAGTTTTTGATCGGGTTTAGTCGCTTTTGACCAATGCTTGCCTGGATAAGAGTACTCCTTTTTTCAAGCATCCATTTTCTTAGTTGTGGTCTTGAAACGGAGTCATGTATCACATGTTATGACCATTTTATTACAACCCACGTTTTCAGATAATTTCAATATAAATTTGTTTTTGTATGTTAGCGATTGTGTTTGGTAATATATTTCTTGATAGCTCTCAATTTTAATAGAATAAAACATGGAATCAAATATTTCAGAGTCATATAATACATAAGCAAGTTGATCCTACATGAAATGTCAAAAAACACTTGTCCTTCTTTTGCATATTATTCACCTATGTAGGCTTCCCAATGTTAAACAATATCATTTTTAGGTCAAATAACATGACGTTTTGTTAGAGCACACTCATGTCTTGACCTTTATACTATAATGTGCCGTCGAGATGCTCTTTGTCTACTACATTCACAACTACCTCAAATACTAGCTGACCAACTTTTACACCAATAAAACACAACCAAAACTAAACAGAGCAAACATATAGATGTTTTATCCATCAAGAATCCGGGCAAATACGTTATGCCCGGATTCTATGTGGTCTATATGGACTGGAAATAATTTTAGAGGTTTTTTCTTAGGTTTGGATGATTTGAGCCGGTTACGGCATTTTTAGCTGTTCTTGGTAGGTTTTTATCAGTTTTTGATCGGGTTTAGTCGCTTTTGACCAATGCTTGCCTGAATAAAAGTACTCCTTTTTTCAAGCATCCATTTTCTTAGTTGTGGTCTTGAAACGGAGTCATGTATCACATGTTATGATCATTTTATTGCAACCCACGTTTTCAGATAATTTCAATATAAATTTGTTTTTGTATGTTAGCGATTGTGTTTGGTAATCTATTTCTTGATAGCTCTCAATTTTAATAGAATAAAACATGGAATCAAATATTTCAGAGTCATATAATACATAAGCAAGTTGATCCTACATGAAATGTCAAAAAACACTTGTCCTTCTTTTGCATATTATTCACCTATGTAGGCTTCCCAATGTTAAACAATATCATTTTTAGGTCCAATAACATGACGTTTTGTTAGAGCACACTCATGTCTTGACCTTTATACTATAATGTGCCGTCGAGATGCTCTTTGTCTACTACATTCACAACTACCTCAAATACTAGCTGACCAACTTTTACACCAATAAAACACAACCAAAACTAAACAGAGCAAACATATAGATGTTTTATCCATCAAGAATCCGGGCAAATACATTATGCCCGGATTCTATGTGGTCTATATGGACTGGAAATAACTTTAGAGGTTTTTCTTAGGTTTGGATGATTTGAGCCGGTTACGGCATTTTTAGCTGTTCTTGGTAGGTTTTTATCAGTTTTTGATCGGGTTTAGTCGCTTTTGACCAATGCTTGCCTGGATAAAAGTACTCCTTTTTTCAAGCATCCATTTTCTTAGTTGTGGTCTTGAAACGGAGTCATGTATCACATGTTATGACCATTTTATTGCAACCCACGTTTTCAGATAATTTCCATATAAATTTGTTTTTGTATGTTAGCGATTGTGTTTGGTAATCTATTTCTTGATAGCTCTCAGTTTTAATAGAATAAAACATGGAATCAAATATTTCAGAGTCATATAATACATAAGCAAGTTGATCCTACATGAAATGTCAAAAAATACTTGTCCTTCTTTTGCATATTATTCACCTATGTAGGCTTCCCAAGGTTAAACAATATCATTTTTAGGTCAAATAACATGACGTTTTGTTAGAGCACACGCTTGATAGCTCTCAATTTTAATAGAATAAAACATGGAATCAAATATTTCAGAGTCATATAATACATAAGCAAGTTGATCCTACATGAAATGTCAAAAAATACTTGTCCTTCTTTTGCATATTATTCACCTATGTAGGCTTCCCAAGGTTAAACAATATCATTTTTAGGTCAAATAACATGACGTTTTGTTAGAGCACACTCATGTCTTGACCTTTATACTATAATGTGCCGTCGAGATGCTCTTTGTCTACTACATTCACAACTACCTCAAATACTAGCTGACCAACTTTTACACCAATAAAACACAACCAAAACTAAACAGAGCAAACATATAGATGTTTTATCCATCAAGAATCCGGGCAAATACATTATGCCCGGATTCTATGTGGTCTATATGGACTGGAAATAATTTTAGAGGTTTTTTCTTAGGTTTGGATGATTTGAGCCGGTTACGGCATTTTTAGCTGTTCTTGGTAGGTTTTTATCAGTTTTGATCGGGTTTAGTCGCTTTTGACCAATGCTTGCCTGGATAAAAGTACTCCTTTTTTCAAGCATCCATTTTCTTAGTTGTGGTCTTGAAATGGAGTCATGTCTCACATGTTATGACCATTTTATTGCAACCCACGTTTTCAGATAATTTCAATATAAATTTGTTTTTGTATGTTAGCGATTGTGTTTGGTAATCTATTTCTTGATAGCTCTCAATTTTAATAGAATAAAACATGGAATCAAATATTTCAGAGTCATATAATACATAAAGCAAGTTGATCCTACATGAAATGTCAAAAAATACTTGTCCTTCTTTTGCATATTATTCACCTATGTAGGCTTCCCAATGTTAAACAATATCATTTTTAGGTCAAATAACATGACGTTTTGTTAGAGCACACTCATGTCTTGACCTTTATACTATAATGTGCCGTCGAGATGCTATTTGTCTACTACATTCACAACTACCTCAAATACTAGCTGACCAACTTTTACACCAATAAAACACAACCAAAACTAAACAGAGCAAACATATAGATGTGTTTTATCCATCAAGAATCCGGGCAAATACATTATGCCCGGATTTTATGTGGTCTATATGGACTGGAAATTATTTTAGAGGTTTTTCTTAGGTTTGGATGATTTGAGCTGGTTACGGCATTTTTAGCTGTTCTTGGTAGGTTTTTATCAGTTTTTGATCGGGTTTAGTCGCTTTTGACCAATGCTTGCCTGGATAAAAGTACTCCTTCTTTCAAGCATCCATTTTCTTAGTTGTGGTCTTGAAACAGAGTCATGTATCACATGTTATGACCATTTTATTACAACCCACGTTTTCAGATAATTTCAATATAAATTTGTTTTTGTATGTTAGCGATTGTGTTTGGTAATCTATTTCTTGATAGCTCTCAATTTTAATAGAATAAAACATGGAATCAAATATTTCAGAGTCATATAATACATAAGCAAGTTGATCCTACATGAAATGTCAAAAAACACTTGTCCTTCTTTTGCATATTATTCACCTATGTAGGCTTCCCAATGTTAAACAATATCATTTTTAGGTCAAATAACATGACGTTTTGTTAGAGCACACTCATGTCTTGACCTTTATACTATAATGTGCCGTCGAGATGCTCTTTGTCTACTACATTCACAACTACCTCAAATACTAGCTGACCAACTTTTACACCAATAAAACACAACCAAAACTAAACAGAGCAAACATATAGATGTTTTATCCATCAAGAATCCGGGCAAATACATTATGCTCGGATTCTATGTGGTCTATATGGACTGGAAATAATTTTAGAGGTTTTTTCTTAGGTTTGGATGATTTGAGCCGGTTACGGCATTTTTAGCTGTTCTTGGTAGGTTTTTATCAGTTTTTGATCGGGTTTAGTCGCTTTTGACCAATGCTTGCCTGAATAAAAGTACTCCTTTTTTCAAGCATCCATTTTCATAGTTGTGGTCTTGAAACGGAGTCATGTATCACATGTTATGACCATTTTATTGCAACCCACGTTTTCAGATAATTTCAATATAAATTTGTTTTTGTATGTTAGCGATTGTCTTTGGTAATCTATTTCTTGATAGCTCTCAATTTTAATAGAATAAAACATGGAATCAAATATTTCAGAGTCATATAATACATAAGCAAGTTGATCCTACATGAAATGTCAAAAAAACACTTGTCCTTCTTTTGCATATTATTCACCTATGTAGGCTTCCCAATGTTAAACAATATCATTTTTGGGTCAAATAACATGACGTTTTGTTAGAGCACACTCATGTCTTGATCTTTATACTATAATGTGCCGTCGAGATGCTCTTTGTCTACTACATTCACAACTACCTCAAATACTAGCTGACCAACTTTTACACCAATAAAACACAACCAAAACTAAACAGAGCAAACATATAGATGTGTTTTATCCATCAAGAATCCGGGCAAATACATTATGCGCGGATTCTATGTGGTCTATATGGACTGGAAATAAATTTAGTGGTTTTTTCTTAGGTTTGGATGATTTGAGCCGGTTACGGCATTTTTAGCTGTTCTTGGTAGGTTTTTATCAGTTTTTGATCGGGTTTAGTCGCTTTTGACCAATGCTTGCCTGGATAAAAGTACTCCTTTTTTCAAGCATCCATTTTCTTAGTTGTGGTCTTGAAACGGAGTCATGTATCACATGTTATGACCATTTTATTGCAACCCACGTTTTCAGATAATTTCAATATAAATTTGTTTTTGTATGTTAGCGATTGTGTTTGGTAATCTATTTCTTGATAGCTCTCAATTTTAATAGAATAAAACATGGAATCAAATATTTCAGAGTCATATAATACATAAGCAAGTTGATCCTACATGAAATGTCAAAAAATACTTGTCCTTCTTTTGCATATTATTCACCTATGTAGGCTTCCCAAGGTTAAACAATATCATTTTTAGGTCAAATAACATGACGTTTTGTTAGAGCACACTCTTGATAGCTCTCAATTTTAATAGAATAAAACATGGAATCAAATAATTCAGAGTCATATAATACATAAGCAAGTTGATCCTACATGAAATGTCAAAAAATACTTGTCCTTCTTTTGCATATTATTCACCTATGTAGGCTTCCCAAGGTTAAACAATATCATTTTTAGGTCAAATAACATGACGTTTTGTTAGAGCACACTCATGTCTTGACCTTTATACTATAATGTGCCGTCGAGATGCTCTTTGTCTACTACATTCACAACTACCTCAAATACTAGCTGACCAACTTTTACACCAATAAAACACAACCAAAACTAAACAGAGCAAACATATAGATGTTTTATCCATCAAGAATCCGGTCAAATACATTATGCCCGGATTCTATGTGGTCTATATGGACTGGAAATAATTTTAGAGGTTTTTTCTTAGGTTTGGATGATTTGAGCCGGTTACGGCATTTTTAGCTGTTCTTGGTAGGTTTTTATCAGTTTTGATCGGGTTTAGTCGCTTTTGACCAATGCTTGCCTGGATAAAAGTACTCCTTTTTTCAAGCATCCATTTTCTTAGTTGTGGTCTTGAAACGGAGTCATGTCTCACATGTTATGACCATTTTATTGCAACCCACGTTTTCAGATAATTTCAATATAAATTTGTTTTTGTATGTTAGCGATTGTGTTTGGTAATATATTTCTTGATAGCTCTCAATTTTAATAGAATAAAACATGGAATCAAATATTTTAGAGTCATATAATACATAAGCAAGTTGATCCTACATGAAATGTCAAAAAATACTTGTCCTTCTTTTGCATATTATTCACCTATGTAGGCTTCCCAATGTTAAACAATATCATTTTTAGGTCAAATAACATGACGTTTTGTTAGAGCACACTCATGTCTTGACCTTTATACTATAATGTGCCGTCGAGATGCTATTTGTCTACTACATTCACAACTACCTCAAATACTAGCTGACCAACTTTTACACCAATAAAACACAACCAAAACTAAACAGAGCAAACATATAGATGTGTTTTATCCATCAAGAATCCGGGCAAATACATTATGCCCAGATTTTATGTGGTCTATATGGACTGGAAATTATTTTAGAGGTTTTTTCTTAGGTTTGGATGATTTGAGCCGGTTACGGCATTTTTAGCTGTTCTTGGTAGGTTTTTATCATTTTTTGATCGGGTTTAGTCGCTTTTGACCAATGCTTGCCTGGATAAAAGTACTCCTTTTTTCAAGCATCCATTTTCTTAGTTGTGGTCTTGAAACGGAGTCATGTATCACATGTTATGACCATTTTATTGCAACCCACGTTTTCAGATAATTTCCATATAAATTTGTTTTTATATGTTAGCGATTGTGTTTGGTAATCTATTTCTTGATAGCTCTCAATTTTAATAGAATAAAACATGGAATCAAATATTTCAGAGTCATATAATACATAAGCAAGTTGATCCTACATGAAATGTCAAAAAATACTTGTCCTTCTTTTGCATATTATTCACCTATGTAGGCTTCCCAAGGTTAAACAATATCATTTTTAGGTCACATAACATGACGTTTTGTTAGAGCACACTCTTGATAGCTCTCAATTTTAATAGAATAAAACATGGAATCAAATATTTCAGAGTCATATAATACATAAGCAAGTTGATCCTACATGAAATGTCAAAAAATACTTGTCCTTCTTTTGCATATTATTCACCTATGTAGGCTTCCCAAGGTTAAACAATATCATTTTTAGGTCAAATAACATGACGTTTTGTTAGAGCACACTCATGTCTTGACCTTTATATTATAATCTGCCGTCGAGATGCTCTTTGTCTACTACATTCACAACTACCTCAAATACTACCTGACCAACTTTTACACCAATAAAACACAACCAAAACTAAACAGAGCAAACATATAGATGTTTTATCCATCAAGAATCCGGGCAAATACATTATGCCCGGATACTATGTGGTCTATATGGACTGGAAATAATTTTAGAGGTTTTTTCTTAGGTTTGGATGATTTGAGCCGGTTACGGCATTTTTAGCTGTTCTTGGTAGGTTTTTATCAGTTTTGATCGGGTTTAGTCGCTTTTGACCAATGCTTGCCTGGATAAAAGTACTCCTTTTTTCAAGCATCCATTTTCTTAGTTGTGGTCTTGAAACGGAGTCATGTCTCACATGTTATGACCATTTTATTGCAACCCACGTTTTCAGATAATTTCAATATAAATTTGTTTTTGTATGTTAGCGATTGTGTTTGGTAATCTATTTCTTGATAGCTCTCAATTTTAATAGAATAAAACATGGAATCAAATATTTCAGAGTCATATAATACATAAGCAAGTTGATCCTACATGAAATGTCAAAAAATACTTGTCCTTCTTTTGCATATTATTCACCTATGTAGGCTTCCCAAGGTTAAACAATATCATTTTTAGGTCAAATAACATGACGTTTTGTTAGAGCACACTCTTGATAGCTCTCAATTTTAATAGAATAAAACATGGAATCAAATAATTCAGAGTCATATAATACATAAGCAAGTTGATCCTACATGAAATGTCAAAAAATACTTGTCCTTCTTTTGCATATTATTCACCTATGTAGGCTTCCCAAGGTTAAACAATATCATTTTTAGGTCAAATAACATGACGTTTTGTTAGAGCACACTCATGTCTTGACCTTTATACTATAATGTGCCGTCGAGATGCTCTTTGTCTACTACATTCACAACTACCTCAAATACTAGCTGACCAACTTTTACACCAATAAAACACAACCAAAACTAAACAGAGCAAACATATAGATGTTTTATCCATCAAGAATCCGGTCAAATACATTATGCCCGGATTCTATGTGGTCTATATGGACTGGAAATAATTTTAGAGGTTTTTTCTTAGGTTTGGATGATTTGAGCCGGTTACGGCATTTTTAGCTGTTCTTGGTAGGTTTTTATCAGTTTTGATCGGGTTTAGTCGCTTTTGACCAATGCTTGCCTGGATAAAAGTACTCCTTTTTTCAAGCATCCATTTTCTTAGTTGTGGTCTTGAAACGGAGTCATGTCTCACATGTTATGACCATTTTATTGCAACCCACGTTTTCAGATAATTTCAATATAAATTTGTTTTTGTATGTTAGCGATTGTGTTTGGTAATATATTTCTTGATAGCTCTCAATTTTAATAGAATAAAACATGGAATCAAATATTTTAGAGTCATATAATACATAAGCAAGTTGATCCTACATGAAATGTCAAAAAATACTTGTCCTTCTTTTGCATATTATTCACCTATGTAGGCTTCCCAATGTTAAACAATATCATTTTTAGGTCAAATAACATGACGTTTTGTTAGAGCACACTCATGTCTTGACCTTTATACTATAATGTGCCGTCGAGATGCTATTTGTCTACTACATTCACAACTACCTCAAATACTAGCTGACCAACTTTTACACCAATAAAACACAACCAAAACTAAACAGAGCAAACATATAGATGTGTTTTATCCATCAAGAATCCGGGCAAATACATTATGCCCAGATTTTATGTGGTCTATATGGACTGGAAATTATTTTAGAGGTTTTTTCTTAGGTTTGGATGATTTGAGCCGGTTACGGCATTTTTAGCTGTTCTTGGTAGGTTTTTATCATTTTTTGATCGGGTTTAGTCGCTTTTGACCAATGCTTGCCTGGATAAAAGTACTCCTTTTTTCAAGCATCCATTTTCTTAGTTGTGGTCTTGAAACGGAGTCATGTATCACATGTTATGACCATTTTATTGCAACCCACGTTTTCAGATAATTTCCATATAAATTTGTTTTTATATGTTAGCGATTGTGTTTGGTAATCTATTTCTTGATAGCTCTCAATTTTAATAGAATAAAACATGGAATCAAATATTTCAGAGTCATATAATACATAAGCAAGTTGATCCTACATGAAATGTCAAAAAATACTTGTCCTTCTTTTTCATATTATTCACCTATGTAGGCTTCCCAAGGTTAAACAATATCATTTTTAGGTCACATAACATGACGTTTTGTTAGAGCACACTCTTGATAGCTCTCAATTTTAATAGAATAAAACATGGAATCAAATATTTCAGAGTCATATAATACATAAGCAAGTTGATCCTACATGAAATGTCAAAAAATACTTGTCCTTCTTTTGCATATTATTCACCTATGTAGGCTTCCCAAGGTTAAACAATATCATTTTTAGGTCAAATAACATGACGTTTTGTTAGAGCACACTCATGTCTTGACCTTTATATTATAATCTGCCGTCGAGATGCTCTTTGTCTACTACATTCACAACTACCTCAAATACTACCTGACCAACTTTTACACCAATAAAACACAACCAAAACTAAACAGAGCAAACATATAGATGTTTTATCCATCAAGAATCCGGGCAAATACATTATGCCCGGATACTATGTGGTCTATATGGACTGGAAATAATTTTAGAGGTTTTTTCTTAGGTTTGGATGATTTGAGCCGGTTACGGCATTTTTAGCTGTTCTTGGTAGGTTTTTATCAGTTTTGATCGGGTTTAGTCGCTTTTGACCAATGCTTGCCTGGATAAAAGTACTCCTTTTTTCAAGCATCCATTTTCTTAGTTGTGGTCTTGAAACGGAGTCATGTCTCACATGTTATGACCATTTTATTGCAACCCACGTTTTCAGATAATTTCAATATAAATTTGTTTTTGTATGTTAGCGATTGTGTTTGGTAATCTATTTCTTGATAGCTCTCAATTTTAATAGAATAAAACATGGAATCAAATATTTCAGAGTCATATAATACATAAGCAAGTTGATCCTACATGAAATGTCAAAAAATACTTGTCCTTCTTTTGCATATTATTCACCTATGTAGGCTTCCCAATGTTAAACAATATCATTTTTAGGTCAAATAACATGACGTTTTGTTAGAGCACACTCATGTCTTGACCTTTATACTATAATGTGCCGTCGAGATGCTATTTGTCTACTACATTCACAACTACCTCAAATACTAGTTGACCAACTTTTACACCAATAAAACACAACCAAAACTAAACATAGCAAACATATAGATGTGTTTTATCCATCAAGAATCCGGACAAATACATTATGCCCGGATTTTATGTGGTCTATATGGACTGGAAATAATTTTAGAGGTTTTTTCTTAGGTTTGGATGATTTGAGCTGGTTATGGCATTCTTAGCTGTTCTTGGTAGGTTTTTATCAGTTTTTGATCGGTTTTAGTCGCTTTTGACCAATGCTTGCCTGGATAAAAGTACTCCTTTTTTCAAGCATCCATTTTCTTAGTTGTGGTCTTGAAACAGAGTCATGTATCACATGTTATGACCATTTTATTACAACCCACGTTTTCAGATAATTTCAATATAAATTTGTTTTTGTATGTTAGCGATTGTGTTTGGTAATCTATTTCTTGATAGCTCTCAATTTTAATAGAATAAAACATGGAATCAAATATTTCAGAGTCATATAATACATAAGCAAGTTGATCCTACATGAAATGTCAAAAAACACTTGTCCTTCTTTTGCATATTATTCACCTATGTAGGCTTCCCAATGTTAAACAATATCATTTTTAGGTCAAATAACATGACGTTTTGTTAGAGCACACTCATGTCTTGACCTTTATATATAATGTGCCGTCGAGATGCTCTTTGTCTACTACATTCACAACTACCTCAAATACTAGCTGACCAACTTTTACACCAATAAAACACAACCAAAACTAAACAGAGCAAACATATAGATGTTTTATCCATCAAGAATCCGGGCAAATACATTATGCCCGGATTCTATGTGGTCTATATGGACTGGAAATAATTTTAGAGGTTTTTTCTTAGGTTTGGATGATTTGAGCCGGTTACGGCATTTTTAGCTGTTCTTGGTAGGTTTTTATCAGTTTTTGATCGGGTTTAGTCGCTTTTGACCAATGCTTGCCTGAATAAAAGTACTCCTTTTTTCAAGCATCCATTTTCATAGTTGTGGTCTTGAAACGGAGTCATGTATCACATGTTATGACCATTTTATTGCAACCCACGTTTTCAGATAATTTCAATATAAATTTGTTTTTGTATGTTAGCGATTGTGTTTGGTAATCTATTTCTTGATAGCTCTCAATTTTAATAGAATAAAACATGGAATCAAATATTTCAGAGTCATATAATACATAAGCAAGTTGATCCTACATGAAATGTCAAAAAAACACTTGTCCTTCTTTTGCATATTATTCACCTATGTAGGCTTCCCAATGTTAAACAATATCATTTTTGGGTCAAATAACATGACGTTTTGTTAGAGCACACTCATGTCTTGATCTTTATACTATAATGTGCCGTCGAGATGCTCTTTGTCTACTACATTCACAACTACCTCAAATACTAGCTGACCAACTTTTACACCAATAAAACACAACCAAAACTAAACAGAGCAAACATATAGATGTGTTTTATCCATCAAGAATCCGGGCAAATACATTATGCGCGAATTCTATGTGGTCTATATGGACTGGAAATAAATTTAGTGGTTTTTTCTTAGGTTTGGATGATTTGAGCCGGTTACGACATTTTTAGCTGTTCTTGGTAGGTTTTTATCAGTTTTTGATCGGGTTTAGTCGCTTTTGACCAATGCTTGCCTGGATAAAAGTACTCCTTTTTTCAAGCATCCATTTTCTTAGTTGTGGTCTTGAAACGGAGTCATGTATCACATGTTATGACCATTTTATTGCAACCCACGTTTTCAGATAATTTCAATATAAATTTGTTTTTGTATGTTAGCGATTGTGTTTGGTAATCTATTTCTTGATAGCTCTCAATTTTAATAGAATAAAACATGGAATCAAATATTTCAGAGTCATATAATACATAAGCAAGTTGATCCTACATGAAATGTCAAAAAATACTTGTCCTTCTTTTGCATATTATTCACCTATGTAGGCTTCCCAAGGTTAAACAATATCATTTTTAGGTCAAATAACATGACGTTTTGTTAGAGCACACTCTTGATAGCTCTCAATTTTAATAGAATAAAACATGGAATCAAATATTTCAGAGTCATATAATACATAAGCAAGTTGATCCTACATGAAATGTCAAAAAATACTTGTCCTTCTTTTGCATATTATTCACCTATGTAGGCTTCCCAAGGTTAAACAATATCATTTTTAGGTCAAATAACATGACGTTTTGTTAGAGCACACTCATGTCTTGACCTTTATACTATAATGTGCCGTCGAGATGCTCTTTGTCTACTACATTCACAACTACCTCAAATACTAGCTGACCAACTTTTACACCAATAAAACACAACCAAAACTAAACAGAGCAAACATATAGATGTTTTATCCATCAAGAATCCGGGCAAATACATTATGCCCGGATTCTATGTGGTCTATATGGGCTGGAAATAATTTTAGAGGTTTTTTCTTAGGTTTGGATGATTTGAGCCGGTTACGGCATTTTTAGCTGTTCTTGGTAGGTTTTTATCAGTTTTGATCGGGTTTAGTCGCTTTTGACCAATGCTTGCCTGGATAAAAGTACTCCTTTTTTCAAGCATCCATTTTCTTAGTTGTGGTCTTGAAACGGAGTCATGTCTCACATGTTATGACCATTTTATTGCAACCCACGTTTTCAGATAATTTCAATATAAATTTGTTTTTGTATGTTAGCGATTGTGTTTGGTAATATATTTCTTGATAGCTCTCAATTTTAATAGAATAAAACATGGAATCAAATATTTCAGAGTCATATAATACATAAGCAAGTTGATCCTACATGAAATGTCAAAAAATACTTGTCCTTCTTTTGCATATTATTCACCTATGTAGGCTTCCCAATGTTAAACAATATCATTTTTAGGTCAAATAACATGACGTTTTGTTAGAGCACACTCATGTCTTGACCTTTATACTATAATGTGCCGTCGAGATGCTATTTGTCTACTACATTCACAACTACCTCAAATACTAGCTGACCAACTTTTACACCAATAAAACACAACCAAAACTAAACAGAGCAAACATATAGATGTGTTTTATCCATCAAGAATCCGGGCAAATACATTATGCCCAGATTTTATGTGGTCTATATGGACTGGAAATTATTTTAGAGGTTTTTTCTTAGGTTTGGATGATTTGAGCCGGTTACGGCATTTTTAGCTGTTCTTGGTAGGTTTTTATCATTTTTTGATCGGGTTTAGTCGCTTTTGACCAATGCTTGCCTGGATAAAAGTACTCCTTTTTTCAAGCATCCATTTTCTTAGTTGTGGTCTTGAAACGGAGTCATGTATCACATGTTATGACCATTTTATTGCAACCCACGTTTTCAGATAATTTCCATATAAATTTGTTTTTATATGTTAGCGATTGTGTTTGGTAATCTATTTCTTGATAGCTCTCAATTTTAATAGAATAAAACATGGAATCAAATATTTCAGAGTCATATAATACATAAGCAAGTTGATCCTACATGAAATGTCAAAAAATACTTGTCCTTCTTTTGCATATTATTCACCTATGTAGGCTTCCCAAGGTTAAACAATATCATTTTTAAGTCACATAACATGACGTTTTGTTAGAGCACACTCTTGATAGCTCTCAATTTTAATAGAATAAAACATGGAATCAAATATTTCAGAGTCATATAATACATAAGCAAGTTGATCCTACATGAAATGTCAAAAAATACTTGTCCTTCTTTTGCATATTATTCACCTATGTAGGCTTCCCAAGGTTAAACAATATCATTTTTAGGTCAAATAACATGACGTTTTGTTAGAGCACACTCATGTCTTGACCTTTATATTATAATGTGCCGTCGAGATGCTCTTTGTCTACTACATTCACAACTACCTCAAATACTACCTGACCAACTTTTACACCAATAAAACACAACCAAAACTAAACAGAGCAAACATATAGATGTTTTATCCATCAAGAATCCGGGCAAATACATTATGCCCGGATACTATGTGGTCTATATGGACTGGAAATAATTTTAGAGGTTTTTTCTTAGGTTTGGATGATTTGAGCCGGTTACGGCATTTTTAGCTGTTCTTGGTAGGTTTTTATCAGTTTTGATCGGGTTTAGTCGCTTTTGACCAATGCTTGCCTGGATAAAAGTACTCCTTTTTTCAAGCATCCATTTTCTTAGTTGTGGTCTTGAAACGGAGTCATGTCTCACATGTTATGACCATTTTATTGCAACCCACGTTTTCAGATAATTTCAATATAAATTTGTTTTTGTATGTTAGCGATTGTGTTTGGTAATCTATTTCTTGATAGCTCTCAATTTTAATAGAATAAAACATGGAATCAAATATTTCAGAGTCATATAATACATAAGCAAGTTGATCCTACATGAAATGTCAAAAAATACTTGTCCTTCTTTTGCATATTATTCACCTATGTAGGCTTCCCAATGTTAAACAATATCATTTTTAGGTCAAATAACATGACGTTTTGTTAGAGCACACTCATGTCTTGACCTTTATACTATAATGTGCCGTCGAGATGCTATTTGTCTACTACATTCACAACTACCTCAAATACTAGCTGACCAACTTTTACACCAATAAAACACAACCAAAACTAAACATAGCAAACATATAGATGTGTTTTATCCATCAAGAATCCGGACAAATACATTATGCCCGGATTTTATGTGGTCTATATGGACTGGAAATAATTTTAGAGGTTTTTTCTTAGGTTTGGATGATTTGAGCTGGTTATGGCATTTTTAGCTGTTCTTGGTAGGTTTTTATCAGTTTTTGATCGGTTTTAGTCGCTTTTGACCAATGCTTGCCTGGATAAAAGTACTCCTTTTTTCAAGCATCCATTTTCTTAGTTGTGGTCTTGAAACAGAGTCATGTATCACATGTTATGACCATTTTATTACAACCCACGTTTTCAGATAATTTCAATATAAATTTGTTTTTGTATGTTAGCGATTGTGTTTGGTAATCTATTTCTTGATAGCTCTCAATTTTAATAGAATAAAACATGGAATCAAATATTTCAGAGTCATATAATACATAAGCAAGTTGATCCTACATGAAATGTCAAAAAACACTTGTCCTTCTTTTGCATATTATTCACCTATGTAGACTTCCCAATGTTAAACAATATCATTTTTAGGTCAAATAACATGACGTTTTGTTAGAGCACACTCATGTCTTGACCTTTATACTATAATGTGCCGTCGAGATGCTCTTTGTCTACTACATTCACAACTACCTCAAATACTAGCTGACCAACTTTTACACCAATAAAACACAACCAAAACTAAACAGAGCAAACATATAGATGTTTTATCCATCAAGAATCCGGGCAAATACATTATGCCCGGATTCTATGTGGTCTATATGGACTGGAAATAATTTTAGAGGTTTTTTCTTAGGTTTGGATGATTTGAGCCGGTTACGGCATTTTTAGCTGTTCTTGGTAGGTTTTTATCAGTTTTTGATCGGGTTTAGTCGCTTTTGACCAATGCTTGCCTGAATAAAAGTACTCCTTTTTTCAAGCATCCATTTTCATAGTTGTGGTCTTGAAACGGAGTCATGTATCACATGTTATGACCATTTTATTGCAACCCACGTTTTCAGATAATTTCAATATAAAATTGTTTTTGTATGTTAGCGATTGTGTTTGGTAATCTATTTCTTGATAGCTCTCAATTTTAATAGAATAAAACATGGAATCAAATATTTCAGAGTCATATAATACATAAGCAAGTTGATCCTACATGAAATGTCAAAAAAACACTTGTCCTTCTTTTGCATATTATTCACCTATGTAGGCTTCCCAATGTTAAACAATATCATTTTTGGGTCAAATAACATGACGTTTTGTTAGAGCACACTCATGTCTTGATCTTTATACTATAATGTGCCGTCGAGATGCTCTTTGTCTACTACATTCACAACTACCTCAAATACTAGCTGACCAACTTTTACACCAATAAAACACAACCAAAACTAAACAGAGCAAACATATAGATGTGTTTTATCCATCAAGAATCCGGGCAAATACATTATGCGCGGATTCTATGTGGTCTATATGGACTGGAAATAAATTTAGTGGTTTTTTCTTAGGTTTGGATGATTTGAGCCGGTTACGGCATTTTTAGCTGTTCTTGGTAGGTTTTTATCAGTTTTTGATCGGGTTTAGTCGCTTTTGACCAATGCTTGCCTGGATAAAAGTACTCCTTTTTTCAAGCATCCATTTTCTTAGTTGTGGTCTTGAAACGGAGTCATGTATCACATGTTATGACCATTTTATTGCAACCCACGTTTTCAGATAATTTCAATATAAATTTGTTTTTGTATGTTAGCGATTGTGTTTGGTAATCTATTTCTTGATAGCTCTCAATTTTAATAGAATAAAACATGGAATCAAATATTTCAGAGTCATATAATACATAAGCAAGTTGATCCTACATGAAATGTCAAAAAATACTTGTCCTTCTTTTGCATATTATTCACCTATGTAGGCTTCCCAAGGTTAAACAATATCATTTTTAGGTCAAATAACATGACGTTTTGTTAGAGCACACTCTTGATAGCTCTCAATTTTAATAGAATAAAACATGGAATCAAATAATTCAGAGTCATATAATACATAAGCAAGTTGATCCTACATGAAATGTCAAAAAATACTTGTCCTTCTTTTGCATATTATTCACCTATGTAGGCTTCCCAAGGTTAAACAATATCATTTTTAGGTCAAATAACATGACGTTTTGTTAGAGCACACTCATGTCTTGACCTTTATACTATAATGTGCCGTCGAGATGCTCTTTGTCTACTACATTCACAACTACCTCAAATACTAGCTGACCAACTTTTACACCAATAAAACACAACCAAAACTAAACAGAGCAAACATATAGATGTTTTATCCATCAAGAATCCGGGCAAATACATTATGCCCGGATTCTATGTGGTCTATATGGACTGGAAATAATTTTAGAGGTTTTTTCTTAGGTTTGGATGATTTGAGCCGGTTACGGCATTTTTAGCTGTTCTTGGTAGGTTTTTATCAGTTTTGATCGGGTTTAGTCGCTTTTGACCAATGCTTGCCTGGATAAAAGTACTCCTTTTTTCAAGCATCCATTTTCTTAGTTGTGGTCTTGAAACGGAGTCATGTCTCACATGTTATGACCATTTTATTGCAACCCACGTTTTCAGATAATTTCAATATAAATTTGTTTTTGTATGTTAGCGATTGTGTTTGGTAATCTATTTCTTTATAGCTCTCAATTTTAATAGAATAAAACATGGAATCAAATATTTCAGAGTCATATAATACATAAGCAAGTTGATCCTACATGAAATGTCAAAAAATACTTGTCCTTCTTTTGCATATTATTCTCCTATGTAGGCTTCCCAATGTTAAACAATATCATTTTTAGGTCAAATAACATGACGTTTTGTTAGAGCACACTCATGTCTTGACCTTTATACTATAATGTGCCGTCGAGATGCTATTTGTCTACTACATTCACAACTACCTCAAATACTAGCTGACCAACTTTTACACCAATAAAACACAACCAAAACTAAACAGAGCAAACATATAGATGTGTTTTATCCATCAAGAATCCGGGCAAATACATTATGCCCGGATTTTATGTGGTCTATATGGACTGGAAATTATTTTAGAGGTTTTTTCTTAGGTTTGGATGATTTGAGCCGGTTACGGCATTTTTAGCTGTTCTTGGTAGGTTTTTATCAGTTTTTGATCGGGTTTAGTCGCTTTTGACCAATGCTTGCCTGGATAAAAGTACTCCTTTTTTCAAGCATCCATTTTCTTAGTTGTGGTCTTGAAACGGAGTCATGTATCACATGTTATGACCATTTTATTGCAACCCACGTTTTCAGATAATTTCCATATAAATTTGTTTTTATATGTTAGCGATTGTGTTTGGTAATCTATTTCTTGATAGCTCTCAATTTTAATAGAATAAAACATGGAATCAAATATTTCAGAGTCATATAATACATAGGCAAGTTGATCCTACATGAAATGTCAAAAAATACTTGTCCTTCTTTTGCATATTATTCACCTATGTAGGCTTCCCAAGGTTAAACAATATCATTTTTAGGTCACATAACATGACGTTTTGTTAGAGCACACTCTTGATAGCTCTCAATTTTAATAGAATAAAACATGGAATCAAATATTTCAGAGTCATATAATACATAAGCAAGTTGATCCTACATGAAATGTCAAAAAATACTTGTCCTTCTTTTGCATATTATTCACCTATGTAGGCTTCCCAAGGTTAAACAATATCATTTTTAGGTCAAATAACATGACGTTTTGTTAGAGCACACTCATGTCTTGACCTTTATACTATAATGTGCCGTCGAGATGCTCTTTGTCTACTACATTCACAACTACCTCAAATACTAGCTGACCAACTTTTACACCAATAAAACACAACCAAAACTAAACAGAGCAAACATATAGATGTTTTATCCATCAAGAATCCGGGCAAATACATTATGCCCGGATTCTATGTGGTCTATATGGACTGGAAATAATTTTAGAGGTTTTTTCTTAGGTTTGGATGATTTGAGCCGGTTACGGCATTTTTAGCTGTTCTTGGTAGGTTTTTATCAGTTTTGATCGGGTTTAGTCGCTTTTGACCAATGCTTGCCTGGATAAAAGTACTCCTTTTTTCAAGCATCCATTTTCTTAGTTGTGGTCTTGAAACGGAGTCATGTCTCACATGTTATGACCATTTTATTGCAACCCACGTTTTCAGATAATTTCAATATAAATTTGTTTTTGTATGTTAGCGATTGTGTTTGGTAATCTATTTCTTTATAGCTCTCAATTTTAATAGAATAAAACATGGAATCAAATATTTCAGAGTCATATAATACATAAGCAAGTTGATCCTACATGAAATGTCAAAAAATACTTGTCCTTCTTTTGCATATTATTCTCCTATGTAGGCTTCCCAATGTTAAACAATATCATTTTTAGGTCAAATAACATGACGTTTTGTTAGAGCACACTCATGTCTTGACCTTTATACTATAATGTGCCGTCGAGATGCTATTTGTCTACTACATTCACAACTACCTCAAATACTAGCTGACCAACTTTTACACCAATAAAACACAACCAAAACTAAACAGAGCAAACATATAGATGTGTTTTATCCATCAAGAATCCGGGAAAATACATTATGCCCGGATTTTATGTGGTCTATATGGACTGGAAATTATTTTAGAGGTTTTTTCTTAGGTTTGGATGATTTGAGCCGGTTACGGCATTTTTAGCTGTTCTTGGTAGGTTTTTATCAGTTTTTGATCGGGTTTAGTCGCTTTTGACCAATGCTTGCCTGGATAAAAGTACTCCTTTTTTCAAGCATCCATTTTCTTAGTTGTGGTCTTGAAACGGAGTCATGTATCACATGTTATGACCATTTTATTGCAACCCACGTTTTCAGATAATTTCCATATAAATTTGTTTTTATATGTTAGCGATTGTGTTTGGTAATCTATTTCTTGATAGCTCTCAATTTTAATAGAATAAAACATGGAATCAAATATTTCAGAGTCATATAATACATAGGCAAGTTGATCCTACATGAAATGTCAAAAAATACTTGTCCTTCTTTTGCATATTATTCACCTATGTAGGCTTCCCAAGGTTAAACAATATCATTTTTAGGTCACATAACATGACGTTTTGTTAGAGCACACTCTTGATAGCTCTCAATTTTAATAGAATAAAACATGGAATCAAATATTTCAGAGTCATATAATACATAAGCAAGTTGATCCTACATGAAATGTCAAAAAATACTTGTCCTTCTTTTGCATATTATTCACCTATGTAGGCTTCCCAAGGTTAAACAATATCATTTTTAGGTCAAATAACATGACGTTTTGTTAGAGCACACTCATGTCTTGACCTTTATATTATAATGTGCCGTCGAGATGCTCTTTGTCTACTACATTCACAACTACCTCAAATACTACCTGACCAACTTTTACACCAATAAAACACAACCAAAACTAAACAGAGCAAACATATAGATGTTTTATCCATCAAGAATCCGGGCAAATACATTATGCCCGGATACTATGTGGTCTATATGGACTGGAAATAATTTTAGAGGTTTTTTCTTAGGTTTGGATGATTTGAGCCGGTTACGCCATTTTTAGCTGTTCTTGGTAGGTTTTTATCAGTTTTGATCGGGTTTAGTCGCTTTTGACCAATGCTTGCCTGGATAAAAGTACTCCTTTTTTCAAGCATCCATTTTCTTAGTTGTGGTCTTGAAACGGAGTCATGTCTCACATGTTATGACCATTTTATTGCAACCCACGTTTTCAGATAATTTCAATATAAATTTGTTTTTGTATGTTAGCGATTGTGTTTGGTAATCTATTTCTTGATAGCTCTCAATTTTAATAGAATAAAACATGGAATCAAATATTTCAGAGTCATATAATACATAAGCAAGTTGATCCTACATGAAATGTCAAAAAATACTTGTCCTTCTTTTGCATATTATTCACCTATGTAGGCTTCCCAATGTTAAACAATATCATTTTTAGGTCAAATAACATGACGTTTTGTTAGAGCACACTCATGTCTTGACCTTTATACTATAATGTGCCGTCGAGATGCTATTTGTCTACTACATTCACAACTACCTCAAATACTAGCTGACCAACTTTTACACCAATAAAACACAACCAAAACTAAACAGAGCAAACATATAGATGTGTTTTATCCATCAAGAATCCGGGCAAATACATTATGCCCGGATTTTATGTGGTCTATATGGACTGGAAATAATTTTAGAGGTTTTTTCTTAGGTTTGGATGATTTGAGCCGGTTACGGCATTTTTAGCTGTTCTTGGTAGGTTTTTATCAGTTTTTGATCGGGTTTAGTCGCTTTTGACCAATGCTTGCCTGGATAAAAGTACTCCTTTTTTCAAGCATCCATTTTCTTAGTTGTGGTCTTGAAACAGAGTCATGTATCACATGTTATGACCATTTTATTACAACCCACGTTTTCAGATAATTTCAATATAAATTTGTTTTTGTATGTTAGCGATTGTGTTTGGTAATCTATTTCTTGATAGCTCTCAATTTTAATAGAATAAAACATGGAATCAAATATTTCAGAGTCATATAATACATAAGCAAGTTGATCCTACATGAAATGTCAAAAAACACTTGTCCTTCTTTTGCATATTATTCACCTATGTAGGCTTCCCAATGTTAAACAATATCATTTTTAGGTCAAATAACATGACGTTTTGTTAGAGCACACTCATGTCTTGACCTTTATACTATAATGTGCCGTCGAGATGCTCTTTGTCTACTACATTCACAACTACCTCAAATACTAGCTGACCAACTTTTACACCAATAAAACACAACCAAAACTAAACAGAGCAAACATATAGATGTTTTATCCATCAAGAATCCGGGCAAATACATTATGCCCGGATTCTATGTGGTCTATATGGACTGGAAATAATTTTAGAGGTTTTTTCTTAGGTTTGGATGATTTGAGCCGGTTACGGCATTTTTAGCTGTTCTTGGTAGGTTTTTATCAGTTTTTGATCGGGTTTAGTCGCTTTTGACCAATGCTTGCCTGAATAAAAGTACTCCTTTTTTCAAGCATCCATTTTCATAGTTGTGGTCTTGAAACGGAGTCATGTAGCACATGTTATGACCATTTTATTGCAACCTACGTTTTCAGATAATTTCAATATAAATTTGTTTTTGTATGTTAGCGATTGTGTTTGGTAATCTATTTCTTGATAGCTCTCAATTTTAATAGAATAAAACATGGAATCAAATATTTCAGAGTCATATAATACATAAGCAAGTTGATCCTACATGAAATGTCAAAAAAACACTTGTCCTTCTTTTGCATATTATTCACCTATGTAGGCTTCCCAATGTTAAACAATATCATTTTTGGGTCAAATAACATTACGTTTTGTTAGAGCACACTCATGTCTTGATCTATATACTATAATGTGCCGTCGAGATGCTCTTTGTCTACCACATTCACAACTACCTCAAATACTAGCTGACCAACTTTTACACCAATAAAACACAACCAAAACTAAACAGAGCAAACATATAGATGTGTTTTATCCATCAAGAATCCGGGCAAATACATTATGCGCGGATTCTATATGGTCTATATGGACTGGAAATAAATTTAGTGGTTTTTTCTTAGGTTTGGATGATTTGAGCCGGTTACGGCATTTTTAGCTGTTCTTGGTAGGTTTTTATCAGTTTTTGATCGGGTTTAGTCGCTTTTGACCAATGCTTGCCTGAATAAAAGTACTCCTTTTTTCAAGCATCCATTTTCATAGTTGTGGTCTTGAAACGGAGTCATGTAGCACATGTTATGACCATTTTATTGCAACCTACGTTTTCAGATAATTTCAATATAAATTTGTTTTTGTATGTTAGTGATTGTGTTTGGTAATCTATTTCTTGATAGCTCTCAATTTTAATAGAATAAAACATGGAATCAAATATTTCAGAGTCATATAATACATAAGCAAGTTGATCCTACATGAAATGTCAAAAAAACACTTGTCCTTCTTTTGCATATTATTCACCTATGTAGGCTTCCCAATGTTAAACAATATCATTTTTGGGTCAAATAACATTACGTTTTGTTAGAGCACACTCATGTCTTGATCTATATACTATAATGTGCCGTCGAGATGCTCTTTGTCTACCACATTCACAACTACCTCAAATACTAGCTGACCAACTTTTACACCAATAAAACACAACCAAAACTAAACAGAGCAAACATATAGATGTGTTTTATCCATCAAGAATCCGGGCAAATACATTATGCGCGGATTCTATATGGTCTATATGGACTGGAAATAAATTTAGTGGTTTTTTCTTAGGTTTGGATGATTTGAGCCGGTTACGGCATTTTTAGCTGTTCTTGGTAGGTTTTTATCAGTTTTTGATCGGGTTTAGTCGCTTTTGACCAATGCTTGCCTGGATAAAAGTACTCCTTTTTTCAAGCATCCATTTTCTTAGTTGTGGTCTTGAAACGGAGTCATGTATCACATGTTATGACCATTTTATTGCAACCCACGTTTTCAGATAATTTCAATATAAATTTGTTTTTGTATGTTAGCGATTGTGTTTGGTAATCTATTTCTTGATAGCTCTCAATTTTAATAGAATAAAACATGGAATCAAATATTTCAGAGTCATATAATACATAAGCAAGTTGATCCTACATGAAATGTCAAAAAATACTTGTCCTTCTTTTGCATATTATTCACCTATGTAGGCTTCCCAAGGTTAAACAATATCATTTTTAGGTCAAATAACATGACGTTTTGTTAGAGCACACTCTTGATAGCTCTCAATTTTAATAGAATAAAACATGGAATCAAATAATTCAGAGTCATATAATACATAAGCAAGTTGATCCTACATGAAATGTCAAAAAATACTTGTCCTTCTTTTGCATATTATTCACCTATGTAGGCTTCCCAAGGTTAAACAATATCATTTTTAGGTCAAATAACATGACGTTTTGTTAGAGCACACTCATGTCTTGACCTTTATACTATAATGTGCCGTCGAGATGCTCTTTGTCTACTACATTCACAACTACCTCAAATACTAGCTGACCAACTTTTACACCAATAAAACACAACCAAAACTAAACAGAGCAAACATATAGATGTTTTATCCATCAAGAATCCGGGCAAATACATTATGCCCGGATTCTATGTGGTCTATATGGACTGGAAATAATTTTAGAGGTTTTTTCTTAGGTTTGGATGATTTGAGCCGGTTACGGCATTTTTAGCTGTTCTTGGTAGGTTTTTATCAGTTTTGATCGGGTTTAGTCGCTTTTGACCAATGCTTGCCTGGATAAAAGTACTCCTTTTTTCAAGCATCCATTTTCTTAGTTGTGGTCTTGAAACGGAGTCATGTCTCACATGTTATGACCATTTTATTGCAACCCACGTTTTCAGATAATTTCAATATAAATTTGTTTTTGTATGTTAGCGATTGTGTTTGGTAATCTATTTCTTTATAGCTCTCAATTTTAATAGAATAAAACATGGAATCAAATATTTCAGAGTCATATAATACATAAGCAAGTTGATCCTACATGAAATGTCAAAAAATACTTGTCCTTCTTTTGCATATTATTCACCTATGTAGGCTTCCCAATGTTAAACAATATCATTTTTAGGTCAAATAACATGACGTTTTGTTAGAGCACACTCATGTCTTGACCTTTATACTATAATGTGCCGTCGAGATGCTATTTGTCTACTACATTCACAACTACCTCAAATACTAGCTGACCAACTTTTACACCAATAAAACACAACCAAAACTAAACAGAGCAAACATATAGATGTGTTTTATCCATCAAGAATCCGGGCAAATACATTATGCCCGGATTTTATGTGGTCTATATGGACTGGAAATTATTTTAGAGGTTTTTTCTTAGGTTTGGATGATTTGAGCCGGTTACGGCATTTTTAGCTGTTCTTGGTAGGTTTTTATCAGTTTTTGATCGGGTTTAGTCGCTTTTGACCAATGCTTGCCTGGATAAAAGTACTCCTTTTTTCAAGCATCCATTTTCTTAGTTGTGGTCTTGAAACGGAGTCATGTATCACATGTTATGACCATTTTATTGCAACCCACGTTTTCAGATAATTTCCATATAAATTTGTTTTTATATGTTAGCGATTGTGTTTGGTAATCTATTTCTTGATAGCTCTCAATTTTAATAGAATAAAACATGGAATCAAATATTTCAGAGTCATATAATACATAGGCAAGTTGATCCTACATGAAATGTCAAAAAATACTTGTCCTTCTTTTGCATATTATTCACCTATGTAGGCTTCCCAAGGTTAAACAATATCATTTTTAGGTCACATAACATGACGTTTTGTTAGAGCACACTCTTGATAGCTCTCAATTTTAATAGAATAAAACATGGAATCAAATATTTCAGAGTCATATAATACATAAGCAAGTTGATCCTACATGAAATGTCAAAAAATACTTGTCCTTCTTTTGCATATTATTCACCTATGTAGGCTTCCCAAGGTTAAACAATATCATTTTTAGGTCAAATAACATGACGTTTTGTTAGAGCACATTCATGTCTTGACCTTTATATTATAATGTGCCGTCGAGATGCTCTTTGTCTACTACATTCACAACTACCTCAAATACTACCTGACCAACTTTTACACCAATAAAACACAACCAAAACTAAACAGAGCAAACATATAGATGTTTTATCCATCAAGAATCCGGGCAAATACATTATGCCCGGATACTATGTGGTCTATATGGACTGGAAATAATTTTAGAGGTTTTTTCTTAGGTTTGGATGATTTGAGCCGGTTACGGCATTTTTAGCTGTTCTTGGTAGGTTTTTATCAGTTTTGATCGGGTTTAGTCGCTTTTGACCAATGCTTGCCTGGATAAAAGTACTCCTTTTTTCAAGCATCCATTTTCTTAGTTGTGGTCTTGAAACGGAGTCATGTCTCACATGTTATGACCATTTTATTGCAACCCACGTTTTCAGATAATTTCAATATAAATTTGTTTTTGTATGTTAGCGATTGTGTTTGGTAATCTATTTCTTGATAGCTCTCAATTTTAATAGAATAAAACATGGAATCAAATATTTCAGAGTCATATAATACATAAGCAAGTTGATCCTACATGAAATGTCAAAAAATACTTGTCCTTCTTTTGCATATTATTCACCTATGTAGGCTTCCCAATGTTAAACAATATCATTTTTAGGTCAAATAACATGACGTTTTGTTAGAGCACACTCATGTCTTGACCTTTATACTATAATGTGCCGTCGAGATGCTATTTGTCTACTACATTCACAACTACCTCAAATACTAGCTGACCAACTTTTACACCAATAAAACACAACCAAAACTAAACAGAGCAAACATATAGATGTGTTTTATCCATCAAGAATCCGGGCAAATACATTATGCCCGGATTTTATGTGGTCTATATGGACTGGAAATAATTTTAGAGGTTTTTTCTTAGGTTTGGATGATTTGAGCCGGTTACGGCATTTTTAGCTGTTCTTGGTAGGTTTTTATCAGTTTTTGATCGGGTTTAGTCGCTTTTGACCAATGCTTGCCTGGATAAAAGTACTCCTTTTTTCAAGCATCCATTTTCTTAGTTGTGGTCTTGAAACAGAGTCATGTATCACATGTTATGACCATTTTATTACAACCCACGTTTTCAGATAATTTCAATATAAATTTGTTTTTGTATGTTAGCGATTGTGTTTGGTAATCTATTTCTTGATAGCTCTCAATTTTAATAGAATAAAACATGGAATCAAATATTTCAGAGTCATATAATACATAAGCAAGTTGATCCTACATGAAATGTCAAAAAACACTTGTCCTTCTTTTGCATATTATTCACCTATGTAGGCTTCCCAATGTTAAACAATATCATTTTTAGGTCAAATAACATGACGTTTTGTTAGAGCACACTCATGTCTTGACCTTTATACTATAATGTGCCGTCGAGATGCTCTTTGTCTACTACATTCACAACTACCTCAAATACTAGCTGACCAACTTTTACACCAATAAAACACAACCAAAACTAAACAGAGCAAACATATAGATGTTTTATCCATCAAGAATCCGGGCAAATACATTATGCCCGGATTCTATGTGGTCTATATGGACTGGAAATAATTTTAGAGGTTTTTTCTTAGGTTTGGATGATTTGAGCCGGTTACGGCATTTTTAGCTGTTCTTGGTAGGTTTTTATCAGTTTTTGATCGGGTTTAGTCGCTTTTGACCAATGCTTGCCTGAATAAAAGTACTCCTTTTTTCAAGCATCCATTTTCATAGTTGTGGTCTTGAAACGGAGTCATGTAGCACATGTTATGACCATTTTATTGCAACCTACGTTTTCAGATAATTTCAATATAAATTTGTTTTTGTATGTTAGCGATTGTGTTTGGTAATCTATTTCTTGATAGCTCTCAATTTTAATAGAATAAAACATGGAATCAAATATTTCAGAGTCATATAATACATAAGCAAGTTGATCCTACATGAAATGTCAAAAAAACACTTGTCCTTCTTTTGCATATTATTCACCTATGTAGGCTTCCCAATGTTAAACAATATCATTTTTGGGTCAAATAACATTACGTTTTGTTAGAGCACACTCATGTCTTGATCTATATACTATAATGTGCCGTCGAGATGCTCTTTGTCTACCACATTCACAACTACCTCAAATACTAGCTGACCAACTTTTACACCAATAAAACACAACCAAAACTAAACAGAGCAAACATATAGATGTGTTTTATCCATCAAGAATCCGGGCAAATACATTATGCGCGGATTCTATATGGTCTATATGGACTGGAAATAAATTTAGTGGTTTTTTCTTAGGTTTGGATGATTTGAGCCGGTTACGGCATTTTTAGCTGTTCTTGGTAGGTTTTTATCAGTTTTTGATCGGGTTTAGTCGCTTTTGACCAATGCTTGCCTGGATAAAAGTACTCCTTTTTTCAAGCATCCATTTTCTTAGTTGTGGTCTTGAAACGGAGTCATGTGTCACATGTTATGACCATTTTATTGCAACCCACGTTTTCAGATAATTTCAATATAAATTTGTTTTTGTATGTTAGCGATTGTGTTTGGTAATCTATTTCTTGATAGCTCTCAATTTTAATAGAATAAAACATGGAATCAAATATTTCAGAGTCATATAATACATAAGCAAGTTGATCCTACATGAAATGTCAAAAAATACTTGTCCTTCTTTTGCATATTATTCACCTATGTAGGCTTCCCAAGGTTAAACAATATCATTTTTAGGTCAAATAACATGACGTTTTGTTAGAGCACACTCTTGATAGCTCTCAATTTTAATAGAATAAAACATGGAATCAAATAATTCAGAGTCATATAATACATAAGCAAGTTGATCCTACATGAAATGTCAAAAAATACTTGTCCTTCTTTTGCATATTATTCACCTATGTAGGCTTCCCAAGGTTAAACAATATCATTTTTAGGTCAAATAACATGACGTTTTGTTAGAGCACACTCATGTCTTGACCTTTATACTATAATGTGCCGTCGAGATGCTCTTTGTCTACTACATTCACAACTACCTCAAATACTAGCTGACCAACTTTTACACCAATAAAACACAACCAAAACTAAACAGAGCAAACATATAGATGTTTTATCCATCAAGAATCCGGGCAAATACATTATGCCCGGATTCTATGTGGTCTATATGGACTGGAAATAATTTTAGAGGTTTTTTCTTAGGTTTGGATGATTTGAGCCGGTTACGGCATTTTTAGCTGTTCTTGGTAGGTTTTTATCAGTTTTGATCGGGTTTAGTCGCTTTTGACCAATGCTTGCCTGGATAAAAGTACTCCTTTTTTCAAGCATCCATTTTCTTAGTTGTGGTCTTGAAACGGAGTCATGTCTCACATGTTATGACCATTTTATTGCAACCCACGTTTTCAGATAATTTCAATATAAATTTGTTTTTGTATGTTAGCGATTGTGTTTGGTAATCTATTTCTTGATAGCTCTCAATTTTAATAGAATAAAACATGGAATCAAATATTTCAGAGTCATATAATACATAAGCAAGTTGATCCTACATGAAATGTCAAAAAATACTTGTCCTTCTTTTGCATATTATTCACCTATGTAGGCTTCCCAATGTTAAACAATATCATTTTTAGGTCAAATAACATGACGTTTTGTTAGAGCACACTCATGTCTTGACCTTTATACTATAATGTGCCGTCGAGATGCTATTTGTCTACTACATTCACAACTACCTCAAATACTAGCTGACCAACTTTTACACCAATAAAACACAACCAAAACTAAACAGAGCAAACATATAGATGTGTTTTATCCATCAAGAATCCGGGCAAATACATTATGCCCGGATTTTATGTGGTCTATATGGACTGGAAATTATTTTAGAGGTTTTTTCTTAGGTTTGGATGATTTGAGCCGGTTACGGCATTTTTAGCTGTTCTTGGTAGGTTTTTATCAGTTTTTGATCGGGTTTAGTCGCTTTTGACCAATGCTTGCCTGGATAAAAGTACTCCTTTTTTCAAGCATCCATTTTCTTAGTTGTGGTCTTGAAACGGAGTCATGTATCACATGTTATGACCATTTTATTGCAACCCACGTTTTCAGATAATTTCCATATAAATTTGTTTTTATATGTTAGCGATTGTGTTTGGTAATCTATTTCTTGATAGCTCTCAATTTTAATAGAATAAAACATGGAATCAAATATTTCAGAGTCATATAATACATAAGCAAGTTGATCCTACATGAAATGTCAAAAAATACTTGTCCTTCTTTTGCATATTATTCACCTATGTAGGCTTCCCAAGGTTATACAATATCATTTTTATGTCACATAACATGACGTTTTGTTAGAGCACACTCTTGATAGCTCTCAATTTTAATAGAATAAAACATGGAATCAAATATTTCAGAGTCATATAATACATAAGCAAGTTGATCCTACATGAAATGTCAAAAAATACTTGTCCTTCTTTTGCATATTATTCACCTATGTAGGCTTCCCAAGGTTAAACAATATCATTTTTAGGTCAAATAACATGACGTTTTGTTAGAGCACACTCATGTCTTGACCTTTATACTATAATGTGCCGTCGAGATGCTCTTTGTCTACTACATTCACAACTACCTCAAATACTACCTGACCAACTTTTACACCAATAAAACACAACCAAAACTAAACAGAGCAAACATATAGATGTTTTATCCATCAAGAATCCGGGCAAATACATTATGCCCGGATACTATGTGGTCTATATGGACTGGAAATAATTTTAGAGGTTTTTTCTTAGGTTTGGATGATTTGAGCCGGTTACGGCATTTTTAGCTGTTCTTGGTAGGTTTTTATCAGTTTTGATCGGGTTTAGTCGCTTTTGACCAATGCTTGCCTGGATAAAAGTACTCCTTTTTTCAAGCATCCATTTTCTTAGTTGTGGTCTTGAAACGGAGTCATGTCTCACATGTTATGACCATTTTATTGCAACCCACGTTTTCAGATAATTTCAATATAAATTTGTTTTTGTATGTTAGCGATTGTGTTTGGTAATCTATTTCTTGATAGCTCTCAATTTTAATAGAATAAAACATGGAATCAAATATTTCAGAGTCATATAATACATAAGCAAGTTGATCCTACATGAAATGTCAAAAGATACTTGTCCTTCTTTTGCATATTATTCACCTATGTAGGCTTCCCAATGTTAAACAATATCATTTTTAGGTCAAATAACATGACGTTTTGTTAGAGCACACTCATGTCTTGACCTTTATACTATAATGTGCCGTCGAGATGCTATTTGTCTACTACATTCACAACTACCTCAAATACTAGCTGACCAACTTTTACACCAATAAAACACAACCAAAACTAAACAGAGCAAACATATAGATGTGTTTTATCCATCAAGAATCCGGGCAAATACATTATGCCCGGATTTTATGTGGTCTATATGGACTGGAAATAATTTTAGAGGTTTTTTCTTAGGTTTGGATGATTTGAGCCGGTTACGGCATTTTTAGCTGTTCTTGGTAGGTTTTTATCAGTTTTTGATCGGGTTTAGTCGCTTTTGACCAATGCTTGCCTGGATAAAAGTACTCCTTTTTTCAAGCATCCATTTTCTTAGTTGTGGTCTTGAAACAGAGTCATGTATCACATGTTATGACCATTTTATTACAACCCACGTTTTCAGATAATTTCAATATAAATTTGTTTTTGTATGTTAGCGATTGTGTTTGGTAATCTATTTCTTGATAGCTCTCAATTTTAATAGAATAAAACATGGAATCAAATATTTCAGAGTCATATAATACATAAGCAAGTTGATCCTACATGAAATGTCAAAAAACACTTGTCCTTCTTTTGCATATTATTCACCTATGTAGGCTTCCCAATGTTAAACAATATCATTTTTAGGTCAAATAACATGACGTTTTGTTAGAGCACACTCATGTCTTGACCTTTATACTATAATGTGCCGTCGAGATGCTCTTTGTCTACTACATTCACAACTACCTCAAATACTAGCTGACCAACTTTTACACCAATAAAACACAACCAAAACTAAACAGAGCAAACATATAGATGTTTTATCCATCAAGAATCCGGGCAAATACATTATGCCCGGATTCTATGTGGTCTATATGGACTGGAAATAATTTTAGAGGTTTTTTCTTAGGTTTGGATGATTTGAGCCGGTTACGGCATTTTTAGCTGTTCTTGGTAGGTTTTTATCAGTTTTTGATCGGGTTTAGTCGCTTTTGACCAATGCTTGCCTGAATAAAAGTACTCCTTTTTTCAAGCATCCATTTTCATAGTTGTGGTCTTGAAACGGAGTCATGTAGCACATGTTATGACCATTTTATTGCAACCTACGTTTTCAGATAATTTCAATATAAATTTGTTTTTGTATGTTAGCGATTGTGTTTGGTAATCTATTTCTTGATAGCTCTCAATTTTAATAGAATAAAACATGGAATCAAATATTTCAGAGTCATATAATACATAAGCAAGTTGATCCTACATGAAATGTCAAAAAAACACTTGTCCTTCTTTTGCATATTATTCACCTATGTAGGCTTCCCAATGTTAAACAATATCATTTTTGGGTCAAATAACATTACGTTTTGTTAGAGCACACTCATGTCTTGATCTATATACTATAATGTGCCGTCGAGATGCTCTTTGTCTACCACATTCACAACTACCTCAAATACTAGCTGACCAACTTTTACACCAATAAAACACAACCAAAACTAAACAGAGCAAACATATAGATGTGTTTTATCCATCAAGAATCCGGGCAAATACATTATGCGCGGATTCTATATGGTCTATATGGACTGGAAATAAA
Organism: Glebionis coronaria; assembly: GCA_025667525.1. Taxonomy (NCBI): domain Eukaryota; kingdom Viridiplantae; phylum Streptophyta; class Magnoliopsida; order Asterales; family Asteraceae; genus Glebionis; species Glebionis coronaria. Next base: position 982,530 of record JANFOE010000944.1, on the reverse strand, counting down.
TTTAGTGGTTTTTTCTTAGGTTTGGATGATTTGAGCCGGTTACGGCATTTTTAGCTGTTCTTGGTAGGTTTTTATCAGTTTTTGATCGGGTTTAGTCGCTTTTGACCAATGCTTGCCTGGATAAAAGTACTCCTTTTTTCAAGCATCCATTTTCTTAGTTGTGGTCTTGAAACGGAGTCATGTGTCACATGTTATGACCATTTTATTGCAACCCACGTTTTCAGATAATTTCAATATAAATTTGTTTTTGTATGTTAGCGATTGTGTTTGGTAATCTATTTCTTGATAGCTCTCAATTTTAATAGAATAAAACATGGAATCAAATATTTCAGAGTCATATAATACATAAGCAAGTTGATCCTACATGAAATGTCAAAAAATACTTGTCCTTCTTTTGCATATTATTCACCTATGTAGGCTTCCCAAGGTTAAACAATATCATTTTTAGGTCAAATAACATGACGTTTTGTTAGAGCACACTCTTGATAGCTCTCAATTTTAATAGAATAAAACATGGAATCAAATAATTCAGAGTCATATAATACATAAGCAAGTTGATCCTACATGAAATGTCAAAAAATACTTGTCCTTCTTTTGCATATTATTCACCTATGTAGGCTTCCCAAGGTTAAACAATATCATTTTTAGGTCAAATAACATGACGTTTTGTTAGAGCACACTCATGTCTTGACCTTTATACTATAATGTGCCGTCGAGATGCTCTTTGTCTACTACATTCACAACTACCTCAAATACTAGCTGACCAACTTTTACACCAATAAAACACAACCAAAACTAAACAGAGCAAACATATAGATGTTTTATCCATCAAGAATCCGGGCAAATACATTATGCCCGGATTCTATGTGGTCTATATGGACTGGAAATAATTTTAGAGGTTTTTTCTTAGGTTTGGATGATTTGAGCCGGTTACGGCATTTTTAGCTGTTCTTGGTAGGTTTTTATCAGTTTTGATCGGGTTTAGTCGCTTTTGACCAATGCTTGCCTGGATAAAAGTACTCCTTTTTTCAAGCATCCATTTTCTTAGTTGTGGTCTTGAAACGGAGTCATGTCTCACATGTTATGACCATTTTATTGCAACCCACGTTTTCAGATAATTTCAATATAAATTTGTTTTTGTATGTTAGCGATTGTGTTTGGTAATCTATTTCTTGATAGCTCTCAATTTTAATAGAATAAAACATGGAATCAAATATTTCAGAGTCATATAATACATAAGCAAGTTGATCCTACATGAAATGTCAAAAAATACTTGTCCTTCTTTTGCATATTATTCACCTATGTAGGCTTCCCAATGTTAAACAATATCATTTTTAGGTCAAATAACATGACGTTTTGTTAGAGCACACTCATGTCTTGACCTTTATACTATAATGTGCCGTCGAGATGCTATTTGTCTACTACATTCACAACTACCTCAAATACTAGCTGACCAACTTTTACACCAATAAAACACAACCAAAACTAAACAGAGCAAACATATAGATGTGTTTTATCCATCAAGAATCCGGGCAAATACATTATGCCCGGATTTTATGTGGTCTATATGGACTGGAAATTATTTTAGAGGTTTTTTCTTAGGTTTGGATGATTTGAGCCGGTTACGGCATTTTTAGCTGTTCTTGGTAGGTTTTTATCAGTTTTTGATCGGGTTTAGTCGCTTTTGACCAATGCTTGCCTGGATAAAAGTACTCCTTTTTTCAAGCATCCATTTTCTTAGTTGTGGTCTTGAAACGGAGTCATGTATCACATGTTATGACCATTTTATTGCAACCCACGTTTTCAGATAATTTCCATATAAATTTGTTTTTATATGTTAGCGATTGTGTTTGGTAATCTATTTCTTGATAGCTCTCAATTTTAATAGAATAAAACATGGAATCAAATATTTCAGAGTCATATAATACATAAGCAAGTTGATCCTACATGAAATGTCAAAAAATACTTGTCCTTCTTTTGCATATTATTCACCTATGTAGGCTTCCCAAGGTTATACAATATCATTTTTATGTCACATAACATGACGTTTTGTTAGAGCACACTCTTGATAGCTCTCAATTTTAATAGAATAAAACATGGAATCAAATATTTCAGAGTCATATAATACATAAGCAAGTTGATCCTACATGAAATGTCAAAAAATACTTGTCCTTCTTTTGCATATTATTCACCTATGTAGGCTTCCCAAGGTTAAACAATATCATTTTTAGGTCAAATAACATGACGTTTTGTTAGAGCACACTCATGTCTTGACCTTTATACTATAATGTGCCGTCGAGATGCTCTTTGTCTACTACATTCACAACTACCTCAAATACTACCTGACCAACTTTTACACCAATAAAACACAACCAAAACTAAACAGAGCAAACATATAGATGTTTTATCCATCAAGAATCCGGGCAAATACATTATGCCCGGATACTATGTGGTCTATATGGACTGGAAATAATTTTAGAGGTTTTTTCTTAGGTTTGGATGATTTGAGCCGGTTACGGCATTTTTAGCTGTTCTTGGTAGGTTTTTATCAGTTTTGATCGGGTTTAGTCGCTTTTGACCAATGCTTGCCTGGATAAAAGTACTCCTTTTTTCAAGCATCCATTTTCTTAGTTGTGGTCTTGAAACGGAGTCATGTCTCACATGTTATGACCATTTTATTGCAACCCACGTTTTCAGATAATTTCAATATAAATTTGTTTTTGTATGTTAGCGATTGTGTTTGGTAATCTATTTCTTGATAGCTCTCAATTTTAATAGAATAAAACATGGAATCAAATATTTCAGAGTCATATAATACATAAGCAAGTTGATCCTACATGAAATGTCAAAAGATACTTGTCCTTCTTTTGCATATTATTCACCTATGTAGGCTTCCCAATGTTAAACAATATCATTTTTAGGTCAAATAACATGACGTTTTGTTAGAGCACACTCATGTCTTGACCTTTATACTATAATGTGCCGTCGAGATGCTATTTGTCTACTACATTCACAACTACCTCAAATACTAGCTGACCAACTTTTACACCAATAAAACACAACCAAAACTAAACAGAGCAAACATATAGATGTGTTTTATCCATCAAGAATCCGGGAAAATACATTATGCCCGGATTTTATGTGGTCTATATGGACTGGAAATAATTTTAGAGGTTTTTTCTTAGGTTTGGATGATTTGAGCCGGTTACGGCATTTTTAGCTGTTCTTGGTAGGTTTTTATCAGTTTTTGTTCGGGTTTAGTCGCTTTTGACCAATGCTTGCCTGGATAAAAGTACTCCTTTTTTCAAGCATCCATTTTCTTAGTTGTGGTCTTGAAACAGATTCATGTATCACATGTTATGACCATTTTATTACAACCCACGTTTTCAGATAATTTCAATATAAATTTGTTTTTGTATGTTAGCGATTGTGTTTGGTAATCTATTTCTTGATAGCTCTCAATTTTAATAGAATAAAACATGGAATCAAATATTTCAGAGTCATATAATACATAAGCAAGTTGATCCTACATGAAATGTCAAAAAACACTTGTCCTTCTTTTGCATATTATTCACCTATGTAGGCTTCCCAATGTTAAACAATATCATTTTTAGGTCAAATAACATGACGTTTTGTTAGAGCACACTCATGTCTTGACCTTTATACTATAATGTGCCGTCGAGATGCTCTTTGTCTACTACATTCACAACTACCTCAAATACTAGCTGACCAACTTTTACACCAATAAAACACAACCAAAACTAAACAGAGCAAACATATAGATGTTTTATCCATCAAGAATCTGGGCAAATACATTATGCCCGGATTCTATGTGGTCTATATGGACTGGAAATAATTTTAGAGGTTTTTTCTTAGGTTTGGATGATTTGAGCCGGTTACGGCATTTTTAGCTGTTCTTGGTAGGTTTTTATCAGTTTTTGATCGGGATTAGTCGCTTTTGACCAATGCTTGCCTGAATAAAAGTACTCCTTTTTTCAAGCATCCATTTTCATAGTTGTGGTCTTGAAACGGAGTCATGTATCACATGTTATGACCATTTTATTGCAACCCACATTTTCAGATAATTTCAATATAAATTTGTTTTTGTATGTTAGCGATTGTGTTTGGTAATCTATTTCTTGATAGCTCTCAATTTTAATAGAATAAAACATGGAATCAAATATTTCAGAGTCATATAATACATAAGCAAGTTGATCCTACATGAAATGTCAAAAAAACACTTGTCCTTCTTTTGCATATTATTCACCTATGTAGGCTTCCCAATGTTAAACAATATCATTTTTGGGTCAAATAACATGACGTTTTGTTAGAGCACACTCATGTCTTGATCTTTATACTATAATGTGCCGTCGAGATGCTCTTTGTCTACTACATTCACAACTACCTCAAATACTAGCTGACCAACTTTTACACCAATAAAACACAACCAAAACTAAACAGAGCAAACATATAGATGTGTTTTATCCATCAAGAATCCGGGCAAATACATTATGCGCGGATTCTATGTGGTCTATATGGACTGGAAATAAATTTAGTGGTTTTTTCTTAGGTTTGGATGATTTGAGCCGGTTACGGCATTTTTAGCTGTTCTTGGTAGGTTTTTATCAGTTTTTGATCGGGTTTAGTCGCTTTTGACCAATGCTTGCCTGGATAAAAGTACTCCTTTTTTCAAGCATCCATTTTCTTAGTTGTGGTCTTGAAACGGAGTCATGTATCACATGTTATGACCATTTTATTGCAACCCACGTTTTCAGATAATTTCAATATAAATTTGTTTTTGTATGTTAGCGATTGTGTTTGGTAATCTATTTCTTGAAAGCTCTCAATTTTAATAGAATAAAACATGGAATCAAATATTTCAGAGTCATATAATACATAAGCAAGTTGATCCTACATGAAATGTCAAAAAATACTTGTCCTTCTTTTGCATATTATTCACCTATGTAGGCTTCCCAAGGTTAAACAATATCATTTTTAGGTCAAATAACATGACGTTTTGTTAGAGCACACTCTTGATAGCTCTCAATTTTAATAGAATAAAACATGGAATCAAATATTTCAGAGTCATATAATACATAAGCAAGTTGATCCTACATGAAATGTCAAAAAATACTTGTCCTTCTTTTGCATATTATTCACCTATGTAGGCTTCCCAAGGTTAAACAATATCATTTTTAGGTCAAATAACATGACGTTTTGTTAGAGCACACTCATGTCTTGACCTTTATACTATAATGTGCCGTCGAGATGCTCTTTGTCTACTACATTCACAACTACCTCAAATACTAGCTGACCAACTTTTACACCAATAAAACACAACCAAAACTAAACAGAGCAAACATATAGATGTTTTATCCATCAAGAATCCGGGCAAATACATTATGCCCGGATTCTATGTGGTCTATATGAACTGGAAATAATTTTAGAGGTTTTTTCTTAGGTTTGGATGATTTGAGCCGGTTACGGCATTTTTAGCTGTTCTTGGTAGGTTTTTATCAGTTTTGATCGGGTTTAGTCGCTTTTGACCAATGCTTTCCTGGATAAAAGTACTCCTTTTTTCAAGCATCCATTTTCTTAGTTGTGGTCTTGAAACGGAGTCATGTCTCACGAGGAAAACAAACCCAAGCATAAAAGACGTGCCCAACTCACAATGGGTGTATATTGTAGGGTTATGTTTGTCACCTCCAGAAAGAGATAATTGATGTCTCATACTTTTGGACAATCTTCTTCCTCTTCAGATCCAATTAGTTCGACAATACCATTGTCTAACAAGCCTTGAAATGAATGACTTCCTCCTTTTAGAAGTCGAAATTTGTGCAAATTTTGAACCACCAACAGTAGATGCATGACCCTTTCAGCATTTCACCAGGGATACACACTTCTTTATTCTTGGTCTTTTCTTTGATTTCCATCATTTGAAGTACTTCTTCTATACGCAACTTATGCCCCAGCTCAGCCACAAATGAAGCAGATTCTTTGCAACTTCCTACCCAATCACTATCAACAATAATCTTAGCCATTTCGCTGAGTGAAGCTTTGGTGTCAAACTAATGTTTGCTTTCCACAGGCTAGAAGTATATCGGGAAGCCCTTCGCGTAAAAATTGTTGACGAAAGAGCAGTACCAGCCAAAACTATATTTCTAACTCGTCATCGCGTAAGCCTATTGAAGCTTAATAGACTCAAAATCTACTGAAGGACTATTAAAAACATTAATGAACCTTTATCTGCGCATATCGGGACACATTGGGACCCAGATGCACATCTAAGGAAAAACCAAGACTTAAGACGAGTTGTCTTAGTCAACCCAACCTTGTAAACTTAAAACTTGAGTTCAAAAGATTACACATTCAAGAAAAAGTGTCCTCACTTGTTCCCTGGACGAGTAACTTCATCTTAAGCTTTGAGGACAAAGCTAAAATAACGGGTAGGTGCTGTAAAACCCCAAAATTTAGGCTTTCAACACGTCACCGACTTCATTATTATTATCATTCATTATATAATATTTTAACGAACCACCTTTACAATACATCATCACGAGACTTATTACGTACAAAAATCATGATTTTAGTAGTGAAGTATTTTAAATTAATATTGTATAAACACTTTTACCTTAATGAATATCGTCATATTTAAAAGTACAACTTATAACTACACTCATAATTAAACTTATATTTAATTATTCTAAAGTATTTCGATAAAACGATTAATTAAATCGTTTAATATTCATTGTAACAATGAACATAGAAATTTAATGAGAAGTTATCAAAACGATATACTTATTTTTTTATTAAAACGATATACTTATTAAAACGGTAAATAATAGTCATTTAATTGAACGAATGCATTATCCCTAAGTATAAGTCATATAAATACTTTAAATAACTGAAGAAATCTGTTTAAAATCAATGGCGCAAACTTCGTAGAACTAATCGAATTTCATAAAACACGGACGAGCCCCGAACCATATTTTAACGAAAGTTGTAATAAAAATTGTATCCTTGTCCCTACGTTATCAGAAACCTTACACTTCGTTTTATAAAAGTTTTATATATAGGAACAAAAGTAGGGTATTATCTCATCCCCACAAACCCTAAACCTAAATAATAAAGCACACACCCCTCCTTTCTATTTAACAGCTGACACTTTTCCGGCCTTGATTCCGGCGACCGGAATCTTGCACAACCACCAACTTACCACTCAATCTATACTATGGACCACCAAACTACATCACCATTCTATCACCTTCACCACCCTCCACACGAATCATCACCACAGCTGTGGCCTTGATGACAGCCGCCACCCACTACCTTCCTGCTGAATACCACCCACTTCGTGTTTATCAGTCACCACCATCTTCACAACCACCATAATAGATCTGTTACCACCACGTTCATCAACATCTCGAGCCACTCACCATAGCAGTCGCTGGAAACCATCATACCACCACTTGCCACCACAAACAACCGTCGTTGTTGTCTCCCTCAAGCCACCCGCAGCCGTCACAATAAATCCAACCACTACCCATCATCGTCTTCAAAACCACGCAGCACCACCACCAGCTTCGTGATGGATCTGTAATCATCACACCCGTCTTTGTAAACCACGTCACCACCACCTCGTCCATTGTCAGCAGCACCGCGTCGCAGCCGTGATGGAGTTGTTGACAGAGTGTTTGGATCGAGCAGGAAACACCACTGGGAGAGTTTGTTTCGATGTTTCCATTAAGGGTGCGTTCGGGTTACCACAGCAGCAGCAAAGGTGCGTTTTGGCACGGGAAAAATATTAGCGGTACGAGTGCGTTTGGATCTGCTGGTTAACAGCAGTCGAGGTGTTTGGATCTACTGATTAGCATCAGCAGTTGGGGCGTTTGGATCCGCAGACTACCAGCAGGATGAGGGAGCGTTTGGATCTGTCGATTACGGGCTGCTGGTAGAGTCATAGGGCTGTTTGGGGTTAACAGCAAGCGTAAGGGGAGCGTTTGGGACTGTAGATTGACTTCAGGGGGCGTTTGGGACTGCAGATTGACTTCAGGGGGTCCTCATTTGTCGAGGACTTAACTGTCAAGTCTCAGTTTCGGGCAATATGGGAATGTAATTACCTTATAGTATTTGACTTTGTGCGATACTATGTTTGTGATGTTTGCGGTTCTAAACTTGACCTTTTATTATTTGGTACATTAATACATGGAACATATTGATATATCTGAACTTGATTATTATCAAACCTTATGAAATACTATATGGGATATTTGAGATCCTATACTTGATTTTTATATCAAACTTTGTGCAACACTATGTAGGACAATTTATTGTCCTGAACTATGATTTTACATAACTCTATGAATTCACCAACTTTATGTTGACTGTTTTAAGCATGTTTTTCTCAGGAAATTAAGTTGGATTATTTGAGCATGGACTGAGCATCATTTAGGAGCATCATAATGATTGGGGGATCTTTTTTCACTAGGATATTTGTAACAACTGATATTTAACATTTCTACTGATTGTACTAAAACCATATATGTATTTCAAATCATGTAATTATGATCAATGCTTTGTATGCCATTTGTTCTGTGATCCACCTACTGACACCCAATTACTATTCCGTTGCAAACCTGATTTGGGGGTGTCACAGTACTTATATCTAAGTATACAAGCAACCTACTTTTACTTAAAGTAATCTTTTCCCGCCTAATGCAAACCATCAGAATACTGAAGAGTCTTCAGTATCCTAGAGGAGATCGACATCATTCAGTTTGGTATTGTCAAGCCAAACTGAACTGAAAGCCCTTCTTCCTTGTTCTTCAGCAACTAGACCGCCTAGTATTTGAAGCGAAGACTCCTTTGTCTTCTAAGTTCACTGGAAGGGGAGTGCTGAACTTTCTTCAGCTATAAAGTCTTCAGTATGAACTTTGTTCCTCTGGTCATTCATCAGCAGACTGGCCTTACTGCTGAGCATGAAACACTAAGGGAGATTTTATATTCAAATCTTAGAGAGGCTTCAGGGTCAGTAAATACTGACCCAACATAAACCTACATTCACTATACAAATAAACCTTTTGTAACCCTTTTGTTTTTCGACTTTTACTAACTATCGTGAGTTAATTATTGTGGCGAGAGTTCGTGTTTTAACTTTTGTAATTATTCTGACTTGTATTTTTTATTTTACTGAATAAATAATAATATACTTAATACTTGGAGAAAATAACGTTACGTATTCGTGATCTTTGTCGTATATTAATTTAACGTAATGTTTTAATAAACCCGTGATCTCGTGTAATTAATGTTTCATGGATTTTTAACGGGTTTTACACATCCAATGAATCTGGACATTTATTTGTTTAAATAACAATTTTATCCTATTAAATACAATTAATATAGCAATTACATATCATATAAAAATGTATGAGATGAGTAATATTATAAAATAATTAAAATACAAATATCTTAATAAAGAAAGTGGGCAAAATTTTTGAACAAATAAAATAGTATCGAGGCCAATTAAAATGAGACGGAGGGAGGGAGTAACAAATCAACTAAATACATTAATTTTCTGAAGAGATTCAAAAAATTAGAAACTTTTTATTCCATCTTGATGAAAATGAGTGTCCATTATAAATGAAATAAAATATAGACTTTTACATATTTATAAACTTTTAATAAACCCAAAATAGTATACATCATTAAATTTAAATTTGTAGTAACATAAAGAGTGCTTAATAAAATTTTCCATATATATATTATTTTTTTGTAAACCCTACTAAAAATAAATATTATTGTAAGAACATCCATTATGTTAGAGTTCACATAGGTTTATATAGGTTTATAGTTCATTAAAATAATTAATTTTTAAACTTTTGGTTTTATAAACTTAAATTTACTATAGATAAATTACGTAAATTTTAGAAACATCAAATATATATTAAATACATTAAATTGTAAAGAGATAAAAAAAACCTAGACTTTTTCATACCAAATAAACATATGTTTAAACTATCATATTAAATATTAGGTTTTTTCTATCATGTGCCCTAAGTGAACATGATAAGAATACATAAGGTACATAAAAAATACACCGGGTCCCACAGAAAAGTACACAGGAATCCACAAAGTGTGAATCCTTGTGTACTTTTTTGTGGGACCCGGTCTACCTTTTAACTTTTTATCATGTGCATAAGATACAAAACCCTAAATATTAAATGCTCTAAATTTTCATTGTTTGACTTATTGGTAGTAAGGATTCATTTATGGACTGAATTTTTCATTGTTTGACTTATTGGTAACAAGGATTCATTTATGGACCGAATAAATGTGAGGTTGGTGAACCAAATTTCAGCATGTTTTTAAAGCCACACACTTATCTTCCACAAACAATAATGCATATACAAATCTTCTCACATACTCTTTACATGACATCAGTAGAGCTTCAAAATCTTATGAAAGAATGCTAGTTATGCAGTCCTGTAGGGTTTCTTCCGGCGATAGGAGGGTATGTTGATGTTGGGTTTATTTTATTGGTTGGACAACAAAAAGGTTTGCACCTCGTACACTTGTCATGGTTTAATCATGAAACCCATGAATTTGTTTTTCTTAAAAATTATTCAGTCATATGGCGTGTTTGGAAAGAACTTTTATGAAGCTTTTTAAAGTTATCTATTTTAAAGCTTTTTCTTTGAACTAATATCTCCAAAATGAAACGTTAGTTGGTTTAGAAAGCGTTTATGATTTTCAAGAGCTGTTAAAATTTGATATTATAAAAATAAAATAAAAGCGAAAATCAAAGCGTTTATGATTTCCAACCGAAAATCAAAGCGAAACAATAAACCGAACAGGACCGATTATTTTCGATTTGGTTTTCGGTTTTGTATATATATTTCGGTTACTCGGTTCAGCTTCAGATTAAAACACGAAAATACGCCTAAACTATATATTTGGTACGGTGTTTCTCGTTTCGTTTCGGTTTCGGTTTTTCTTTGTTTAATTGGGTTCGGTTTACCGTTTTGTGTTTTTTCCAAGTTGGTTTTTTCGATTTTATTCTGTTTTGGTTCGATTTAAAACCGATGCTCAGCTTAGTTTCCACTAGCTTTTCAAAATGCAGTACCTCTCTACTTTAATTTGTATACTCGACATTAGTAGGATGCTACTCATGGTTACTATTACTTGCATTTCTATATGCCAATTAGCATGTTTACTGTTTGATTTGTAATCTTGAGTACTTATATTATGTTAATGAAAAGAGCTCATTATGTTTAATTAATTTTCAAGAAGTGTTTGGGTAACCTATTTGTGTGGACGTAGAGTATTTTTTTGCTTATGTCTATGTTGACGCTTTTTATTAAGAAGATATCACATCTTATTTTTTGTTACCCGTTATTGTAGTTATGAAAAACTGTTAGTGATAGACATATTTATGTCTCTGTTTTACTCGAAATAATCAGTTTTGCAAAGGATAATGAAATCAGTTTAGATTGTCGGAGTCGAGTGACAGATAAGAAATGCAAAGAATGTTATTAATATCCTCTTTATTTTGTTTTTCCTTTTTACAGAGAAAGCAAACTAATATACCACTAATGACCTAAAAGAAGGTTTGTATATCTACAAAGTCGAGCAGGGACCGCTTTAGGTAAAGCGCCACAAGTTTTTGATGAGATAAAATTGCTATGTAGTGAAAGCTTGGGGAGCTTGAGGGTTCAACTAAAGGTACATTATTTATAAATCGTATTAGTTTAGCTTGATGTTCGGCCTGTGTCATTTGTCCATCTAGCCTGTGTCAATGGCCAGTATTTAAGCATCCTTCTTGTCATTTGTGCTTGTCAAAAAACAATTGTTCGTTGTAAGCATTCTTGTTGTCATTTATGGTGGCTCAAATCATGACTGCAACAGACAATTATTATCCGACAAGCGTAAACGATAACAACGATGCTTAAATATTGACCATTGACATGGGCTAGATGGATGACATTATTAGATGTGGGCGGGACATCAAGCTAAAGTAATCAGATGTATAAGTAGTAATCAGATGTATAAGTAATGTACCTTCGGTTGAAACCCTCAGGCTCCCTAGGCTTTCACTACAAATCAATATTTATCTCATCAGAAGGCTTTACCTAAATCAGACCACCCTACTCGACTTTGTAGATATACAAACCTTCTTTGAGCTCATTGGTCGTATATTAGTTCGCTTTCTTATTGATTGTGGCGGCCACTATATTAGTTCGCTTTATCTGTAAATAAGAAAACAAAAAAGGATATTAATAACATTCTTTGCATTTCTGATTTGTCACTCAACTCCAACAATCACAACTGATTTCATTATCCTTTACAAAACTGATTATTTCGAGTAAACAAATTTGAGAACACACCTAAATATGTCTATTAGTAATAATTTTTCATAACTACAATAACCGGTAACAAAAAAAACAAGATGTGATATGTTATGGAAAAAAGACGTCAATAGAGACATACGAAAAAAATACAGTTCGGCAACACAAATATGTTACCCAAACACTTCCTGAAATTTACTTTAACATAATGAGCTCTTTTCATTAAACGTACCCAAATGTCCATAAAACTCACAATTTCACCATAATCCCATTTCTAAAACACTTTCAACTTTCCTAAACCATGTATTTATTAGAGAATAAATAGGCCCAAGCCCGGTTTGTGGGTTTGAGGCATTCGAGTTTTGCCATTATAAATAATGGTCATGAATAATATAATACTCATGGGGTTTTAATCAATTCTAACATGGTATAACATGGTATCAGAGCCATACCCCGCGGTTTTAAGCAATACACACAGTTTTACCATCTTACATGGTAACAGGCCATACCCCGGTCCTATAATCCTTTAAAAAAAAAAAAAAAAACCCGATTCTTGTGCAACACCAAAAACCCTAAAAACACTTACCGCTGCCGTTACAATTCTTTTCCTATTTTCTTGAGTTGGTTGCTGCCAACGCACAAGAACACTATTTTAATCTTTGGATTAGAATAATACATGTTATCTACACTTCTTTGTTCATTGACATCTAGAGTCATGCATCAAATCTTCTCCTCACGGTTATCTTTAATATGTTAATTCGCATCCGATCCATTGATTTAAAGCAATAAACGTATGTCCTTGTGTTGAAAAAAAAAGTTACAGTGTTTGTTTTATTGTTTTTTTTTCAATTGTTTGTATTATTTTCCGAATCAACTATCTTATAAGTTTCAATCCGCTGCTCAACTTTACAAATAACTAAACTTGTTTGTTCCATCTTCGTGTGTTGGTGATTTGTGCTAAGGTCACAAATCCACATAGGTGTTGGATGTTTGTGCAAATGTCACAATCCACAATTAAGGTTTATGAAGATGAATCAGATATCGTGTAGGGCTTTGTGCATGCTGTGGTGGTCTGGTTGGAGTTTAAGAAGAGGAATCAGACGGTTATCTTATGTCAAGATAATGTTTCGTTATGTTATTTTTTTTTTCTTCGTGTAACCTACTCCAGTTCGAGCTTTCGCGATTCTCCCGCTCGAACTGTGGGGGAGTGTTAGAGAATAAATAGGCCCAAGCCCGGTTTGTGGGTTTGAGGCATTCGAGTTTTGCCATTATAAATAATGGTCATGAATAATATAATACTCATGGGGTTTTAATCAATTCTAACAGTATTATATATTTCAACATTTCCTTTCCCGGTTCTCGACCTGAGGATGATTAGGGTTACACTTTACGGTTTTGTAGACTGCTTAGTTATTTTCGGATTTAAGGTTATTTGAATCATGTGAAATAATTACTTGTTAAATCCTACAATTTAGCTTTTCAGGTTGTGTGAAACATGTATAATACGAAATGTGTAGTGTGCGATTTATGTTTACAGGTTATTTATGAGAAATACGTATGTGTGCGATATTTTACTTGGTAGATTAGTCTTAGACTACTCCAATAAAATTTTATTTGGGGAGGGTTAAAAGTTTAACTAACTAACAAAAAAATGACAAAATAAAGCTCTTAAAACTCAAAATGGAAATGTTATAGACTAAAATGTATTAAACTAATTTTAAATCACAGAAACTATTAGTTTTTTATTTATTATATTTGTATACTATTAAAACAGTTTTTATAACTAAAAATTAGACTAAAACTACAAAACTTAATCCTAAAAATCTAAAACATTGCTAAAATTTCTAGATTATATTTTTGAGGTTAAAAAAAATGGATCAAAACGCTATTACCAATAAGTTTTTAAAAATCAGTAAGTGGAATAAGCTAAATCCTAACTAAGTATAAAAGATTAATCAAACAAACATATAATGAAAAAAAACTCAAGGGAAAACTGGTTTAGTGGTGTTAGGGGGGTTCAAATCATGTGACTGTCCTTTTTAGTAAACTTATTTTTTTCATTCTTCTTTTGAAAAAGCTAAAGAATAAGCTATAAAAAAAACTTTATTAAAAGACCTAAAACTAGAACTTATTACTAAGATAGATATGATCAAACAAAAGTCAATGTTTTGTTAATTAAAGCCATTTGCCATTTTGTTAAAACTAGTCGACTCAATAAGCTACCAATAAGACCAAAAAGCTAATCTGAAGACCAATAAGGTGAAACAGACTTAGATTTCGACCCAAAAGTGAACCAAACGTGTAGAGGTGTTACTTAATCGATCTATACCCACATATAAATGTATACATAAACAAATTTACACAAGAAGAAAATCTCCAAAGAGCTTTGACAAATTTGGTGCAACACTTGGTGTGAAATAGTATTTCAACTCTGTACATATATTCTAAAAATACAAGGACTCATAAACTATAAAACGAAGAGTACCAACGGGGATGTGTAGGATGCGGGGATTCCACATCAACATCTTCAAGAGTATTCATATTATTCACTCGCAAATAAAGTGCATTTGTTATCTTATTAAACGCGACTCATTCTGATGACTTACGCTAAACAATCACATCTTAATGGAGCGTATACTCTCTCCGGGAAAGTACTGATACATGGGTTTGAAGTGCTTGATCTCATGGAAAAGGTAATACTTGTCTACCTGTTATATTTGATACGGCTTATTGTGGGTTGATCTTGTTTATTGTCATGCATGTAAGAGTGTAAGACATATGACTGATTAATATTGCTGTATGCAACTACATTTTCCATAAAAACTTGCAATTTTCATGAAATGCAGGGAACATTTTTTACATACCGGCCTGAAAGAAACTAGTAGCTGCTTATAATGGCAACCCTACAAGTGTACATGTTTTTTTTGAATTGCTTATACCGCATTTAATCCTACATGATGTATGTAAAAGTGTGTTAGCTTTATCAAGGCCATTGTCCCTAAAAGCTTGTTTAGTTGGTAAAATCCTTAGCATTATGTTTTTAAAAAGCTTGTTTACTTTATGAAAGCATTTTTCCCGAAATTTTTTTTAACATCTGGTTACGTGATGAAAATTGTTTCCAAACTTACCTCATAAAAATCGTTCCTATTATTCTATAGGTCCCTAAAAGCTTGTTTTCTTAATAAATATGTATCCACACTTTCAAAACATACTCTTTAGGTTTTAAACTTCTTCCCGATATAGGTTCAGTTTGCTGCTAATGTCCCTAAATGCTTACTCACTTGATGAGAGCCAACGATGCTTACTCACTTAATGAGAGCAGTGTCCCTAAATGCTTACTCGATGAGAGGCAATGTCCCTAAATGCTTTACTCACATGATGAAAGTCAATGTCTGTAAATGCTTAGTCATGAGAGTCATTGTCCCTAGATGCTTGTTTACTAGATGAAAACCAGTGTCCCTAAAGGCTTGCTCACTTGACGAGACTCGAGAGCCCGTGTCCCTAATTGCTTACTTACTGATGAGAGTCATTGTCCCTAAATGCTTGTTTACTAGATGAAAACCATTGTCCCTAAAGGCTTGCTCACTTGACGAGACCCAGTGTCCCTGAATGCTTAGTCACTTGATGAGAGTCATTGTCCCTAAATGCTTGTTTACTAGATGAAAACCATTTTCCCTAAAGGCGCTCCCAGATCCTCAACCGCATATTGCTCGCCTACCCACAAGGGCTCAAATACCGAAACAGGTAACGCAACCAGTAAAACTGATTTTGTGTTCCAAACTAGGCTTGGAAAAATGATTGGACCGAAGAGTAAAGATATGTATAGGATCACCAGCTTCCCTATTTTTATTGTTATTAGATGGATTATTCCTGATTTACAAAATCTCATTCTTAAGTCAACTACTTGTTATTGTTTGGCAGACATGGCGGATTTGAAACCTTCGCATGAGTTATGGCATGAAAAAATTGGGGGACGAAATCCCCGGGGAAATCGAAGGTATTTGTTGCTTCTAGTTTTTTTTGGGTAAACGAACTTTAATGCGCGTCGTTAAAACCATCAGGCTAACGGAACTGTTATGGAAACTGTTACATGTCAGCATCATGCATATTTTCTGCTAAAAAGTTACCAAAATAAACCTTTGAAAAGCACATGCGTTGTAGCTACTGATACAAACCTATCCCATACTAGGCTCGTAATCGGTTCATAAGTCCCAAGTGTAGTGTAGAACTCACTCAAAAAGCTAGCTTGTTTGAGGACTGGACATTATAAACCATCAACCATTCCCATACATGACCGATGTGGGATCATAACAGCTACACTGTCTAATTCCCATTGGTGATATTAGAAGTAAATAAACTCCTTTATAATCATTCTAGCAAACATTGTAATGCAGGGATTCTTCTCTACAGCAAAATGGGCGTAATGAGCACAAGAATCCACCTGGATCTATTTTTATGACTTACGATCAACATGATCAAGAGCTCACCGGTCCGTACTTAGCTTCTCCAAATCTTGGTGGTGTATGAAATAACAATGACTCGAGTCATACCCAATCGTATGCCTCATCAAGTGGGCATGATGGGATTAGTGGTCGCGAATGGACAAGTGGCGGTGCGTGTTGACATGTATACACCCCACATGAAACCCAAGGACCTGCCAAACTACTAGAGCGTGGTCACTCACATCAATGGTGGTAAGCTTAACAATGACCGCAAGACACGCATACTTTATACATAGGATACTTTATACATGGAATATCTGTAAAAGTATGTTTACTGACAACGAAGTGTTTTGAAATGATTAAAGTTTTCGTTGGTTCAAGCCAGTAAGAACACCCACAACTTACATGTCATGTCATACTTGATGTGAAGTTCTTAAAAACCGGCTTACCTTTAGGCCGGGCCTGTCGTATCAGCCGGGATAAGTGAGCCCAACCCTAGCGGGACGAAGCTAAATAGTATAAGTGGGCCATGTCGGGAAGCCTGACCGGACACTATACATCATCATATCTATTACTTAGTAATTGCATAACATTTGTTTTGATTGTTTGATAAATTTTGGTAGTTTACGCATGCATGTTTCCTATAAACTTTTTAAACGGCAATTGAATTAAGAACCTTAGAAGGAGCTAGGCAAAAAATTACATGTCTCTAAGAGGCTCGAATCTTGTAACGACGACTTGGGGCTGGATAGAGCGTTACAAGTGTTAAATAGCCACTCTATCTAATCGAAAGAAGCTTTACGGAATCTACTTGAAATCCGAAAGTAGAACCATTTTTGAAGCGCCATAGGATCCAAAGGGTGGAGCGGACCACGACATCAAGCACTTTTAATGTTGTACGGGGCACATTTGAGATGTAAAAGTGTGAAGTTATATAAGCTCTATGAAACACAGAAATTCTAAATGTAGCATATTGTAAATTAAAAAATTAAAAAATAAATCTGATTTCGATAGTTAATCTCTTAAAGGCAAGTTAAATGTTTCAATTATTCACGAATTTAAAAACTGTCATTCACAATTTAATCTTGCAAACTTTTTGCTACAAAGTACGTCTATTGTAAATGGCCTACACGCTTCAAGTATTTAGCTTTTATCATAACTATGTAACTTGAAAGTTCGATTCTCAAAGGGATTGATCATGATCATGTAAACTAGCAGTTTATAAGGACATGTTTGGTAAGATGGAATAGAAAGCAAGAAAGGAATCATGGGGCGTTTCCCGTGTTTGTCACTGTCACGGAATGGAAACATATGTGCACAAGCGAAACATTTACTTCTGATATGCTGCAATCGCTGCAAATGAGAACCATACCCCTGAAACGAAAATCAGTGTCGGGATTCCATTTACCCACAAATCTGTTGGAGGACTGCTTTGTGACACTCCACGCACAAAATCCTGGTGACATGATCGGTACCTCTTCGCAAAATGTGACTCCACGTACAAAATCCTGGTGGAATCATCAGTACATTTTCGCAAAATGTTGATACCGATGTTCCTAGCGCAAGTTTGACTGGCAATCAAAATAAAACGACCCTTCTCAGAATTTTTTCCTTTTCGGTTAGAAATGTTTGACTGTTTGTTGCAATCCCGCTTACGTTTGCTACTCCTGTGTCTTTACAGCTTTTACGAACTCTGCCACATCTGTTTACAACTTTCGGAAACGAAAGATAGTCTCAGAATCCACATTGCCTAACACACACGGGCGACAGCGGGTCAAGCCAACGCATGCACACACTTCTGGTGACAAACCTGGCTCAAGTGCACGAAATTTCAACACCAATACTCCAGGAACAAGTGCAAATGGCAGTCAGGGTAAATACTGGTCCCACATTTATATTGTGTTAAATTCAGATACCTTTTATGCCATTTTAGCCGTTTTCCCATTTAGGCGATTACCCAACGTATGTTGAGTTAGGAGACTTATGGCGAACGTCTTAGAAGCAACTCTTATACTACAAACACCTGAAGTCATTCAAGAGTTGATGTCTGACAAGCACTTTATGGAAAACATCCGGGCTTACAACCAAATGTTTGCAATGACGTCATTTGGGGCCAAAATTGATGACTGTGAATAGAGGAAGAGGTCCTTATTTTTTCAAAGTCTCAGGTAAGTATATCATTGGGTTGGTTCTCTTTGTCTGGAAAATGGCCACGATCCGTGCTAGCTATACATTTACGATACCGAAAATGAAGTTAGCAACAGATTGAAACACTTGGGTGTGGGGTACAATCAGGGAACCTTGATTCGAATATTGTTGAGCGCTTGATCCAAGTTCTTGGTGAACATAATGAGTTGGTACAGCTTTTCAGAACTGCAAGAGATAAATGCGGGGATGCTGATGTGCGTGAATTCCGGTTAAAACGCTACAACATGAGTAGCGTTCGTGGCTACGAGCTCCCAAATTCCCAGAATATTGGTGGCATTGTTTTTGGTAATTACCTGTTTTCATTGCTATATATACACTTTCTTGTTAACGTTATAGTCTGTAAATTTACGTTTTCGTCAATTACCTCTCCTTTTTGTTTTCGCGATGGAAGAAGCTCCATCAATCGTATATATTATAAAGAACAAGCTCCTTATGGAAGAAAAGAACTACAAGCGTTGTATGCTGATGCAGGAAATGCTCGAATCTAAAGAACAAGCACCTTCTTAAGATTCTGTTCACAAGATCGACAAGAGCTGATACTTTTTTATGGTCACGGCGGTACAGGGAAGACTTTTCTTTGGAAAGAAATTACCAGCACCTTACGATCGGAGGGAAAAATGGTTTTGACTGTAGCTTCATCAGGAATTGCATCTCTCCTTCTACCTGCCGGTAGAACGGCACATTCCAGGTTTAAAATTCCACTTGAACTTACTGATGAATCGCTTTGTTTACATATTGCTGAATAAGGGATATATAAAACATAGTATCTACCATCAGGCAATCCGGTTTTCCTGTCCCAAAATGAAACAGTTAACGCAGATTTAATCAGTAAGATATACGGGCCTTAATTGACGACTCTCTATTGTTATGGGTCATATACACATATGGTTGTGGGCTTGTGGCATCCTAGAGATTAGTTTTCCATTGCATTATCTAGTTATCGTCTTATCGATGACTAAGGAAATACAACACAGTTGATATATGTAAGACGGGTAAAAGGAAACTTGTAAAACGTGTCAAAAGGGTAGCACTATGACGTTTAGCTGCAAAGGAAACATGTAAAACTGGCTGATGTTGATACCGATGTTCCTAGCGCAAGTTTGACTGGCAATCAAATGTCTGATTGCTTATGGCATTTGGTAAGGCATCAAATGTATCCTGGAAAATAGCATGTTCTTAGACTTTAAACTAGCGTAACTGGATATATCATGTTCATGTATCCTCTCTTGCAGCTATAAGTAGGTTCCACATTATTGTTGTAGCCTTAAATCTTTTGTATGTGAACCCTTGCGACCCCTGAATAGGGACACCGCCTGTATTTGTGGTCTACAATCTGGGATGTCCACTACCCATTCACTAGTAATGGGTTGATTTAAGTTACTAGTACTATTTATGTGTTTCTAGTCAATCTGACATTCATATAAATTACCGATTTAACCCACATCCATTTTGCCACCTATGGCTGCCTACTTTGTAGGTCTCGAACAGCCTTCCATCATCTGTGGTTCGTCATTTTGCTGAGTTTTCTTGACAGGAATGTTCCATTTTCTTTTTGCTCATATGAAGACGGAACTGAATTTCTTGAGCTCCCCTGCTGTCATCATTTTCACGCCACTTGCCCTCTCTGCTAGTTCAAGACTTTGATCAGGACCTATCTTTGGTATGTGATATTAATGGAAATTTGATTTAAAAGTTCTTGTATAAAGTTTTTGTCTTTGCCGTGATTAAGGACTTTAAAAAGAAAACAAACCTCCTCTTTGCGGCATATCACTTGGAGATGGTTTATTAAACGAGCCTGTGCCCGATACAAAGCTCGTTTGGGCTCGCGAGCCTAAATGAGCCTAATGTTTTATATACAAGCTTCTAACGAGCTTAATAACAAGCTTATTAACGAGCCTACTTTAGGTATATTACGAGCCGAGCTCGAGCCAAATTTTATGTTTACATTGCAAAATCGTATAAACGAGCCGAGCTCGAGCCGAGCCCGAGCTTGTCTACCATACCTCGAAACGAGCCGAGCTCGAGCTCGAGCTTTGTAAAACTTAAACGAGCCGAGCTCGAGCCCTAGCGAGCTCGAGCTCGGCTCGGCTCGTTTATGCATGACAAAAAATTTAGTAAATAAATGTATCGCGAGCTATTTAAATGTATTAATTTTTAGAACATGTTTTTATTAAATTAATATTGAAGATAATCATAATGACGTCATTCAATTCAAGATTTGTAACGGACGTGCTATATTAGCTTGAACAATGTGCATATATATATTTAATGTGCATATATATTTGTGTTAAATATTAATTACTAAGTTTTTAGTATAGATAACTTGTACAATATGGATATGAATATGTATTACTTAAATAATTAATATAAGAGAGATATAAGATATTAATCTCTTTTATATGTAATATAGATTTATACTCAAATCATCTTAACAAATAGCAATATTTCATGTTTTTGAAAAAATATGGGTTTTTGTTCTACGTGTTCTTGACACGAATAATAAATAATAGTAATAAATAGATTTTATTTGGATAGCAGCGGTTCAGTTATACAAACCCATTGACCTGAACACAACTCGGTTGCTCACTAACTAGGGGTGAGTATCAGGTGAAAACCTGATTGGAAAGACCGAATCGGATCGATACCAAGTTAGGCTATAATCACGAATCGAATATCGGACCGAATGTATACAGTCCGATCTGATTCAGTTCAGTTCGAGAAAACATGATGACCGGTTATCAAAGACCGAATTAGGCCAATACAACAATCCTAAGAAATAAATTTGGCTCGGACCAGTGGGGCGGTTTCTGGTTCGATCCACAATCCGATATTCTCGCCCCTAATAATAACTAATAAGTCGTCAAAAATTAATTTCATATATTTTTTGTTAGCAAATATATTGACATATTAGGGTTAGCATTATGGACCGTCGATCGGGCCAAACTAGAAAACCGAACCGCATTGGACCGGATCATTTCGGTCCTTGGTCCGGTCTTATAAAAAACATGTCTATAATAAGACAGAACCATAATGTAAACCGAACCAGACTGAACTGAACCAGACTGAACAGAACCAGACCATTTCGGTCTAGTCTTAGGTCTAGGTTGTTGGACGATTTCGATATTCGATCTGGTCTTATCTTGGCCTGGTCCGTTCCAGTGCTCAACATTTGACATTACCAGACCAAAAATATTTTTAAATCTGCCAACGTTTTGAAACCCGGTTTTTAAATCGATCCGGTCGAGTCACCGAGTCCGGGTCAACCTGGTTTTTTTTAAATAAAAAAATTTATGTTTTTAGTAATTAACAAAAGTTATATATAAAAACCATAAAAAACACCCGTATATTGAAAATATAAATTGTTTATCAATCAATATAATATAATATGCAAAAATAAAATTTGATCGCAAATACGTAAAATTAAATTTTTTTTTCTAAAAACCCAAAAAATCCGAAACCCGGCCGGGTCTCGAGAACCGGGTTGACCCGGGTCACCCCAAATCCGACGGGTTTAACTGGGTTTCGAAAATGTAAAACCCGAGTCAATATGACCTATTTTTTCGACTAGAATCAAGTCAACCGGTTGACGCAACCGAGTCAACCCGAGTTTCAAAACATTGAAATCTACACTACACTAACAACTGCAATATAAAAACACATAAAAAAAAGAGGAACACTACATCCACTCAAAGTTTACAAAAAAAATTCACGCAATGAGTTGTCAAGATTTTGATTGGTTTATTCAAAAGAAAGAGAGAGAAATAAAAACACAAAGTACCAATCAAATCATTAACATGTCATTGTGTGGAATTTTTTGTGTAAAATTTGAGTGGATGTAGTATTTCTCTATAAAATACAAAACACCACTCACATCGATTCATTTCACTTCAATGGAGTAGGATATGCCATGCCATGTCATCAGTCCAAACCCACAATCTACCATGTCACTGATCCGCATCACATTCATCTCATCCAAACCGTCCATTATCATCTCTTAACCATCAACGACTGACACTACTTTAAAACTAACACACCCCAAAACAAATGACACCCCACTCCATTGGTTCATTTAATTTCACACGGATCAGAATCTAACGGCTAACAATCACCCTATTTCCCATCTCACTCCCATTGATACTTAGTAATACATAGAGTTTAGACGTTTTAATTTTGCTCTTAATTTATATTGGCTATTTTTACCTCTAAAAACTAGTTTCATTCATGATCATTCTTGTTATACTTCATTATTTATCTTACACGTTGATGAGCCAATGCCACCAAGTATTCGAACATGACTGTTTATTGATCGATGAATATAACATGATAGATCGAGGTCTTAGCCGGTGCCTTTCACGACTCTAGTATAATATGTGGATAAATCGGATTCAGATCCGGGAACCGATTAAGAACTTTATTTTATTAATGTCATGTTTTCATTATCTTTGTAATATCTTTAATTGTTATATATGTAATGTTTTTTAATTTTTATTAATAAATTTTAATATTTTTTAAACTTGATTGTCTTGTTGTTAAAACAAATTACTTGTAAATCGTCGGAAAAAACTAAAGCAGCAAGAAAAATAATGACCGCACATGATCCCTGTTTTGGTTGGCCTCATAAACTGATTTGACAATACACAAGCTACTAGGTGTAAGAACGCAAACTCGAATTTATGATTTATCTTGAGATTTCAACAACTCACTAGCTCGAAATAAATACTTTATGAACTTATTAATACTACTAGGTTGTTCCACCAACTCATCTTTATAGTACTTACTTTGTGTCCCGAATTTATGATTTATCTTGATATTTCAACAACTCACTAGTTCGAAATAAATACTTTACAAAGTTATTAATACTACTAGGTTGCTCCACCAACTCATCTTTATAGTAGGTATTTTGTGTGTATATGTGTACATGTCCGAGTGAACCAAAATGAAGTATACACACCCACAGAGAAAGCTTAATGCCATTTCACTTAGGTCAAACAATCATCCACAACTATAATGAACAGCCTAATTTTCCCTTTATAAATACCATCACTTTCTGATTATTTCATCACTATCACATTCCAAAACATAAGTACAATCAAGTTTCACAAAACCACCATTTTCTTTAACTCACGAAACCACCATAAAACCACCATGAAAACCGTCATGACCCTTGACAGGGTGCCAAATCAAGTAATGTTTGACATACTAACACCAACCGATGCGTTTCTAGAATTACTGGAAGCGATAAGGTTTTAGTGTACTTCTAGATGCATTAGAAACTATATCTCCAAAACTTTAAATTTATACGCCACTTTAACAAAAACAAATACAACTCATCGACATGGGTTTTTTTCCATCACATAGATAATAATGATGATGGTCATCAAAGAATGGGTACTATCAACGGGATGCAGGTAAGTGACTCGAGCCAAATATCGCTTCCGGTTGGAAGGCTAGTGACTCAACTTGAGGTTGTTCCCAATGAACCGACTTTTTACCAACTTATCGATATCTTCGTTAACTTATTGTTATTTTCGGTAATGCCATAAAGGATACTTGTGGTGAAAAACACATTTCATGGGGATGAACACGTCATCTGCTTACCAAGTCAAAATTCCAACTATTATTCATTCATCAGTCCATTCTTCATAAACATACTCCTATTGGTGGAAAATCAAAGTTCATGGGTTTTAAGCTGAACATGTGAAGTGTTCGAACCATGATGTACAACAGAGTCGAGTGTTTGAGTTGTATACTACTTGATTTTCCAACACATAAGGTATGTTTATGAAGAATGGACTAATGAATGAATGATAGTTAAAATTTTGACCTGGTAAGTGGATGGCATGTTCACCTCCATGAAATGGGGTTTTCACCACAAGTATCTTTTCCGTCATTACAAAAAATAACAATAACTTACTGGAGAAATCGAGAAGTTGGTAAACAGTTGTTTCATCGAATATCACCTCAAGTTCAGTCACTAGCCTTCCAACCTGAAGTGATATCTGGCTCGAGTCACTTAACCGCATCCCGTTGATTGTACACATTCTTTGATAACCATCAATCATTATCATCTATGTGATGGGAAAAAACTCGGGTCGGTGAGTTGTCTCCGTTTTTTAAAGTGGCATATAAATTCGGTTTTGGGATATATCGTTTCTAATGGATTTAGAAGTACGCCGAAACCATATCACCTCTGGTAAATCTGGAAACACATCAGTTCGTATTAGTATGTCAAACATTACACGATCTCTTCACATCTTTTGTTATATGCAACAAGCTAGAATATTTCTTTTTATGCAGTCGACTGATAATTAAGTTAAGATGTTTAATTTAAATGTGTTGGGAGTTGAGCTCGGAATCACTTTGGTTTCCTTTTTAATTGATTTTGCGTGTTATTTGCAACATAATTTTAAGTCTTCGGGTATGTTGAAATTAAAAAGCTAAGATGACCGTATATCATGTTAGTTTGTAACAGAATTTTGTAGTATTACGAAAAAGACTAATAAAGCTATGAATCCTTTTATTTAAATGAAGATGTGTTTGAATTGAGTTCAATTTGTTTCGGTTTTCTTTTTTGTTGATTTTGCATGTTATTTGTAACAACATTAGTTAAAGAATTACTATTGACTGAGCTGTTTGTAGTTAGTTTTTACACAAATTAAACTGAATGAACTTCAGGTCACACAGTAGGTTGATTAAGCTAAGATGTTCCCATTGTAATTAGGTTTTAATTTTGAATGATTTTCGTGTTGTGTGTTATAGTTAGAGATTTACCCAAGTGAAATGTAAGTTTAGAACAAAATATTAGGTCATGAAGTAAGCTAATTAAGCTAAAACGTTGTATTTGTTAGCTGTGTTTCATGGAAATGCCCCTCAAGTGTCGTGCCCAACCCGGAAAAGTTTTAGAAACGGGAAACAGGAAACGGAGAAACAACTGAAAACGCGTCGAAAATGTTTCTGGAAAAAGGAGAAACGTTTCATGATGATCAGATTCGCCGAGGTTTGAGAAGAAACGTGGAGGGAAACGTTTTTGAGGATTTTGACACGTTTCTGGGAATATTTTTTGTTGATTTGTGGTGTTTTGCCTTTTTTGACTATGTTAATGATATGTTAGAGTTAAAGAATAGAGTAGTTGAAGAAGGTGAAAGGAAAGATGAAGAGAGAGTACAAACAGGAAAACTGGAAAGGTAAAAAGCGGTCGTGTATGTTTTAACCTAAATAATCAAAGAATCCCAAAAATCAAAAGTTGTTGGCCCATTAAGAAGTATGAGTAATATAATTGGGCTAGTTATTGGACCCTTACAAAATTATACCACTCATCTAAAATAACACATAATGTAAATTTTTGCAATAAATATAAAGAACATATAAACAAAAAATAAAAAGAAGACTAATAAATTTATAAATGTATAAAATACGCAAACATTTCAAGTCGTACCCATTTCTTTAATTTTGGTACATTGATGTTTCTAAGTACTCGTCCCTGTCTCAGCCCGTCCCCGTGACCAAGTGAAATTGTGTTTGATTGAAATTCCTGCTCGGTTCATTGATGTTTTAGATATCTTTGTGGTTTATCATAATTAGGGGCCTTAACAAGTGAAGTATGCCAGAATTTAGTTATGTGAAATTGTAAAGTATGTTGTTGATTAAGTTATGATATTAGCGTTTCTAAAGTAGTTTCATTAAGCTAAGAATATTTTATATACATGACCAAATACATTCTGATTAGTAAAGAGGTAATTTTGCTTTTATAGTACATGGTAACTACATCCGTCATGTGGATGCCATGAAGTCCTTTGGAGCCTTCATTAAGTTTTACGTGAAGTACGAATGTAGGATATAGTGATACTATTATAATATCATTTTCTTAGCTTGTAAATGGGGCATCTCATGCATTATTGGAAGTAAACAAAAAACATGCACGATGTGGGCTTTTGTAGTCTGTTCCTTGCACTTTTGATGTTATCTCGTTTTTACTTCCACGTCTCTCCTTTTTTCCATTATTGGTCGTATACGAGTGAGATGCCTTGTGCATATTTGGATCATGTTCGACTAAATTTCATAATCCGCTTTAAAGCAGATTAGTTAAATAATGAGCCGTGTATTAAGATCGGTGGTCTTGGTTAGGATTGCAGTGAAGAGTTTTAGGCATGTTTGCATTAAATGAGGTATTTATAGAACATTTTTAAGTTTGATTTCTATTAAGTCCCTACCATTAGGAAATCTTGTTGTCCTGTCACAAAATGAATAGTTAACGCAACTATAACCAGTAAGATATCTACGTCTTGTGATGGGTCATACGGTTGTGGCCTTCTAGAGATTAGTATTCCATTGCATTTCTTAGTTTTGGATGATATGCAAGCTAGTCAATATCTATAAAACTGATTAAAAGAAACATGTGAAACGGGTCAAACAGGTAACACTATAAACTTTAGCTGCAAAGGACACATGTAAAACGGGTTAAAAATTGGCCAGAGTGTATATTTGTAATACACACAACCTTCTAAATGGCTTCACTGAATAAGGTTAGAATTTTTTCTGTAATAAATCGTTTTTAATTATACTGATGCCTTAGAATATCTATTATAACAGATGGAAAAAGTTATTTCCGGTAAAGCCAATTGACCCGAGCTTGTTGTGACCCATAAAAAGCAATTACTCGTCTTGTCACATCTACCACATAGGCATGTATACATGGGTATATTAGCTGTTTTTAGCATGTGATTGGTGTATTTTGCATCCACCTAATAACATGTTAATTTAGCATAATTATATATTTATTTTTTGTTATATATGTACTTTTAG
Organism: Glebionis coronaria; assembly: GCA_025667525.1. Taxonomy (NCBI): domain Eukaryota; kingdom Viridiplantae; phylum Streptophyta; class Magnoliopsida; order Asterales; family Asteraceae; genus Glebionis; species Glebionis coronaria. The sequence continues at coordinate 954,734 of JANFOE010000944.1, read as the reverse complement.
TGTGTTTTGTGATTATGTAGGTACGAGCGAAATGGAATAAAATGACCGCTTAATTAATTTCTTGGAGAAAAGACATTGTGAGCGCCGATAAATGAAGAAGAAATATTGAAGAAAAAGATTTGAGCGTGTCGCAATATATTCGGTCATCTTTTATTTGTCCAGGCTTCGTTTGAGCAATTATTGGCGTTGGGTTATTTTTATTTGGGCCAAAGTTATTATAGTCCAAAAGAAAAAAAATAATAAATAAAATCAACTTGGCCCAAAAGCCCATTCACACGACCTACTAAGATTATATATTCGGATTGGAGGGACTTTTAAAAGAATTCTCTGACAAGAAAAAAATGGTAGGCGTCATATAGCAAAAAAAAAAAGATGGGACGCAGCATATAAAAGAAGAATGAAGAGTATTAGATATATATATTGAAGTGGGACAAGAAAAGTGTTGGCAGTCGAGTATTAAAAAAATAAAGAAAAAGAGAATTGTGGAAGTTGAGATACACACTGGAGGGGACACAATTGTTTTTTAGTGGAATCTTGGAATTGAATTAATAAAGAAGATGAATAGTGTATCGCCGGTCGGGTACACCGCGATGTTATAATTCCTTCTGGGAACTTTATTTATGGTTTGATCATCACTTTTGGATTATTATATTTTTATTACATTGATTTATGATTTATTTATAAATTATTTTGATAGACTTAATATTATGTTTAATTATTTGTGCGAGACAATTTATTGTTAGTTAACGATTCATACTTATTCTATATAGTTAAAGAAAAAGATGGTCGTATAATCAATATAAGTTGTACTTAAATAAATTATTAAAACATAATTATTGGTTGGATTAATATAAGATTTATTATTGCGAGTCATTGATAAACATAATAAATGTCGACATTAATTCATTCATATTAAGTCAAAATAATCTTTGTTAACGAACGAAAAAGTTTTGATAATCCATAAGTTTGATCAACCATAATATTAGGAGCTGGGAGGGATTGCATTTTTCTTTTAATTGTTTACATCCTAATTATATTTTTCTAGCTTTATTATCAGTTTAATAATTATTTTAATTTTTAATTAGCATTTTTATTATCAGAGTATTTTAGTCGTTAGATTTCAAAACCAAACCTTTTAATGATCAGTGATCACCCCAAAACTTAAACTAAAACCACATATTCCTCGTGGATTCGATACCCACTAACCATATCTAGTATAAGGTAATTAGGTTATTTTTGACCGGCCTTCAACGCTGATCAAAAATTTGGCGCCGCTGCCGGGGAATATGTGCGCTTTTAGTTTAAGTTTGTAAATATTTATAAAGAAAAAAATACCAAAAAGATTTTCCATTTTAGTTAGGTTAGTTTCATTTTATTTGTCTTGTTTTTTCTTTGGTACATCTGGTTGTTTTGTTATGCAGAATTACAGGTACCATGGACTTTAAGATTGAGACGTGTGATACTAGGTTTTGCCAAGTATGAAAGTTCGTTAAACCAGTCTTTTCGAATTGATTACCAGTTGACGGTGCGACTCAGTCGTTCTTGGTGTAAAATAAAGGGGAGTGATTATCTATTTTAAACTAAAAGTAAATGTCGTTTAATAAAAATTAAAGCTTTAAAAGTTAAACTAAAAATTAAGGCAGAAACATAAATGAAGAAAAATTAAAACTTTGAAAGTAAATTTGAAACTTAAAACTAATAAAAATGTAAACTTTATGAAAATTAAGCTAAGATAAAATAGATAAAAATAATGCTTAAGAAAACTGGCGGGAAAAAATTGAAGTTTGAAAATAATTCGGAAAACACAATTAAACATAAGTCGGAATATGTCCTTCTGATGTAATTCGGAATCTGAATCCCTAACACAAGTCGGAATAAAAGAATCCTAACCTAATTCGGAATAATGATACTCAACCTAGTTAGGAATGTGAATACTCAACCTAGTTAGGAATGTGAATACTCAACCTAATGAGGAATAATGAAAACTGGACCTAGTGAGGAATAATGAAAACTAGACCTAGTGAGGAATAATGAAAACTGGACCTAGTGAGGAATAATTAAAACTGGACCTAATGAGGAATAATGAAAACTGGACCTAATGAGGAATAATGAAAACTGGACCTAATGAGGAATAATGAAAACTGGACCTAGTGAGGAATAATGAAAACTGGACCTAATGAGGAATAATGATAACTGGACCTAGTGAGGAATAATGAAAACTGGACCTAATGAGGAATAATGAAAACTGGACCTAATGAGGAATAATGAAAACTGGACCTGAGGAATAATGAAAACTGGACCTAATGAGGAATAATGAAAACTGGAGCTAATGAGGAATAATGAAAACTAGACCTAGTGAGGAATAATGAAAACTGGACCTAATGAGGAATAATGAAAACTGGACCTAATGAGGAATAATGAAAACTGGACCTAGTGAGGAATAATGAAAACTGGACCTAATGAGGAATAAGGAAAACTGGACCTAATGAGGAATAATGTTTCTGATGTAATTCGGGATAAGTTGTCTTGTGTATAATTCGGGAAATAAAGGATTATTTTTGGAGGGAAATTAAGTTTACTTCTAGTTCGGGAAACAATGATTAGGCATACAGTTCGGAAACAGGGTTTTGTGTACCCGAGTAAGATCAAAATAAGCAAAATTCAAATAAGCACTTACCAAAACTTTTACCAAATCAATTTTTAGAAAAAGCTAATAAGACACAATTTAAAAACTTTTAAAAACAGTAAATAAGCAAAAATTTAAAATCAACTTTTTTATAAAAATTTTAAACTACCAAAATTAACTTATTTTAAAAAATAATAAACATAAAAATTAAGCAAATAAGCACTTTAATCTAAAAACTTCAAACACACCAACTCAATAAGCACAATCAAATAAGCAAAACAAGCACATCATCAACAAAATTAAACCAACTACATGATTAATTAAGCAAAAACAATAGATTATTAAGAAGGGTAGAATGAGAATTATGAAATAAACTTGATTATATTAAAGATTAATATCAAAGATTACAAGATTAATAAAGGTTTGATAAGCTTGAAAAACTAGAGAGAAGAAAAATAAAAACACACTTAAAAATAAAACTAGAAAAATTTACTAATAAACTAACTAACACCCTCCTAATGACACATTAGGAGGGTATATATAGGGGGGAGGGTCTTGTGTCTTCTTTCTTTCTTCTTGTCTCGACTCGATTTAAATTCTTTGTCTTTCTCGACGTCGTCTCGGGATTTGTCGATATAGATTGAACTCGTCTTATAATTTTCTTCTTTAATTAGACTTGGTTCTTCGACTTCATTAAACTTCAGTCTTTAGACTTTTTCTTCGATAAATCTTCAGAATAAGCCTTGGACTTACGTTCTTCTTGCACTTTTGACCTTTGCTTCGTCTTTTGTCTTTTTCTTTGATAAAATCCCTTGATAGCCCGTGTTTTCTTCCTTTTTCATATTTTTTTTATCCTGAAACACAATAAAAACACAAACCACGCATAATTCTGACTTTTACGACATAAAATACATGTTTTGGTCTTGTTATTATTGGAAATAAGTGGTAAAAGGATAAGTGTTTTCACACTTATTAAATCCCCTACACTTGACCATTGCAATGCACTCATGCTATGCATTAATTTCAAAGCACAGATTACATTTCTCATCATAATTAACCCACCTTGGCCTTTATTAAATACTAAACATTAAGGAAACTAAAAAGATACAAAACAAGTAAAATAATCAAAGACTTACATTGGGGTTTTGGTTGTCATGAATGTTTATCATCCTCAAGTTTCACGTTCGTCACACCAAGCTTATAAACGAGATAATTGTTATTATAAGTTAGCAAACAAACACAAACTCATGTGGCCCAATTATTCACTTAGACTCCCTTATTCCTAGGTGTATCTCTTATATATTATAATTGTCTTGAATGATCACGAGGATTCATTGTTTGACTTATTTTGATAGTTAATTTAGGCTGAAAATAGAGTGGGACGATTTAAGCAATAGTTAGCTAAAGGACAAAATCTTTTAAAACTGCTTCTCGGGACCTCTTAAAGTTCATATCTTGGCATAACTCGCTTCACGATTTGAGACCTTTCTCGGACCGATTTTTGGCAGCGACTTCATACTCCGAATCTTGAGAGACGTTCTTGAAATTATGGTCTTCTCTTCATATTAGGAATTTCTTCACTTGAACTTTTTTTTAGAGATTCTTCATATTTGGACCACGATTTCTTCATTTTTCTCCAATCTTTATTTTGTACTTTGATATACAACGATCCGCCTCCTTTTACGACTTGGATCTATTTATCCTCATACCTTGTTAGGGCCTTTTTGGATAGACTTCTCCATGATCTTTAGGGGAGTATTTGCTTTTCGTCGTGTGTCTCGATCCTTCATATTGATTTTTGATAAATGGTTATGCACATCACTTGGGATCTTTAACAACAAAATGTAGCCCTCATGCCTTGTTAGGGCCTTTTCGGACTCGCCAATCTTCGCATCCCGCTTCAATAAGTTATGCCTTGGCTATGAACTCTAATTAATACCGAGCAACTTTTAAACGATCTTGGGCTAAAAGCTAAGTAACTTTTCAAATCGTACAACCTTATTTATTGCAAATATATTTATTAACAAGCGATGGGAGAATAAGCTTATAGTCATCTCACATATATTCATGAAAGAATACCAAACTTATAATTGACTCTATCATCTCTCGTTCTCCACAATTTAAAATCTCAAGGAATGAGACTCGTGGATGCTTAGCCAATTAAATCAAAGTTTTGGGTTTTCAAGTCATCTATAGGATCTTGCAACTTCTTAGACTCTTTCATGTTTAGAATTCACATTTTAAAGTTCACTTGATAAACGACTTTCTAGGATCAATTATAGGAACTTGCGAAAAGTTCTTGTTCTTAACCCGTGAGAGTTAAGACTTTCGCGTTTTAAAGTTCCCTATATAAAAGCCTAGAAAAACTTGACTTAAACACGTTAAGGATACTAGCTAGAGTAAACTTGGATAAGTAAACTCGGGTTGAGTCAAAAGATTCATGACGTTGAAAAATTAAAACCACTTTATCAAAATTTTTATTCTAGCAAGGAAAGTAAATAACGATAACAAAGGAAAACTACTAGGCCAAAATAGATTAAATTTTTTGAAAAATGTCGAAAAATCAAAATTTTCCAGCTAAAATGAGGACAAATTAATGGAAAAGCCCACTTACTTCGATAGAAGTCCCCCTACACTTGATATAAACATTTTCCTCAATGTTTAAGCATGTGGGAGTAAACTCCCCTACACTTAGGACATTATGTACTTTGTTTAAATCTTGCTAAGGAAGAGAGAACTATAGTGATTTCAATGTAAACATATAAGATACGAAATATTGAATCACGACAGTTTAGGATAGAACCGGGAAGACGGGTACACGGGATCACGGTCGTCAAATGTCATCAAAAGTGGATCTTTGAAGCTTTAATCCCTGCACATCATAAGGAACAAGACAACAAACACAAACGGGGCTCCCCCTACACTTATTATAAAAACGGTAAAGGATAGATTAACGGGTTGCCTCCCGAGAAGCGCTTGTTTTTGTTAACCGAGTCACGAGCCTGACTCGACCCAGAACTAATTCAAGGGAAACGTGGTTAGGGATGGAATCATCTCATGAGAGACGTCCTCACCAAAGTACAACTTCACACGCTGGCCATTCACTTTAAAATTAGGCCCATTTGGTTGAGAAAGCTCAATGGTGCCGTAAGGGAAAACTTTGGCGACAGTGAATGGACCAGACAAACGGCTCTTAAGCTTGCCCGAGAAGATCTTCAACCGAGAGTTAAAGAGTAAAACTTGATCACCAACGTGGAACTCTCAGTTTTTAATCCTTGCATCATGAATGAGCTTTGTTTTCTCCTTGTAGATCAATGAATTCTCATAAGCTTCATTCCTTAGTTCATTTAACTCGTTGAGTTGAATCTTCCGAAGATCACCGGCTTTGTTGATATCAAAATTGGCCCACTTCAAGGCCCAATACGCCTTATGCTCCAACTCAATAGGGAGGTGGCATGCCTTCCTGTACACAAGACGATATGGAGTGCAACCAATCGGTGTCTTATATGCGGTACAGAAAACCCACAAAGCATCATCTAACTTAACGGTCCAAGAGGCACGATGCTCTCCCACAGTTCGCTCTAAAATTCTCTTCAATCCACGGTTAGATATCTCGGCTTGACCATTTGTTTGGGGATGATAATCGGTGGAAAGACGATGATTGACACCATACTTAGCCATGACTCTACCAAATTGATCATTGCAAAAATGAGTCCCGCGATCACTGATGATAGCACGAGGAACACCGAATCGAGCAAATAGTTGCTTCAGAAAGTTCACAACCACCCTCGCATCGTTAGTAGGTAAAGCCTTTGCTTCAACCCATTTAGATACGTAGTCAACGGCTACGAGGATGTATTTGTTCCCTTTAGATGATGGAAATGGCCCCATAAAGTCGATGCCCCATACGTCAAAGATTTCACTTTCTTGGATGAAATTTTGAGGCATCTCATCTTTATGTGTGATCTTGACTTGTCTTTAGCAAGTATCACAATGCTTAACCATTTCATGAGCGTCATGATAAATGGTGGGCCAATAAAATCCAGAGTCAAAAACTTTCTTCGCGGTGTAATTAGGACCAAAGTGACCACCAGTGGGTCCTTTGTGGCAAGCTTCTAGGATTAGTAACGCTGCCGGCCCATCAACACACCTACGAATTACAAGATCCGCACATTGTTTGAATAGGTAAGGGTCGTCCCAATAATACTGTTTAATGTCTTTAAAGAACTTTTTCTTTTGTTGGGACGTTAACCCTTCCATAAGAATTCCACCCGCCAAATAGTTTGAAATGTCCGCGAACCATGGGGTTTCATCAAGATTGGAGTTAATAGACATCAAGGACTCAAGGGGAAAAGAGTCATTAATCTCTTGATTTGGGAGCTCCCCTTGATAAGGATCCTCGAGTCTACTAAGATGATCTGCGGCTAGGTTTTCCGCTCCCTTTTTATCACGAATTTCAATTTTGAATTCTTGAAGGAGTAGAACTCAACGAAGAAGTCTTGGCTTGGAATCTTGTTTATTTAACAAGTACTTTAACGCGGAATGGTCGGTATACTCAATGGTGGTGGAAAGGACAAGATAGGGGCAGAACTTCTCAAAATCATACACTACAGCTAAAAGCTCTTTTTCGGTAGTGGTATAATGCAATTGAGCCCCCGTCATTGTCTTGCTAGCATAATGGATTGGTTGGAAGTGTTTGTTCACTCTTTGGCCCAAAACCGCTCCAATAGCAAAATCGCTAGCATCACACATCAATTCAAAAGGTAACTCCCAATTAGGGGTTACCAAGACCGGCGCCTTAGTTAATTTATCCTTAAGAAGATTGAAATATTCAATACACTCTTTAGAAAAGATAAAAGGAGTATCTTTTTCCAAGAGGTGGGTCATCGGGCGAGCGATCTTAGAAAAATCTTGAATGAAACGACGATAGAAGCCCGCATGACCAAGGAAACTTCTCACTCCCTTCACGGTGGAAGGAGGAGGTAATTTAGCAATCACTTCAACTTTAGCACGGTCGACTTCAAGACCGGCTTTGGAGATTTTATGACCAAGCACAATACCTTCTTTGACCATGAAATGGCATTTTTCCCAATTAAGAACGAGACGAGTGTCTTTACACCGTTTGAGCATACGTTCTAAATTGGCAAGGCAAGTAGAGAAAGAATCACCATAGACCGAGAAATCATCCATGAAGACTTCCATAGTTTCTTCAACCATGTCATGGAAGATAGCCATCATACACCTTTGGAAAATCCCAGGAGCATTGCATAAGCCGAAGGCATTCTTTTGTAAGTAAATGTTCCATAAGGACAAGTGAATGTGGTTTTCTCTTGGTCCTTAGGGTCGATGGGGATTTGAAAATACCCGGAAAAACCGTCTAAGAAGCAATAATAGTCATTACACGCTAGACGCTCGAGCATTTGATCCATGAAAGGAAGAGGAAATGATCCTTGCGAGTGGCATCATTAAGCTTGCGATAGTCTATGCAAACTCGCCAACCCGTGACAAGTCGAGTAGGAATCAACTCGTTGTTTTTATTGGGAACAACGGTTATTCCGCCTTTCTTAGACACACAATGGACGGGACTAACCCATGGCGAATCGAAAATAGGGTAAATCATTCTGGCATCTAGAAGTTTGATAACTTCTTTCTTGATGATGTCATGAATTCTAGGATTAACCATTCTTTGGCTTTCGATTGCGGGTTTAAAGTCATCTTCCATGAGAATTTTATGAGTACAAAAGTTCGGATCAATTCCGCAGATATCAGAAATTTTCCAAGCAATTGCTTTCTTATGATTCTTCAGCACATCGATAAGTCGAGATTTTTCTTCTTCTTTCAAGTCCTTTGCGATGATGACGGGTAACTTCTTATTGTCTTCAAGGAACACGTATTCGAGATGAGACGGTAGATCCTTAAGCTCTAAATCCGGAGGATTTTCGATGGAAGGCGTAGTCAAATTCGGATCATCGATAGAGATTTCCTTAGGAGACGGAGGAGAAATACGGTCCTCATTGAGAAGTTTCTCAATGGTACGAATGTCTTCATCCCAATCAGAGGGAGAATCGTCATATTTTAAGTCCACATTCCCTAAAGTTGCTTCAAATTCTTTCAAAAGGAAATCACTTTCTACAAATAGAGTCAATGATGGGGCAATAGAGGCAACGGTCTCAACAATGGGTAGAGAAGAAGAACCACTTTTACAAGCGTCTTTGAAATGCTCTTCACAAGCCTCATCAAGTACGTCAATGAAATTAACGCTCTCTTTTTCATAAGGTTGCTTAGAAAGTTTACCCATGTTGAATATGATTTTATCGTCACCAACTCTCATGATTAATTCGCCCGCGGCTACATCAATGAGAGTGCGACCGGTCCTCAAGAATGGACGTCCAACGATTAATGGAACACGGGGATCCATCTCGTAGTCAACGACAACAAAATCCGTCTGAAAGGTGAATTTGTCGACACCGACGAAAACATCCTCGGCTATCCCCACCGGATAAGCAACCGTACGGTTAGCTAATTCCAATGTCATTCGTGTGGGGACTAGCTCGAGTAGAGATAAATGCTTCCAAACTCTTAATGGCATTAAGTTTATACTAGCACCTAGATCGGCTAGGGCCATATAATTCTCTACCCCGGGGAAGTTGCAAGGAATGAGAAAACGATCCGGATCACCAAGTTTGGTTGGTAATTTCCTTAAGAGCACTACGGAGCAATTCTCATTAAGTTGGGTTTGAGCGATATCAAGAAGCTTTTCTTTGTCACTGAGAAGATCTTTAAACATTTTAGCATATTTTGGCATGTGAGCGAGAGCCTCAACAAAGGAGAGGTTGAAATTCAGTTGTTTAAACATTTTAAGAAAGTTAGAAACCTGAATATCATCCTTGTTCTTCAACTTCTCTTTCCGCAACCTTGAGGGATAAGGTATATTGGGTTGAGATGAAGGCTTTGGAATGGAATTCTCACTCACATCCTTGGGTGGTGGTGGGGTGGAAGTAGAAGGTGGAGGAATTGGAGAAGGGGACTCGTTTTCCTTTGTCACAATCACCGGTGTAGGTGTAGGAATCTCGGGTTCCTTTAAACTTTTGCCACTTCGGGTGGTGATTGCTTTCATCTCCCCTCTTGGATTAGCAACGGTGTTACTCGGAAGAGAACCCGAACCAGAGGCTTGATTACTTTGGAAGAAACTAGCCATCATATCCCTTAAGTCATTCGTTTGACTGCTCAAAGAGTTTCGCATATCAGCTTGAAGATTATTCCCTTGTTTTGCTATATCTCCTTTCAAGTTGATGATTTGTCGCTGAAGATTCTGTACCAGTGCATCATTAGTCCTCATGTAAGTTTCAACCTCGTGATTAAATGCGGTGGGTTGGGTGGGAGGAAGAGCATGGTAGGCAGGTGGTTGATAAGCGGGTTGTTGGTAATTTTGGTTATTTCCTTGAGGTGGATATGGGTTTCTTTGGGTTTGATATTGATTGGGAGCTCGAGTTTGGTTTTGATTGTTGCGATTGAGGTTGTTTTGGTTTTGAGGTGGAAAACCGGGTGGTGAAAGAAAGTTGTTTGAACGATAACTGAGCAAATTGCGGTCACCTTGAGGACGTGCTTGATAGCCTCCCGTAGAAAAGTTACCGTTAGCGGCATACACATTTTCCGGATTGTCATGAGTAGAAGGACAATCGGTGTATGAATGAGAACCCCCGCATATTTCACATGACTGACTCAAAGCATTAACTTACGCATTGATGTTTTTGGTATTGTTAGCGGTTTGTAGAGCAAGTGCTTCAACAATCGAAGTAAGCTTATCAATTCTCTTGTCGGCGTCACTAGTACTAGCACTAGCCACATTAGTCCGAACACTCTTAGTTTGCACTATAGACTTATTCTCAATAATATCCCACACGGCATTAGAAGACTTAACCAAAATGTTACCCCCCGAGGCACTATTTAGTGAATCTTGGTCATTCATGCTTAAACCATTGTAAAAAGTATTAATTTGATGTACTTTTTTGAAACCATGTTGTGGACACTTTCTTAAAAGTTCCTTAAAACGATCCCAAGATTCACTAAATGTCTGACCGTACTTTTGTTCAAAGTTAATGATTTCATTCCGCAAAGCGGTAGTACGTGAGGGTGGGAAAAGGTAGTTGATTAATTTGGTCTCTAAATCCGTCCACATAAGAATACTTTGTGGTGGTTCCTTATCAAGCCAATGTCGGGCTTGTCCCTCTAAGGAGAAAGGAAAAAGTTGCAAGCGAATTACCTCTTGTGAAACCCCATTATACTTGACCGTATTAGTGAGTTGAAGGAACCTTTTGATATGGTCATGAGGATCATCAAGTGTACGCCCCAAGAATGGCTGAGAAGAGACCATTTGAATGAAACCGGATTTGAGTTCAAAGTTGTTGGCTCCAATCTCGGGTATGACAATAGCATCGGTGTTGCCCTCTACTTGCGATTGCAAAAGCTCGATCATTGGTCGATTGTCCATGGTGACAATAGGTGGAGTGTCGACTTCGGCTTGAATTGCTTTCTTCTTACGAGCACGGGTACGCATACATACCTACAAAAAGAAAAGAAAGATAGACACGAAATATTTTTTGTTTTTTATGTTTTTCTATTTTTTTGAATTTTTGAAAATTTTGAATTTTTATGGATTTTTGAAAATTTTTGACACGAAAAAATAACGTTCAAAAGTGAACGGATCCCAAAATCCAACGCGTCTCTCACTAAAAACCGTTAATCTTAACGAAAAGAGCCGGCAGTGGCGCCATTTGATACTAGGTTTTGCCAAGTATGAAAGTTCGTTAAACCAGTCTTTTCGAATTGATTACCAGTTGAAGGTGCGACTCAGTTGTTCTTGGTGGAAAATAAAAGGGAGTGATTATCTATTTTAAACTAAAAGTAAATGTCGTTTAATAAAAATTAAAGCTTTAAAAGTTAAACTAAAAATTAAGGGTGAAACATAAAAGAAGAAAAATTAAAACTTTGAAAGTAAATTTGAAACTTAAAACTTATAAAAATGTAAACTTTATGAAAATTAAGCTAAGATAAAATAGATAAAATAATGCTTAAGAAAACTGACGGGAAAAAATTAAAGTTTGAAAATAATTCGGAAAACACGAATTGAACATAAGTCGGAATATGTCCTTCTGATGTAATTCGGAATCTGAATCCCTAACACAAGTCGGAATAACAGAACCCAACCTAATTCGGAATGATGATACTCAACCTAGTTAGGAATGTGAATACTCAACCAAATGAGAAATAATGAAAACTGGACCTAGTGAAGAATAATGAAAACTAGACCTAGTGAGGAATAATAAAAACTGGACCTAGTGAGGAATAATGAAAACTGGACCTAATGAGGAATAATGAAAACCGGACCTAATGAGGAATAATGAAAACTAGACCTAATGAGGAATAATGAAAACTGGACCTAGTGAGGAATAATGAAAACTGGACCTAATGAGGAATAATGAAAACTGGACCTAATGAGGAATAATGAAAACTGGACCTAATGAGGAATAATGAAAACTGGACCTAATGAGGAATAATGAAAACTGGACCTAGTGAGGAATAATAAAAACTGGACCTAATGAGGAATAATGAAAACTGGACCTAATGAGGAATAATGAAAACTGGACCTAATGAGGAATAATGAAAACTGGACCTAATGAGGAATAATGAAAACTGGACCTAATGAGGAATAATAAAAACTGGACCTAGTGAGGAATAATGAAAACTGGACCTAACGAGGAATAATGAAAACTAGACCTAATGAAGAATAATGTTTCTGATTTAATTCGGGATAAGTTGTCTTGTGTATAATTCGGGAAATGAAGGATTATTTTTGGAGGGAAATTAAGTTTACTTCTAGTTCGGGAAACAAAGATTAGGCATACAGTTCGGAAAGAGGGTTTTGGGTACCCGAGTAAGATCAAAATAAGCAAAATCCAAATAAGCACTTACCAAAACTTTTACCAAATCAATTTTTAGAAAAAGATAATAAGACACAATTTAAAAACTTTTAAAAACACTAAATAAGCAAAAATTTAAAATCAACTTTTTTATAAAAATCTTAAACTACCAAAATCAACTTATCTTAAAAACTAATAAACATAAAAATTAAGCAAATAAGCACTTTAATCTAAAAACTTCAAACATACCAACTCAATAAGCACAATCAAATAAGCAAAACAAGCACATCATCAACAAAATTAAACCAACTACATGATTAATTAAGCAAAAACAATAGATTATTAAGAAGGGTAGAATGAGAATTATGAAATAAACTTGATTATATTAAAGATTAATATCAAAGATTACAAGATTAATGAAGCTTTGATAAGCTTGAAAACTAGAGAGAAGAAAAATAAAAGCACACTTAAAAATAAAACTAGAAAAATTAACTAATAAACTAACTAACACCCTCCTAATGACACATTAGGAGGGTATATATAGGGGGAGGGGAGGGTCTTGTGTCTTCTTTCTTTCTTCTGGTCTCGACTCGATTTAAATTTTTTGTCTTTCTCGACGCCGTCTCGGGATTTGTCGATATAGATTGAATTCGTCTTATAATTTTCTTCTTTAATTAAACTTGGTTCTTCGACTTCATTAAACTTCCGTCTTTAGACTTTTTCTTCGCTAAATCTTCAGAATAGGCCTTGGACTTCCGTTCTTCTTGCACTTTTGACATTTTGACTTTGTCTTTTGTCTTTTTCTTCGATAAAAGCCCGTGATAGCCCGTGTTTTCTTCCTTTTTCATATTTTTTATCCTGAAACACAATAAAAACACAAACCACGCATAATTCCGACTTTTACGACATAAAATACACGTTTTGGTCTTGTTATTATTGGAAATAAGTGGTAAAAGGATAAGTGTTTTCACACTAATTAACGTGTCCAAACTGCAACAGTATTTCTCATTCTATCGAGTATTACTACATTGAGAAAGAAAAGAAGAATGAGGAGAGACACCAAAAGGCATTATGGAATGAGCGAGTATATGGATATTACTACTATCAACCTCAAAATAATTATGGGTATAAAAGGTATAATGGTAATCAAAAATTTTAGAAGAAAAATGATATGTGGAATGGTGGATATGACGTTAATTACATTAATCAATATTATCTTCAAGGTCAATGCTATGATGTTAGTAATCAATCCGATGTTGACCAAAATATTACTAAGTTTAGGGACCAACTTGAGACATTAGAGGAAATGGTTAAGGATGGATTAGTAGCTCGGAAAGAAGGATGTGATTATGTGATGAAGCTTCGCGAGGAGCTCGATCACTTATTACCGAAGACTACACTTTCAAACGAGAATAACTTTTTCAATCCACCACCGACACAACAATATCAGAATCAGGGCAACGAACAAGGTGATAACCATCTCTTTGATCTTGAACAAAAGTTTGATAAGCTTATAGATTTAGTGTCTATCAGCAATGAATAGATCAATGAAAAATTCGAGATCACCAATCAAAGGAGCGAGACCACTACCATATCTATTGTAGCTCTAGAATCACACATTAGTAGGTTAAGAGATCAGTTAGATTGGGAAGAAGCAAATGATCCTCAAAGCACCACCATGATAAACTTTGATGATGAAGATGAATTTGAAGACGATGATGATGACTTCACATTCAACTCAACAAACAACATGGAATGGTCGAAAATTAATTCTCATGATGGTAAAGAAAATGAAGATGACATTCATAATCACAAGATTTTAGTTGAAGAAGAGACATATCTCGATGAAGAAGACGCTCAAGTCATCAAAATTGAAGAAGAGTTATCATTAGTACCACGAGTGTTCACCAACCTAGTTGAGGGGAAGGAAGAGAAATATATGGTACTAGTGGATGTTGGATGTTATTTTATTGGTCGATGGAAGGACAACTTGTTTATTAAGCTGACAAGTATTATTATCAAGCAAGTTCGAAGAAAAGCACGATTTGGAGTTCGATATTTAAGCCAATTTGTATGTGATAAAAAACATGCATGTGATGAGCTGAGTTTGGGTACTAGCAAGACTGTATGTTCAAACCAGGTTCGGGTTGCATCGAGTAGGAGAAAGCGTAAGCGAAGTTTTCGGGTTGGGAACTGTAAACGTTTCGTAGGATTTGAGGAGATTGAGAGTTTAGAGAAAGGTGATACTTGGGATGTGTTTGAAGATGAGGGTACGCCTTGGAAACATCAAAAGAGACCACGTTTTGGTAACGTGTATAGGAAGTGTTCTATCCGTCCACCGTGACACGTTACATTTGAGGTACCGTCGGGATGATGACGTTAAACTAAGCGCTTCGCAGGAGGCAACCCGTGGTTTTTGTGTGTGTGTAAAACTCTGTGGGTGTGTTCACTACAAACCCTCACGAGACAAAACTCGTCCAGTCGGGCTACTAAGTGGTTTAAAGGCTTGTTTCATACGCTAAATGCGACAGTGATTCCTACGAAAGTGAGTTAGGTTTTTGTTTTTGTGTGAGTTTGTCAAATTGATTTTTAACCAAAATTTCAATTTAATGTTTTTGCATTAGGGGCAATGTAATGCTTTAAGTTGAGGGGGGTGGCACATGTGTTACATGCTTTTGTGTGAAATTTTGGTCAAAATGGGTTAAAATGTGATTTTTGGGAAAAATTAATAAATTTTAAAAAATTTTAAATCACATTATAAGAGTCTTGTGCTAATTAGATGTGGAAGTTTCATCTACATATATGTTTGTTGAGTGTTTACAGATTCTAAAGATTAGCTTGTGGATGATTTATTGGAGCAAGTTAGAGGATTTGGCCATAATTATCAGGTGTACCCAATTTCATTGTATAATTTGGTTATTAAATTTATTTGATTGTTTGCATGTAGTTAGGCATATGTATAATTTAGATGATCAAACCACGCTGGTTGAATTTCCTTTACTTACCTTTGCTTAGATCGAGTATAAAGTTTGAATAAATAATATGAAATATAGTAATGTAATAGTTGGGTTAGGACACTTTAAAATTGATATTATTCGGCTTGCCGCCCGCGCACGATGGCCTTAGAAAAGAGTTGGAGAACTATTATAATTATTGGTGGTAGTCATATGTTGGGCTTGCCTATCTGATTCGTCGCTCGCGCAAGGTGATACTTTAGTTGTTAGCATGGGTCAGATGCCAATTTTTATGATGGATAGCATTGCACTTAGCTGAGATAATTTTATGTGAAATAACCTAATCCTTGTATTATTGTAATGAAATTATGAAGACTAGTTTAATTTAGTACATTGATTAATTAGACCATGTGGTAGATAACTCCATCATGTGATGTACCAGTAGGCACGAATTATAATTGTTCCCATTTAATTAAAACGTAATAAATTAACCGGTTCCCATGTGCCAATGTGTCTTAGTATGCACCTATAAGATAGATATTCATTTTTCTGAATAGTTGGTATTTATATCAACCTTAAAAGGAGTGTATAAAGTGTTCGGGATGACTTGTATAAGAAACGGTCCCGGAGGGCTAAAAAAGAGCTTATGTGTGGTGTGAAAAGAAAAAAAAATGAAAAAAGTGAAAAAAAGAAGAAAAAAAAGGAAAAAAAAAGAAAGGAGGTGAAAGTATGTAAGCTAAAGTATGTTGGCTTATGATGTGCTCTTATCGTATAAAAACTCCAATGTTATAAAAGGTGTAAGATATTCTCACCTCTTGTTTTAGATTAATGTTTAGATTGATTATAAGTGTGCATTAGGTACGTTGGACACATGGTTAATTATATGAAACATAAAGTAAATGAAATGGGAATGATTATGCTAAGTGTTTAAGAAGAACTACAATACTGGTAATCATTTTGTATTATTTGTCATGTAGGGTGGTTATTAGTGTAAAAAGTTAAATTTGATCTTTTTGATAGAATTTCAATGATATGATTAAAAATTATGAAATTAACATGCTTGTATATTTTTATTTTATTTTTACTCTAAGACAAAGTAAAGGTTAAGTTTAAGGGGGTTTGATTGGTGTATTTTGCATCCACCTAATAGCATGTTAATTTAGCATAATTATATGTTTATTTTTCATTATATGTACTTTTAGTGTGTCTTGTAATTATGTGGGTTACGAGCGAAATAGAATAAAATGGCCGCTTAATTAATTTTTCGGAGAAAAGACATTGTGAGCGCCGATAAATGAATAAGAAATATTGAAGAAAAATATTTGAGCGCGTCGCAATATATTCGGTCATATTTTATTTGTCTGGGCTTCGTTTGAGCAATTATTGGCGTTGGGTTATTTTTATTTGTACCAAATTTATTATAGCCCAAAAGAAAAACGATAATAAATAAAATCAACTTGGCTCAAAAGTCCATTCACACAACTGACTAAGATTATATATTCGGATTGGAGGGACTTTTGGGAGAATTCGCTGACAAGAAAAAAATGGTAGGCGTCATATAGCAAAAAAAAAGATGGGACGCAACATAGAAAAAAAGAAAGAAGAGTATTAGATATATATATTGAAGTGGGACAAGAATAAAAAAAAGATAATTGATTGAAGTTGAGATACACAGTGGATGGGACACACTTGTTTTTTAGTGGAATCTTGTAATTGAATTAATAAAGAAGATGAATAGTGTATCCCGGGTCGGGTACACCGCGACGTCCGGCTAATTTTGTTGTAATTCTTTCTGGTAACTTTATTTATGGTTTGATCATCACTTTTGGATTATTATATTTTTATTACATTTAGTTATGATTTATTTATAAATTATTTTGATAGACTTAATATTATGTTTAATTATTTGTGCGAGACTATTTATTGTTAGTTAACGAGTCATACTTATTCTATATAGTTAAAGAAAAAGATGCTCATATAATCAGCATAAGTTGTACCTAAATAAATTATTAAAACATAATTATTGGTTGGATTAATATAAGATTTATTATCGCGAGTCATTGATAAACATAATAAATGCCGACATTAATTCATTCATATTAAGTCAAAATAATCTTTGTAAACGAACTAAAAAGTTTTGATAATCCATAAGTTTGATCAACCATAAATATTAGGAGCTGGGAGGGATTGCATTTTTCTTTTAATTGTTTACATCCTTATTATATTTTTCTAGCTTTATTATCAGTTTAATAATTATTTTAATTTTAGCATTTTTATTATCAAGAGTATTTTAGTCGTTAGATTTCAAAACCAAAACTTTAATTGATCAGTGATCACCCCAAAACTTAAAATAAAACCACATATTCCTCGTGGATTCGATACCCACTTACCCTATCTAGTATAAGGTATTTGGGTTATTTTTGACCGGCACTTCGACGCCGATCAGCATGTACCAAACTTGTTGTAGATGTGTATGTTTGGCCTGTTTTGAAAATGATCGGACAATATCATTTATCCATCCTTATGGAGATTCTCGATTGAGAAATTTTCTCAAGTTAGTTTTGGTTCCGAGTCAGTTTTTGTCAGTTCGGGTCGGTTTGAACTTTCATTCTCACCCTATTTGTGAGTGTGTGTTGAAAATTATATTATACTACTATATTTTGAACATTTTTAAATATGATGACCTGCAACGCATCTCATCCAAACATTCCTAAAAATTGATGCCAATATCCAAATGTGCTAGAAGACTTATACCCAATGTAACGTGCAAATGCCTTAATTATGTGGTACCAGCTGAATCACCTTTTGCGGTCTGCGCGGGTGAAGTTTGTATGATTTCTTTTTAGTCACACTTAAACTCGTTCCATGAAGCTATAGGTAGACAACCAAACTATAATATTCAGTTTGAGGTGAAGGGTTTAGTTGTGGCAACTGCATTTTCGATCTTCGTAGTAATAGCAATAGCCACCTTGTGTCAAACCATTATAAAACATTATTTCATGGTTGTAAAACATTTCATAGTACCTAACCACCTATACCACCTATGAGGCGTAAATGTGACCCTTGATGTTTATAATTATGTATTTATCAATGTCATTGCGCCTAATATCACAAGTTCATAACCGAGAAACACGTCCCTTCACGTCTTTAGTTATGTAGTTATAGATAACCAAACTATAATATTTAGTTTTGTGAGTCGACTCAATAAGCTAAGATATTTGATTTAAATGTGTTTCAACTGAGTTCGGATTCACTTTCATTTTGTTTTTGTAACATAATTTAAGCTAAGATGTTCATTGTGGTAACCTCCGACAACTTGCATTTAATTTACACAATGAGCTATGTTTTGAGATTAGCGTTCTTGGTTAGGATTGTTCTGTAGAGATTAAGTCATGTTTACATATTGACGAATTAGAGATATATAAAACATTTTTTATTTCTAGCAAGTCGTCTCACAATATGAGGAGTTTGAAGGAATACGTACATGAAATAATATATGTCCGTAAGTCGTCTCGAGCCTAAGGAGACACACACGTAAATTTTTAAGCAATATATAATTAATATTGTATTAAATATTAATTATATTTAAACAAATAAACCAAGAATAGAAAGTAAATAAAAAATGAAACAAAAGCCCATGAGGCTTTTGGGCTTGGTTGTTTGATTACCAAGTTATTACAAGTATATAAAGAGGTCTTGGATACCTCATTATTCACTTGTTATTCCTAAATCAATTTTCTCTCTTTTCCCTCTTTGGTGTGATCAGTCGACAGAAACCCAAGCGTTGTTTGGTTTTCGGTGGTCGATGAAACAAGAAACCACATTCTTGATTGATTCAAGAGTATTGGTTTATTAGTTGTTTAACACTTATGTACGAGTATACTTAGTGCTTGTTAAACGTATTGTGTGCGTAACTTAGAGAGATCATACTTTGATGTTTAATTGGATTTTCGATTATTTTGGTTGTTTAATAAAGATGATTTAATCCAATGCTAAAAGACACACGATTCTTTATTGTGTATGTTAATTACTTTTCTATACGTGATCATAATTATTCCGCTACGTACTCATGATTATTAACGTGTTACTATGGCTAAAGATTTTTATAAATTCCAATTATAAATCCCAACAGAGTTGACTCAGATTTAATCAGTAAGATATACTATACATCTTATTTGCTAGGACTATTTTCGTTCGTCGACGACATTTTACGAGTTTCACAAACTTACAGTGATGATCATTACTATATATTGTTGGTTATGATTGAGGGATAATGTTTGAGATGTATATTATTTGGTTCTCGTGTATGTTTATAAATGTTAGGAAGTCATCAAGCTAACGGTGACATTATTCTGATGTGTTAGGTTCTAATTATAAAACTAATTGAAAAACAATGATAACTCACCAAGAAAAAAAACAAAAAGAGTCTCAAAGTTATCAAACCAAAAAGATGAAAGTCAGCCTAAATACATAAAAAGACAAAAATATGAGAACCTATATAGAATGTTGCTACATCCACAAAGAATAGATGATATTCTTTGAATGAGTTAATAAAATAGAAAGAGAGAAATGATTCAAAAAGCAATCAGTTAATATACGATACATCCTTTTTATGGATATTTATTTGTGGTTTTTTTATGAATGTAACCAAAATTCTTTTGTATATAACTAAGTAAGATCATATGTGATAACATGCCCAAAATAACATATTTTTGTCAACACATGTGATGTGTTTAGTATAAAGGATAGTATACATTGTTGGTTATGTTTAAGTAATGATGTTCATGCATACACTATTGGATTCTCGTGTGTGTTTAAAAACGTTATGAAGTCATGAAGCTAACGCAAACACTTTTTGATATTCTACAAAAATAATTGAAAATCAATGATAACCCGTAAAGAACAAAAAAACAAAAAGATGCTCAAATATTATCAAAGCATAAAGAAACATCAAAACTTAAATACATAAAAAGAACAAATTGGCATCCCTTTATTATATAATTAAGTAAGCCCAAATGTGATAACAAAATCAAATAACATATTTTTGTTCGCATGTGTGATGTGTTTTAGTATAAAGAATAATATCCTAAAACATGACCAAAATAAAAAATAAAAATGTTATAGGCTAAAAAGAAATATGATAGGACAACATTTTAAACATGAAGGGCAATTTGGTTTGAAGGTTTAGACAAAGGATTAGGATTAGAGGTATGTTTTCTTTGTTTCTTTGTATATTACATAAAGCCTAACCATACGAGTTGGTTTTTATTGGTTTCCTAAATAAGAGAAAAGTTTTGTAAAACGTGTATTCGAAAAACTACAAAAGCATAGATTTGAGCCTTTTGATTTGCAAATGAATTTTACGGCAGAGATGTAATGGAGAGGGGAATTTTTGTATTTTCACACTTACAACCATCTACTCATTACATAGCAATTTTACCTCATCAGAAATTTGCGGCACTTTACCTGAAGCAGATCTCCTGTGCTCGACTTTGTAGATATACAAAACTTCTTTGAGGTCATTGGTGGTATATTAGTTTGCTTTCTTGTTGCTTGTGGCGACCACTATAACAATCATAACTTGTTTGAAGAGGGACCTAAATATATCTATTAGTAACAAATTTTCATAACTATAATAATCGGTAAAAAAAACAGGATGTGATATGTTCTCAACAAAAGGCGTCAATAGAGACCTACACAAAAAGTACTCTCCGAACACACAAATAGGTTACCTAAACACATCCTGAAATTACTTAAACGCAATGAGCTCTATTAATGAAATGATGCCTAAAAACGTTACTTGCATTTTTTGGTCTCGCTTTGTTTTTATTACGACAATATGTAAAAACAAGAATTTACGAAAACAACGAAAAACGAATTCTTGAGTTGAAGTATTTTTTATTTCAACCATTATCACTTAAGGTATGAACAAACAAATACTCATCCTAATTAAGTGATCAAGAATTTAATCTTTTCTTAAAACTCACTTTTTATTAAGTGTGACAAGTTTTTTATTAAAATTTGTTTTTAAGAAAATGATTTATTAAATTAATTATTTGAAAATTTGAAATTTAAAAATGGCATATTCTATCTTGGTTTGGAATATCCTTTCAGGATATTTGAATCCCCAGATTCGAACCAATACATTAAAAGACAAAAGGGAGCGGAGTCTATGCAGGTGGTTCCTTAGCTCCTATAGCGGCTCCTTATCGATAAGGAACCGTGGGCTCCATTAAGGAACCGCGGGCAGATATAGCCGTTGGATGTTTGTCTTACAAATAGTGGACCATTCTCAGACTTTCAATTCACCTCTTTTGCACATACATTTCCAGATTCTTTCATACTTCTTAAATCGCTCAAATCCTTGATCATTTATTTGATTACTACTTGTTTAGAAGTGAATCTTTCTTCTCTAATCTTTTCCTCTCAAAGTGCAAAGAGAAGAACACTATCATCCTTGAAGTGTTGTGTCTACCTCAAAGATCCATTGAAGATCCGAACTTATTTATTCATTCTTGTGTCATTGTTGTGAAGATCCAAGTAGTTGTGTCTATTTAGAAGTTGTGTATGTATTAAGGTTAATACTTGGTCCTTAAAGTATATTGGTGTAGATTGGTCCTAGTTAAGATTAGGGATCGACTTTTAGCTTAGAGTCAGAAATTGGTTAAGCGACGTTGTGTACGGTTTCTCCACCTTAAGGAGCTTGTTTATTAGTGAACTATCGAGTATGGATTACTCGAGGAGTGGAGTAGGAACGAGGAGTGTGTTGGGAATAAAATATGGGTCAGTTCACTAGACGCTGATAAGAAGAATGTCAACGCTGATAAGAAGACATTGGACGCTGACAGCCAAGCGTTGACATTGAAGAAGTCAACGCTGACAGCCTTGAAGATTGACACTGATGGAATATCTTTTGTTTATTTGTTTCTTTATTTATGTATGGTAAAGATAAGCACAACATTGTATTTTCTATTATTATCTTTACCTAGAATAGTTGATTCGTAGCTTATTGTACAAGACTTCTTGTTCTATAAAAGAAGGTCTTTTAGGTTAAAGTCATATATCAGTTTTCATAAGTATTCGCAAGTTAAACCTTTCATTGTAATCAATTCGATCATTCTAATACAAGTGAAAGTTTGTTTAACATCTTTGTGTTTTAGATCAAGTGTTAATTCCGCATAACACTTTGTTACTTTACTCATAAGCAAAGGTTTCTCTACGTGTAGTACTTGATCTAATCTCGTATACACAAAGCTTAATCGATCTAAGTTTGGGATCAACAAGTGGTATCAGAGCTTGTTGAGAAACTTTTGATCTTTAAGTAACGCAAGAACCCTAAAACACCAAAAACCCTAAAAACCCTAAAATTCTCAAAACCCTAAAAACACCATGTCTGGAACAGATCAACCTGCTTCTTTGCTACAAAACAACTCCTCAAACCCTAGTATCAAAATTCCCATGTTTGATGCCAGGAACTTTGAGCTTTGGAAGTCCAATTTTGAGCAATACATAGCTATTCATGACTACACTCTTTGGGAGATTATCGAATATGGGAACACATTCGATAAAGCAGCAAAGATTGCTGCTGCAATTGCCACAAGGACAGCTGTTCCAAATTGTCCTGAAGCTGATAAGGTGGAAAAGCCTGGAGATGGGAGAGCTGTAGCTGTTGAAGATATAGCCAAGAAGAGGGTGGACATGAAAATCTTGAACATCTTGAAACATGCCCTAGGTCATGAGAATCAGCACAAGTACAAACGCTTTGAGTCTGCAAAAGAGCTTTGGGAAGCTCTTGAAGTAGCACATGGTGGCAATGCTGACACAAAAGAAGAAAAGAAGAAGCAACTCTTGCATGAGTATGCTGTCTTTAAAGCTCAACCCAATGAAAATCTCAGCAGTGTGAGAAGTAGACTTCTTGACATCACAAGTCAACTTTCCTTCATGGGAACACAGATTGCTGACCCTGAATTGAATGCTACTTTTCTCAAAAGCCTTGGTGATGTATGGAAGATTGAGACAAGATCCATTCTTGTCAACAACACCCACAAGACCTCCAGGTTTGATGACATCTTCAACAAACTAAGACTGTTGGAAAATGAATGGCAATTGGATAGTGATAATAAATCTTCCAGCAGCAACATGGCCTTCTTCTCACAAAGTGAAGGCCAATTTGATTCCATGAACTTCTATGGACATTCAGCCCCTGGATCTCAATTTGTCAACGCTGGATCTCAGCCTGTCAGCGCTGGATCATATCCTGTCAACGCTTTGTACTCAAGCGCTGACACACACAATCATGACGCTGATAGAATTAAACCTGCTGGTTTTGATCTAGATACTGTGTGTGCATTCATTGCCTCTTTGCCCAGTGATTCAAGGATTACATATGAAGATCTTGAGCAGATAAGTGATGAACAATTGGAAGAGATGGACATCAAGTGGACTATGGCTCTTGTAAGTTTAAGAGCAAACAGGTTTAATAAAAGGTTCAAGAAGAAGATGACCTTTAATGCTAAGGATGTTGCTGGTTTTGACAAGTCCAAGGTTGAGTGCTACAACTGTCATAGGATGGGGCACTTTATGAGGGAATGTAGATCTCCAAGAAGATCTGATGCTGGGAAGCCTTCAAGCCAAATGATTAAGAGCCCAGATCCCAAGGCGATGGTTGCTGTTCAACAAATTGATGGTGTTGGAGAATGGGACTGGAGCTGGATGGCTAAGAATGAGGAAGAGGACAGAGCTTTGGTTGCTGAAGTTAAAGAAGAGCATGTTGAATATGCTCTCATGGCACACTCCTCCTCTTCATCAGATAATAAGGTATATGATGATGCTTACTGTTCTAAGGGTTGTCGTTTAAATACTGAAAAACTAAATCAAGAGATAGTAAAATTATTAGATGAGGCAAGTACTGAAAGATGCAAAGTATCTAATTATCAAATTGCTCTTACCCAAACAGAAAAGACAGTAGCTGAGTATAAGAAAATGGAGTTTGATTTAAAGGATCAAATAAATATCTTAAAACATGAGTTACATCAGAGTAAAGATGTTCAAGATATAGTAAATAGGGTTAATCTTGATTTGATAGCTCAGTTAGAAGAGGCTAACAAAAATAAAGATAATGTGAGTCTTAAAATCCAAAGATTTGATAAGGCCACACAATCCCTAGGAGAGTGTGTTAGTAAACAAAGAGATTCTAAGGATATGAGTAGGATTGGGATGAAGGATTATACTGGTGTTCCACCACCAGCTGGGGATTTCTATGGTGTCCAATCAAAGGACTTATCTTGGACTGGCTTGCCAGAATGCCAAGAGGAGGAATTCATTCCTCCACCTAGAGTGATTTCCCCAGTTGAGGAATACAAGCAAAAACTGACTGACCTAGATGAGTGGAAGAAAGCTAACCACACCTTGTTTGTTAAGGGAGGGTTGTTGTGTGAAAATCCAAATGAGCCCACACCAATCAAGAGCCTTGATCCAAAACCTATTAAGATCACACACCCTACCACTGGCAAAGCTGTTGACCTTGGCCCACAAGCTGTTAGAAAACCTAGTGTTAAGTATGCAGAGATGTATAGGAATACTAGGTCACCAAAAAGCCAAGTAAGTAATCATGGAACAGGCTTCTTTGCTTCTAGACCTAAGACTATGTCTAGAAAAGCTTGTTACACATGTGGTAGCTTCTCACATTTGGCATACAAATGTGTCAACGCTTCCAATGTCAACACTGATAGGAACCATTTCTGCGCTGACAAAAGTCAACATAGGTCAAACACTGTCAGACCTAATACCTTTGTAAACAAAAGTTCACATGTTGTTAGACCAGCCCCATTCTTTTCTAGAGGGTCTAACACACAAGGCCTAAGACCTTTTCAAAAGTCAAACACTTGGTCCAATAGGCAATGGGTTCCTGTAGCAAACCCTAGGTACAACGCTGATAAAGGCAATCGGGGCGCTGACAAGAGCAATTTTAGCGCTGATAGAAACACTGCCAAACCTAGGTATTTGCAACCACAGGGAAATAGGTCTAAAGCTTCTACTAGCTTAACATGGAGACCAAAACAAGACCAAAACCCTAATTCTACTGGTGTTTCTATGACATGCAACAGGTTTCATTATATTTCAAAGGCATTGTCAACACCAATTGGGGTTAACTGGGAATTTCATTCAAACAGGGATGAAAATGGGGTTGTTATGAGAACCAAGTCTGTTCTTGTTGAACAACCAAATGAATCCAAGTCTTCCAAGGCTTGGGTTCCCAAAGAAAACTAATGTGTTTTCTTTATGTGCAGGGCATTCAGAAGAAGATCAATGATTATGGATACTGGGATAGTGGATGCTCAAGGCACATGACAGGAAAAGAAGACTATCTGACCAATTTCTCTCCTATTCAAGATGGTGATAAGGTATACTTTGGAGGGGGCTACGGCACCATCACAGGAAAAGGAACCCTTGTCACCAACAATCTACGGTTTGAGAATGTCTTCTTGGTAAAAGAACTGGATTATAATTTGTTTAGTGTATCACAAGTGTGTGATAACAAAAATAAGGTTCTTTTCACAGATACTGAGTGCTTGGTGTTAAGCAAAGATTATAAGCTTCCTGAGGAAAAATACATAGATTTTAGAACACCAAGGCATAAAGACATATATAATGTGAATCTTAATGGAATTAAGGTAAATAATAAAATGTCATGTCTGTATGCTAAAGCCTCAGTAGATGAAAGTAATCTTTGGCACAGGAGGTTAGGGCACATAAACTTTAAGAATATCAATAGACTTGTGAGGCTTGGTTTAGTTGATGGTTTGCCTGAAAAGGCTTTCCACAATGACCACTCTTGTGTTGCATGTCTTAAGGGCAAGCAGCACAAGGTCTCATTCAGGTCTAAACAGGTGCACTCTAGTTCTAAACCACTTCACTTATTGCATATGGACCTCTTTGGTCCAACTAATATAGAAAGTCTGAAGGGTAAATCATATTGTTTTGTTATCACTGATGATTATTCCAGGTTTACATGGACTTTCTTTTTAGCCAAGAAAAGTGAAACTGCCCAAAGTCTGATTAATTTCATTACCCAAATTGAAAAGAAGAATGGTAATGAGGTCAAAATTATTAGAAGTGACAATGGGGGTGAGTTTAGAAATCAGTTGTTAGACGATTTTTGTGCCAAGAAAGGGATTACTAGACAGTTTAGCATAGCAAGAACCCCACAACAAAATGGGGTTGCTGAAAGGAAGAATAGAACTCTTATTGAAGCAGCCAGAACCATGTTGGCTGATGCCCACTTTCCTATAGCCTTTTGGGCTGAAGCTGTTAACACAGCCTGTTATGTTCAAAATAGGGCATTGGTCAACAAAATACATAATAAGACACCTTATGAATTACTTTGGGGAAGGAAGCCAAATATTGGCTTTCTCAAGCCTTTTGGTTGTCATGTAGTTGTTTTAGAAACTAGTGAGGCCCTAGGTAAATTTGATTCAAAAGGTGATGAAGGCTACTTCATGGGTTATTCAGTGCAGAGCAAAGGATATAGGGTTTACATTAAAAAGGAAAAACGTATACTTGAAAAAGTACATGTTAGGTTTTTAGAAAGTAAACCTAGTGATCCTGAAAATGGTCCAAATTGGTTGTTTGACTTAGAACCTTTATCTAGAGCTTTAAATTATATGCCTGTTACTGATCCAGACATTGTGAAGGTAACTTCAAGTGTTTTGGAAAAGAGAATTGGTAATGTTTCAGGTATACAGGTTGCTAAGGAGGATGGACCACCAGCAGTTAAATCATCTCCCACACAAGAATATGTTACACTTCCTATATGGACAGATGAGTATTATGCTGCTGCTGCTGCTGCTAGAAAGGATAATGGTGGTTTTCAAATACCACCAAAGACAAACGTGCATACTTCTTCAGGCGCTGACAAAGGGAAATCAAGCACTGACAAGAGCAATTCAGACGCTGATGGATCAGACGCTGACACAAGCAGTTCAAGCGTTGTTAGCCCTAACGCTGACAAACAAGGATCAGACTTTGACAACACCTTTGCACATCTTTTCTCTTCACATTTTGAACAAGGTGGACCTTCCAATGTCCATGAAGAGATTCATGTTGATCAAACAGAGTCAGATGAAGAAGATATTGGCAACATGGAGCATGAAATTGAGGACACCAGACTTTTTGAAGGAGGAGTTCTCACTTCCACAGCAAAGGATCACCCCACATCTCAGATTATTGGTGATGTTATGGCTCCAGTTCAGACAAGAAGATCCCATCAAGGTCTTGGTGGATTTATTGCCAATATACACAAGAAGGTTGATACCCCTCTTGTACAAGCATGTTTGTTTGCCTGTTTTCTGTCACAGGAAGAACCCAAGAAGATTTTTGATGCTCTCAAATAACCTAGCTGGGTGGAAGCAATGCAGGATGAACTTCATCAATTTGCTATACAGGATGTTTGGGAGCTGGTTGATTGTCCTAGATATGTGAGACCAATTGGGACAAGATGGGTTCTAAGGAACAAGAAAGATGAAAGAGGCATTGTGGTCAGAAACAAGGCACGTTTGGTAGCTCAGGGTTATACACAAGAGGAAGGAATTGATTATGAAGAAGTTTTTGCACCAGTTGCAAGAATTGAAGCTATAAGAATTTTTCTAGCTTATGCCTCTTGTATGAACTTCACTGTTTATCAAATGGATGTGAAGAGTGCTTTCCTCTATGGGACAATTGTTGAGGAAGTATATGTCATGCAACCTCCTGGTTTTGAAGATCCTGAGAATCCAGACAAGGTTTATAGAGTGAAGAAAGCAATGTATGGACTTCATCAAGCCCCAAGAGCATGGTATGGTACATTGTCCACCTACTTGGTGGAAAATGGTTTCAAAAGGGGCACCATAGATCAGACACTATTTACAAAGAAGAAAGGAAAACATGTGTTGCTTGTGCAGGTCTATGTTGATGACATCATTTTTGGGTCTACTGATCCAAAAATGAGTGAGGACTTTTCCAAGCTCATGACAGATAAATTCAAGATGAGTGCAATGGGTGAGATGAACTTCTTTCTAGGTTTACAAGTTCAGCAGAAAGAAGATGGTATCTTCATCTCCCAAGACAAGTATGTAGCTGAAATCTTGAAGAAATATGGTTTTTCTCCACATGAGAAGGAGGCTTCCACTCCTATGGATAGGCAACACCCTTGGGGAAAGATTGGAGCTGGAAAGGATGTGGATGTTAGGCACTATAGATCAATGATTGGATCATTGATGTATCTTACAGCCTCAAGACCTGACATCATGTTTGCTGTGTGTGCATGTGCACGCCATCAAGTGACTCCCAAAGAATGTCACCTTTTTGCTGTGAAGAGAATTTTTAGGTACCTAAGATGTTATCCAGATCTTGGCTTGTGGTACCCAAAAGATTCTCCATTGGACCTTATTGCATATTCAGACAGTGACTATGGTGGTGACAAGTTTGATAGGAAATCCACAACTGGTGGATGCCAATTTCTTGGGAGCAGATTGATATCTTGGCAATGCAAGAAACAAACAGTGGTGGCAAACTCTACAACTGAAGCAGAATATGTTGCAGCAGCTGCTTGTTGTGGACAAGTCTTATGGATTCAGAACCAGCTGTTGGATTATGGGTATAATTTTATGCATACCAAGATTTTTGTAGACAATAACAGTACTTTATGCATTATTAAAAATCCTGTACATCATTCTAAAACCAAACACATAGAAATTAGACATCATTTTATAAGAGATTGCTTTGAGAAAGGTTTAATACAACCAGATAGGGTAGACACAGAAGATAATGTGGCTGATTTATTAACTAAACCTTTTGATGCTGGAAGGTTTCAATATTTGGTAACAAATATTGGAATGGTTAATCTCACTTAATATGTGTTTTGGAATCTTTTTGTAAAAGTATGTACAGGATAATGCATTGTTATTGGTCTTTGTGATGATTTAGATTTTCCACTTTATTTTTCTAACACTGACAAAGGTAAATGTAACGCTGTTAAGTGTTATTTTGCCGTTGTTAGAGATATTATTGTCTAACGCTGACAAGAGTTCCTTCAACGCTGTTAAGTGTTGTCGGGACGCTGTCAGCAACAAATGTTAGTTTTCTGGTTTTCATCTAAATGTGTAGGTAGGTGGTAGCTTTATACCATTGGATACAGAGTTGCTTATGGATCTTTGAAGAGCTATTTGGACATGTTTTGTTTATGGATGATGGTTGGAATATTTATATTCCTATCTTGACATAAATTTTTAATGTTCATATATATTTTGAAAACTCATGTATCATAGTTTGAGGGGAGGTTTAAGGAACCTTTAGGATTTTTGGGTATCCATATGATACTCTTATCACAATTCTAGATTGTGTCCACAGGTGAGTATGGGTTAGTTTTACTAAACCATGAGGCACTGTAGCATGCAAAGTTGATAAACTATGCATGCTGCCAAGACATTTTTGGCCTAGAATTGGTTGTGGTCTGATGGGAGACTTGGGAATACTTTGGTTATGGGTTTACCAGGGAGTTACAAAGAATTTTATGAAATAACTTTGTTGGTAACTATTTTGGTTAGCAAGGGACACTAGAGGTCATTTGTGTCTATCTTGCTTAAGCAAGTGTGCATAAATGGACAGTGCTTGCCGCCCAGTAATTATTATCAACTTGTAAGATATTTCCCTTAGGATAAATTACTTTGTTAAGGTCTTTTTCTTTTTAAATATTTTTATTTTTATTTTTTAGACGCTGACAAGTTTTTCTCCAAACGCTGTTACGTCCAATCGTGACGCTGACAAGGCTTTAGGCAAACGCTGTCAAGAAAATATAGCCGTTGGGCGCTGATGGGCTATTTTTGACCGTTGATACCTAGTGGGCCCTACCCAGTTGTTATTTTTGACTAATCTTTGGCCGTAATTTTGGGGAGTTGTTACTTTTAATTAATGCATGAGATAAGTTATATTTGATTCAATATTTTCATCATTGCTCTTTGAATATAACCGCCTCATTTTTGACCAATCAAAATCATGCATCTCTCCTATAAATTTGGCTAATCTTTTTATTCTGGGTATTCATATTTTCTTGTCTAACACTTTTTCTCCTAGATTTTTCCCATATCACATAACCTAAACAGCTTTCAATCATGGCACCCAAATTCAACTCAAAGAATTTAACATTGGAGTTCAAGAGCCAACACAATATGGTAGCTTACTTGACTGCTGATGATACTTTGTTTCCTCAGTATTCACAAATGGTGGCATTTTTAAATGCATCCTATCTAAGGTATGCACTTTCTCATACACCATTAGTTCCTGTCGCACACATTAGACAGTTTTGGAACAATGTAAGTTCCACAACAGCTAATGGAGTGACCACATTAACATCTACTGTTCATGGAAGAACATGGGTGGTCACTGAAGCCTTGGTTCGCCAAGCTTTGCGTCTTGATGACGCTGATGGTGTGACTACTCTTGCCATTGCAACAATAGAACAGGGTCTTAGGGAATTGGGTTATCCTATTCCTGCTGATGTCACTTTAAATAAATATCATAAGCAGGAATTTCCCTCTGACTGGAAATATTTGATACATGTCCTTTTACAATGCTTAAGTCCAAAATGTACTTCTTTTAATGAAATAAACAGGTCAATAGCAAGTGCTTTGGTTTGTATAACACGTGGGCTTAAGTATAATTTTTCAAAAATGATTTTTGAAGGGATGTGTAAAAACAAGGGAAGTAAAATGACTTTGGCTTACCCTAGATTTTTGCAAATGGTCTTTGATTTACAGGAATATTGTTCTAGGGATCATGACACTTTTTATGAGATCCCTAAACAACAGAAAACCATTTTTGCTAAAATGAGCTCCACAAACGAATCCATACCTCTTACCCAACCCATGCTTGAAGTAATTCAGGCTGCACAACCACAACCACAACCACAACCTGAACCTGAACCCCAACTTGAGCCTATTCATGACCCATTACCTTCACCAGAAAACATGGACATTGACCAACCCAGCGCTGACACTCAAAATGTTGGCGCTGACACAGCCAATCCCGACGCTGCCACCATTCCTGAACAATCCCAAACACCCCTTAACCAACCCACACCCACACAATCTACT
The DNA here is from genome assembly GCA_025667525.1 of Glebionis coronaria. Taxonomy (NCBI): domain Eukaryota; kingdom Viridiplantae; phylum Streptophyta; class Magnoliopsida; order Asterales; family Asteraceae; genus Glebionis; species Glebionis coronaria. The sequence continues at coordinate 923,107 of JANFOE010000944.1, read as the reverse complement.
TCATCTTCTACCCCATTACAATCTAGGTTGACTAAACGCCAAAGGGTTACTGGAGTGTTCTCCTCTAGTGATCCTAGCCTTGTAGCAGAGAGAACCACCTCCACAAGTGTGGCTGGTGACATGGGTGAGGCTGGGGCTATTGACACAGGCTTAGACGCTGGTCAAGACAGTCCCAACATCATTAAGACCTCATCCATGCCCTATGATTCTACTTTGGGAGGTCAAATCCCCATTCTAGCTGAGGGCAGATTGGAACCTATGACTATGACTGAATTGACGGCGGCTGTCATTAGCTTGCAAAAGCAAAATGTCAGTCTTGTACAAACTGTCAACAAACAGGGACGTGAACTCCAAGTTTTGAGGGAGAGAGTAACTGTTTTGGAGAATCCAAGTAGCAGGAGTCTAATGGAGGAATCTTCCAAAGGGGAGGATGAAGAGGATGAGGAGGATGAGCTGATTCACACAGCTAGTGAGAAGAGTTCAGAGAAGAGTTCACAATTTAGTGAATCTTTGCAGGTTGCTGAAGCACTCACCAACTTGAAGAAGCACCCAGTTGTTGATACATCCAAGGTGACACCAAAGAACTTGGAAGGATCTTTCAAAGAAACATTGGGCGCTGATACAGGTTTAGACGCTGACACATCCAGCGCTGATAAAGGTAATCGTGGCGCTGATAGGAGCAACTTGAACGCTGACAAAGTTGCAGGTGGTGTTGATGTATTCCAGCCATCAACAATCATCAAAGATGTGTCCACACAGGTTTCTTCTTCTACTTTACCAATTATTGATGCAAAAGACAAAGGTAAAGGTATTTTGATTGAAGAAGATGTTCCAAAGAAAGATGCAGCACAAATTGCTTTTGATGAACAGTTGGCTGCACAACTTGTGGAAAGAGATTTGAAGAGGAGTAGAAGATCACCATTTGTTGTTTCTGAGAGTGAGGAAGAAAGTGGTGATGGAAAAGAAGGTGATAGCTCAGATTCAAGTATTCAAATTATTGAAGATCCAGAAAGGCTTGAATATGGGGATGAGCTAGCAAAGGAAAGGTTGAGTGAGTTGAAGAATCAGATTGATTGGGACCTACCAGAAATCACCAGAATGTACCATGCTTGGGAAGACAAGGTTATGGACAACCCAGGAATGAGCTTATCAGATCAGATTTGGGGGTTGGAAGTTCTGCTTAGGGTACAAGATGACATAAAGGTGATTATGAGGTTTAATGCACAAGAGGTCAAGACCTGGCTCAAAAGGGATAGAAGGAAGTTATACTATAAGTTGCTTAGATGCCATCAGCCCAGATGGACATACAAGAAGTTGCTGGCCTTATCTTTTGAGGAGCTAGAGTATAGGGCACATCCTATTTGGAGGAAGGTGCAAGAACAGAATGTCTACCAGTTTCTTTCAGAAGAAAGAAAACAAGAGCTTGCTGAGGAAATGCAGATTCAAAAGGAAATGAGGATTGCTCAAAGACCAGTGAAGAAAGGAGATCCTTTCCAATTTCCTAAAGATATGGATGTGTATTTTCCAACTGAAGGTGTAATAAGGAAGCATCTCAAGCTTTCTCCATTGGAAGCTTCAGATTTGGTAAATGTAGTACCTCTAGATGACAGAAATCCAATCATCAGTTTTGATGAAGATGAGTGTGGATTTTGGAAGATTGGACGATTTGGAAAGGAGGTACATACTTTCACTTCAGTTATTTCTATATTTGCAAGCATAGACAGGGAAGACTTGGTGCATCTATGGAGATTAATAGAGGCCAAGTATACAGCTGAAGCACCTACTTCAGCAAATGGAATAAGACTTTGGAACACATTTATGACTTTGTGTGGTCCAAAAGAAGCAGATCCTGCCATTTGGAAGGATCTTGAAGATGATCTCAGTAATCTTCATTGGAGGCTATATTCTACTTGTGGTGTATTTCATATGAGCTCTACAAAGTTTTCAGAATATTTACTTGTGGATGCTGACTATTTCTTGTCCAAAGAAGTGTTGGAGAAGATGCTAGAGACACCCTTGGAGATTGATTATACTAGTGACGTGGCCAAGGACTTGATCAGATATGTTTATCACCAACATAAGAAGTTTTTGCAAGATTCCTCCTAAGTCTTAAGTTTTTATTCAGAAACTTGATCATTGGAATAGATATCAAGTTTAGGGGAGGATTGTTGGGAATAAAATATGGGTCAGTTCACTAGACGCTGATAAGAAGAATGTCAACGCTGATAAGAAGACATTGGACGCTGACAGCCAAGCGTTGACATTGAAGAAGTCAACGCTGACAGCCTTGAAGATTGACACTGATGGAATATCTTTTGTTTATTTGTTTCTTTATTTATGTATGGTAAAGATAAGCACAACATTGTATTTTCTATTATTATCTTTACCTAGAATAGTTGATTCGTAGCTTATTGTACAAGACTTCTTGTTCTATAAAAGAAGGTCTTTTAGGTTAAAGTCATATATCAGTTTTCATAAGTATTCGCAAGTTAAACCTTTCATTGTAATCAATTCGATCATTCTAATACAAGTGAAAGTTTGTTTAACATCTTTGTGTTTTAGATCAAGTGTTAATTCCGCATAACACTTTGTTACTTTACTCATAAGCAAAGGTTTCTCTACGTGTAGTACTTGATCTAATCTCGTATACACAAAGCTTAATCGATCTAAGTTTGGGATCAACAGAGTGAGCTTTGTTGCCGAACGACTACAAATCCTTGGTGTTTGGTTTGATCATTCCTTCCTTTATTTCTTTACATTCATTATTCTTTATACTTGTGATTGTTAGTTTACTTGCACTATACATTGTTCATATTGTGTATAAGAAGGTTTCACATAAATACTCAAGTCCAAGTTTTTGAAAAGGATTTTTAAAAACCAATCTTTAACAAGTAAACTTAAGAAATTATTCAATCCCCCCCCCCCCTTCTAGTTTCTAAAATTGGTATTAGAGCGTGGTTGCTCAAGCCTTTTAAAATATATTGTATTTTAAAACTTGAATCGATCTATGGATTACAACAAGTATCTAGAAGGGCAATCCATGCAAAGACCACCTCTTTTTTTGAAACTGATAGTTTTATTTATTGGAAAAATAGATTTGAAACTTATGTGAAATCAAAAGATTTAGATCTTTGGCATGTTATTACCAATGGTGATTTTTTGCCTTATCAATATAATTAAGTTTCTAAAAGAAAAGAGATAGTTACTTTTGACAAAGCTAATGATGATACTAAAAGGAAACTTGCTAAAAATAATGAGGCTAAAATGGTGATTTATAATGCTTTACCAAAGAAAGAGTACGAAAGGATTTTTATGTGTGAAACCGCTAAAGATATTTGGAACACTCTTTTAGTAACCCACCAAGGTAATAGCCAAGTCAAAGAAAGTAAAATCGATCTTCTTGTTCAACAATATGAACAATTTTCATCTTAGAAGATGAAACTATTGATAGTGCATTTGCTAGATTTAACACTATTATTACTAGTCTAAAAGCACTTGATGAAGATTTTTCTAGCAACAACAATGTTATGAAGTTTCTTAGGGCGTTGCATCCAAAGTGGAGAGCTAAAGTCACGACGATTGAAGAATCAAAGGATCTTGCCAAATTATCACTCGTTGAACTCATTTGTTAACTTGAAGGTTCACGAGATGATAATTTTGAAGGACTCGGAAATGGTGAAAACTAAGAGTGAAAGAAAGTCTCTTGCACTCAAGGCCAAGAAGGCGCAAAGTGATCATGAAAGCTCCTCAGATAGTGATGGTGAGGAATATTCCATTGCGGTTAGAGACTTTAAGAAGTTCTTCAAAAGACGAGGTCAATACATGAGGCAACCAAACAATGACAAAAAACCCTTCTCCAAAAACCTATTTGCCAAAGATGATAAAGGTGATAGGAAATGCTTTAGATGTGGTGATCCAAATCATTTCATCGGTGATTGTCCTAAGCCTTCACGCGACAGCAACCACACGGCGTTTGTTGGTGGTTCATGGAGCGACAGCGGTGAAGATGTTGATGACAGCTCCAAAGATGAGAAATGTCTCATGGATCACACTTCTAAAGAGTTACATTCCGAAACTGATTATTATAGCAACAATAGTTCTTCTCAAGATAATAGTGAATTAGAAGGCCAATACAATAACTTGCATAAGCTTAGTCTTAAATTCATTGAAAAGAACAAAGTGCTAAAATCAACTAGAACTAAGCTTGAGAATGAAATTAGTGAGCTAAAAGAGAAATTATCTAAGCTTGAGAAAAACAAAGAAGTAGATCTAGGATGCTTAAAATGTGAAAACCTTAGACAAGAAAATGAAAACCTCAAGAGCACCTTCATTAGACTTGAAAAGTTCATGAGAGGTACTAACGCTCTTGATGACATGTTAAATAAACAAATTCATTCTAAGGAAAGACTTGGGATATGATATAACACTACTGAAGCATCAACCAGTAAACAAAAACAAGTTAGGTTTTCAGAAAAACACACCCCTGTACGCGGTTCTCCAAAATATGGGGCGGTTCCTTATTGTTATGGAACCACGGATAGAGCTAAAGAACCGCGAACAGAAGAAGATTTGTGTGAAAATCCTAAACTTTCTGAAAAGTCTATTTTAGGTTAAGGACCAAAACATATTATTATTAACAAGGTCAAAGTACCTATAATTGAAAAGCATGCTCTAGATAAATTCTACAAGCCCTTGAGTAAACCTCTGATGGGAACTAGAAACGTATCTAGAAAAACATCTACTCCTCAAAGAGTACGAAATGAATCTAAACCTAGAAGTACAACACCTATGCCAAAAAGTTATGATCAAGCTAAATCACGACCTAGAAGTAAAACTCCAACACCTAGAAGGAATAACAATAATTCTAGATTAAGATAAAAAACACCTGGGAGAAACTATGGACAACAAAATGGCCATATGAATTGAAATAATTTTCAACAACAATACTTTTCCCCATGGGGAATGTCTCCTTCATTCATGCATCCTAACCAAATGCAAGGGATGTTTGGAACTAACAATTTTGGACCCATGAGATATTAGGGACCAAATGTTTGATCTTGTATGTTGTTACCTAGATATGCTTGGGAATCGATTTAGAGCCCGACAAGTGGATTAAGGATAGTGGTTGTTCTAAACACATGATGGGTAATCAAAGTTTATTCTCGCACTACAAAGCATATGATGGAAGTAACGTTACATTCGCAAGTAATAGACGTGGTAATATCATTGGCAAAGGTACGGTCTCTCTTGACTCTATGACTATAGAAAACGTAGAGCACGTAGATAACTTAGGTTTTAATCTTCTAAGTATAGGTCAAATTTGTGACAATAAGTGTAAGGTCATCTTTTTGGAATATGACAGTGAGATCGTAAAAGATGGAAAAGTCATTGGAAAAGGTGTTAGAAAGCATGGGCTTTATGTCATGAAGGTCAATAGGAAGTCAAAGGACAACTTATGTCTAGCGACTTTAGATGATAGTTTTACTATTTGGCATAGGAGATTAGGTCACGCTAATATGCGTTTAATTCAATCTTTAGTCTCTAAAGAGTTGGTAAGACATCTCCCCAAGATGAAGTTTGATAGTCACTTTTGTGATGCTTGCAAAATTGGGAAGCAAGTTCACTCAAGTCACAAAGCCAAGAATTTGGTTTTGACCTTTCGGTGCTTAGAGCTTCTACATATGGATCTCTTTGGAAATTCCGCCATACGGAGTTATGGAGGTAACCTTTATACCCTAGTTATAGTTGACGACTACTCTAGATTCACTTGGACTAGATTTTTGGCGTCTAAGAATGAAGCTTTCGATCACTTCGAAACCTTTAGTCGAAGAATTCAAAATCAACTAGGATGTTCAATTGTCTCTATTAGGACGGATCATGGTAGGGAGTTTGATAATGAAGTGCAATTTGGTGCCTTTGTGAAGCTCATGGTGGTACCCATAACTTCTCGGCTCCTCGCACTCCACAATCAAATAGGGTAGTTGAAAGGAAGAATAGGACCATCCAAGAGATGAGTAGGACGGTGTTAAATGAGCAATCTTTGCCTCAAAAATTTTGGTGCAATGTCGTGGACACATCTACCTACATTCTCAACCGAATTCTTATTCGACCTTTTCTAGGAATGACCCCCTATGAGATTATTAAAGGTAAGAAGCCCTCATTGGAATACTTTAGGGTGTTTGGAAGCAAGTGCTTCATTCTCAACACCAAAGATTACTTTACTAAGTTTGACCAAAAGTCTTACGAAGGTATCTTTTTAGGTTATTCTCAAACTAGCAAAGCCTACATAGTCCTCAAAAGAACCTCGGGTGTAATTGAAGAATCACTTAACGTGACATTTGATGAAACCCCTCCTTCATCTAAGACACCACCTTTGGTAGATGATGACTTGGATGAAATAGACATAGTTAATGCCAAAGATGTTAGAAACACATGAGTTGAAGACCTTAGTGTTGAAAAGGGAGTAAACATTAAGGATTCAAAGGATCATGCTCTCGATAACGTCATAAGCGAATTAAATCAAAGGACCCTAATATCTCAAGTCCAAAATCAAAGTAACTTATTTTGTTTTGTCTCCTTGATTGAACCAAAGAATGTTAAAGAAGCTTAGATGGATGAGAGTTGGGTCATCGCTATGCAAGAAGAATTGAATCAATTCATTGCTAATGACGTTTGGGAACTTGTTCCTCCATCTAGAAGTTCGACCATCATAGGAGCCAAATGGGTATATAGGAATAAGTTAGACGAGAATGATGTTGTGTCTCGTAACAAGGCTAGACTTGTAGCTCAAGGCTATAATCAACAAGAAGGTATTGATTATGACGAGACATATGCACCCGTAGCAAGATTAGAATCCTTTTAGCTTACGCTTGTGCCTTAGACTTTAAGCTTCAACAAATGGATGTAAAGAGTGCATTTCTTAACGGTTTGGTCAATGAAGAGGTATATGTGGCTCAACCTCCCGGCTTAATTGATTTTGAGAAACCGGATCATGTATACAAGCTTAAGAAAGCTCTTTATGGTCTCAAACAAGCATCCAAATCTTGGTATGATCGACTTAAAGCGTTTCTTTTAAAACATGAGTATACCATGGGGATGGTAGAAAATACACTCTTTACAAAGAAGAAAGGTTCTCACCTCATTATAGTACAAATATATGTTGATGACATTATATTTGGTTTAACTTGTCAATCATTGTGTGATGACTTTGACAAAATCATGTATGACGAGTTTGAAATGAGTATGATGGGAGAACTTAACTTCTTTTTAGGACTCCAAATTAAAAAAAATGGACGATGGTATTTTCTTTAATCAATCCAAGTATGTTAAAGAAATGCTAAAGAAATTTGGATTAGAAGACTCTAGACCAATGAAGACCCCTATGGCCTCGGATACTAAACTCACCGTAGATGATGATTGTGAGTCGGTAGACAACACCAAATATAGAGTATGATTGGTAGTTTGTTGTACCTAACGACAAGTCGACCGGATATCATGTTTAGTGTTTACCTTTGTGCTCGCTTGCAAGAGGCTCCCAAAACCTCTCCCTACCTTGAAGCGGTTAAGCGTATCTTCCGATACATTAAAGGCACTATACATTTAGGATTATGGTACCCTAAAGGGACCGGCGTAGAAACCGTTGTCTACGCGGAATCGGATCATGCGAGAGACTATGTGGACCGGAAAAGCACTAGTGGAGTTTGTACCTTCATGGGTTGTTGTTTAACTTGTTGGTTCTCCAAGAAACAAACCGCTCTGGCTATATCCACCACAGAAGCCGAGTATGTGAGTGTCGGTAAAGCTTGTCAACAAGCTCTATGGATGAATCAAGCGCTTGTTGATTACAGGATTTCTCTTGATGATGTTCCCATCATGTGCGACAATAAGGGTGCAATAGACCTTAGCAAGAATCCCGAGCAACATTCGCGAACTAAGCACATAGAGATTCGCCACCATTTTCTTAGGGATAATGTTCAAAAGGGGAACATTTCGATTGAAAAGGTACCCTGGGTAGAAAACTTAGCCGACATCTTCACTAAGCCACTTAATAGGGAACCTTTTAATTACTTGCTTCTAGGTCTAGGTTTAATGGAACATATTCCTTAATTATGCATTTTAATTAATCGAGTCTTTTTCTCTTTTGAGTCTTTTCTTTATTTGAGCTTTTGAGTATCGTAAACTCTTTTTGGAAAACTTTTCTTCCTTTTTCAAAATTCTCAAAGTTCTTTCGGAAATGGCCGAGAAATGTTTTTGCATTGTTAATTCAATCTAAAAACGTTTTTCATAGCTTCTTGCTATTCATATTGAGCTTACATAATTCATATGTATGGGTCTCTCAAATATAGCAAGAACTAAAGAGAACTATGGAGGATCATTGTGTCATGACTTTGTGTCTAGTTCTATACACCTCCTACATCGATTTTCTTTAAAATCCATGTAATTTGGTCAAAACCTTGTTTGGTGAGTTCTTATGTGTTTTCTTTGTCTATCTTTGCTTTTAAGAATATCTTCATGATTAGTTAGACTAGAAAATTAGGATTTGCTGAATTAGAAAATCCTAATTCATCACCAAATTTAACCAACTGTGGACGGTTCTCTATTGAGACCGCGGTTCCCTAGTGATAAGGAACCGCATGTGGAGATAAGGAACTGCGCCCACTAACCTATTTTTCGGGTATTCCTGAAACTCCAAATTTGTTCCAACACTTTTTGGAATCTTTGTTTCAACCCTTTGACCACCCCTAAAATATCTTGGGCTTTCTCTATTAAACTTTAAGCATTTTGCATTCTTTCTCAAATCAAAATGTCTCTTCTTCTTCTAAGAATGTTGATTGTATGTAGATTTTCTAAAAGCTATCCAGTGGTCTAACATGGTGGAATATGGTGGTGGAAGCCATTGTTGGTTTAGAGAGAGAGAAGAGAGGTTAAATGTGTGAAAGATAAATGTATTGAAATGATAAAATGACAAACAACACCCCTCCTTGGAAGCTAAGGAGGGGTATATATAGTCACACACACAACATAAACTATACAACAAACCTAGTCTAGTCTAAATGTGTGTGACTATGATAACTAAAAGGAATTCTTAAATGTCGTCACATAAAGTGAGTTTCCAACAATCTTCCCCCATGGGACGACGTGTAGAATTCCTTAAAATATTTTTCCTAACAAGTACATAATGATAAAGAACAAGAGCTTTCATGAAGGGTCCAATGCTGATGATGTCTTCTGAGGCCTTTGACTTCAAAACGACTCATCTTTAACTTGTAGTAGAAATACTGTAACGGCACGAGCTAAGTAACCCATACACTTCTGGTTAAGGAGAAGCTTCTGAATTAACTTCCCCCTAATTCATGCCACATAAACTTGATGTAGAAGCTTTTAAATAGCTTCCCCCTAAATCGACAATCCTCATAAGCAACTTCAAAGCTTTCAATAAAGCTTAGAATGATTAAGCGCACAACGGAATCTAACAAGCAAATCCCATCATATAACATGATAACGTTGCTAAGAGGGATTGAAAGTAAGGGGTACACCAAGTAGATCAACAACTTCTCTTCTCACGCTTGAATAATTCTTCTAAATTTTTCTTCCCCCTGAGAGTTCATGTAAAACCCGCAAAAATAAGGTCATTATTTAATTCTTAATTTTCAAATACTTTTGAAGTATTTTATAATCTTAAATATTTTTACGTTTAACGGTTTAAGTTGAAATCGATATTAAATATTTTATTTTTATATTTTGACGAGCGACGAGGATTACTAGTGATCGCGATACCGACGGATGCCCACAATTTTATATTTCGTTATCGATCGTTTCGATATTTAATATTTTCGACGATATCGTTTTAATTACGTATCGAGTCGTTTTATTATTATTTTTCGTGTGCGTTTAAACTTTTTAGTATTTTTACGAAACCCGAGTCCCGTAAATATTTTCAAAATTGACTAGTTACAATTTCCCACCTTTTTAAACTAGCTATTTACAAAGTTTAACCAAACTCTTGCCAAATTGCCATTTGGTCCTTCCCCACTAACTAAAAATTTAATAAAATAAAACACAAACACACACACATTTTTTTTTACTTCCAAAATCTCTCTCTCTCTCCTTTTTTTCTTCTCATCGCCGAAACACCCACACCCACACCAAATTCAAACATTTTTCCAATTATCTCAAGATTTAGGTTGAATCTAGCTAAACCAAGCATAGACCCATCTTTATTTTTGATCAAGGATCACAAAGGTATAAAAATTTTACACATGCAAGCACTTTTTATTTTTATGATGTTGGTAGGTGGAAGCCATGGTTATGCATGGTGTTTTTAGCATGATCCATGGTGGTTCTTGCTAGAAATCTTGTTAAAAATTATATTTTGATCCAAAGATTTTTATTTTTGTTATGATTTTGATGTTATGGTGGATGCATGATAATATTAGAGTATAGGAATGACCATTTCTATGGTTGGTTGTGGTCAAAAAGTTGATTTTGTACAAGATTTTGGTACCCATTTTACAACAGTAAGTAAACTGAAGAATCCGAATTTTTATGTTTTGAAAATGACTAAACTTATAGTCTAGGGTTGTAGATAATTTCCTTAGCTTCGATTTGATATAAGGTAGAGCTTCTAACTCAAAACGAGCGCGAAGTTATGATGTTTTGAATGATCGTGTACCGGGAGACGAGTATCGACACTACATATAGTTGTTGCCGATATTTGGATCGAATCTCGGGGACTCTAAATGGATGTTTTAAAATGAGTAACCTACTGATAATGAGGTATTTATTTTATAGGTTGAGTTTACTTTAAAACCCGAGTGTCGGTTTTGTTAACGGAGTCGTTTAAATAAGTTAAAACGGTCGTATGAAAAAATTAACGCAAATCTGTCCGGATTTTGTGGTTTGAAAATGAGTCGAGTAAAGGACTTTAAAAGTAATTTCATTTGATAAACTTGTAGGAGGACTTTCTATATATAGTAAGTTAGCTTTTTGAGTCGTTTCATAAACGGTCGACAAGTTTAAAAGGGGTAAATAAGCTAGTACATGTAGTATGTACCGGCGGATTTTGTTAAAAGTATAAAATGGTAAAGTAAATGGGTAGTTAAGTATAATGAAGTTATTTATATCGTTTACTTCTAAGTGTATTGTGGTTTTATGAGTTCGAGTTTGATTTTTATTAAGTATCGTTTATTTCTCGAGTCTATTATTAAAGTACGCACCTTATTTGCTAGGTTGCGGTTATCGTGATTATCGGGCATCTACTATCGTCGGCGATTGTCTTCAACTACTATAAGTACTAAGGTGAGTCTATAGCCTCGTTTGAGCTCATTCAAATATTTTAAAACCCGCGAGGGGGAATACATGTTTTGTAAACTTAGAACACAAGATTTTTATGGTATGCTTGTCCCTTTATGAATGGACCCGTGGTTGCCTTTAAATTGCATTAAGTGATTGCCTTTGTAAAACCTCAATTATGGACCGTTAATTAACCTATGGTGGGTTAACCGCTAGTACAATTAATAGATCTATGGGGGAAGCCGCCCCGGTTCAGTTTTTGTGGACTTGTCATAGAAGCTTAGGCCCGACCTCCACACTGTTTGAACATATTGTATTGAGAAGTCAGGTATACGGCAATGTACCAATAATCTGGAGGTAACTGACAATTAATAAATCTCCTGTCTTATCAGACCTCTAAAGGGAGTGTCTAAGGGTTCGGTTCCATGAGCTTATTGCAATTTATGCTAAATACAATTATTATTGTTGATGCAAATTATTATCTGATGCTTATAAGCATGCCACAAACTTATAATCTTGGCTTGTGTTCAAAAAAATGATTATATAAACCTATAGATTCACTCGGCATTTTTGCTGATGATTTTCTCACATGTATTTCAGGTAATCAAGAAGGCTGAAGCTTGGAAGTCCCGGGAATGAATGTTGTGCACTACTTTGTATATAAACTCTTTGAATGTTTGTCGTTCCTTTTGTTCAAAACAATTTAAATCTTTTGTTTTGGTTGTACTTTGGTTACGATGTCTTGGGACTACGCTACTCTGACAAATGTTTTGGGAACGATGAATTCAAAACGTCTCTTTTCGAGTCGTTCTTTATAAATTATGTGTTGTAGTATCATTGTTTAGCACCCAAAGATGTATTCCGCTGCGTGTAAATTTGGGGGTGTTAAAGATTGGTACCAGAGCCATGAGTTATAGAGAACTAGGTCTTTTTTCTAAAAACCTAAACTATAACTGTCGGTTTTATTTTTCAAAGAGTCGGTGCACATGATTTCGCGTGACTTCAGGTTCAAGCTACTTCTGGGATTACAACTTTAGTATACATTATTATGTATGCCTTATTGCTAAGTATTTATAAATAAATACTATAAACCTTTATCAATATGTATTGATATCGTTAAACTTTTCGATAAGAGTTATCATTTATTAATGATTTACTTAAATATATTTCTGGAATTTTTCCTGTATTTATTTTGAAGGATTTTCTATATTTATTTAAATTTTTGGAAATTATTCTATTTCATTTTATTATGACCTTATACCCATTTTGTGAAATTTACCACCGTCAAATTACGTCTTCGATGAGGAGGAAGCAGGTTTCACTACTGCAAGCGAGACACAGTCAACTAAGCCATGTGGATCCCCACGTGACTAGTGTCTATTATTTTGTGTCATTGTGCTCTATTTGTCTTTAAGATCATTCCTTGTTGATCGATGATAATAGTTTCCTTTGATCCTTATAATGATTGTGAATCCTTGTATTGATAATGTGTATGCATTTGATGATTGATTTTGTACATGATATGACTATACCATGAATACAATTAACTCATTCATTTTATCGTTTCTCTTTGTGATGTGACAGAATCATGCCACCAAGGAGAATGACAAATGATGCCATTGCAAGGCTAGTTGCTGAAGAAGTTGCGAAAGCATTAGCTGCGGATAGAGCTGCGCGTGTTAACACTGAAGGAGCAGGTGGCTCTGGAGGTGCGGGTACTGAAGGTGAAGGTGAACCTGCTGGAGGTGCAGCGGCTGGAGGAGCGGGTGCAGCTGAGAATCCTGCGGATGAGGTTGCTCAGGCTGCTGATGCGGTTAAAGAATGTACTTTTGCTGGATACATGAAGTGTGGACCTACTACATTTCAAGGAATTGGTGGAGCACTGGAATTATTCAGATGGATTGAGAAAACGGAAACAACATTTGAAATTAGTGATTGCTCAGAAAGGAACAAGGTTAAGTTCGCAGTTGCTACTTTTAAGGATCGAGCTTTAAGCTGGTGGAAGACTCAAGTTGCTACAGTTGGTTTAGAAGCTGCAAACAGGAAACCTTGGGATGAAATTAAAAGGTTGTTGAAAGAGGAGTTCTGTCCAGAAGAAGAGTTGTCTGCTTTGGAGGACGAGTTGAGGCATCTGAAGTTGAAGGATAATAACATTGCTGCATATACTAGCCGATTCAATGAGTTGGTTTTGCTTTGTCCAGATGCTTTTGCTACTGAGAAGAAAAAGATGGATCAATACATCAAAGGGTTGCCTGGGTACATTAAAGGTGAGACAACTTCATCTCGACCGAAGAACTTTGTTGAAACTGTAAGAATGGCTCATACACTCATGGGGCAGAAAGTTCAAGATAGGGCTGAGAAAGCTGTTGAAAGTAGTAAAAGGAAATGGGAGAATTCTCAGAGTGGTAATCAAGGTGGTAACCGCCATAGGCAGTACAATCAGAAGAGAAATGATGGGGCTAGAGCTGCGACTAACAAGAATGGCAATGCTGATCATGGGGGACCAGCTCAGAAGTGTAAGGGTTGTGGTGCTTGTCACTTTGGTAATTGTCCACCAAGGTGCACTAAGTGTGGAAAGGTTGGTCATGTCGTGGAGAAATGTAAGACGAGGGTTCCTGCTACTGGAGTGAATGCTATTCCGATCAGGACTTGTTTTGAATGTGGAGAACGTGATCATCTTCGTCCTCAATGTCCAAAGTGGAAGAACAGGAAAGCAGGTGAAGCTGCTGGGGCAGTTTATGTTGTTAAGGATGCTGATCAGGCACAAGGTCCAAATGTGGTGACGGGTACGTTCTTACTCAACCATCGTTATGCTAGTGTGTTGTTTGACTCAGGATCTGATAGGAGCTTTATAAGCACTTCCTTTAGTCGTTTAATAGATATTGAGCCAACAAGCCTAAATTCTAGTTATGAGGTCGAGTTAGCTGATGGACAATTAGTTAGTACTACCACTATATTTAAGAAGTGTCCTTTGAAATTAGCAAATCATTTGTTTGAAATTGATTTAATGCCGATAGATTTGGGTTCGTTTGATGTGATTGTTGGTATGGATTGGTTGGTTGCTCATGATGCGGTAATTGTATGTGGGGAGAAAGTTGTTCACATACCGGTTAAGGGTAAGGTGTTAGTAGTTAAAGGTGATGTTGGTAGATCTCGTTTGATGGTGATATCTTGTATCAAGGCGAGGAAATATGTAGAAAGAGGTTGTCACCTGTTCTTGGCTCAAGTAGTGGAGAAGGAACTACCGGTTAGGCGTGTGGAAGATGTTCCGGTCATTCGTGATTTTCCTGAAGTATTTCCCGATGACTTGCCAGGGCTTCCGCCTCAGCGAGAAGTCGAATTCAAGATTGATCTAGTGCCGGGAGCTGCACCGGTGGCGCGTGCACCTTATCGTTTGGCACCGTCTGAGTTGAAGGAGTTGGCGGATCAGTTGAAGGAGTTAATGGAGAAGGGGTTCATTAGACCAAGTTCGTCACCTTGGGGAGCTCCAGTATTGTTCGTGAAGAAGAAGGACGGATCGTTCAGAATGTGCATAGACTACCGAGAGTTGAACAAGTTAACTATTAAAAATCGTTATCCACTTCCTAGGATCGATGATTTGTTCGATCAACTTCAAGGTTCGTGTGTGTACTCGAAGATCGACTTGAGGTCGGGTTATCATCAACTTCGTGTTAAAGAGGAGGATATACCTATTACAGCTTTTCGGACGCGTTATGGACACTTTGAATTTCAAGTGATGCCGTTTGGGTTAACTAATGCACCTGCGGTGTTCATGGACTTAATGAATCGTGTGTGTAAACCATACCTCGACAAGTTTGTGATTGTATTTATCGACGATATCCTGATTTATTCCAAAAGTCGGGAGGAGCATGAAGGTCATTTGAAGATTATTTTGGAGTTGTTGAAGAAGGAGAAGTTGTATGCGAAATTCTCCAAGTGTGATTTTTGGTTGGATTCGGTCCAATTCCTTGGGCACGTGATCGATAGTAGCGGTGTTCATGTTGATCCTTCCAAAATTGAAGCTATTAGAGATTGGGCTAGGCCTACGACCCCGACTGAAGTTAGACAATTCTTGGGATTAGCTGGGTACTATCGGCGATTTATAGAAGGGTTCTCTTTAATTTCTAAACCTCTTACTAAACTTACCGAGAAAAACAAGAAGTATGAATGGGGTTCAGAAGAAGAAGAAGCATTCCAAACTTTGAAGCGGAAGCTGTGTTCTGCACCAATTTTGGCTTTGCCCGACGGAGCTGAAGACTTTGTGGTATATTGTGACGCATCGCGTAAGGGTTTTGGTGCTGTGTTGATGCAAAGGGAGAAAGTGATTGCGTATGCATCTCGTCAATTGAGGAAGCATGAGGAGAATTATACTACACATGATTTGGAATTAGGAGCTGTTGTCTTTGCTCTTAGACTTTGGAGACATTATCTCTACGGTACAAAGAGTGTGGTATATACCGATCATAAAAGCCTGCAACATATTTTGGATCAGAAGGAGCTCAATATGAGGCAGAGAAGATGGGTAGAATTGTTGAGTGATTACGACATTCAAATTTGCTACCATCCCGGCAAGGCGAATGTAGTTGCCGATGCACTTAGTAGGAAGGACAGAGAAATAACCAAAAGGGTAAGAGCTTTAGCTATGAAAACTTATTCTGATTTATCTAATCGAATACTTAAAGCTCAAACTAAGGCGATGAAGGAAGAGAATGTGAGAGATGAAGACTTGGGTAGAAGGATGACACCTATATTCGAAATTCGTGATGACGGAATTCGGTATTTCGAGAATCGTGTGTGGTTACCGGTGTATGGAGGACTGCGAGATCTAATTATGCACGAATCTCATAAGTCTAAATATTCGATTCACCCAGGATCGGATAAAATGTACCAAGACTTAAAGAAATGTTACTGGTGGCCGAATATGAAGGCTAACATTGCTACTTATGTTAGTAAATGCTTGACGTGTGCGAAGGTGAAGTTTGAGCACAAGAGACCTTCGGGTTTACTGCAACAACCTGAAATTCCAGAATGGAAATGGGAGAGGATCACTATGGATTTTGTTTCGGGACTTCCGAGAACTTCTAGTGGTTATGATACGATTTGGGTGATTGTTGATCGGTTGACTAAGTCGGCTCATTTCTTGCCGATGAAGAAAACTGATGACTTAGACAAACTTACTCGGTTGTATCTGAAGGAAGTTGTTTGTAGACATGGGGTTCCTTTGTCAATTATTTCTGATCGAGATAGTCGGTTCACATCTGAGTTTTGGAAATCGCTTCAGCGAGCTTTGGGGACTCAGTTGGATATGAGCACTGCGTATCATCCGGAGACGGACGGACAAAGTGAGAGGACTATTCAGACCTTGGAGGATATGTTACGTGCATGTGTAATGGATTTTGGAGGTAGTTGGGATCGACACTTACCTTTGGTCGAGTTCTCATACAACAACAGTTATCATGCAAGTATTAAGGCGGCGCCTTTTGAAGCACTTTACGGGCGAAAGTGTAGATCACCAGTTGGTTGGTGTGAAGTTGGAGAAAGTCAGTTGACGGGTCCTGAATTGATTAGAGAAACGACTGAGAAGATCGTGCAAATCAAGAATCGTTTATTGACAGCTCGTAGTAGGCAGAAGAGTTATGCGGATAAGAGGAGAAAACCATTGGAGTTTGATATTGGCGATATGGTTATGTTGAAAGTATCACCTTGGAAAGGAGTAATTCGATTTGGCAAGCGAGGAAAGCTTAGTCCACGCTATATTGGTCCATTCAAGATTATTGATCGAGTTGGTCCTGTGGCATATAAGTTGGAGTTGCCAGAGAAGTTAAGTGCTATTCACAATACTTTTCACGTTTCTAATCTTAAGAGGTGTTTGGCGGACGAGAATTTGATTATTCCACTTGAGGAGATTCAACTGGACGACAAGCTGCATTTTATTGAAGAACCGGTGGAGATTATGGATCGAGAGGTGAAACGGCTTAAGCAAAGTCGGATCCCGATAGTGAAAGTGCGATGGAATTCCCGACGTGGACCCGAATACACTTGGGAGCGAGAGGACTACTTCAAGAGCAAGTATCCGCATTTATTCGTAGACGGACCTAAGGAGAAGTAAGCCCCGGGACGGTGCTCTCCTAAGGTGGTGAGGATGTAAAACCCGCAAAAATAAGGTCATTATTTAATTCTTAATTTTCAAATACTTTTGAAGTATTTTATAATCTTAAATATTTTTACGTTTAACGGTTTAAGTTGAAATCGATATTAAATATTTTATTTTTATATTTTGACGAGCGACGAGGATTACTAGTGATCGCGATACCGACGGATGCCCACAATTTTATATTTCGTTATCGATCGTTTCGATATTTAATATTTTCGACGATATCGTTTTAATTACGTATCGAGTCGTTTTATTATTATTTTTCGTGTGCGTTTAAACTTTTTAGTATTTTTACGAAACCCGAGTCCCGTAAATATTTTCAAAATTGACTAGTTACAATTTCCCACCTTTTTAAACTAGCTATTTACAAAGTTTAACCAAACTCTTGCCAAATTGCCATTTGGTCCTTCCCCACTAACTAAAAATTTAATAAAATAAAACACAAACACACACACATTTTTTTTTACTTCCAAAATCTCTCTCTCTCTCCTTTTTTTCTTCTCATTGCCGAAACACCCACACCCACACCAAATTCAAACATTTTTCCAATTATCTCAAGATTTAGGTTGAATCTAGCTAAACCAAGCATAGACCCATCTTTATTTTTGATCAAGGATCACAAAGGTATAAAAATTTTACACATGCAAGCACTTTTTATTTTTATGATGTTGGTAGGTGGAAGCCATGGTTATGCATGGTGTTTTTAGCATGATCCATGGTGGTTCTTGCTAGAAATCTTGTTAAAAATTATATTTTGATCCAAAGATTTTTATTTTTGTTATGATTTTGATGTTATGGTGGATGCATGATAATATTAGAGTATAGGAATGACCATTTCTATGGTTGGTTGTGGTCAAAAAGTTGATTTTGTACAAGATTTTGGTACCCATTTTACAACAGTAAGTAAACTGAAGAATCCGAATTTTTATGTTTTGAAAATGACTAAACTTATAGTCTAGGGTTGTAGATAATTTCCTTAGCTTCGATTTGATATAAGGTAGAGCTTCTAACTCAAAACGAGCGCGAAGTTATGATGTTTTGAATGATCGTGTACCGGGAGACGAGTATCGACACTACATATAGTTGTTGCCGATATTTGGATCGAATATCGGGGACTCTAAATGGATGTTTTAAAATGAGTAACCTACTGATAATGAGGTATTTATTTTATAGGTTGAGTTTACTTTAAAACCCGAGTGTCGGTTTTGTTAACGGAGTCGCTTAAATAAGTTAAAACGGTCGTATGAAAAAATTAACGCAAATCTGTCCGGATTTTGTGGTTTGAAAATGAGTCGAGTAAAGGACTTTAAAAGTAATTTCATTTGATAAACTTGTAGGAGGACTTTCTATATATAGTAAGTTAGCTTTTTGATTCGTTTCATAAACGGTCGACAAGTTTAAAAGGGGTAAATAAGCTAGTACATGTAGTATGTACCGGCGGATTTTGTTAAAAGTATAAAATGGTAAAGTAAATGGGTAGTTAAGTATAATGAAGTTATTTATATCGTTTACTTCTAAGTGTATTGTGGTTTTATGAGTTCGAGTTTGATTTTTATTAAGTATCGTTTATTTCTCGAGTCTATTATTAAAGTACGCACCTTATTTGCTAGGTTGCGGTTATCGTGATTATCGGGCATCTACTATCGTCGGCGATTGTCTTCAACTACTATAAGTACTAAGGTGAGTCTATAGCCTCGTTTGAGCTCATTCAAATATTTTAAAACCCGCGAGGGGGAATACATGTTTTGTAAACTTAGAACACAAGATTTTTATGGTATGCTTGTCCCTTTATGAATGGACCCGTGGTTGCCTTTAAATTGCATTAAGTGATTGCCTTTGTAAAACCTCAATTATGGACCGTTAATTAACCTATGGTGGGTTAACCGCTAGTACAATTAATAGATCTATGGGGGAAGCCGCCCCGGTTCAGTTTTTGTGGACTTGTCATAGAAGCTTAGGCCCGACCTCCACACTGTTTGAACATATTGTATTGAGAAGTCAGGTATACGGCAATGTACCAATAATCTGGAGGTAACTGACAATTAATAAATCTCCTGTCTTATCAGACCTCTAAAGGGAGTGTCTAAGGGCTCGGTTCCATGAGATTATTGCAATTTATGCTAAATACAATTATTATTGTTGATGCAAATTATTATCTGATGCTTATAAGCATGCCACAAACTTATAATCTTGGCTTGTGTTCAAAAAAATGATTATATAAACCTATAGATTCACTCGGCATTTTTGCTGATGATTTTCTCACATGTATTTCAGGTAATCAAGAAGGCTGAAGCTTGGAAGTCCCGGGAATGAATGTTGTGCACTACTTTGTATATAAACTCTTTGAATGTTTGTCGTTCCTTTTGTTCAAAACAATTTAAATCTTTTGTTTTGGTTGTACTTTGGTTACGATGTCTTGGGACTACGCTACTCTGACAAATGTTTTGGGAACGATGAATTCAAAACGTCTCTTTTCGAGTCGTTCTTTATAAATTATGTGTTGTAGTATCATTGTTTAGCACCCAAAGATGTATTCCGCTGCGTGTAAATTTGGGGGTGTTAAAGTTCAAGTTATGCATACCAGAAAGAATCAAGACACTTCTTCCCCCACATAGTTGAAGAAGGTAAATCAATCCCAATTATGAAGCTCAAATACTGAAGTGGACACTTTATCCCATTCATGAAGTTGACATCATAACACCAGAGTCAATTAAGTCCCGGAAATGCACATATCTTCTTCCGGAGATGCACTAGAGTCAATTAAGTCCCGGGAATGCATATAGGATAATGATGATGTTTAATTGCAACAATCAAACAATTAAACCTCGAATCAGTAGTGTATCGTTTAGAGATTGATAACGTCACGAGTTAAAACACTGATTTTCTCTACGGCTATGACAAACGTCATCCCGGAATGTCTTCAAATCAAAAGAAGGTATGAAATTCATCACGTGTACACGTTGTGCGTTCAATGTGTCTTCTTCTTCCCCCTTGATGGTTTCGAAACTCGGAACCATCAATAAATCGTACGCACATGAACCTGAAATCTCGTGAGAATAATAAATAAGTTGAATTATATATTATGTGAGAATCAGCTGTTGATCGAAAATCTCTTCTCAAAAACTCTCCATGGCCACCTTTACCAACCCACGTGAAAGCAATTTGAAGTGACCACTGAAAGAATGAATCGGATACATCAAACGTGAAACTGAATAAAAATCCTTCGATCTTGTGACTTAAGCTTGCACTATTGTTGAATGAAGAACGGTGGAGAAATCTTTAAGTACTCAATGCATCACTGAAGAAGTCTATAAGCACAACACCTCTTGAAATTATCCACGTCGACTAAGCGCGTGTCACTGAGTACAACAATGTAACCTCTTTAAATGATAGTTATCTGAGTCATCAACCAACCACCCCGAACCCGGAAACCAGATAACCAAGTAGTCATTCTAAGATTAAGCACGAGCAAGTTATCTGTGAAAGATAAAATAAGTTCACGCCTTCGAAAAATCCGTCTTCAACTTCCCATAATTAATACCCAATCCAGAAAAATCTGTAGTCACTAAAAAAATCGCCCATTTTTTCTTGGTCTTGTCAAAATAAATCTTCGTCACATTTGTCTCGTCACGTTACTTTGTCACAATTTAAGTCTCGTCACTTTTTAAAACCATTAATCAAAATAACATCATTTAAAAAAATGATAAGTAATATTTTGAAAAAACAGTTTTATTAAACTTTTTGTCACAAGTTTATTAAACTTAAGTCTCGGCCCATCAATCCATTTACAAACCAAGTCATGACCTTTTTGCCACTAGTTAAAACACTGAGCCCATAAGCCTGACCCGGTCCACCATTTTGGTTATAACATACTCACTCCACCCTAATCTCATTCACAGATTACTTAACCCTTCACCTAGATACATCCGCCTCCTTTTCTCTCACTACAACAACCACACAAACTCCGTCCCCTTAAATTCACCCAAATCTCATCTAAACTTATCTCTTTTCTCAAATCTTCACATCATAAACAACCATAACCAATCGTATGAAAGATGAAACCCACGAATTGAAGGTCATCTTCACGATCTCTATGATTAAGAACAAACGTGTAAGCCCATCCCATATAAACGTGTATGGTTTTGAGACGAGATGTACACGGCATCAAGATCAAGTTAAATTGATCTCGGGTAAGTGTAATATGATGATGTTTGATTTCGTTTGATAAATCGAAACAAAGAAAAGATAATAACAACCTTGTTATAAATCTTTCTTTATTTTCGAAGATGGACAGTTTTATGATGCATGTTTGATTTTACACTCGAAAAAAAATGAGAGACTGTAACAATCCATGTTACAAATCTCTTATAATTTTCGAATATAAACAGATGGGTTATCCCCAACAAAGATCTATGATGAGTTTTGTTTTTGTGTTAAGATCTTAAAAGATCTCAACATGCATGTTTAAACACGAAAAATGAATCTGAGATCTTTATTAGTTTTCTGTTTTGGTCTGAGTAATTAGATGGGATAGGAGACGATGGGAATTAGGTTAGTTATGGATGATGTTGTGGTGATATAAGGTTGGAGGTATTGAGTCAGACTCAGTGAGTAAACTGAGTCAACTCGGTAATTACCGAGTTGACTCGGTTGTGTTGGTTTTGGTTTTAGTCACATATTTGGTCCACTGATTTTAAGAGAAAACAGTCCATCGGAATGTTCATATAAATCCCATCGGAATGTTTTTGTGGTCACCATCGGAATGTTTTTTGAGTTTGAGTCAAAGTAATGTTTTTAGAAAAAATAAGGCACCGATCGGAATGATTTGTTAATATGGTCTCATCGGAATGATTAAGTAACCATCGGAATGAAAGAAACATCCCATGGGAATGGCTATCCGAATGATCATCGGAATGACCAAAATTGGAGTCCCATCGGAATCCCCATCGGAAACTCCATCTGAATCCCCATCGGAAAAGGGTTTTGACCCATTTCCATGGTATTCTGATAAGAGTGAATCCGTTATCTTATCTGTACTACTTCCGTTTTTTCAGGATCATATGAATCTGACTACATTTCTGGGTAAATACATCATCAAAAAGAATAATAGAAACCCAGAAAAAGGATGATATCATATAAGAAAAATCCAGAAACAGTAAACATTTTACCCAATGAAAATATCAGATATGGACTGTGAGACCAAGTGATTTTTTAGACAGATGTGGACCAAGAAAATGATATGTAATGATAAACCAATGAAACTTTTTGGACACAATAATAAGAAGACGTGACAAAAATTGAGACAGATTGGACAAAATAAGAACAATACGTGACAAAGAATGATATATTCGGACCCAAGAAAATTTTTAAGACCACCAAAATCGAAGCAAAAAAACATGATCCAAGGAATGAACCAAGGCTCTGATGCCAAATGTAGATTTGCTAAAAGCTATCCGGTGGTCTAACATGGTGGAATATGGTGGTGGAAGCCATTGTTGGTTTAGAGAGAGAGAAGAGAGGTTGAATGTGTGAAAGATAAATGTATTGAAATGATAAAATGACAAGCAACACCCCTCCTTGGAAGCTAATGAGGGGGTATATATAGTCACACACACAACATAAACTATACAACGAACCTAGTCTAGTCTAAATGTGTGTGACTATGATAACTAATGGGAATTCTTAAATGTCGTCACATAAAGTGAGTTTCCAACATTGTAGAACTTCTTATCTTCCACCACTTGCCTTTAGTGTTCTTCCTCCTTTACATGATAATGTCATGCATCATGGAACATATTGTCATTCTTGTCAATATCAACATCTTGTTATGGCTCATATCTATGAAGAGTTAAATTACATAAAGAGTCTCTTAGTCAAACCTCCTCTTCACTATGACTATGAGATCTCTACCAAGCCACCACCACCTCCTTCCGCCACTACCTTGTCTTTTATCTAAGATTGGTTGCTTATCTTCAAGAGATCTAGTTCAAGCAAATCTTAGAGTTCTAGTGTAACTAGGATTAGATTTATGCTTTTCTTTTGGCTTGTGTTTGTGTCTTATACATCTTTGTATGATTTATTTCCTTGTATCTTTTATAATGTTTCCTTTTAACATGACTTATCTTGGATCTTTTGTTTCTTCTCTTATTTTTTTGTGACCTTTGCTATATCTTGTTGGGTGTTTCTTCTCTTCTACTAACCCTTCTATGTAGCTTGTCACCATATATCGATTCCTTGGTGCCCCAAGCAAGGGGGAGTAAGCACCAAGGGGGAGCATTTGCAAAGTCCGGTTCTTCTCTTCTACAAAGACTTTTGCAACATTTTTGCTTCGACAAAAGGGGAGAAATGATATAAACTCGTCTTCGAAAATCTTGTTTTATTAGGTGATTGATTTTATGTATTGTCGAAATCAAAAAAGGGGAGATTGTTAATGCAATGATGCCTAAAAACGTTACTTGTATTTTTCGGTCTCGCTTTGTTTTGATTACGACAATATGTAAAAACAAGCATTTACGAAAACAACGAAAAACGAATTCTTGAGTTCAAGTATTTTTCATTTCAACCATTATCACTTAAGGTATGAACAAACAAGTACTCATCCTAATTAAGTGATCAAGGATTTAATCTTTTCTTAAAACACACTTTTTATTAAGTGTGACAAGTTTTTTTATTAAAATTTCTTTTTAAAAAAATGTTTTATTAAATTAATTATTTGAAAATTTGAAATTTGAAAATGGCATATTCTATCTTGATTTAAAATATCCTTTTAGGATATTTTAATCCCCAGATTCCAATCCACTAAAAGACAAAAGAGAGCGGAGTCTATGCATGCAGTTCCTTAGCTCCTATAGCGGCTCCTTATCGATAAGGAACCGCGGGCTCCAATAAGGAACCGCGGGCAGATATAGCCGTTGGAAAGAATAGATGACATTCTCAAAGTTATCAAACCAAAAAGATGAAAGTCAGCCTAAATACTTAAAAAGACATAAGTATGAGAACCTATATAGAATGTTGATACATCCACAAAGAATAGATGACATTCTTTGATTGAGTTAATCAAATAGAAAGAGAGAAATGATTCAAAAAGCAATCAGTTAATATACGATACATCCTTTTTATGGATATTTATTTGTGGTTTTTTTATGAATGTAAGCAAAACTCTTTAGTATATAACTAAGTAAGCTCATATGTCATAACATGCCCAAATAATATATTTTTGTCAACACATGTGATGTGTTTTAGTATAAAGGATACTATACATTGTTGGTTATGTTTAAGTAATGATGTTCATGCGTACACTATTGGATTCTTGTGTGTGTTTAGAAACGTTATGAAGTCATTAAGCTAACGCAAACACTTTTTTAATATTCTACAAAACTAATTGAAAATCAATGATAACCCATAAAGAACAAAAAACAAAAAGATGCTCAAATGTTATCAAAGCATAAAGAAACAGCTAAGCTTAAATACATAAAAAGAAAAAATTGGCATCCCTTTATTATATAATTAAATATGCCCAAATGTGATAACAAAATCAAATAACATATTTTTGTTCGCACGTGTGATGTGTTTTAGTATATAGAATAATATCCTAAAACATGACCAAAATAAAAATAAAAATGTTATAGGCTAAAAAGAAATATGATACGACAACATTTTAAACATGAAGGGCAATTTGGTTTGAAGGTTCAGACAAAGGATTAGGATTAGAGGTATGTTTTCTTTGTTTCTTTGTATATTACATAAAGCCTAACCATACCAGTTGGTTTTTATTGGTTTCCAAATTAAGAGAAAAGTTTTGTAAAACGTGTATTCGAAAAACTACAAAAGCATAGATTTGAGCCTTTTGATTTGCAAATGAATTTTATGCCAGAGATGTAATGGAAAGGGGAATTTTTGTATTTTCACACTCACAACCATCTACTCATTACATAGAAATTTTACCTCATCAGAAATTTGCGGCTCTTTACCTGATGCAGATCCCCTGTGCTCGACTTTGTAGATATACAAAACTTCTTTGAGCTCATTGGTGGTATATTAGTTTGCTTTCTTGTTGCTTGTGGCGACCACTATAACAATCACAACTTCTCATGTGTCACTTTACTCCAACAATCACAACTTGTTTGAGGAGGGACCTAAATATATCTATTAGTAACAATTTTTTATAACTATAATAACCGGTAAAAAACAGGATGTAATATGTTCTCAACAAAAGGCGTCAATAGAGACATACACAAAAAGTACTATCTGGACACACAAATAGGTTACCTAAACACATCGTGAAATTAATTAAATGCAATGAGCTCTGTTAATGCAATGATGCCTAAAAACGTTGCATTTTCGGTCTCGCTTTGTTTTGATTACGACAATATGTAAAAACAAGCACTTACGAAAACAACGAAAAACGAATTCTTGAGTTCAAGTATTTTTCTTTTCAACCATTATCACTTAAGGTATGAACAAACAAGTACTCATCCTAATTAGGTGATCAAGGATTTAATCTTTTCTTAAAAATCGCTTTTTATTAAGTGTGACAAGTTTTTTTATTAAATTTTATTTTTAAGAAACTGTTTTATTAAATTAATTATTTGAAAATTTGAAATTTGAAAATGGCATATTTTATCTTGTTTTGGAATATCCTTTCAGGATAGTTTAATCCCCATATTCGAACCAATCCATTAAAAGACAAAAGGGAGCGGAGTCTGTGCAGGCGATCCCTTAGCTCCTATAGCGGCTCCTTATCGATAAGGAACCGCGGGCTCCAATAAGGAATCGCGGGCAGATATAGCCGTTGGATGTTTGTCTTATAAATGGTGGACCATTCTCAGACTTCCAATTCACCTCTTTTGCACATACATTTCCAGATTCTTTCATACTTATTAAATCACTCAAAT
This sequence comes from Glebionis coronaria, assembly GCA_025667525.1. Lineage (NCBI taxonomy): Eukaryota > Viridiplantae > Streptophyta > Magnoliopsida > Asterales > Asteraceae > Glebionis > Glebionis coronaria. The sequence goes on along the minus strand of JANFOE010000944.1, from coordinate 896,767 downwards.
CCTTGATCATTTGTTTGATTACTACTTGTTTAGAAGTGAATCTTTCTCCTCTCGTCTTTTCCTCTCAAAGTGCAAAGAGAAGAACACTATCATCCTTGAAGTGTTGTGTCTACCTCAAAGATCCATTGAAGATCCAAACTTATTTATTCATTGTCGTGTCATTGTTGTGAAGATCCAAGTAGTTGTGTCTATTTGGAAGTTGTGTATGTATTAAGGTTAATACTTGGTCCTTAAAGTATATTGGTGTAGATTGGTGCTAGCTAAGATTAGGGCTCGACTTTTAGCTTAGAGTCTGAAATTGGTTACGCGACGTTGTGTACGGTTTCTCCACCTTAAGGAGCTTGTTGATTAGTAAACTCTCGAGTAAGGAGTACTCGAGGAGTGGAGTGGGAACGAGGAGTGAGATTTGTTACCGAACCACTATAAATCCTTGGTGTTTGGTTTGATCTTTCCTTCCTTTATCTCTTTACATTCATTATTCTTTATACTTGTGATTATTAGTTTAGTTGCATTATACGTTGTTCATATTGTGTATAAGAAGGTTTCCCATAAATACTCAACTCCAAGTTTTTGAAAAGGATTTTTAAAAACCAATCTTTAACAAGTAAACTTAAGAAACTATTCAACCCCCCCCCTTCTAGTTTCTACAAGCTCTTTGCATTAAGCGCACTGAAACGTCCATAAACTCACAGTTTCACCCATAGGAATTTCAAAATAGACTATAGAGATCTTTTTTTAATTTACATAGTAAGAGAAAAGGCAAACGTACCATATTTTCTAACAAGCTTTCAAGAAGATGCATAGTGTGAACATCAAAGAGAAATCAAGGATAAGATTTGAAGATCAAGATTATAGACCAAGTTGAAAGACAACAACAAATGCTCAAGATCACAGCATGAAAGAACAAGCCTACAATTACATGTTTAAGACGCATATATTGCGAGATTAGTAATCTCAATAAATTCTCAAATGTCGCAAAGGAATGAGCTCTCATTGGGGGAGATTGTTAATCTCAAAATATTGAGTCCAACATGAATGAGTCAATCATCGATTTATTTATGAATGTTGTAATTAAAAATAGGATAGTTGGGAATCACGTGCTTGACTTAAAGTTAATAAGTCCATGTTTAGGACCTTAAGCCTGTTAGTCAAGTCGGACCCAAACATATAGCCCATAATATCTACGTGTGAGTTAAGACTATAAATACTACCTCCCTAACATGTTAAGAGAGTGTTAGTTGTATTTGTTTCTTTCTCTATAATACGGAGTATAACTTCCATCTTTTCTCTCCTCTTTCTCCCTACTTTCTCTTTCCAAATTTCTTTTTTATTTTCTACCTTTTTCAATTCTAAATCATAGTGAACTATATACCTTTTGATATTCACATCAAAATAGATGGCGTACAAAATAAAACTACTCATGCAGTTGTAGATGATGACTGCCTCATATACTAGTATCAATTTGATGAAAAGGAATAACACTTGGCCAAGTGTGTAATGTTAAGGTTTACCAAGAGTTTCACCAAGCACAACTACGTATACTTGTGGTTTATATTTTAATAGAATACAATGTTATACTAACTAGAATGACACGTATAGTTCTTTGTGATATTGACACAAAGCATACTGTGCTATGCTTGAAGTGAGCATTTGGACCGGTGATCCGGATTGGACAGGAAAAATAGATCGGACCGATCCGGACCGGACTGATCTGGACCGGACCGTGGTCTGAGGTTTTGAACTAATTCTTCCTCAGTCCGGTTTGGGATTATGGACAATCTCGGGCCGAAGACCGATCTGGACAGGACCGACCATTTCGGTTTGGTCTCCGTTCGAGATTACGGACCATTTCGGTCCTCGATCTAGTCTGATTTTAATTGATCCGGTCTGATTTAGACGTGATGCTCACCCCTAGCTTGCAGTTATGTCTTGCAGTAATTCATAGAATATTGCTTGCAAGACACATTAAAATAAGGGTAAAAGAGGTAGGGTCCCAATAATAAAGAAATCATATAATGTTTTGTACATGAATATCACCAATGTTTTATTAAATGTTATTTGTTAGGGTTACCCTTCTTTCTTTTTAGAGAGGTTGTAATGCTTCAACTAGCAATAACTTTTTTTAATTTTACAAAGTCAATATAAAAGCTTTTTACCATTGTGGCTAAATGTTTTACTAAAGCTTTTCAAGAATTTTGAAAGATGACTTGAAGAATTCTAAGCTATCGTAAAAAGTGAGTTTTTTACCAACTACTTGTTTTAAAATAACTTATTTACTAATGTATGGTTTGTTTAAAATATTTACCATTATATAGTGTTGCCTCTTATACTTGGACAGTTCCACTTCTTTTGAATCAATCCTGATACAACCACACAAAATAAAGCTAGAAAAGTCATCCTCCATGCTTTTTAAGTCATATTTTGTGCGTATATTTTTAACATTGGTGTAAGTATAAACTATCTAACACATTCGCTACATTTCATGTTATGACCTTACTTTATAGTGTATAGCGCAACATAAAAAAATAGTCATAGCTGCTACATCTACGAGCTTGTCAATTCACGAAAGTATATCGAAGTCATCATGATGAGTCCAAAACAACATTCAAATGGCTTATCCCTTCGCATGGTTAAAGTCATAAATTAGAATAAACTTTGCAAATGATAATAGAACATCAATAACATATCAACTACATAAGAATAAACACTGTGAATTAACTAAATAAGCACAAAAGGTAGAAACGTTAATAATAGTGATACACTAGTTTGAACAATGTTATTACAAAAAGGAAGTTTGAATATTGATGTTTCTTTGTTTTAACCTTAACCAAAAAGTAAATACACATAATATAAAATTGTACTCTTTTGAAGAGATGAACGTAACAAATAGCGGCTCAAGGAAAGAACTCAAGTCACATGTTGTTTAGAGTTTTTTATTTTTATAATTTGTCATTTGCTTTTAATGAAGATATAAAATTATGTTCATTGTTAAAATAGGTAAGTGACACTATAGAATTGTTAATATTTTCAAAGAAACTATACATCGATAAATACGTTTTTTTAAACACAATCACTTGGTAAAAAGAAAAATGCTAGAACCACTTACAATTTCTACAAAAGAAATCCACACCTTTGTGTGTCAAATAATTATTGGTAGTTCATAAAAGAAAGAGAAAGTATAATACAATGTGATTGGTACAACTCACATGTTACATGTGTATGTGAAAGTTTTTATGTAAAATGGGTGTGGATGTAGCATTCCTCTGGTAAAAAACTAGTAAAAAGTTGTAAGTATTAAATGATACCTACATTCAATGCATTAAATGCAAACTCTTAATAAAAATGATGTTTTTATGAAAAAAGCTATTATGACTTTTTAGGAGTGTAGGTGCTCTACTTCTTTTTGTAAATAAACTTGTATAATTGTAGTATTTGATAAATGGAGCTAGAAAACCCATTGAAATTCAAATTCTCTCTCGGTCTCAAAATTAATGTCACCAGCCCAAGAATTACACATTACACAGTTTAAGAAAAGTGTATTAATTAATTCTTTGAATTTTGTAAAAATAAATAAAAGAAGATTTTACCCTTTAATAATTATTACTGTAAATGTTTTCATAACATTTTGTAAATAACATTTTTGATTAAAGATACTATAGTAAATTTAAACAAGTCCACCAATGGAGTATAATGAAACAAACCCAAAAGGAAAGATAAATAATAATTTTATAAAGGATGGAGTATAATGTACTAATAAGAAAACATTTGAAAACTCGACTACCCGTGAACTTCATAACCTTTGAGTGAAGTACTTATGACATTGATATACCTTTGAAAGAGATTGAAGCTACACTTATGAGTTTTAACATCGATAAATCAGATCAAAAAATATGGCCTTTCAAAGGTTCACAACCAAATTAGGGCTAAAACACAACCAAGGATGACAATATATTGTAGGTCCTGCAAGATATTTCCCGCGAAAATGTTTCTTGATCACTCGTATATATATTGATTGTAGCAATCAATTTTTTACCTGACCAATTGAATAAAACGTGTATATTTTGCCTTGGTAGTTGAGGGTATCATCATCTTTATAGAAGGTACAATCTTAAATTTTTCCAACTCCCTTCAATCATGTCATATCTTGGTCATCAATGTCATAAGGATTCTTTCAAAATATAACTGCATCGTTTAAGCATTTGTTCGCTATTAAATTTAAATTGTGTTTATTGTAATTTATTAACGTGAGCTCATTAGCTTTTTAAAAGTTCAATATGTCAATAAGCCGATATAATAATCTTTGGCTTACATAGGATATTATGTGTGTTATAGTGTTTTCATATCGTTTAGTATTGACACAACGATAAGTATTGTGGGAACTAAATTGTGTGTTATATAGTTTTCCTGTCACGTTTTTTCCTTTGGTTGTGTTCTCTTCACAACTTTTTTCAATAGTTTCGACAAGTAAAGATTTCCCGCTAACAGAACCTTATCATGGGGTTACTTTGCGAGTGCCGAGTTATACAGTGTCATTCCCAGTAGGCTTTAAGGTTTTTAAATGCTTGGGTCATTGGGTGTTTAATCAATGTAGACTATGAGAGAGCTGGGAGCCGTTGGCACGAGAAGGTGGTGCCAAAGCCGCCACGTAGGATTTTGGGGCTTTGGCACGAGAAACCCTTTGACACCACATTTACGGGGGAGTGGTTTGCACGAGAAAAAGTGGTGCCAAAGGGGAAATACCCCCTTTATTACTAAAAAACAAAAAAAAGTTGAAAATCGTTAGCGCTGGGTGTTATGGTTGGCGCGAGGGTCGTTGGCGCGAGGGTCGTAGGCGCGAGCACCAGAGTGGTGCGCCAATGAAAAGGGTGGCGCCAAAGGGCTACCAGCCCTCCCACCAGCTCCCACTCCCCCACTCCGAGGATACACAACCAACCTCACGACTTTAAGAAAAACTGACTAATTAAAAAAAATACTGAAATTTAGAAATTAGGTGCAAGTTGAAAGTTGAAACTAAAAACACCCAATGATACACTCGCTATTCTACCAAAAAATAACATCCCCAAAACCAGCATCTAATCATTCACTAAAAATAACATCCCCAAGCAAGGTTTAACTATTACTGCTAATCCAAGGGAGTTGAAACTAAAACACGATTTAATATATAGTAATTTGAGTTGTAAGCTCTCGGTGTTGTTGTTCCTATATGTAATGTTCTAGAAAGCTCACAAACGCCTCGCGAAGGCGCAAAGCTTAACCTTTAGGCTACACAACGCATCAAGGTGTCTACTTAAGGCTTCACGGTTACGAAAAGTAAAAAAGTGATAAGGCGCGATAAGTTATGATGCAAGAAAACTTTTTTTATTTTAAAGTCGATAAATGAGATCTTTTTATATAAAAATGACGAGCAAATATAGTGTTTTTGAATTAATTTATTTATTTATAACACTTTTTGTAAACTTAATATATTTTAATATGATATAAATATAATGTTTTATCAATATTTCTTATAGTTTGTGTCGCGTTATTTTCATTCTTATAAACGCACATGCTTCACTTTTGCTGTTAAAACTTGAGCTTTGATCATGCCGTCAGGTCATGTCTCGCTCTATCTATAACGTTGCCTATAGGGTATCACTTGGGGGCGTGTTTAGCAAGATTATTGAAGTAGCTTGTTTCTTTTTTAAACCCTAAGATGTTTTGAGGATCCATACAAGTTATGGCTAACTTGTTTTTGGAGTAGTAAATGTTGAGGTGCATGCTTTTCAAAAAGCTTATTTTAGGTTTTAAATCATTGAATAATTTTGTATTTTTTCAAATATATTTATATCCTATATGTATTAATTTTAGTATTTGTATCATATGCGTATTTTGTGTTTTGTGTTAATAAGATACGTGTTTTATAAATATGAGTTGGTTTATTATACAAACTAGTATTTTAATGGAAACCAATGGACTAATTCTAGCCATTCATTAGTTGAGACCAGATCTTAAGAAAAAAACCGAAGGACTGAGTTGCAAATAACCAAAACTATTCAGGGACTAAACTGTAAATATTATATTTTCTTCCAAATATATATAAAGTAGATCTAGATATATATTAAGTATATATAGATTTACCTTTTTAACTTTTTTAACGTCACTTTATATCCAGATATAAGGGTCAATTTAAGAATTATGATCAGATATATATAAAGTATATCTAGATATATACAAAGTATATCTTGATATATAAAAAGTATATCTAGATATATATAAAGTATATATGGATATATATAAAGTATATCTAAATATAACATTTTTAACTTTTTTAATGTCACTTTATATCCAGATATAAAGGTCAATTTAATAATTATGATCAGATATATATAAAGTATATCTAGATATATACAAAGTATATCTGGATATATAAAAAGTATATCTAGATAGGGTGAGGTTATATTCAGAATCAAATAAATGTACAGAACTGCGAGAACCAATACTAATCAATCAAATGTTTTTGAATATCCTTTTTTATCTTTTAATTGCAAAGGGTATATTAGTAAAATGACAATTTTCTTTTTTTATGAAATCATTTCAATAAAACCGTAAATTTAACCAAAAAATTTGGATTGGAATAATTTTGTTTGCATTTGTGTTTTTCTAAGTTTTAAAAATCTTAAAAGTAAGGTACATGTGCATAAGTGCACTACGAGCAACAAAATACTGATCTCATTATTATCAATAAAAATCAAACATACGGATTAAAATTTTTTTCATGGTTAGAATTTTATATTTCAATAAGTCTATCAATCTGGTCAAACACAAGTGATTGTTCAACAGTAAAATTAACAAATACAAAAACATATAAAATCTATACGACACATGCAAATGTGAATAAACATTTAATCGTCATGGACTTTGTTTTCTTTATAATGCGATGAAGCACTCGTCGATATTTTTCGTCAAATGTACTCATCCCGATCGTCTACGCACATGCACATGTATATTTTTCGCAATAATTCTCATCAAACGCACCCATCTTGAAGTACACACATGTGCATTTCTGTCTTCGGCATCGCTATTAAGCACCATATATAATCCACCAAGTTCTGTGACACAAAAATGTAGTTTTATGTTAAACGCACACTAAGTGCTATTTAAACTATTGACCAGGTTTGTTAAAATGAAACTACCATTAAATTAAAATTAAATAATAAGTAAAAAAATGAATACCTCATGTGTGTTGTTGATCTAGTCTTCTCAACCGATCAAATTTCTTAATAGTGACGGTTGCCCTCTTAGTCAAAGTACTTTAATGTTTTTGATCTAATGGGTTCCCAAATCTCTATTGCTTCAAAGTCCATCTTCCTATGTATTGAATAATGTATACGCATGTCTTATATTTGATTGCAACTTTGGTTCTCATTTATGCACATGTGCATTAAACGTTGTTCATGTACAAATGCGCCGATTATACATGTGCAAGCTTTTCACATGCATTTTGATATAATTTAAAGGCATTCAAAAACAATTACTCATATCTGTTATATGTGAAAAGGGTGTGATGTGCATTTGTGATATTCATCTTCGTGCATACGTTATCTAGTGGATAAGGAGATCTACGATTGTTTACTATCTTCATGTGACTTGTCTAAATAATCTACATAATCCTAAAAATCTGTTTGAAACACATAGAAAAACCAAATTCTAGTCAATATCATTTAAGTCACAATCTTAACTCAAAATGCACGTGTATCTTAAGAGCCAAAAAGCTAAAGAAATGCAATATTAGAAAAGGTAACACATTTCTCGTGAAAAACATACCTGCATGCCAAAAATACCAGGAACAGATGAAATATTAGAATTCCATTAATTCAGTTTGAAGACATAATCATAGTCTTTTTAAGACATAAGCATATGTGCACTCGGCATCTTATTCGTCTTTATCGTACATTTTTTACTTGAATAGACATGTGGCAATAAGTGAAAAAATTCTCAAACCAAAAACTACAAAATAACCTTTGAAGACCATGCATATAATACATATTTACAAAACAACCAGATTACTATGCACAATCTTTGTCTATATCAAATAAAGAACATAAATGCATTTGCTCATCATAGAGATATAACAGGATGCTGATGAGGTGCAAACTCCTTAAGTCACTTCTAATAATTTAAGCAAATTCAAAACTAGGTAATATAAAAGTAACACCAAGTCTACCAAAGAAGATGCTGGTTGATTCAGAAATTTAGGTGGTGGTGATTCAGAAATTCAGGTGGGGTGATTTAGGTTGTTCCAACAGTCTCAAATGTAAAGCATATGTATATTGACTTGGATGATTAGAGAGCATTAAAACAAAAAAAGTAGCTTGAATTATTATAGTAGTTAATTGTTAGGAGAAAAAAAAAACAAAATAATAAATTTTTATAGCAAAAATAAAAACACAACAAGATTGTTTTAGAACATAGCTAAACCACCCTTTTTGACATAAAAAATCAATCAAACATGCCCTTTTGACAACAAACAACAGTATCTAAACAACACGTTTTGCATCATAAAACACCAATTAAACAACTCATTATAACAACAAGAAATAGCAAACAAAACTAGCCTTATATCACACATATATGCATAATGACATAGATATCATAATATATAACTAGTCCATGTTTCATCTTATATAACATAAACATTGAACTCTATGAAAAGTGCAGTATAAGATAAAACAAGAACCTTGTGAATGTTTGTGTTGTGCATAGGTATTCGTAATGTTATCCATTAAAAATATTCGTAGCCATGATGATAAAAAATTATAGGTCATACATGATTTATAGAACTAAGAAATTTAAAGACCAGTGAATTCGTTCACCTAGTTGAATAACCGTATATCGACTTATTTTTGTGTGATTTTTGAGTCTTTGTTGCCAAAGAATATTAGTTAATCAAAAAATTATTTACCTTGTTCAATAGATCCATTTGTGATTTTGTTTTTGGGGAAACAATAGATTGTCAATTTCGCAGATCCGTGACTTCAGATGGTGGATGAATGTTTATGATGATAATGGATTCGTAATGGATCATAAATTAGTACAAATAAAAGAAGAGGATGGTTTTGATGGGGAAGAATGAAGTATAGGTATGGATGGTGGCTAGGGTTTGAGAGGCAGAGATGATAGAAGATTGAATTTGATGACGGTTTTTTTGAGTTATGGAAGGCTATTTTTTTGGAAAAACTAATTACCCATTTTGCCCCTAATTTAATTATTTTTCTGAAATTAGGTTGCATATATTTACAAAAGTGCCATTTTGCTTTATCATGTTGTACATTATGTATTGATATGAATAAAAAAGTGGTTCTCGCAGTTCTGTACATTTTTTTGGTTCTGAAAATAACCTTACACTATCTAGATATATATAAAGTATTTCTAGATATAAGGGTAAATTTAATAATTATGATCAGATAATATTTCGGTGGTAACTGTGTATTTTTTGTGGCTCGAATTTTTTTTCTGCTCGAAAAAAAATAAAATTTTTTGCCGCTCGAAAAAAAATAAAATATTTTTTTGCCGTTCATAAAAAAAACCGTGTGTATTTTTGAAAAGGACTAAAATACAAATACCCTAAATGTCTATATAATAAGGTTTTATTGATTAAATCTTAGATTAATCCTAGCCATTAGATGAAAGGTGAATGAAGGGTTAAGATGAGTCCCTTGGTTTCTTAGAAAAAACAAGTTTGTAAAATAATTTTTGCCTACAAAAATACCGTATTCGTAAGTCGTAACTTTATTAACCTTCGATGAGTTGAGCTTACCCATTAGTTCAATTTTATTTCATTAGTCATCATAGAGTTGAAAAGTGTGTCATAGAAAAAGTACTTCGAAAAAGGTTTTCGTCAAAAAAATAATCGCACGAGTACCTACTGCCGCATCGTGCAGATACCTGACTAGTACCTATTAATGATCTAAGATCAAACCTGAACATTCAATTCAATGCCCTTAAATAAAATCATCATAATTTATGATTTATTTATAAATTATGATTTATTTAAAAAAAATTATGATTTATATATCATTGGTGTTTGAAAAGATTTTAATTGACCTACTATAAAAAATTAATTTTTAAGTTACGAGAAAAATTGTTTGTTTTCTACTTAATTAGAAAATTGACTTAAAAATAAGTAATCAACCTAAAAGATTATATATTATTTGTTAATTAAACATGATTTAATCAAAAAGTTAAAAGAAACAATATCTCTTGTGTTTCCTTTAAGAAATTTGCAGGTATGAAGTAAGGAGTTGGTCAACCTACTATATGTTAATACCAAGGTTGTAAATAGCGTGAAGCGTAGCGTAGCGGCATTGCCAAGCTTCAAGCTACACAAGCTATAACGAAGCTATGGCGTTTTCCGAAGCGCGATATATAGCGGCACAAAATATTTATAAATTAATATTTATATAGCGATTTTACAAATGTCGCAATACTTTAATTCAAATATAAAACAAAATCGAATAATAGTTACTTAAGTATTTTTCCCCATAGTAAAATTACTAAACCCAAGTCTACTAAAACTAGTAAATAAGCCGAATTCTTATAAATTTGCAAAAAGATTCAAAAAAAGTGACACACTACGCGTTATAGCGCGCTATATCGCGCTTTATGACGCTTTTTAGCACGCAACGCATAGAGATGACGCTTTAGTCTGTTTCGTAACGTGGAGGCCACGCTTCACGCTATAAGGCGCGCTATAGCGCGCTATTTAGAACCTTGGTTAATACTAAACTATTATCTTCTTCACAAAGTAAATGTTCATTTTAACTTGTTCGAGTCAAACTGATTCAGTTTTGACTTTAACTATTTTTTGTGTGTTATATAATATATTAATACTTGATGTAAAATATAGGAATGAGTTAGGTTGTAAACGTATTTTCATTGTCATAAATTTTATCAAATATTATCTAGAAAAAAGATATATATTTTAGGTCAAAGTTAAATTATTTTGATTTCGAAAATTTAAACTAAACACTTATTTAGAAACAAAAAGAGTAAAAAATACGAGATAAATTTAACAAATATGGATCAGTGTCTTTCGTTAAACCAAGTTACCTGCTATTTTAAGTCATTTGAATGAAATTGATCTTGTGACATAAAAAATCTACAAACCAAATAGTACATCTAAATAAGTTTTTTTCGGTCGTCACGAAATATAACAAATTGCTATAAATATTAAGAAGTCTAAGAATATGTTCTGGTCTTTTTGATGATGCGATACTTTTCCTAGAATCCGTTGTCTTCGTCTCGTCCACAAGCCTCGTTCATTATATTGATCTTCATCGTTAACTTATCTCTCAAACGTATGTTGGTGAGTTTTCACGGTTGTTGAGCTACCAACGGATTATTGGTTTTATGGATACACAATTATTACTAGTTGTATTTATTAACTAGACGTCTCCTCGCGCACACACTAATGAAAATTGACTAACGACATATAGTTCACGATATGCTATCAGATCGGTGATTAAATCCATAACCCGATGACTAGATTGGGTTGACCTGGTGGTTGAACCAGTGACCGGTGACTTGATCCGCCGGTTGAATTTATGAGATGATGAGCAATTTTTTTATAAAATTCATAAGTTTTCTTAAATAAATGTTGAAAAAGTTTCCTTAAATAAAAGTTAAAAAATTTATTAAAAAAATACATTCTACACCTTTATACTAAAATTATTGTCTCCCGACAAAAACAAACAATTTAAGAAAAAAATACATTTATTATAACTTTCTCACTTTTATTTTTTAGCATAGTGATAGTTTTAACATCAGCTAATTATTTAGAGTATTCTTTAATGTTTGTAATAACAATTTTAAGAAGGTATAATATGATATTTTTGTTCAAGTTTTGTTACTTATTTTTTGTAGTAGACAATTAAATTGAAGCGTTTAAAAAAATGAATTATAAATTTGAGATGATGGGATTATATAAAATGGTGATGTCCTTATCCATTATGTTTATGTTTATGGTGATAGTCGAGGTTCTAAATAGTGTAAAGCGTGACGTGGCGACAAGGTCAAGCCTCAAGTTTTTACGGTTAAAGCGAAGTTTTTGCTTACATAATGTACATAAGACGAAACAAAAATATGATTTTATTTTTATATTTATATAGTTTTTATAGAAACCAAGATTAAAAAAAAGTTATTGTACATAATGAATAAAGTTAAACTGTTATTTCTACATGTAATTTTCTTCCCTTAAAAAAAATTAAAAAAATTTGGAGTTGAATGAAAAAACTCGCCAGGCCTCACGCTTTTGCCCGCCATATCACGCCTTTTCACGCCTTTTTTACACCACGCCTAAAACCCGCGCCATTGTTTATATCGTGACAACGAGGTCACGCCTCACGCTTTGACGACGCATTTACGCCGCCATGGCGTAGAACCTCGGTGATAGTAACATAAAGAGTGCCTAATAAATTTTCCACATATATGGTTCTTTTGTAAACCCTAGTGAAAATAAATGGAGTATTACCGTAGCAGTTATCATATTGATGGTAGAAAGCATTTATTTATGGCCTGAATGGGAGTTGGAAGTAAATGTGGGGTTGGTGAACCAAATTTCAGTATGTATTTAAAACCACACACCTATCTTGAGTATTTTCCACAAACAAAAGCACATATTCTACAAATCTTCTCAAATTTACATCATCTTCCTCCCAAAATTAGTCACAAACATATTAAAGCCACAAACTAAATCAGTTCATCTTCAAAATCTTATGAAAGAATACTAATTATGCAACCCTCATTATGAGTGACTACCATACAAATTTTTTAGACAAGTTTTACATGGTTTGCACCATACTTATGGTTGATGGGCTTGAGATATGGCTTGAGAAAGGGGGGTATGTTGATAGCAAAAAGCAACATGGTTTGCACCATACTTATGGTACAAATTTGTAAAATCTCCAATGACTCCTCCTTCATGTTGCAGAGATTTGTAAGTGTATCCAATTTTATTATTGTCATATTATACTCTTTTAGTTTGTTTACTGCTTTGATTTATAAAACCATGACAGTTTATGTACATTTATGGTCTCAAACAACATATAAATTTTTTAGACAAGTTTTACATGTAATCATCTTTAAAAATCATTATTAACACTTTCTAGAGAAAATCACATCTCAAGCATTTAGGATTTTATAACACATAGCGTTTAGTGTGTACAGAAATCGTTTGAGGCCCAAACTTTTTATTTCTTCTTGGTATGGAAAATGCAACATCTTTGATGATGCGTGTTATTACATTTAAATACTACATTTTTCACATATTACTATTAGTGTTACTTAGGTCTTTTAATTTATACTCCCTCCATCACAATTTATTTGTCCACTATTAACTTTTGATTTTTTTTTTTACTAAACTTTGACCTTAAATTATTATTTTTATGAAACTTGATGAAAATGATACCAAATGAAAATACATCTAAAACTCAATCCATACATATATTTTGCATCAAGTATTATATAACATAACAATATTAATTTAAAGTCAAAGTTGAATAAAAAAACTTTAAAAATCAATAGGGGACTAATAAATTGGGACGGAGGGAGTAATACATATTAGAATTTTCAACAGTGGCTACATTTTGTGTTTAAATCATTTTCGAAATTTCTAAAAGTCGAACTTAAAAAAAAGACATAAATTAGAGAATTATCCATTACTACTATTAGGAACATAATTTGACAAACTTATCATGTCAGAGACATTAAAATGCGATAATTTTAAATTTTAAACAAAAATCATACCAATTAATGATCTTAGATCTAACCCAAATGTTCAATTTAATGCCCAAAGATGAGTTCACCATAATTTAAAATTTTATTTAAAAAATGACTTTAGGCTTTTTGTGTCTCACATTTGGTAGTAATTGATTTAATATGAAAAACTCAATTTATCAGGTCGCGAGAAAAATTGTTTGTTTTTAACTTAATAAATGATAATCCTAGGGTTTTTATTGTTATCTCTTAATTAAACGCGATTTAATCAAAATATTAAAGAAACAGGAACTTGTGTTTATTTTGAAGAAATTTGCAAGTAGGAAATAAGGATAGTGGTCAACCTGCTTTTTTAAGTCATTTAAAAGAAACTGATCTTGTGACATAAGAAATCTACAAACGAAATAGTACTTCTAAATAATCACAGGCAAATAAGTTTTATTAGGGTCTTCTTAAATATAACAAGTTGCTATAAATATCAAAAAGTCGAAATATGTTCTAGTTTTACAGTTGTTGAAGCATTTATTGTTTATTACTACTCCGTATAAAAGTAAATGGGAGCTGGGAAGTAAATGCATGGGAGGTTGGTGTACCCAAATTTTAGCATGTCTTTAAAGTTAACTCATACAGTCATATATACCACTTATCTTCCACAAATAATAACACACATTTCCATTATCTTCCTCCCAAAATTTTATGAAAGAGTGCTTGTTATGCAGTCCTGTATGGTTCCTTCCGGCGATAGGAGGTTATGTTGATGATGGGTTTTATCGGTTGGACAGCAAAAAGCAACATGGTTTGCACCTACTTATGGTACAAATTTGTAAACCCTAGAATGACTCCTCCTTCAAGTTGCAGATATGTAAGTGTTTCCCAGTTTTATTCGCGTACACTCATATTTTACTCTTTTAGTTTGTCTACTGTTTTGGTTTGTGGATCTGGAAAGGATTAGTCATTTGAGAAACTTGTCATGATTTAATCATGAAACCCATGAATATGTTTTTATAAAGTACGTATCTAGAATGTGTACTCAAGTTAAAAATAGAAGAATATGTACCCACGATATTTAGGGCTTGTTTGGAAAGAACTTTTTAAAGCTTTATATTTTAAAAAATAACTTCTTTCAAATTAAACAGCTTTGTTTGTGCAAGCTTTTTCTTTGAACTAATAGCTCCAAAATGAAACGTTGGTTTATTTAGAAAGCGTTTAAGATTTTCAAGAGGTGTTAAAGATTTGATATTACCAATAATATACCCTTAAACAAAATAAAAAAAACACCTACATATATAATTTGTTTGCCATATTTCTATTGCAACCTTAGGCTAGGGGGAGTGGTAACAAAAAAAACCCACCGCCACCTCAACTCACCCACAACTCACCTTTCAAGGTTCTTAAGGAAAAAAAAACTCACCTCCACCTCATCTTTATTTTATATAAAATATACCCCATCAAATACCCCACTAAATAATCCCCAGTCACAACCTATTAAAAAAATAATTAAAAAAACAGTGGGGCCCACCACTTGTAAAACTCACAGGAGTGAGTAAGTGATAAGTAGTGGGTTTTGGAATAGTACCCACGCGTGGGTTTATGGTGGGGTTCTTGGGGTGAGTTTTGCCACTTAGGACTCACGAGTGAGATTAATCCCCCACTCCCCCAGCCTTAGCCACCTACTGTGTTTCCACTAGTGTTTCAAAAAGCAATACAGCAGTGTTCTCCTCTAGTTTAATTCGTTTACACTCATATATGTATATGTTTTGAAACTGTCGTTTTAAATTGACCTGGTCAAGTGATCTAGTTTTTCCGTAAAAAAGGTTTATATATATATACACATATATTTGCAATACTAAAAAAAAATTGTTTATAAAAATCATAAATATTTCATATATTTGGCCTAAAAACCACTACTAGAATATATAACATGTAAAAACAAAGTTAAATATAATTAAATCGCAAAAAACATAAAAAAAATTAAATAAAAAAAGAAAAAAAGAAAAAAAATCAAAACCCGGCCAGGTCTCATGAACCGGGTCTTTAAACCCGGTGGGTCACACATGCCAGGCTTTCTAAAATATAAAACACAGGTTAATTTGACTTATTTTTCGATCGAAAACGGTTCAACCGATTTAACCGGCCGGGTCACCCTAAATTTCAAAACATTGCATAACATATTAACTGATATACATTGCAAGCTTGAACTAATAATTGTAATTATGGTTCCGACCTTAGTAGGATGCTACTCATGGTTACTATTAGGGTGAGCATGGTTCAGTTTGGTTCGGTTTTTGTATAAATCCTCAGTATATATCAACAAGACATGTTTAGCGATTTAAGAATTTAATCATTATTAAGAGCATTCACAACACAGTTCTATAAAAACTTTTTACTATTCAGGAAAGGCATCAATATCATTTTATGTATTGAAAGATAAGTTTCAAGAATGACTTTTTGAAAATGACTTTTAAAACTCCAAGCAGGGGCGAAGCTACATAGGTGCCGAGTGTGGCACGGGCTACACCCGTTTTGATGTCACGAGGAGCAAAAAATCTTCAAAAATGTTGTTTTTATGGTTTGTGCAACCCCTAAAAAATTTTGTGCTACCTTAATTTCTTATCGTATAAATTCAATTAGCCTAAAAAAATTGTGCAACACCCCGTTGAAAATTCTGGCACCGCCTCTGACTCCAAGTCTTTGAGATTAACTACAAATACTTTTTCCTTTAAATGAGTTATGAATTAATGATGAAGCAAAAAAAGTTGTTTAATAAAGTTTTTTATAAATGCCTAAAGGCATTTTTATCTATGAATCAATGATAAATGTTTGTACAACAAGAATAGTATGCTAATACAATTAATACATGTTCTATTTTTGAAAATTTAGTTAAAAGCGGTTCAGTTAACCACGTATAAATTTCACCATTAGAGCAAAGCGCTTATTAAGAATACTTGAACATTTATGTAATTTGATATTTTGTAATTAAAAATCTATCAAATATTTAAATAAATTAAAAATCTATCAAACAATTTAATAAATTAAAAATCAATTCCATGTAATTAATATTAACAGTCATGTTAGCTTACAACTTATACCAACTTTCAACTAGTTTTTCCATACATACTCATAAGCTACATTTGATAGATACAATAATTTATGATAAAGTTACATGGGTTTTTTTTTCTTTTATCGCACATTTTTTACACATTACTAAATAGTGTGAAAAATATTTTGAGTTTAGTAATATATATAAATGTATAAAAACTTAACTATATTAATAAATGTAAACAAATATTGAAATACCATGTTTATTTGTGTTTCAAATAAAAGTTGACATTTTTAGTGTGAAAAAAACATAATTTCGTCTTACTTTCAAGTGTTGATAATATTTTGTTACACATAAATACCCCATATATTATGAAAGAAATGAAAACGGCAATCAAAATTGTTTCTATAAGGGAGATAGGAGACTACCTTTAAGTGGTTCTCCAAACCCGGGGAACTTCATGATCAGTTTGCTCGAATAAATGTCCACCCGATGAATTTTGTAATTTCTTACTGCTTATCAAGGGGCCAATGGCTGGACAGGAGGGTGGATCACCCGATCCTAACAGATCTAAATGTCAAAGGGTTGAGACTAAGACCATTATTTCAAGTTTAAATAAGTTGTCCTTTTAGCCTTAATGATCATGTAATCCTTTTATTTTATTGTTTTGTACCATCAAAAAGAAAATAATTATATTAGTCATTATTAGTATTGCATCCTTATCTTTATATATATTTTCCTAACCAAGGAAAAGTTAGTTATATAACAAAATTACATCAACTAATTAATGTATAATCTTTAATAATATATGGTTAAATTCTTGTTTTTTGTTTTCAAGAGATAAGAAAGAAAGACTACCAGTATCTGGTGAGAGACAAGTACACATATAGATTGTGGTGTCAAAAGGAGTATCTCACTAACTTTCAGTTGTCACCTATTTTAATTATGTTCGTTAATATATGGTGAAAGGTGCTTACCATCTATTACAACTAGCCTAACTATTAATCTTTATATGTATTTGTCTCTCACCACATACTGAGAATCTTTCTTATCTCTTGAAGACAAATAACAAGAATTGAACCATACATATGTTAAAGATTATACATTAACTAGTTGATATAATTTTTTTTACATAACTAACTTTTCCTTGGTTAGGAAAATATATATAAAGATAAGGATGCAATACTAATAATGAAAAGAAAAGAATTACATGATAATTAAGCCTATAAAGACAACTTATTTAAACTTGAAATAATAGTCCTAGTCTCAACCCATTGACATTTGGATCTGTTAGGATCGGGTGATCCATCCCGTGTCCAGCCATTCATCCCTTGATATGCAGTAAGAAATTATATAACTTATTGGGTCGACATCTATTCGTGTAACCTGATCATGAAGTTCTCGGGTTTGAAAAACCACATAGAGGTAGTCTCCTATCTTCCTTAAAGACACGGTTTTGATTACCGTTGTCATTTCTTCCATAATATATGGGGTATTTATGTGTAACAAATTAGGGCCGACACTTGAAAGTAAGACGAAGTTATATTTTTTCACACTAAAAAGTAAACTTCTATTTGAAACACATATAAACATAGTATTTCAAAATTTGATTGCATTTATTGATATAATTATATAGATATATGTAAATAAATTGTGAAATACCATATTTATATGTGTTTCAAATAAAAGTTGACATTTTTAGTGTGAAAAAAACATAATTTCGTCTTAATTTCAAGTGTTGATCCTATTTTGTTATACATAAATACTCCATATATTCCAAATATGGGATATTGCAGAAGATATTTTGTGTAGCAAATGAGGTTTACATTTGAAAGTGTGAAAAACTTATTTAATATTCAATATTGTAAATTGTAGACTTTTATTTATAACTACTATAAATGTGTTTTTTCTAAATTATTTATATAACTAATTTTTACACATTTATAAATGTAAAAAAAACTTAAAATATTTTAGACATTTATATAAAATGTGCATTAAAATGTGTGAAAAATCCTACTTTATTTGTAATAGTTGGTCTTACTTCACTTTGGACTTTTTGAAGAGCAACTGAAAAATAAATATAAAGGATGAACTAATATATGTATATAATTAAACCCACGAGGTAGATTTTTAACATAACGTCACCTTGAGTTTTTGGCAAGGGTTATGATTTGGTTTATCACTAAATAACTCTTTTATCCGTCTCAAAATTATTATCACTTGTTAAAAACACATAATTTAAAAAAATTGCATTTATTGCAGTTTTGTATCTCTTACTTTTTAACACAATAATAGTTTTACCATTAGCTAATCAGTTAAATCATTTTTAAAATTTTTAATAACATTTTCAAAGAAAGATAATATAATAAATTTTATCAAACTTTTAAATTTATTTTTAATAGTGGTGAATAATTTGAGACGACCCAAACTAAGCAAAATAAACTAATATTTTAAAACGAAGGGACTAACATGAACTAGCATTAAACGTGATTCGGGGAGGTGAACTACCTATTAAAGAAGTCAATTGATTGTACTTCAATATTAAAGGCACAATAGGTAAAAAGCATAACGTGAATACATCAAAGAGAAAAAAACGTGAGAAAAAACTTGAAAAGTAGTATATTAAACAAAGTGAAAAAACGTGTAAAAACTTGGCTTTTTATCAAGAATATATCAAAGTGGATATTATTAAAAGATAATTAAATATACTTTGTGATGGTATATTTTTTTGCTTGACGATTAATAGTTCGACAAGATATTGAGATTTGAAAATAATCTTACGATTAATTTAATCCATTGGATCAAGATAAAAATTAAGTTTGAAGATTGATGATTTGATATCCAAAAAAAAAATAGTATCCAAATGAACCTAAATCACACATTTATTAATATATATCCTATTTGTGAACAAAAACGGTTGTCGCTTCGGCCCGAGCCAAAAAAACGGCAACCCACGATTACTTGGCCCAACATAAAAAATAAATTACGAAATACATCGTGAACTTTTAACTATTCACAATTCTTGTATTGAAACACAAAGCGTATTTTGAAACCAAAACTGCACGATTATGTTATTTTTGGATTTATTAATGCTAAATGAATCGAATTTGGTGTTGCGTTATGGTTTTTGTTTGGTTTATTCTATACATATGTTTATATTGATAATTTTTATTATAAAAAATAATTTATACGCATTCAAGTTTTTTAAGCCAAGTACAAGGTTTGATAAGCCTTATGAAATCTAGCTCAAACTTAGATTGTGCTAACAAGCCAAGCTTAAGCTTACAATTGTTTTATCAAGCAAAAATCAAAGCTTATAAAACTTGAGATTGACTTGACTCGATTACACCCTTATTCTCAACCATTAATTATGTTTGTATTTGAATTTGTACTAACATAAATACTACGTAGTGCTTAATAAAAGTTTCCGTATATATTATTCTTTTGTAAACCCCACTAAAAATGAATAAGTAGTATCATCGTACCAAATTTTCATTGTTTGACTTGATGGTAGGAAGCATTCATTTATGGACTGAATGTGAGTTGGGAAATGAATGTGAGGTTGGTGAACCAAATTTCAGCATGTCTTTCAAGCCCTTATTTTCCACAAACAATATCACATACTGAGTATACAAATCCCTCACATTTATATTATTTTTCTCCTAAAAGTATTCACAAACATATTAAATCCACACACTAAATCTTCAAAATCTTGTGAAAGAATACTAGTTATGCAACCACCATCATCAAGATACGGTCGATGGGCTTGAGAGATTGCTTACCCGGCGTTCTATTGTCCTGTAGGATTCCTTTCGACGATAGGAGGGTATGTTGATGATGGGTTTTATCGGTTGGACAGCGAAAAGCAACATGGTTTGCACCGTACTTATGGTACAGATTTGTAAACCCTCCAAAGGCTCCAATGACTCCTCCTTCTTGTTGCAGAGATTTGTAAGTGTCCCCCATTTTATTCGTGTACACTCTTTATTATAGCCATATTTTACTATTTGTTTGTTTGTTTACAGCTTTAATTTATAAAACTATGACAGTTTATGGTCTCAAACAACATACAATTTTTTTCGACATATATTTAAGTAAGTTTTACATGTAATAACACATAGCGTTTAGTTTATACACAAATCGTTTGAAGACCAAACCATTTATTTCTTCATGGTATGGAAAACCCAACATATTTGATCATGCGTGTTATTAAAGGAAAAATATAAAACCTTACTGTCTTATAATCGGAAATCTTACTGTCTTACATAGGTATATGGAAGAAAAATATAAAACCTTTTTTTCTCAAAGGAAAAATTATATAAAACTTATCATGACTCATAAAGAAAATAAACATTTAATGTGTTAATATGCATTGTTCGATGTGCAATCTCTTAATGACACGATCACCCGTAACTTGCCACCTTTCCTTTATAAACGACACAACATCAAAGAAATCTATTATATGAAATTTACCTTTTTAGCTTTTTTTACGTGAAATCTTTGATTAATTTTAAAAATAAAAAACTTATCCATTTAATATTTATTATGAAAATTTTGTTCTTAAATAATTTTTAACTAAACTAACTTCTGAAAAACTTCTTTTCATCGAAGCACTATCATCAGAATACATAAAACTACTCTATACGCAATATTAGCGGGGAAATAATTTAGATTTATAATTTAGTTAATTAGGTAAATGAACTAGTGCATCATTTTTAATATGTATAACTTCTCTCCAAGCTTTAAGTTCCGAAAATAATTCTGTATCGTTATATCCAAACAATTGTTATGGCTTAAAGAACTTTCAAAATTAAGACAACTATCTTTTTTCTAAGAGGAGAGGATACCTATCCCAATCAATATATAACTAGTATAGTAGTTTTACAAGTTCTTTGTCATGGCGCCAAAGGTGCATGCAAACGTTCAATCATCTCCAAAATGACACTAGCTTATAGGTTAGGAAACCTTTAAATGTGTATGTCACACATTTACATCTCTATTAATTAAAGATTTTGTTTATAATTTCACACTTTCACATCTCTATTAATCATAAACTGATACTAAAACATAATGTAGTTACCAGTTACTTTTAAATCTCATACAAACACTCAAGATAGAATCATTATAAAACTTACAAGTTATATGTCTTAAGTTACTTAATTATAAAATGAAAGCGAAACATTGTTGGTATGAGAGTGGGTATAAACACATTAAAGGTAAAAGAGACATTATTATTATTCATTTAATTGCATTACATAAACAATGCACAAGCATAACCTTATACATGCTTATTACAAAGACTTTTGAAGATATCGTAATGTAAAAACAGGCCTATTACAAGGCAACGCAAATTAACGAGACACAAGTGACTAACTTAGACTTTATCTTAGAAAACATGCCTATTCATTGTATTGCACAAAAAAATGCACAAGCATACCCTTATATAGGCTTATTTTTTGAATCATTAATTATTCAAGAGACACAAACATTCGTTAACATGAACTCATAATTAAACTGCATGTGCTCGTGGTAGTCTTAAACCATTGGTTAATACAACCGGACTAATGTTTCGATCCGCGACAAGCGGATGATCAACTCCCTTGTCCACCCATTCATCGGTTGCAATGTAGTATGCGTAGACGTAATTCTTCGAATTCACACTGAGTTCATGCAATTCCACTCCCCTTGTTTGAAAGGCGATAAACATATAGCCATCGATTACCCTACAAGACATTGCTAGTATGCTTGTTGGCAGATCCATTAACAAGTTATCGGGCATATGAGTAACAAGATAAATATCAAGCCCATTCGGAGTATGGTGGTGAAGCTCAACCCTTCAATAATCTCTAATGAACCTGTACCAAGTGACACACCTTTGCGAACAAGAACCATCAATCACAATACGACCCCGCTCTCTTATAAACATAATCCTCATTAGATGTGTCATCCAACAACCATTCACGCTTGTAATAGTGGGTATCTTGCCCATTCAAAATCTTAAAAAAAATTGTAGTTTCAAGCAACCCAACTCCTTCAATCGTTATGAGCCTACTTTGGTCACCTTTCTCTGACTCTCCTATAAGATAGTCAAAAGTTCCTTCTTTTGCATCTCAGGCCTGAGTGTTGGACCTATACATAGAATATTTTGGTACAAGACGGTTCCCAAGTTTTACATGGACAAGTTCAAATGCATTAACTTCATGAGGATTCATAGGAGTTAGATGGATCTGGAAGGGAGGAAGGAAACATTGATCGGTGAAAATATGTTCTCGCAATTGGATAATTTGCTCATGACCTTCATGGTACAGGTTTTCTACTACGAGGATGTTCTCGGGCATGAGTGAAAAGAGTAGCAAGTTTGCTGATACATCTAGGAGAGTGTAAGTTTTTTGGTTCATCAGGATTCACTAAAATTTGATTCATCATCCTTCCCAATGGGAAGGATATTACACTAGAATCTATGAACCTCAGACCACTTATGTGATCTATTTCATCATCATCATCACGAGTATGATGTTGGAACACCGATGTAGGCGAGTTCATTCTAGTACTATTGAACTTTACAATGAAGTCTTTGTCTCGAGTTATGAAAGTTTTTAGAGATTTACTCGTGAGGCAAAGTTAAATTGCCTCAAGTAAATTAGGAAACGAATTCGTTCGGGCTTATATGTCTCGTAACAATGGATGTGGCATTCTATGGAATGGATCATGAGTTTGGTATTGCATGGCGAGTTTTGAGAGTTGAAAAAGAAGATGATGGTGGTGGTCGGATATTTGAAAGAGAAGAAGTGTAGTAGATGCGGCGAAATTCGTTTTAAGGAGTGATATGGTATTATAGACCCTTCTGGACATCCATCCAAATTGGCATACGTACGTTTAATGCATTGCATGCATAATTAGGGCCATTTCTAGCGTTTTTGGTTTAAAATATTCTCGTCATATTATATTATGATGGTATTTAAGATTTTTAACTACCTGATTGCAAAAGTAGAGAGCTTAGAACGCGAATATTTGCTCCATATCTACCTAAGCTAAGGACAAAAATCCAGTTTAAACCCCCCTCTAAAGTATCCGCTTCCAAGGTTTATTGTTCTACGTCTTCCGCCATGAAAGTAGAACTTGCCAATTTGGTATAGCGGTTCTTACAAACTGTAACCGCCACCTAAAAAGCCTAGTATAATTGCTTCCTTAGAATGTTTTGTGTTCCGATGTAATACATGATAATCAAAAACACTAAAAGAGAATACAAGTTATAATAAAACCGATTGTTGGAAGTAATATTTATTTCTTTTGCTATATTACTGCAACACTTAATGAAACATGCACTTTGTGCGCTTTGTACAATAGCACCACCACCATCGTCTTCATCGTCTCTACCATAAATAGTTATGGCATATACTTTTAAGATTACGACATCAATATAATACTACCTAGCTTATGGCAATACTATCGCATAGTTACCTTAAAGGTAATGCTTATTCTATATTTATGGCAAACATAAGTAACATTTTACTATGAAAATACATTTTTTGATGGTACTAGCTAAAATAATCATTGATGGTTTCCACTTTCAAGTTCTTCACTTTTCTCCACTCTTTGTTCAATCTGTCTAGTTCGATGTTGAACGCTTTCTCAAATCAAACCTACTCGTAACGACTTTCAACAACTCAAGAGCTTTGTGTTAAGTCACTGAAAATACTAGCAACCCTATCTTCTATATATATAATTTATCTTCCTTTCCAAACTAGTCGCAATATAACAACATCAAGTATATAATCTCATATCCAAGGTCCTTTGATAGTTATGAGCCTAGTTTGATCACCCTCATCTGATACATTACGACGGTAAAGAAAACTCCTAACCATTAAAGTTTAACTTACTTTTCAACAATTAAACTGGTATAAGAAAATAAATGGAACATCTTCTTCACCACCTCTACTACACTTCGTGGAGGCGGACGTAGAACAATAAACCTTCGAGGCGGATACTGTAGGGGGGTTTAAACTAGATTTTTGGCCTTAGCTTAGGTAGAGATGGAGCAAATATTTGCGTTCTAAGCTCTCTACTTCTGCTATCATGTAGTTAAAAATCTTAAATACCATCATAATGTATTATGGAATGTGATATGATGAGAATATTTAAACTAAAAACGCAAGACGTGACCCTAATTATGCATGCAATGCATTAAATGTACGCATGCCAATCTGGTTAGATGGACAAAAGGGTCTTTAAATACCTTATCATTCCTTCCATCAAATTTCACAAACTCTACTACACTTTTTCTCTCTCAATTATCCGACCACCACCACCATCTTCTTTTTCAAATCTCAAAAACTCGCTATACAATATCAAACTCATGATCCATTAAATAGAGTGCCACATCCACTGTTACAAGACATATTAGCCCGAACGAATTCCTTTCCTAATTACTCGAGGCAATTCAACTCTGCCTCACGAGTAAATCTCTAAAAAACTTCATAACCCGAGATCTATACTTCATTGTAAATTTCAATAGTATTAGAATGAACTCGCCTACATGGGTGTTCCAACATCATACTCGTGATGATGATGATTATGATGAAGAAATAGGTCACTTAAATGGTCTGAGGTTTACAGATTCTAGTGCAATATCCTTCCATTTGGGAAGGATGATGAATCAAATTTATGTGAATCTTGATGAACTAACAACTTACACCCTGATAAATGTATCACCAAACTTGCTACTCTTTTCACTCATGTCCGAGAACATCCTCGTAGTAGAAAACCAATACCAGGGAGGTCATGAGCAAATTATCCAATTGCGAGAACATAGTTTCAACGATCAAACTTTCCTTCCTCCTTTCCATATCCACCTAACTCTTGTGGTTCCTTATGAAATGAATGCATTTGAACTTGTCCTTGTAAAACATGGGAATCTTCATGTACCATGATAGACTACGTATAGATCGAACACTCAGGCAAGGATTTAAAAGAAGCAACTTTTGATTATCCTTTGGGAGATTCACACGAAGGTGACCAAAGTAGGCTCATAACAATTAAAGGAGTTGGGTTTTGTGAAAATACAATTTTTTTTAATATTGTTAATGGGCAAGATACCCACTATTATAAGAGTAAATGGTTGTTAGATGAGTCATCTAATGAGGATTCGTTTTATAAGAGAGTTGGATCGTACTATGGTTGTTGGGTTATTGTTCGCAAAGGTGTGTCACTTGTGTAGGTTCGTTAGAGAATATTGAAGGGGTTGAGCTACACCGTCGTACTTTGAATGGGCTTGATAGTTATCATGTTACTCAGACGCCCGATAACTTGTTAATGGATCTTCCAACAAGCATACTAGAAATGTCTTGTAGGGTAATCAATGGCTATATTTTTATCGCCTTTCAAGCAAGGGAATTGGAATTGCATGAACTCAGTGTTCATTCGAAGAATTACGTCTACACATACTACATTTCAACCGGTGAAAGGGTGGACAAGAGAGTTGATCATCCGGTTGTCGCGGTTTGAAAACATTAGTCCACTGGTATTAACCAATGGTTTGAGACTACTACGTGCACGTGCAGTTTAATTATGAGTTCATGTTAATGAATGTTTGTGTCTGTTGAATAATTAATGATTCAAAAAATAAGCCTATAAAAGGTCATGCTTGTGCATTGTTTATGCAATGCAATGAATAGGTCTGTTTCTAAGATAAAGTCCAAGTTAGTCACTTGTGCCTCTTTAATTTGGGTTGCCTTGTAATAGTCTTTGTAATAAACATGTATAAAAATATACGGTGTGCATTGTTTATGCAATACAATGAAATGAATAATAATAAAGTCTCTTTCACCTATAATGTGTTTATACCACTCTCATACCAACAATGTTCCACTTACATTTCATAAATAAATATCTTAGGACATATAACTTGTAAGTTTTATAATAGGTTCATGTTGATTGTTTGTATTAGATTTAAAAATAACTGGTAACTACATTATGTGTTAACCGTTAATATGCTAATTATGTTTTAACTGTTAATTGGTAATGATAAATATGTTGTTAATTGTTAACTAGTCGTTATTTATCGCTTTATTAATCGTTAATATGTTATATCCATTGAAATCATGCATGTTATGAATTATGAGTTTTTATATTAGATATATTGGTATAGATTAAGTGTTAATGGTTGATACATGCTATTGAAGGAATATTTACATGAAATAGTATATGTCCGGAAGTTGTCTCGAGCCAAGGGAGATGCACGCGTAAATCATTAAGCAATATATAATTAATATTATATTAAATATTAATTATAGTTAAACAAATAAACCAATAAGGGAAAATAAAGTAAAAAGAAACAAAGAGAAACACTCTTTGGGTTTGTAGTTGATGGAAGTCCACCTCTTTAAGAAGGTGGAATTAATACTTAAATAGGTAAGGTATGTGGCTATATATTGAGGTTTTAGAGTCCCTATTATTTATAAGTTTATCCCTAAATCTTTCCTCCTCTTTTCCTTTAGTTGATCGACCGAACACCCTAGTCAGGGTTTCGGTTCGTTCTAGTGGTTCGATTAAGAAGAAAGAAACAAGGGTTTCTTTAGTTGATTGATTCAAGTGGTTTGCTTTATTGGTGGTTTAACACAAATATACTAGCATACTTATTGCTTGTTAAATGTATTGTGTGCGTATACTTAGAGAAATCATTGTTTGATCTTTATTAGGTTTTCGGTTATTTGATTGTCCGATAAAGGTGAATTAATCCATTGCTAAAAGGTATGCGTTTCTTTATCGTTTACGTTAGTTACTTGTTTATACGTGATCTTCTTATTCTGCTACGTACTCGTGATTATTAATGTGTTAATATGGTTAAGGGTATTTATAAATTTCAATAGTGGTATCAGAGACATTCGTATAGCTTTAAATTACATTAAATAACCAAAGATCTAAAATTATAAATTGTGTAAGCTTAATATGACGTCGTATAGTTATTTTATTTAATGATTAGGTTTTCATAAACCCTGATTAGTGTTAATAAAATAAATTAGACAAACCCTAAGTTCTAGGTAATTTTTAATGATAAAAATGTTGTTAATTGTTAATTAGTCGTTATTTATCGCATTATTAATTGTTAATACGATAGATCCATGGGAATCAAGCAAGTTTACCATGAATAATGCATTCTTGATATTAGATATATAGAAGTTAAATAATCGTTAATGGTTTATACATGCTTAATTTTAAGAAGGTTTGTTTTGACACCCGTCGCCAAAAAATTCATAAACAATTCATACAATGTCGGAAAAATATGAAATTTTCGTGGGAAGTCCACGACTCAAAGATCTACAACTTTGTAGTTTTGAGCTAAGGCTGGGGAAGACCCGAGTAATACTCAGACGTGACCTGAAATCAATTTAAATTGCAATACAACTTTACGTGCGATGTGGTGTATACTTGAATTTGACTTACGCAGTCGATTTTTCGATGCATGTGACTCACTTCCATTAAGAAGTGAAACTCTTATTCATGTATATGCATTGTAATTAACTTAGCTGACTTGGATTCATCATCAATTGGTATGCATGTGGTTTGTGATTAATTGTTAATCGGATATATGTTTTAGGTTAATGTTTATTTGTTTTGCGTTTGATTATAATTGTTATATATCATGTTTCAAGAAAAGGGTTTTTCGAAAATAAAAATAAACCGGACTAAAACTATATGAAATTTGATTTATTTTAAGTTTTTACTTGCATAGTCATATGTGACAACAAATGAGTCACTCTTACATGGTTTTAAATCTAACTCACGCCGTGACTAGCAAGAATCAAGTTTAGAATGTGTTTTCATCTTTAAAGATCTAAAATTTTATTAATGGCGTAATTTGCAAAAGTATTATCTAGTTGCAAGGATAAGGTTCGGGGAGACTTATCAAGACTTTTGTCTTGTAAATACTATTACCCTATAATGCCGGACTACTTGTAGTTTCCTTACCTTGCATACTATTTGGGAAACCGCGAATGATCTAGGGTTTGAATGATTTTAATCATTCTTTAATCTTTTCCCATGATAAATTAAACTTTTTTACATGAAAACATGTTGATTCGTCATTATTTATGATATCACTATTTATACAATTGATTTGTGAGTTAAATAAGTGATTTTTAAAATTTATGAATTTGAGTAAATTTTTATTAAATGTTCATGATACAAAGATGTTTCATGATTCTTTGTACATGTTTTTGAAATTGTCAAAAATTATACCCTTTGAAATAAGTTATTTTCCATCCAACGTGTAAAAGCACTTCCACTTACTCTTTGATCATACGTGAGACTGTGGTGATTTTGTAACCAAAGGTGATACAATACACTCAATTTTTAGACGTTGGTGCTATATAATCACAATTTTTGGTTGGACGACTTAAGCAAGTTAAGATAGGTGAGACCTTAACTCGTGAAACTGATGGGATAAACAATGTTTTTCACTTTTTAATTTGTCACAAGTGATGTACATAAAGTAGAATCCCATAATTCTAGAAATTGTATGGGATGCAATTATTGAACGTCAATTACCCTTTGAATACCATCATCACTAGCAGATCAATTGATGTAGTGGTGGTATGTCTTGGAGGATTCTAGCTTTTAGGAAATTAATAGTTTATTTATAAACATGGGTATTTATTTTCTACAAAGATAATATTATTGAAAAATAATAAAATCGAATTTTGTGATTCGCTTTCATTAAGATTTTTTGATGCATACTTGAATTTGACTTACGCAGTCTATTTTTCGATGCATGTGACTAATTTTCATTAATAAGTGAAAGTCTTATTCATGTATAATTATGCATCGTATTTAATTTAATTGACTTGGCTTCATCATTAATTTGTATGCATGTGGTATGTGATTTAAATGTGAAATGGATATATGTTTTAGGTTATTGTTTATTTGTTTTCTTTTGATTATAATTGTTATCAATCATGTTTAAAGCAAACGGTATTCGAAAAAAAGGACTAAAACTATATGTGATTTGATTTATTATAAGCTCGTTCACTACAAGAATCGGCTTGTTTGGGGTCAAAATTTTCGATCCTACACCTCAAAGAATTTCGACCCTAAACTTTAGGGTCGAAATATTCGTTCCTAACCTGGCGACCCAAAACTTTCGACTCTAAAAATTTAGGGTCGAAATAACCTTTGTATTTTAGGGTCGAAAAACGGGACCCACAACTTTTCAGCCAAATTGTTAACCAAAATTCAGGGTCGAAATACCCTTTGTATTTTAGGGCCGAAAATTTCGACCCTAAATTTGTATCCACGTATAAATAAAAACACATTGTGAAAATGATTTTATTAGTTTTAATGTATTAAATTAGGATCGAAATTTTCTTTGATATTTAGGGTCGAAAATTTCGATCCTAAATTTTTATTCATTTTATATTAATTTTGATACCAAAACAAGTTTTGTAGGATTTAATTTGGGGTGCTTTTAGGGTAAAAAATTTCGACCCTAAATATTAGGGTCTAAAATTTCGACCCTAAAGCTATACTTAGGGTCGAAAATTTCGACCCTAAATGTTGCCTGGGCCAAAAAAAAACTGCATTAAACAGCTTGTTTCCAGATTTTTTCCGGTATTTTTTCCAGAAAAAATATATATTTCAACAAATCCACAATACTACAAATCACTAAACGGTACAATACTAATAATCTACAATACGATAAATAGCCAAAACGTTAGAATATATTTCACCAAATCCTTGTTTCACAAATGTAACAAGTCTAAAATTATTACACATCATAATAAATCCATGTTTCACAATTTAACAAGTGTAAAGTTATTACAAATAATAAAAAGTCTAAAACCAATAACAACTCCTAATCCTACTCTGAATAGTCCCCCTCATCAGCATCCGAGTTAATTCGCTCATTATCGGACACGTTGTTGGCATTCTCAAGATCTTGAGCCAACTCTTCGATGGTCCGAGTATCATTTTGATGAGGATTTAGGGTGACGGTATAGTTGGGACTTTCCCGAGAGTTAGAACTCGAGGGGCCAGTGGTGTTGACAAAGGGTCGATGACAGTTGTTGAAACTGTTATTTTGGGTAAGTGGAACTTGCAACTGATTAGAGAATGGAGGTTGGAGTGGGTTGAGTGGAGCATTATATGGAAATCCGAGAGGGGCCTGAGGCATACCACGGAACGGGGGCATAACAGGGAACTGAGGCATACCAGGGAACTGAGACATTCCAAGCATAGAAGAGAATTGGGGTTGCGGTACAAAAGGGTTATTAGATCTGATATACCCTCGACCCATGTCATGTGAAGTATAATGAGAAATTAAATGACTTAGGCGGGTGTTGTATACCTCAACATTTTGTTGCGCCACACTAGCATACATATGGGCCAAATTAGTCCGTTGCTGCGCCTCCTCGGTTTGCTTCCTCAACAGCTCTTTTTCTTGCTCATGAATCCTAAATAGCTCTGAGAGATGTTCTCGAGTCACTCCCTCATTATAAGCACTATTCCTGCATCCATATGAGGTACCACCACCCGGCAACTTCCTGCCCCTGCCAACGATATTTTGAGTGTTGCGGCTCGGATTTACTAGATCAATTATTTCTTGATCAGTTTTGAACTGCTCAGCACCACAATTAATCGCATCTTTTATGGCCATCATTCTCGACTGTGAAAAAGAAAGAGAAAAAAGAAGTTAAAAACAAGTAAAAATATGTTATTAAAGCATGTATAAATTAAATTACTTACATATCTGTCTTGATTGGCCTCGGACATAGTGCCATTCTTATTTTTGCGTGCCCTCTTCCAAGTTTGTATAAGGTCCTCGTAAGCCCCATGCGCGACTTTCTGTACAATATCAAATAAATTGATAACAAGATAGAAATAAACAATATAAAAACCTTTAAATGATCACCAAAACTATAACGATTCTTACATATTCGTTCCTTCCTTGAGCGAATGATTTTTTCCCTTGATGTGTAGAAACTTTGTTTTTCGAGCGGTTAACTGTATTAACTTCACTTCTCTTCACCTGATTCGGGTGGGACCACCACCGGCACATATCAAGCCACTCCCCTGCTGATCTGTTGCCCCACGTAGAACTCGATAGGGGAACTACAAGCTCCGCCTCCTCGGGCGACTCATGGACAGAATAATAGTCAGCCTTCAACTTGTTCTTATTTTTGCGCCAAAGTAGCCTCAACTTATAGTTAATTCCAGTTTTTACCCTTTCTCCTACTACATATGTTTTCCCGCCATATGTCACACTTTCACGACTATCCAACCAACCCGTCAGGTTGAAATAGGTCTACATGTAAACATATGCATTTAAATAAACAAACAATTTTCAACCAAAACAGTTAATAAGACTAGATGTAACGCAAACAATTAATACCTCAAGTGTAGGAAAGATATGGGCTTTGATGTGCAATGGCATCTCTTCCCACTCGCAAGCAAGTGGAAGTGGTCGGACTGTTTCCCCCATCAGAGAGCTCAACATCGAAGCATAATTTCCTAACGGATGGAAGCTATGAAGATCATAAATATCAAATGTAACTGGCAGAGGTCCTCCATTCGCCCTAACCGCCTTCCTAAGGTTCGTATTAAACGTAACCATATGTGGTATCGGGTCACCTGCAAAGATTATTTATTGAAGTTATTGATTCGTGAAAATTCAAGCAAAAAAACTAACAATAAGAGTTGACATAAAATAAAAATAAATCACACTTTCTTACTTTCGCAATTGCCAGGTACGGACCCTGTAGGTCGTCTAGGTGGAGTACCACCAGCATCCCCGCCATGTGATCTACCACCTACACACGCCATCTGTAATATAACAAGTACATGAACACACGGTGTCCGAGGCCAATCAAGACAGATGGTGTGTGTTCATGTACTTGTTATATTACAGATGGCGCGTGTAGGTGGTAGATCACACGGTGGGGATGCTGGTGGTACTCCACCTAGACGACCTACAGGGTCCGTACCTGGCAATTGCGAAAGTAAGAAATTATGATTTATTTTTATTTTATGTCAACTCTTATAGTTAATTTTTTTGCTTGAATTTTCACGGATCAATAACTTCGATAACTAATCTTTGCAGGTGACCCGATACCACATATGGTTACGTTTAATACGAACCTTAGGAAGGCGGTTAGGGCGAATGGAGGACCTCTGCCAGTTACATTTGATATTTATGATCTTCATAGCTTCCATCCGTTAGGCAATTATGCTTCGATGTTGAGCTCTCTGATGGGGGAAACAGTCCGACCACTTGCTTGCGAGTGGGAAGAGATGCCATTGCACCTTAAAGCCCGTATCTTTCCTACACTTGAGGTATTAATTGTTTGCGTTACATCTAGTCTTATTAACTGTTTTGGTTGAAAATTGTTTGTTTATTTAAATGCATATGTTTACATGTAGACCTATTTCAACCTGACGGGTTGGTTGGATAGTCGTGAAAGTGTGAGTTATGGCGGGAAAACATATGTAGTAGGAGAAAGGGTAAAAACTGGAATTAACTGTAAGTTAAGGCTACTTTGGCGCAAAAATAAGAACAAGCAGAAGGCTCACTATTATTATGTCCACGAGTCGCCCGAGGAGGCGGAGCTTGTAGTGCCCCCATCGAGTTCTACGTGGGGCAACAGATCAGCAGGGGAGTGGCTTGATTTGTGTCGGTGGTGGTCCCACCCGAATCGGGTGAAGAGAAGTGAAGTTAATACAGTTAACCGCTCGAAAAACAAAGTTTCTACACATCAAGGGAAAAAATCATTCGCTCAAGGAAGGAACGAATACGTAAGAATCGTTATAGTTTTTGTGATCATTTAAAGGTTTTTATATTTTTTATTTGTATCTTGTTATTAACTAATTTGATATTGTACAGAAAGTCGCGCATGGGGCTTACGAGGACCTTATACAAACTTGGAAGAGGGCACGCACAAACAAGAATGGCACTATGTCTGAGGCCAATCAAGACAGATATGTAAGTAATTTAATTTATACATGCTATAATAAGATATTTTTATTTGTTTTTAACTTCTTTTTTTCTCTTTCTTTGTCACAGTCGAGAATGATGGCCATAAAAGATGCGATTAATTGCGGTGCTGAGCAGTTCAAAACTGATCAAGAAATAATTGATCTAGTAAATCCGAGCCGCAACACTCAAAATATCGTCGGCAGGGGCATGAAGTTGTCGGGTGGTGGTACCTCATATGGATGCGGGAGTAATGCTTATAATGAGGGAGTGACTCGAGAACATCTCTCAGAGCTATTTAGGATTCATGAGCAAGAAAAAAAGCTGTTGAGGAAGCAAACCGAGGAGGTGCAACAATAGGCTAATTTGGCCCATATGTATGCTAGTGTGGCGCAACAAAATGCTGAGGTATTCAACACCCGCCTAAGTCATTTAATTTCTCATTATACTTCACATGACATGGGTAGAGGGTATACCGGACCTAATAACCCTTTTGTACCGCCACCCCAATTCTCTTCTATGCCTGGCATGTCTTAGTTCCCTTGTATGCCTCAGTTCCCAGTTATGCCCCCGTTCCGTGGTATGCCTCAGGCCCCTCCCGGATTTCCATATAATGCTCGACTCAACCCACTCAAACCTCCATTCTCTAATCAGTTGCAAGTTCCACTTACTCAAAATAACAGTTTCAACAACTGTCATCGACCCTTTGTCAACACCACTGGCCGCTCGAGTTCTAACTCTTGGGAAAGTCCCAACTATACCGTCAGCCTAAATCCTCATCAAAATGATACTCGGACCATCGAAGAGTTGGCTCAAGATCTTGATATAGCCAACAACGTGTCCGATAATGAGCGAATTAACTCGGATGCTGATGAGGGGGACTATTCAGAGTAGGATTAGGAGTTGTTGTTGGTTTTAGACTTATTATTATGTGTAATAACTTTAGACTTGTTAAATTGTGAAACATGGATTTATCGTGATGTGTAATAATTTTAGACTTATTACATTTGTGAAACAATGATTTGGTGAAATGTATTCTAACGTTTTGGCTATTTATCGTATTGTATATTATTAGTATTGTACCGTCTAGTGATTTGTAGTATTGTGGATTTTTTGAAATATAGATTTTTTCCGGAAAAAATACCGGAAAAAATCTGGAAACAAGCTCCTTAATGCAGTTTTTTTTTGCCCAGACAACATTTAGGGTCGGAATTTTCGACCCTAAGTATAGCTTTAGGGTCGAAATTTTCGACCCTAAAAGCACCCCAAATTAAATCTTGCAAAACTTGTTTTGGTATCAAAATTAAAATAAAATGAATAAATATTTAGGGTCAAAATTTTTGACCCTAAATATCAAAGACAATTTCGACCCTAATTTAATACATTAAAACTAATAAAATCATTTTCACAATGTGTTTTTATTTACATGTGGATAAAAATTTAGGGTCGAAATTTTCGACCCTAAAATACAAAGGGTATTTCGACCATAAATTTTGGTTAACAATTTGGCTGAAAAGTTGTGGGGCCCGTTTTTTGACCCTAAAATACAAAGGGTATTTCGACCTTAAATTATTAGGGTCGAAAGTTTTGGGTCGCCAGGTTAGGAACGAATATTTCGACCCTAAAGTTTAGTGTCGAAATTCTTTGAGGTGTAGGGTCGAAAATTTCGACCCTAAACAAGGCGATTCTTGTAGTGTATACTCGGTGGAGGTATACTCGGGAGAATGACAGGGGGAGTAAACGAAATACGTGGGCTTAGCTTAGGAGCAGGCGGTGCTTTCGACTCTGTTCTAAGCTCTCTACGATAACCTGAGATTACATACAATTATGTTATGAAATCAGAAACATATTGTAACACCATTACAACTTGATCCAAACATGAATGGAAACCAATGATTAAACACAAGAATTGGTAAGTTGTACCTCGATTCGGATCAAATGATTTGGAACTTGCTTGAATAAAATGACCAAGCATCAGAATCACAAGCAATATTATAACCACTCGCTTTGCTAATGTATTTATCTGCATAGCTAGTGTTGTATTTGTTTAAATTAAATGTTCCTTCACCTACAGTTTATATGAAGAAAAGTAAGTAATTTTGTTTGAAAGAAAGCAAGAAGCATAAACGTCACATATGCTTTTGACCAACCACATTGCCATTTACATGAAGGTTTTGGTCAAGTTTTATTTCTTTTTTTGTAATATACAATGACTCGTAGGTTTTGTTTTTTATGGGTCTTTAGACTTTGGTTCATTGATAGGTTTTCTTGGTGACGACGTACGCGTTGCATGTCTTTTTCATGTCACTTTACACTTTTATACAAGTTTAGAACGTTTAAGTAAATATAAGGTTAAAGCATTTAATAGTTAGGTACTTTTTCAAATAAATCCATATAATATCTGTATTTATAAAATTGCCAAGATAATATTTGGACTTCCGGTTTATTTGTTAATATGGTACCTCAAACTTTTTTCTACTTATTTTACCTTTCAATCTAATGCCAAATTTTGCATCGTTAGTCATTTAACTTACTATCGTTTTTGTTTTCCAAAAAAAAAAGTTTTAACTTATAAAAAAATTATAATTTTTGCAAACATATTTAAAATATAGAAAAATTGTGTAAATTTTTTTTCGAAGTTACCAAAAACCTTTTTTTACATTCAAAAAATTTCAAATTGTTTTAAATCTTGTTTCATTTTTTTTTAAAGTATATATTTTTAGAAAAAATAATTTTCTTCTGAACATTTTTTAAAAGTTAAAAATAACTAAACTTTTTTTAAAAGTTAAAAAGTTTCAAAAGTAAAAAAAATTTAAAAGTTAGATTTGTATTTTCAAAAATAAATAAACATTTTTTAGAAGTAAATTGATATAAGAGAAAAAAGTAACATTTTAATTTAAAATTAAGTTTTTTTATAAAAAAATCATCAAAGAAATAATTTATAATGTTTTAAGTCTTTTTCAAATGTTTTAAAATTATTAATTTAGGAAAATACAAATATGTTTTTAAGTAATTAATTTTTTTTTAGAATAAAACCATTTGATTTATTTCTAACTTTAAAAAAATTAAGAGAAAAATATAAAAAAAGTTATCTTTTTTTGAAAAAAATCGAAACTGAATTTAAACAATTTCAGGAAAAGCGTAAAAAGCAAAAAAAAAGTTATTTTAACTATAATTTTTTTTTGGAAATATTAAATTTTTTAAAGTTAAATATTTTTTTCTGTAAAAACGATCGTTAGTTAAAGGACTAACGATGCAAAATTTGGCATTGGGCTGAAGGGTAAAATAGGTAGAAAAAAGTTTGAGGTACTATATTAACAGGTACACCAGAAGTTTAAGTATTATCTTAGCAATTTTAAGAATACATGTATAATATATATATATATATATATATATATATATATATATATATATATATATATATATATATATATATATATATATATATATATATATATATATATATATATATATATATATATATAAGAAAGTACGTACCTATTAAATGCCTTAAACTCTAAATATAATAAATTTCCTCGTGATACATTCTTATATGCAACACTTAATTATTATGAAAACAGTTTTTTGATGTATTATGTATTTTAAAATAGTTGCGTTCTTGTATTTACTTTGAAGAAAATTGCAAGTAGAAAGGAATGCAGTTGTTATTAAAGTTGGATTGGACCTTTTTAACTTTAACTAGAGGTAAATCGGGTGCTTGGGGGTTCGGTTCCTGCACCAAATAAATTTAATGAGGACCTTGCACAATGAAAAAACCATGTTAAGCTTATCATGGGATTGTTTTCCACGATTAACCATTGGCGTGAGAGTAACTAATAAATTTAAGGTTTATAATCGAATAGTGATTATTAGTGAGGATATCGTACCTTGAATGAAACCATGAGAGTTCCTTATATGGCCGGTGAAGCCCAATTAGGGTTCCTGAGAGTTGTTGTCCAAGTCTAAAAGAGACATTTAGGATCCTTATCCATAAATAAGGAATGCGTAACTTTTCCTAACTTGGGAGAATCTAGTCCTTATTGTATTTTTAATCTATTTAATCGTAACCACGTACGACATGCCGGGGTTTATTTGTAACCGTTGCGACTCACCTCAAACATCCTATTGGGTTATCCTTTGTGTTTCAACACACTCATAGTGTGAGTGTGTTGAATGCGGATAGTATACGTGGGCTGGGTCGAATAGTCCGACTGGCCCCTATTATGTCATTGTATCCCCTTGTCCAGTAGGCGTGGCCGTAGCCGCCGTTACTAGACTAGCAAAACACTAAAAACTTCCCCGAGACACACCGTATCATAGAGAATCGCATAGACACATCTAAGTGTAAACTGCCGCATAGACGTATTGATTCGTCACATGAACACGCCAAAATAATACATCAGCATGTTGAAGCATTGAAGTGTGAACCGTCGTGCAAACATGTCAATAGATTGATTAGTACGTAGGCCCCACATCCGAAACGTAGGACCAACTCTCAATACACGTAAGATAATTGACCGATTAGACCCATGGGTCCCACTACCTTTTCTGCTACCCACGTAATTCTACCCTTTAGGTCAAGATAGTGGGTAACACAAGTCACTCATCAAACGATGCACGCCAACCGAGGATTCTACCTTTTCTGCTACCCACGTAATTCTACCCTTTAGGTTAATATGATAGATCCATGGGAATCATGCAAGCTTACCATGGATAATACGTTATTGATATTATATATATAGAAGTTAATTAATCGTTAATGGTTTATACATGCATAATTGATGGTTTATGATGAATCTTCACATAATTATTGTGTAATTTTTAAGAAGGTTTGTTTTGACACCCGTCACCTAAAAATTCATAACAATTCATACGATGTCGGAAAAATATGAAATTTTCGTCGGAAGTCCGCGACACAAAGATCTACAACTTTGTAGTTTTGAGCTAAGGCTGGGGAAGACCCGAGCAATACTCAGACGTGACCTGAAATCAATTTAAATTGTAAGAAAACTTTACGTGCTATGTGGTGTATACATGAATTTGACTTACCTAGTTCATTGTTCGATGCATGTGACTCACTGCCATTAAGAAGTGAAATTCTTATTCATGTATATGAATTGTAATTAACTTAACTTACTTGGATTCATCATCAATTGGTATGCATGTGGTTTGTGATTAATTGTTAATTGGATATATGTTTTCGGTTAATGTTTATATGTTTTGTGTTTGATTATAATTGTTATATATCATGTTTCAAGAAAGGGTTTTTCGAAAATAAAATAAACCGGACTAAAACTATATGAAATTTGATTTATTATAAGCTTATTCTTGTATGTTCATATGTGACAACAAATGAGTCACCCTTACATGGGTTTAAATCTAACTCACGCCGTGACTAGAAAGAATCAAGTTTATAATGAGTTTTCAATTTTAAAGATCTAAAATTGTATTAATGGCGTAATTTGCAAAAGTATTATCTAGTTGTAAGGATAAGGTTCGGGGAGACTTATCAAGACTTCTGCTAGTAATGAATGTACTCAACATAGCGACTTGTCGAACAATTCAATTTACAAACAATTTTCAATTTCTAGTTTATTTAAGGGATTTACATTGCCAAAAACGTTTTGCATTGTAAACATGTTTCATCCCTTATGAATGCCTTATGTTTCCAGATCTCACTAAGTAACTTAATTAAGTCGTCTAATATGAGTAACGTAAAACCATCATACAAATTCTCATTCTATGAAAGTTTTGTCTCCATCACAACATCATCCAAAAATCTCATTTGATGACGTAGCAATTTCAAGTGTTCGTCAATTAGGAGCATTCGACTTAAATTTTAAGGGTATAAATTTGATGTCAAAATCAATGTATGGAGAAGCATGCATACAACTCCATAACATAAGTTTAATAAATATTTAGTAAACTTTTTCACGAGACTAAATTTCTACATAAATTATATTGAGGTATTAGTTTAACCAATGAAATAATTTACCCACATCTATTCACAATGTACTTATTATGGCTAAAGCACAAAGCAATAACCTTATTCATTGTGAATTCGGATGTGAAATTGGGTAAATTAACCTTAAGGTACAATTCAAATAAAAATCGTAGGTAATTTCAATTTGACGCACAGACGAGCCGGAAATTTGGTCAGCGACTTATGGGTTAACACCTCCTTCCTTAACTGGGTACATGACCAGTGGTGCGTTATACCCAATTTATAGTCTGTCAAAAGGAGTAGACCGTTAAATTATTTTTTAATTCAACAATCAACGTAATCTTATGTAATTTAGATCTCAAACGAATCTTAATTATAATATTATTTAGTCCATATTATTTCTTTTAAAAAAAAGCCCTTGTTTACAACAATTCGAACAATTTTAACATAAACAAGTAAAAAAACTAAAACATAAACACATAATAATAATTTATATGTGTAATAAGTAAATCAAATAGCCACATGTAAACGATTTATTCAATAATCATCAAATCTAGGTTTTTATATTCATATAAAAGTCTTCTTTAATTCAAGATTTATTGAATCAAATGAAA
This sequence comes from Glebionis coronaria, assembly GCA_025667525.1. Lineage (NCBI taxonomy): Eukaryota > Viridiplantae > Streptophyta > Magnoliopsida > Asterales > Asteraceae > Glebionis > Glebionis coronaria. Next base: position 856,454 of record JANFOE010000944.1, on the reverse strand, counting down.
TAAGTAGCACATAATATCATATAAACATACGATTTTACGATCCATGAAAACATGCACGTTAATCATGGATCCATCCTCAAATCTTAACAATTAAATCTCTTCGAATCGTAACCTTTAATTCACATGACATACAACTAATCATGCAATTTAATCTAAAATTATCCCACGTGTAATTTAGGGTTTCAAAAACAACTTTTTTTATATATAAAATTCGGCCAAAACCCTAATTTAAAAAAACAAAAGCCTAATTTTTAAGAAAACCTAAAAAACATGTAGTTTTAACTCAAAACAAATATTAGTTAAAAAACTTTATATTTTTTATAATTATAACATGTTAAAACGGCTCTCGATGCCACTGAAGGTTTATTAACATCATAACAATTATATAAAACCCTAAACGAGATCAAAGCACACATATAGCGGAAACGATTTAACAAGATCAAAATAACACAATTATAATTAATCGAATAAGGGTTACATACCTTTACGCTAAAGCAAATCCACAAGACGAAGAACGAATCATCAATTTGGGTTTATACAGTATTCCACCAAGATATAGTCTAAAATAAGAATATATTACAAAATTGTACACACGTAACACAATGAGCTAACCGTGATTCTAGCACGTGAAAACCGAGCTACAACGCTTGTGAATAATCTACCCAACAACCCTAGAGAGGGGCTAGGACTAGATTTAAGTAAAATTGATCAAACAAGAAAACCAACCAAAACCTCCTTTGTGGGTTTGTCTTGCGATCGCAACAAAGAGAGAGGGGAGGGATAGATTTTTGTATGTCTTGAATTATGAGGTGAGGGGTTGTTTATGTAGACCTAATTCTTGTAGTCAAAACAAATATAAGAAAAGTTTTTCCCCTTCCCCTTGCCTCCATAACCGACGCCCCAAACACCCCATTGAGGTGTTCCAGAACCTTCCATCCTTCTTTCTATTATTCTAATTACTATAAATTTATTAACGCTCGTTAATACTTAACTCTTAACTATTTAGCTATCGTTAAAGTCATATCTCGGTTTAATTTAATAAATACATAAATGTATATTTGTTAAATAAATTAATAAATACAATAAATATATTTATTAAATAAATTAACTCTTTACGTATTGAGTGCAATCTCGTAATCTCGATTCCGATCCTATCACACCACTATTAAATATAAGTCAATAAACTTTCAAAATCTACTTAGCTTGTGCAACAATAACATGAGACTACACATCTTTATCTTGTTCCAAAGTAACCACTTTCGTACCTAAAGCTGAAACTATCAATTCCAATTGTGAAAATTTGTTCTCACCACCTTCTAGGGAAGTAACCCTTATTGGTAAATCTTTAGACTTGGTTGGGGTCTTATGAAGGTTACTCCTCCCTTGTGCTACTTCAACAATGGTAGGAGTAGCCATACCAACACTACTAGGCACACCAACACTAACAACCTCATGTACTTCTATGTTTGAGGTAGATGTCCCAAGCTAAAGTACTTGAGACACATGTATGACTCTTATTCTATAGGTGTGAGAAGTAGGTTAAGAGGTAGATGTGATGTCTATTTCTCTAGGTGATGTGGGTTGGGACACAACTCAGCTAGACGTAACATGGTTGTTGTCAAGGGAACCACTACTCTATTCCACATGTTATTACTTTTTTCATCTACCCAAACACCTAGTGTGTAAGGACAGAACTATCATACACCTTTTTATGATATCCCAAAGGGTGACCTATCCTAGCAATAATGGTCATAAAAAATCTTAGAAGCATAAGAAATTTTTCTAACCAATTACATTTTTAACCATATTGACAAAGATCATATGACTAAAATTATAAGTTTTGTTAAAATAAATACGAACCAACGTTGTAGCAAGATTGCTCCCAAAATGGTCCCATCAGGGACTTATATGACTCATGCAATGAAGAAGGTTGTGAACCAAGAACCTCTATTATGGTGAGAAAGCTCCATTGTATAATGTGAATGAACCATCACCAACATACCCGGTAGTAGCCATGCCATCTAGTATCTATTTATTCCTCACAGTGTAAATACCATTAACATCATTCAGCCTGAGATGTTCCCTTATATTTTCCCTGAAAGCACCAACTCCTCACCATTGATAGTATCCTTCAATATAAAGTTCCCATCAACAGCTTCTCCCATAGTAGTAGACCTACAGAAATGATAAATGCTAGTTTTTAAGACTTTTGGGTTGATTGTGAGAGCATAGTGAATGTGACTTTCTGTGAAGAAGTCAATAAAATAATGAAGAGCTTGTTGATTATTGTCCTTCTCTAAGTATACAACTTGGTTATGTTTCTCACACAATTCTAGGTTCCCCATTGTTACTATTACAAGTAAGAGTGATTAAAGAAGATATAAGTGTTTGGGTTAAAGCTGGGAAAGTAAGCTTGTGGTAAAAGGAATTTCGATTATATAGTCTAATTGAAGGGATGTGATTGGGCCGTGAATTTCAAGTTGCCAATTATAGGGTAAGACTAGGTAATGATTGAAATTTTGAAAAGATTAAGTAAATATCTTTTAAAAATATTACCTAGGGAAGAAGTAACCGGCATAAAAATCTCAACGGTGATAATATAAAATTCCATCCAAACCAGAACTAACGGCTATGAACCAGAATTAATAATACTATTAGCATTAATTCTAACACTACCGATATTAATCCTAAACAGAATGAATCCCTTAACGAGTAAAACGAAACCAAAACTACTATTTCTAACTACTAGAGTACAAAACACTATACAACATCTTTTCATACACACACAATAATAAAAACTCACACACTTTTAGATTTGAAAATACTTCAAGATCTGAACAAGTAATCAAACTCCTCGAAGCACACTCTTAAACATGAGATAGACATTGAAGCCTGCATAGTTCCTTGCTAAGAAAATCCATCAAGTCTTAGTCTTAAAGTATGCTCAAACCTAAAATACTATACACATACACTTATGTTGCATTAAACTCTGGTTTGTGAATTTTTTTTTAGTACTAGGTACTGCCTGCGATCAAATAGACTCATTAAATAGCCTTCTTGTAAGGATTTCCAGCATTAAGCTATTCTCTAAGCCTGATGTCAAATAAGTAACTCACCATAAATGGAATGGCAAAGAGTGAGTTAACTAGTATAAGTTAGTTAGCTAAAACTAGCATGACAACCTAAATGTAGTGGACATCATGCAAATCCTTTCATGCTCCTTTGCTAACCCTAAAAATTGTACTTAAAAACCAAGAAAATACATGCCCAAACAATTTTCTTATTATAGTTAAAACTTGGAATTAAAAATTTATACTAAAAAAATTAAATGTTACCAAAATGTGACAAATCTTATCAATAAAAATTAGTTAATTTTTCTTGAATCTCTCAAGAAACATTAGGATTGAGTATGGTTGGACCAACAAATTTATATTCTTGTAAGAACTTTACAGATTCAAGGTACTAGACTCATAAGTAACAATATTCTTTATCCAATCCCATGTCCAATAGTTTTATTTTCATCATAAGCCAATCTATTTACAACTTCATGTACCTTAACAGTATTGTCAGTATTCACTTTTGGTTAAATTTACCTAGGTCTCCAAAACATGTTGTTGGGCACCTTTTTGTTATTAAACTTGTTAAAAACCTATTTCACATTGTTTGTGTTGTTTTTAGTAGGTTTTGTTTCAGTCGAACCCAGTTCCAACAACTTTTTTATAAGAATTATTATGATTTGTAAGTTGTTTTCATCTGGAAAAGATGCCCTAACACGTGGTTGCGCAAAATAGGGTCTTGGTCTAGCATTACCAAAAATATGATTTTGCTTGGGCAGAATTCACAAGCTGACCAGAATTAGCAAGTGGTTGTGCTACAAAAGGTTTTGGTCTAGCACTGTCAAAATGAGGTCTTATGTGGGCAATATTGACAGGCCTACCAGAATTAACTGGTTTTATTCTATCATTATGATAATGAGGTCTTATGTAGGAAGAATTTACAGATTTTGGTCTACCAGAATTAAAATGACTAGCATTATTGATTGGTTTTAGACCATCCATGTGCAATATTGATATAGGAATCATTATGGTATTAAGACTCGGGTTTGCTTTCTTGGAATGGAAGCTTTTGTCAACCCTGTTGAAGGTGTTCCATACCCCAACCCTTTTCTCTGATTCTTCCTACAATAAGCCTAAAAATGAGCAAAACCACCACACATATAGCAAGTCTTATTGTACCTGGTAAACCCTTTCTTTGGTTGTTGAAACTTCTAGCTATTCTAGTTTCTTTTATTTCCCTTGGGTTTGTTAATTTTGGACATCTCAACATATTTAACAGATTTTCTAACAGGTTAATACTTAAGGGCATTGGGTTCAGTTTTCCATCATTCTCAAATGCTGCTTTCTCTTCCAACTTAGCATTATAGTACGAATTGGTGCAGTCTGAACTACTAAGCGCAGATGTCCAATCCTCTGTCTAAGCACAATACTCGTACTAGTATTTGGTGTATCTTGTGGACTATCAACCACATGGTTTGGTAGGTATAATAGCATCATTACTTTCCTTTTTGTGCTCAACCTTAATTTGCACAAACTCTGGTTCCTTATTATGTAATTATGGCTATCCAGTGTATGACAAATTTTTTCTAGGAGGAAAGTATAAAAGAGGAGGCTCAATGGTGTGGTAATCACCATTGTATCCTAGACACCACTTACATTTATTTTGAACATGTCTATCAAATATCTTTTCTAAGCTTTTAGTTGCACTATCAAAACGGTTGAACCTAACCTCATTTTTTTTCCTAATTTCATTAATTTCTTGCTTTGAATTAAGTTCAGAAATTTCAAGTTTTAATAAAATATCGGAACATCAAAATTTGATCAGTAAATTATTTCGATTCTAATAAGGAAAAACATGAACCTAACATAAAGTTGTCTGAAGAAATAAACAAATGATTCAATTATGGCTTTTCAATTAATTTGAGCTACTTTAAAACATGTTTTTGGATGTATTATGCATTTTACAATAGTTAGGGGCCGTTTGGTATTGAGATTTACCTCGGTTTAGGATGAAAGAAATATTAAATATGTCGTTTGGTTCTTTTTCTTTGGGCTTAAGCCCATGCATCATCCCCAATTTTAAATCTTACCTCATAGGTGGGGTTTCATTTAATTTTTTTCCTTTTTTATATTAAAAGATTATATTTTATATTAATTGATTCATTTAATATACTTATAAATAAAATAATAATTAATTCTCTTTTTTTAACCCACTTTCAAGCTTTTCCTAAATTAAAATTAAAGTACAAACCCACTTTTAAACCAAACGACCCCTTAGTTGTTTACATGTGTTTACTTTGAAATAAATTGTAAGAAGGAAGCAACGAAGTAATCTAATTAAGCATACGAACTACCATGCATAACATTAAAAACAAAAGGGAAAGTTTGCAAGTCCTTAAAACCCTAATTTTTTGGGAAACTCTTTATCCATTTTTATTTTATTTTTGCTTCCATGCATTTCTAAGACTACATGATGGGCACTTAAAGAAGATGTGTTTTAATCCACTACCTCATGGGAAATCCAAAAATTACTTGTTATCATACTCTGTAACTCACTCTCTTTCCCTGCTTCTTTCTTCTATAAGGACTTTTAATGAAATCAACAATTAATATTTCTTTTTGATTTAAGCTCGTTATTTTTATATCGTTTTGTCCTTTCATTAATTTAGAATTCAAAGAGTATGTCTACGGTTTCATGACATATATATATGTTACAAGCTTAGTTTCATGACCCACCTGCTGAGCGGGAACTTCATAATTTTCACATTTGAATATCTATCACGCACATTAGATCGTTGTTCTAGGTAAAAAAAACAAAACGTTATTTTATATGTTAAATCCTCTAGGTTGTTATTGAACCCATATGTAGGTTACATCAATGTGTTGAATACATAAAAACTAACATGCACTTTCTTTGTATTTAAATAAATCTTCACTTTGCTTTTTCGCGGTAGATCTTTCTTGTTTAACTTTGATATTAAATATTTATCTTTGTGTTAATATTTGATACAAGACATATGTATGAATTAAGTTTTAAATTTATTTTCATTGATATAATTTTCATTAAGTATATCCCTATCCCATATTAAGTATTCACAATGGAATATTTTAAGTCTTTGTTATTGAACTTTGACTATAATATTTGTACATGTATTATATAATATTTAATGAAAGTTATATGAATAGATTCGGTTTAAAATATATTCATTGGTATAATTTTCATCAAGTATTGTATAACACAAATAAAAATATTTATAGTCAAAGTATAACAAATAGAGGGTAATGCAGAAATGCTCCCTGTAGTTTCCATAAAATGCAGGCGACCTCCCCACTTTTGCGAAGGTGCATACAACCTCCCCAAAATTTAGTATAAGTGGGCAAACAGCCTCCCCACCGTTTAACGCTGTTAACTTTGACTCTTTAACTAAGGGCATGAGCGTCATTTTACAATATTTTGCTTAATATAGTTTCTGCAAGAATGGTCCCTTGTTTCCTATTAACACTACCGGCATCACAAGCACACTTGCCCCCAAAATTCAAACCCTAGTTTTTCAATAAACAAAAATTAACACAAGAATAATTATTTTTGTGGATGGATGGACGTGGGAATTATATTGCGATTGGATGGATTTCTTGTTACTGACTAACATGTTATACGTCATCCAACCTATGGTTGGTGCCCGTAACGTCTCTCTATGTAGTCCATATCTGTAAATTGTTAGATAAGATCAGTAATTTGAATTTTTTTGATGTGGTGCGTAGAGGCGACTATTTTGACTAATTTTTTATGAACGGGTCGATTCATTATTGTTTATATCTAACGGGTAAAACAAGTAAAATCATACTAATACGATGATAAAATGGGTTGAATGTGTCAAACTAGGTGTCTTTTTAGAACGTTCAAACTCATACATCATTCTATATATGGAGCAGATCATTAGTGAATATAATTTGACACACTAATTATTTGACACAAAAATTGGACAAAATATGCATCAATTTAACCTGACTCGTGCCAAATTTACATGTTTGACCCATTACCCACCCACCCATTTGACTCATCACTAAAAGCGTTTTATGAATGAACTAAAGTTGGAATATGTGCAATGTTTCGCATCATATTTGTCACCCAATTTTAGCCTGTACCAAACTTAATCCTTTTGACCAGTTACCTACCCACCATTTTGCCACTTCTAATGATGTTTGTCCATGATTGTAAAGAGATATGCACCTTTATTCTGTCTTGGAATCAAGACCGAATACAATGGGAAAAGGACCAGACTCGGTTGGAGCAACAACAGCAATGGCGGTTGGTTTTACTAAGCCTTTTTTAGCAGCACGAATGGCTAGAGTAGCAGCAAGGCCACCTCCAACAATCACCAAGTCTTCTGCTGTGTATGAAACAGAGACATGCATTGTAATCAAGCTTCGGTCGGCCAGAAACCAGCCATCAAGAAATCCACCCAAAAGACTTGTGTTAATTTTTGTTTATTGAAAAACTAGGGTTTTGAATTTTGGGGGAAATCTGGGTTCAAGTGTGCTTGTGATACCGGTGGCATTAATAGGAAACAAGGGGACTATTCTTGCAATAACTATACTAAGCAAAATGTTGTAAAATGATGGTTATGCCATTTGTTAACGAGTCAAAGTTAACAGCGTTAAATATTGGGGAGGCCGCCTGCCCACTTATACCAAATGTTGGGGAGGTTGCCAGCACTTTCGGGTAGGCCACCTACATTTTGAGGAAACCACAGGGAGCATTTCCGCATTTCCCTTTAATAAAAAAGACTAAAGGAAAGTCCAAGTTGACATTTATTATGGAACGGAGGGAGTATATAACATAAAATACAATCATGGTTCTAAATAACGCGTTATAGCGCGCCTTATAGCGGGCTATAGCGTGAAACGTGACCTTCACGTCACGAAACAGACTAAGGCGTCGTCTCTAGGCGTAACATGCTAAAAGCGGCATAACGCGTGATATAGTTTTGGGCATAAAGCGTGATATAGCGCGCTGTAGCGCGTGACGTGGCGCTTTTTTTGAATCTTTTGGCAGATTTACAAGAATTGGGTTGGTTTACTAGTTTTGGGCTATTTAGTTTAGTAATTTTACTATGTAGATAAATTTTTAAGTAACTACTAGCCGATTTTGTTATAAATATGAATTAAAGTATAGCTCCATTTTATAAACTCGCTATATAAATATTCATCTATAAATATTCTGTGCCGCTATATATCACCCTTCAGAAAACGTCGTAGCTTCGTTATAGGTTCTGTAGCTTGAAGCTTAGCAATACCGGTACGCTACGCTTAACACTATTTACAACCTTGAATATAATATATAAAGTCAAAATTAAACATGAAGATTACAAAAAGTTAAAATGGACATTTATTTAAAACGGAGGGAGTATATAGGAGGGAGTATATAATAGTTGAAAAAGTATACAGAGTATTTTACATTTCATTATATCCAAATGTATATCCGAGCGAACATGACTTGGGTAAACCAAAAAATGCATCATTTGTAGACTTCTAGAATGTAATTCATGGTATGATAGGAGAGAATTAAAAATGCTTTTATTTATGTATTGAACCGAGAAAGCTAGTCAACTTGTCTAGTGGTCGTTTGTAATACACCGCAACGCAAACCGCAAAACCCACAAAAAACCGCACTGCAAAACCCACATCACAACAAAAACCGGTGGAGCGGTTTTAAGAAAAAAGAAAAACCGCAAATGCGGAGCGGTTGTAGATTTACCCGTAAAACCGCACCACAAAATCCGCACCGCACCGCACACTAATTATATAAAACCAAAAAACGGAACATCAATTATATAACGTGTGATATAAGGGTTTTAGCGCATATTATCATTAACATTCTAAGTAATGTGTGTATTTACATTAGAGATATGCATTGTTATAATTGAAAATACTTACATTGTGAATCAAAAACCGCAAAAACCCACATTAATTATATAAATCTTAAGTGGTGGTGCGGTGCGGTTAAAATCCACAAAACCCGCAAAAACCACAAAACCCCGCAAAACCGAAACCGCATAAAACGGCGCGGTGCGGATCTACACTTTTCTAAAAACCGCAATCGCGGATGCAGATTGATTTTTGCCAATATCCGCACCACACCGCACCGCATCATGCTCACCCCTAGTTTATAAATAGACTTAAACCAAAACATGATGCCTTTCCCTTTGGCTTTTTTTGGACATTGAGATCAGTAATGCTAAAACACCAGTTTGATACCTGCATAAAAATTGTCCAACCAAATCACGGATTTCATTATATAAAAATTGTTCTCCAACTCACGAATTTCATTATGCAAAAATTGTTATACTTCAATTATTTTTATTACTATTATTTTTTTTTTTTTAGAGCGATATACTTTTACAACTAATACCACCAATCTATGCTATTAGTGGTATCAATCTTATTGAATGATTATGTTAGTTAGTTGTTACTTACTATATAAGCTTATGATTCATCCGGTTTAGAATACAACTACAGGTGCAATAGTATTTCTTTCCTCAATGATAAAAAAAAAGATGATAACCAATAAAAATAACAAGAGAAAACCCAAATAATACTTCCAACAACATGCTTTATCACAACTTATTATACTTTAATAATATTTGTTCCATCCAAACACAGTATATACTAAATAAGCAACACTAGAGGGTTTGTGACAGTAGATACTATCTTGGCGGTGGAAGAACCAGTAAACCAGAATGATAAGCTCATCTTAGCTTACGTGTTGGTGATGGTGGAGGTATACTCGGGAGAATGACAGGGGGAGTAAACGAAATACGTGGGCTTAGCTTAGGAGCAGGCGGTGCTTTCGACTCTGTTCTAAGCTCTCTACGATAACCTGAGATTACATACAATTACGTTATGAAAATCCATAACATATTGTAACACCATTACAACATGATCCAAACATGAATGGAAAACAATGATTGAACACAATAATTGGTAAAATGTACCTCGATTTGGATCAAATGATTTGGAACTTGCTTGAATAAAATGACCAAGAAACAGAATCACAAGCAATATTATAACCACTCGCTTTGCTAATGTATTTATCTTCATAGCTAGTGTTGTATTTGTTTAAATTAAATGTTCCTTCACTTACAATTTATATCAAGAAAATTAAGTAATTTGCTTGGAAAGATAGCAAGATACATAAAAGTCACATATTGCCGTTCACATGAAGGTCTTGGTCAAGTTTTATGTCTTTTTTTAGTAATATACAATGACTCGTAGATTTTCTTTTTTATGGGTCTTTTGACTTTGGTCCAGGCTTTCTTGGTGACGACGTACGCGTTGCATGTGTTTTTCATATCATTTTACACTTTTATATGCAACACTTGATTATTATTACTCAAATAGTAAAATGTTCGTAAGTTTTAAACAGTTTGATGATACTATATTATTGAAGACCACATTTAGTAATAGACTTCATGTGAACTCACAATTATCAATGTTAGACTGTTAGTCTCACCGTTATAATCTTAAGTCATTTTTTAAGTCATTTTCTATTATTTGAAGTTTTAATTTTTTAAACCTCCAATATTTATTGTTATAGGAAGATTGTTATTACTTTTGTATTTATTGCACAAATAAATTTTATTAACTTCAGTTCAGTAAAATCTTTAATGGGCTAAATTTCAAAACATCAGTTACACATAACATTACAGCCCATTTTGTAACGGCTGTCCAAAAAATATATAAAAGAAAACAACACACATCTTTATACTTATCATTTCTCTTAGTTCTCTAATAAAAGAAAAAAACACACACTCCCACTTACTTCAATAAAAATAATCCATCGCTGCCGAAAACTTTTTGAGTAAGACCACAACACCGAAACCCTATCTATCACCAAAAGGTGCTTTCAAGTTTTTTTATTAGATCCATATTTTTTTATTGATCGATACGTTTGTTTTGATGTTTGTTTTTGTTAAATTCGCACGTGTTTTAAACTTTTTTCTAGATTCATACTTTTTTTGTTAGATCCATTCTTTTTTTTTTGGTTTATTTTTGTTACACCTATATGTTTTTATTTTTTTGCTTTTTTGTAAAAAAAGTATAAATAAAAACATTTGTTCATCACAAAATTAATCGTCGGGTATTCGCCGCCGTATTACGCGGATACCCTGCTATATGCAATAATATATATAAAATACGGTCTCAGTCTCAAGTATTATGGTTTATTTTTTAGTTTTTATCTTAAAATTATTGTTTATTTTTAAAAATAACTAAGTTTGTTTAAGTATATTATATTACCTTTAGTTTAATTTGATATTTAAAAAATACAAAAAAGCATTAATTAATTATCGTAGAGTAAAACTGTTTTATATTTTTCGTAGATATTAAAGTAATAAATAATGCCTTTTTTAAAAAAACTGTGTATTTCTTATATGTATACAATTTTTAATTTAGAAAAAAAAGTAGCTGTTTAATATTTTTAAAGTAAAGTACAAAAATCATCTTTGTGGTTTATCAGAAGTTCAAATTATATCCCTCGTTAATATTTTGTGCAACATACATCCTTGTGGTTGTAAAATAATGCACCATACATCCGTGAGGACGGATGGTACAAATTATTGGTTAAAATTATTTGTAACATTAGGGTGTTTAGTCATTTTTCAACCCATGCATTAGTTTTGCACTTAACTTTTCCAAAAAAAAAATAAAAATTTTCAAAAAGCCTTTTTTTAAAACTTTCGAAATAAGTTTTTCAAAAAAGTTTTTTTTGAAACTCGAAAAAAGTTTTTTCCAAAAATATATAAGATTTTTTTTTGTAAATTTGTTATTTTTTGGAATATTTTCATTGAAAATAATTAAAACTTTTAAAAATTGAAAATAAATATAAAGCAGTTTATATTTATTTGAAAATCCTCTTTCAAGTTAAAAAGTTAAGTTTTACTTAAAAAAAATTTTTAATACATATTTAGGTTTCTAACGAAAAATATATTTTTTATTTTTGCTACTTAGAAAAGTTTATATTTTCTATTTTTGTAACTTATAAAATATTCGTAAAAAAGTAAACACGAATAAAGGTTTTCAATCTTTATCGAATAAAAAATTTAATTTTTTACGTTTGAAAAAAAGAATTTTAAGAAAACATAAAATGCTTTATATTTATTTTTCAACTTTTAAAAGATATATTTTTTTCGAATAAGATTTTTTTCCAAATAAAACTATGTTTTAAAACAAAAAATCTTGAATTTCTTTTTGGGAAAAAAACTTTTTTCGAAACATAAACAAGTAAAACTCTTTTAAAAAAAAATTTGAAAAAAAAAACTTTTGTATATATTTTTTTTAAAAGAAAAACTTTTTGTGAATTTTTTTTTTTAAAATTAAGTGCAAAAATCATCCCTAGGCTGTAAAAAGATTAAAATACCCCTAAGGTGTGTTAACCATTAACTAAAAAATATTTGCACCATCCGTCCTCATAAATGTATGATTAATCCGTTATTTGTTTCATCGCTCCCAATATGCCAATATTGGCACTGATAGTACGTAAATGTAACTCACTGTTTAAACAACTATTCAGAGTTCTTAGAGCTCCTTGTAAGGCTTGTTGGAAACCCCATTGTCGGACTTGATTACTGACCTTTTGTTGTTCAAAATTTATAGTTTCATTTTTGTAATTTTTTAATTGTTCCAAAGTCTTATAAGTTGAATCAATCAAATTCAATTTTTCTCGCTTTATCTCAGAGTATGGTGCATTATTTTTACAACCACAAGGATATATGTTGCGCGAAGTATTGTCGAAGAATGTAATTTAAACTTTTGATAAACCACATGAATTATTTTTGCACTTTACTCATTAGAAAAATGATTGAGGGACCTAAGTTGTATGCCTAAAAAGAGGCCTAATCACAGGATTGAGACAAGTGGTTAAATGCAAAGTTAGGATGAGGAAAAAAATAGGAAATGTCGGGCCCGCTGCATTTCACCAATCACAATACGACACGTAAGCTTAGGTCTATTTTTATGTTTTTTTATTAGGTCCACATATCAACAATCTAATGATTAAATATGTGAAGGCATGGGTGTACCATTAGGACGTTCGTGGTTGGATTTTTATGGCACGATTTCGACTTTTAGTGATTATTGTTAATGGATGGTGGGTACTGATAAAGTGAATTCCTATGTTTCATGATGTTCTACAACCTAAAACCCGTAACCTGTAACGGGTGTTTCATCTTAAACCCAATTTAATATTTTTCTATGAAAAATAAGCGAAAATGAAACCCGGTAAACAACAAGTACCAAAGAAATGACTAATATTTTTTTATCCAACTTGCGTTGGAAGTCAATCAAAATTTTTGTCTGAGATCTTTTAGCAAGATAATCGGGGAAACTGTAGCATTTTCGATCGGTGGTTTCATGACATATATATGCTACTAATTATATCATGACCCGCCTGGTAGGTGAACGAGCTTCATAGTTTTCACATTTGAATATCGATCATGTACAATACATAGTGGTTTACGGTTATTAAAAACAAAACCTTTTAAGAAGTTAAAGCTTAAAGGTTGTTATGGAGCATATAGGTAGGTTACTTCAAGTGATGCATTCATAAAAACTAAAATCTATATAAGAGTTGAAAATGAAGTTTTAAAATTCCATTGTATCCAAATACTCAACTCGACATGACTACACTCGTTGGTATCAAGAGTCGAAATTCCTTAAGTAAAATGCCTCTAAGGAGAAAGAATCTAATGAAAAAGAATCTAAACAACGTGTTTTGGCAACAATGGAGGAGCGAACAGATAAACTCGTTGATAAATTGATTGACCGGATGAATCAGTTGATGAACAGGCATGGTGACCATAACGGTCGGGTACTAAAGATGTCGAGCCATAAAAACCATTTGTTGATCCTAAAGACGATGATCATGATGATGTCCCTTATGGTAATTATGCAACCCCTGTTTATGACGAAGAACCCAAGTATGAGGAAGGGGAGTATCCTTTTTTCGACAATTCTCATTATTTTCAAAAGAAAGAAAATGATGTGTCATTTTTGGTTGTTGTTTTGGATGTAAAAGAACAATTGATGTAAGTTTATGATACTAATATGGAGGAAGTAGGTATGCAAGTAGATAAAGAAATCATTCTTGTTAATCTGTGAAATATTTTATGATCTAACATGTTTTATGTGAATATTTTGAGGACGACATCAATTCAAAATCATATGAGTTGATGTGGTTTAGAAAAAATATCAGTATTAAGGTTAGAAAAAGTTCGTTTAAATTTCTGATTGCTAAAAGATATCAAGAAGCGTATTTAAAATCTACAAACTTGGTTTATAAGTTCTGATTGAAATCAATTAGACTCGAGGTCAAGTCGTTTCAAAAAATGAAAGAATGATGCAAGGGCATTGGATGTGTCAACATGGCTACATATCTCTCATTTTAATCAAGTTATTCATTTCTTTTTTTATTTAAATTCTTTTTTTGAAAAGTTATATTTTTAGCAATCATATATTTAGGAATAGGAAAGTATGATATCATTTTTATTTATGTTAGATTCTAATTTTTCCTATAAGTATTAGATATTTTCTTTGTACCGAGAGATGATTGCGTTATTAATTAAAAAACAAGACTTTTAGTTTTCTATTAATTGGATAAATCATCCTAATAAATTGGAATAATTGTTTTTAGTAATTTTTGGAATCAAAAGATTTAATTTATTACAAGGTTCTAGATAGCGTGAGGCGCGACACGACGACATGTCCAATCCTTGAGCTTTTGCAAAAGGCGTAACGGCGTGGCGTTTTTATGGCGCGACTTAAGGCGGCAATATATATTTATAAAGTTTTATTTTTATATCATATTTTTAATAATACGAGTTATAAATACTAGTAAATATAAACTAAAAAAGAAAATATTAGTAAATGCAAGTAAAAATCTTAAATAGTCGATAATTTTCAAAGCCTTTCAAAATTCGCGCTTTTGCCCGCCTTTGCTTGCCATTTCACACCTTATCCAAATGCGCGTCTTTTAGAACCTTCATTTATTATCTCGTTTATTAGTCCACATCAGTGATTCATGGTATATAAAAACAAGACTTTTAATTTTTTTTTGTTAATTGGATTAAATCATCCTAATAAATTGAAAGAATTATTTTTAGTATTTTTTTAATCAACAGATTTAATTTATCATCAAATTATTATCTCGTTTATTAGTATACCTGATTCATTCATGGTATACTAAGGCCCCGTTTGGTTCTCCTTAATCCGATGTAATTGAATGTAATTATCACTTGATTACATTACATATTGTGTTTGGTTCACATAATAAAAGGAATTGTAAATCACTTTATATTACGTAAATTGTTTGGTTTTATATTTAAAATCAATATTTATTAATAATAATTATAATAAAATAATTAAATTATTTTTGATAAATAAATTTCGTTATTAAAAAAAATTAAATTATTATTATTATTAACAATTATTTTAATAAATAAGTTATTATTATTAAAATTATTATAATTAATTATTGATAAAATAGTTATTATAATATTAATAATATATATATATATATATATACATACATATATATATATATATATATATATATATATATATATATATATATATATATATATATATATATATATATATATATATATATATATATATATATATATATATATATATATATATATATATATATATATATATATATATATATATATATATATATATATATATATATATATATATATATATATATATATATATATATATATATATATATATATATATATATATATATATATATATATATATATATATATATATATATATATATATATATATATATATATATATATATATATATATATATATATATATATATATATATATATCTATATATATATATATATATATAATATTAATAAAATAATTATTATATTAATAAAATATTAATATAAAAATATAAATATAAATAGTTGTTAAAATTTATATATAATAAAATAAATAAATAATTGTTTCAGAACAACTCAATTATTAAAATATAATTAAAAATAAAAATTAATAAAAGAAAATATTAATGTTAATATTATATTAAAAATTTAATATTAAAAAAGTTTAATCAAAAAATTATAATCAAAAAAAGAAAAAAAGATAACTAATAAATTATTATCATTAAAATTATTACCATCAATAAAAATATATTTTTTATATTATTAATATATTAATATAATATTATTAATAAAATAAATAATAATAAAAAAATAAAAATTAATAAAAAATATTAATTTTATTGTTATAATATATTTATTATTAAAAAATAAAAATATTAAACAATATATTTTTTATTATTAATATTAAACTATTTACATAGTTATTAATAATAGTAATAATAATAAAAATAAAAATAATAATACTTTTATAATAATTATTAACAAAATAAATAATATTAAAATAAAAAATAATATTAAAAATAAAATATAATATTAAAAAAAATAATATTAAAAAATATTAAAAAAATATTAATAAATATTATTATTACTTTTTATTATTAAGTATTAGTAATAATATTATTAAATATTATAATAATAATTTTACTAAAATTTATTGTTATTATTTCTTAATTTTCAATTATTTATTATTATTTATTTTTATTAATAATATTTTATTTAAATTTTATTATTATTATTATTATTATTACTATTCGAGGCTTTTAAAAAAAATTGAATTACATTACGTTGCTAACCAACCAAACACAATATTATATCAATTTTAATTCATACACATTACAATTACAACACATTAGATCTCTTTCAATTATAATTCATTTAAATTACAATTCTTTTGAAAATATATTGTGAACCAAACGCACAATAACATAGTGTTTGGTATGGTGTAACAAAAGAGTGAATGAAAAAAACTATTATGACGGAAACAAAAAATGTTGTTTGTTTACGTTTATGAAATTCAACGACACGTTAAAAGAAATCAATCATTACGTCAAAACCATTCCTTAAGGCCCCTTCTTTTTCTCCATTACATCTTATAATGGATACAAAATTAATAAAATCCCATCATTAGTTAAACCATTTTAAATAGTTTTGATATTATCAATGTTTAGTTTATTCTTTTTATTATCGATTACATTATGTTTTCTCATACAAATCAAACATGATTAATAACCGTAATGAATCATTCAATTACATTATTCATTCTATTACATCGTGTATTCTATTTTTTAGACATTTCATTATGTCGTATCAAACGAACCAAGGGGATTCACCTTTATTTTTTATTAATTTTTAATTATTTTTTATTAATTTTTTATGTTTTTTTTTAAATTAAAGAGTAAATTACATCATTCGTCCCTGTGGTTTGGACCAAATCACTTATTGGATCCCTATCTTTTTTTATGCTTGATTGATCCTTAATTTTGAAACTATGCACATCGTTGATCCCTATCACCAAATCGAGTTATCTCTCTCTCTTATCTCACCTCATGTGCCTGGCACAAAAAAAAAGATAAGGACTCAATCAGTGATTTGGCCCAAACCACAGGGACGAACGGTGTAATTTTCTCAAAATTGAATTACATTACGTTGAGACTCAACCAAACACATCTCAGATTTAATCCATTACGATTCCATATTATTACAATTCTAACATATTCTTATTCTTTCAATTACAATTAAATCAAATTATAATTCCTTTAAAAAACATTGTGCAAACAACACAACCCATAAGAGAACTCAAGTCCTTATTGAACCAAGAAAGTCAGTCAACTCATTTTGTGGTGGTTTATATAAAAATAGACTAAGAGCCAAAACATGATGCTTTTCTTCTAAGGTTTTTCTTGAACATTGAGATCACCAATGCTAAAATACCATTTTTTTGGGCCATTTACATTTATATCCTTCCGAAAATTGAATATTACGTCAATGTCCTTCTCACTTTTTTAATTACGTCAATATCCTTCTCAAACTTTTTTGATTACATTAATATCCTTCGCTACATTTTGTTACTACATAAACATATTTATCAAATTATTTTTTTATGTATATCCAAAAATCAACATGTTATTTCATCTCTAGATGTTAAAAAGTATGTATGAAAAAAAATATATATCGTATTTATATTTAAACTTTTGTAATTACATTTGCGTGTTCTTTTATCACTTATAACCAATAAGCATACGTAAAAAATATAATTATAATCAATTTAAATGATAGAATAATAGATAATAATAGTTTCAAAATTTAAGATCAATATAATTAAATTGATTTTTGGAATGTATGTAGGAATTTAAAAGTTTGATAATGATATTAATGTAATTACAATGGTTTGAGAATGACATTAATGTAATTACAAAAGTGACAAGGATATTTATGTAATATATAATTTTAAGAAGGATATACATATAAATCTCTCTTTTTTTTAGCAAAACTAAAACACCAATTTAATACCTGCACTGTAGACTCTTCAACAAAAGGTATTACATTCTCTTGACTATCCCTCTCCTAAAATTCTTGATACTTCAATTCTTATATAAAAATTGTCCTACCAACTCTTGATAATTCAATTATTTTTATTACTTTGTTAGTATTTTTTATCTTTTAGACCAACAAATTTTTACAGCCTGTACCACCAATCTCTATGCTATTAGTCTATTAGTATCATTTTTATTGAATGGTTATGTTAGATACTTCACTACAAAATAAATGACATTTACTTACTCAAAGTTTTGCTTACTAATAAAATTTATAATCATTTAAATCACTATAACTTTTCCTTACTAAAACACAATACATATAAAAGTAAGCAAAAACATTTGCTTACTCTTTTCCCTACTCAAAAAAGAGTCATTAAAAGTTTTATACTTTTGCTTACTCAATATTGAGTAACTAATGACCTTTAGTGCTCCCCTCTATTACTTACACTTTTTCTTAAGAGTAGGAGTTGATAAAAATTAACTTTTTATGACTCTTTTTAATAGAAATTAATACTAGTAGAAAATACTTTTACTTACTCAATATTGAGTAAGTATAGACTTTTAGTGCTCCCCTCTATTACTTACTCTTTCACATTTAATTGAGTAAGCAAATGTCATAAATTTTGTGGTGCTAGCTACAGTAATATATAAGATTATGATACATTAGCTTTAGAATAAGGCTAGACTATACAGCTTTTTCTCTAAACTGCAGTTTCCTTTTTAGTCATACAATGTCAATGTAACAGGTCCATTAGTAGTTCTTTCTTCATTGATAAAAAAAAGATGGTAACCAGTAAATAACAACAACAGAAAACCCTAATAATACTTCTAACAACATGCTTTATCACAACTTATTATACTTTTAATATTATTTATTACATACAAACACCGTATATACTGAATAAGCAACACTAGGCGGTTTGTGACAGTAGATACGATCTTGGCGGTCGAAGAACCGGTAAACCAGAATGATAAGCTCATCTTAGCTTACGTGTTGGTGATGGTGGAGTTATACTCGACACAATGACAGGGGGATTAAATGGAACACGTGGGGCTAGGTTAGGAGCAGGTGGTGCTCTTGACTGTGTTCTAAGCTCTCTACGATAACCTGAGATTATATACAACTGCGTTATGAAAATCCTAAACATATTGTAACACCATTACAAAGTGATCGAAACATGAATGGAAAACAATAACTAAACCCAAGAATTGGTAAATATGTACCTTGATTCGGATCAAATGATTCGGATCAAATGATTTGGAACTTGCTTGAATAAAATGACTAATCATCACAATCACAAGCAATATTATAACCACTCGTTTTGCTAATTTATTTATCTTCATAGCTATCTAGTGTTGTAAGTACATGTTTAAATGTTCCTTCACGTAAAATTTATATCAAGAAAACTAAGTAATTTACTTGGAAAGAAAGTTTAAAGTTAGAAACATAAAAGTCACATATACTTTTAACCAACCATACAAGGACGGACCTTAGTGGAGACCGGGAGGGCCACGGCCCTCCCAAAACTTTAAATTTTTACTTATATTTGCTTTAAAAATACAAATTTGGCTCGACCAAAGTAAATGACATTGCACTCGGCCCTTCCAAAAATTTCAACCAAGTACACTCGGCCTTCCCAAGAATTTCACCCAAGTTCCGTCTATGCAACCACATGCCGTTCACACTAAGATCTTGGTCAATTTTTATGTCAACTTAGTACTACAAGAAAAAAGACACATAAACTTTTGACGTACGCATTGGAACTTATTAATAAGCTCTTTGCAAGAGCTATCACTCTAGTGCATGTGGTTATCGCTGCCTCTAAACCCTCTCCCGCTCTCGTCTTAGTTGGTGCGCACCCTTTCGATCTACATAAGTCGTTTCCAGTACTGGGTAACATATTAATGTACGAAAGTGGAATATGTTCCAACTTTGTCGATAAATTAAGCCTTCAAGTGTGTTTTGAGCATTGCGGCTGGTTTTGGTAAGAAGACATGAACACATGAAACTCTATGCCTTTTGTTGGTACGTCCCAGCATCATGAGCATGGGCTTTTCTGCTCATTCAAAACTGCAAACCACAAACCAAAACCAAAATCCTCACATGTATCGACCCAATGACCAAAAAACACACTGATAGTTGCAACGTAGCAAGTATGATCTGACTAGACTAGCATGGATGTACGTGAAGGGTATTTGCACCATTAGACCGTAACAGCCGTAACACAGACACCTTCTCATTCTAATCGATACCTATGTCCTAAAATCAACTAATTTGCATATAAACTAAAAATTACAATCCCCAATACTACATAACATTAAGAAACGCACATTAAAATTAATGATTAAAAACAGTTTTTTGTCATTTTTTGCGATATAATCATAAGCTAAAAAACCTATTGTAATAGACATGGAAGGGAAATGGTCACATTACACAGAATTGAGTATGCACTAATAATCCTAAATGGACTACTTGGAAGTAGTTATATTATGAAAGTACGGAACACCATGATACTTACATATCCTCTCTTTCAACCACCTTTTGTTGCCTACTCCTAACATGATTTTGTTAAGTCTCTTTTGTAAAATTTTCTGGCTTCAAGAATTTTCAACCTGTAAATATAGTAAAATATTTATTTAAAGGCATAATATGTATGTACGTAGTTTCACCCTCACACTATGCACAAAACAGATTCAAGTAAGGCTACTACTTAGGTGGTGTTTGTTAAGGGGACTTTCAACTATTCCAAAAGAAATGGGTAATCCAAATGCGAATCTGAGTCGTTTGACATTGGCACGGAAGAAAGGGATCGTAATATTTGCAGGTCTGAAGAGGTTTCTGAATTAGTGTACTTAGTGCGAAACAACTTTTAAACAAACCATGTTTTTTAATCACGTTTAGATTTTGATGAGTTTGCATTACAGGTCATGTATAATATTAAAAACTACGTTGATAATCTTAATTGTAGCTACAACCATTTGTTTTCGGAATGTACCGTTCCTAGTTAGCCACTCTCCACATCTGTTGAATTTCCGTTCGTCCTACGCCACAATGAGAAAAATGTCATGCTAAACATGCATATATATTACGGCGTCAAACAGATGCATAAGAAAAAGTAGTGTTCTGTTAACAGTTTGCACAAACTAAACTGAATAGATTCTATAACATTTACGTTTTTTTTCTTTCACATAAATGGATTAGCCATACACTATGCACTATCAATACTTTTGACCATAACATCATTTTCATTTTTACCAATTTCACTAATTTTTAGTTTTGACTTAAGTTCAGAAATTTCAAGTTGTAATAAAATATCGGAACATCAAAATTTGAGCTACTTAGAAAACAGGTTTTTACATGTATTATGGATTTAAAATAGTTAGTTGTTTACTTTGAAAAAAATTGTAAGCAAAAGCAACGAAGTAATCTAATTAAGCATACTGACAACCATGCATAACATATTAAAAACAAAAGTGAAAGTTTGCAAGTCCTCAAAAACCCTATTTTTTGGGAAACCCTTTATCCACTTTATTTTTTTATTTATAATTTAATTATTATTTCTTTGCTTCCATGCATTTCTATGACTACATGAAAGATGTGCTTTAATCCACTACCTCCTGGGAAATACATTCTCATGAAGGATATTAAGGACATGTAATTCGCTCTTTTTCCCTAGCTACCTGGAGAGGGACTTCTAATGAATTCAACAAATATTTTTTTTTATTTAATTAGCTCGTTATTTTTATATCGTTTTGCCCTTTCATTTAAATTTAGAATTCAAAGAGTATGTCTATGGTTTCATGAAATATATATGCTACTAACTTAGTTTCATGACCCACCTGCTGAGCGGACGAGCTTCATAATTTTCACATTTGAATATCTATCACGTACATTACATGGTGGTTTACGGTTATAAAAAAACAAAACCTTATTCTAAGAAGTTAAAGCCCATAGTTAGGTTACATCAATCTGTTGAATACATAAAAATTAACATGTATATAATAGTTGAAACAGTATACCGAGTATTTTACATTTCATCATATCCAAATATATAGCCGAGCGAACATGACTTCGGTAAACCGAAAAATGCATCATTTGTAGACTTGTGTCATATGTAATTCTATGACACGAAAATTAAAATGCTGTTATGTATTAAACTGAGATTCTAAGAAAGCTACTCAACTGTTTGGTGGTCGTTTGTAAATAGACTAAAACATGATCCCTTTCCCTTTGGCTTTTTTCTGGACATTGAGATCAGTAGTGCTAAAACACCAACTTGGTACCTGCATAAAAATTGCCCTACTGACTCCCCCAGATCCTTCTTACAGAACTCTTGATACTTCAATTCTTATATAAAAATTGTCCAACCAACTCATGAATTTCGTTATACAAAAATTGTTCTCCAACTCTTGATACTTCAATTATTGGGCAAGGCCGTTGAGCCATCATCTATTGTACGCTTATTGGATGATTATGATAGTTAGTTGTTAGCTACTCCGTTATATGTACGTTATAATCCGTTAGATTTAGAATAAAGCTAGACTATACAGTTTATTCTCTACACTACCGAATACATTTTGTCATACTATCCGTTAGATTTAGTATTTCTTTCTTCACTGATAAAAAAAAGATGGTAACAAATAAATAACAACAGGAAACCCAAATAATACTTCTAACAACATGCTTTATCACAACTTATTATACATTTACTGTTATTTATTACATCCAAACTCCGTATATACTAGCAACGCTAGGGTTTGTGACAGTTGATACGATCTTGGGGGTGGAAGAACCGCGGTAAACCAGAAGGATAAGCTCATCTTAGCTTACGTGTTGGTGATGGTGGAGGTATACTCGGGAGAATGACAGGGGGAGTAAACGAAATACGTGGGCTTAGCTTAGGAGCAGGCGGTGCTTTCGACTCTGTTCTAAGCTCTCTACGATAACCTGAGATTACATACAATTACGTTATGAAAATCAGAAACATATTGTAACACCATTACAACTTGATCCAAACATGAATGGAAAACAATATAATGATTAAACCCAAGAATTGGTAAAATGTACCTCAATTCGGATCAAATGATTTGGAACTTGCTTGAATAAAATGACCAAGCATCAGAATCACAAGCAATATTATAACCACTCGCTTTGCTAATGTATTTATCTTCATAGCTAGTGTTGTATATGTTTAAATTAAATGTTCCTTCACTTACAATTTATATCAAGAAAATTAAGTAATTTTCTTGGAAAGAAAGCAAGAAGCATAAAAGTCACATATGCTTTTGACCCACCACATATTGCCGTCTTGGTCAAGTTTTATGTCTTCTTTTAGTAATATACAATGACTCGTATGTTTTTTATGAAGGTCTTGGTGACGACGTACGCGTTGCATGTCTTTTTCATATCATTTTACACTTTTATATGCAACACTTGACTATTATTACTCAAATAGTCAAATGTTCGTAAGTTTTAAACAGTTTGATGATACTATATTATTGAAGACCACATTTAGCAATACAATGACTTCATGTGAACTCGCAATTATCAATGTTAGACTGTTAGTCTCACCGTTATAATATGCAATAATATATATATAAAATGGGAGATAATTTGTTCACTCATTTTATTTATTGGCACACATATACTTTTGTATCATGAACATGAGATAACATGATTTAAGAATATGTATGTCAACACACACAACTTTTTTAGTGTCTCAATTAATAAGAGGAGTGTGCAAATCACCTTCCATATAAAATACGGCCTCAGTCTCAAATATTACGGTTTATTTTTTATTATTTATCTTAAAATTATTGTTTATTTTAAAAATAACTAAGTTTATTTAAGTATATTATATTACCTTTAGCTAATTTGATATTTAAAAATATACAGAAAAGCACTAATTAATTATCGTAGAGTAAAATTGTTTTTTATTTTTCCGTAGATATTAAAGTAATAAATAATGCACTTTTTAAAAACTCTTGATACTTCAATTCTTATATAAAAAAATGTTCAATCAACGCACAAATTTCATTATACAAAAATTGTTCTCCAACTCTTGATACTTTAATTATTTTTGTTCTCCAACTCACGAATTTCATTATACAAAACTTGTTATACTTCAATTATTTTTATTACTATTATTTTTTATTTTTAGAGCGGTATACTTTTACAACTAATACCACCAATCTATGCTATTAGTGGTATCAATCTTATTGAATGATTATGTTAGTTAGTTGTTACTTACTATATAAGCTTATGATTCATCAGGTTTAGAATACAACTACAGGTGCAATAGTATTTCTTTCTTCAATGATTAAAAAAAATGGTAACCAATAAAAATTACAACAGAAAACCCAAATAATACTTCCTACAACATGCTTTATCAAAACTTATTATACTTTAATAATATTTATTCCATCCAAACACGGTATATACTAAATAAGCAACACTAGAGGCTTTGTAACAGTAGATACTATCTTGGCCGTGGAAGAACCGGTAAACCAGAATGATAAGCTCATCATAGCTTACGTGTTGGTGATGGTGGAGTTATAGTCGGCACAATGACAGGGGGATTAAACTGAACACGTGGGGCAAGGTTAGGAGCAGGTGGTGCATTTGACTGTGTTCTAAGCTCTCTACGAAACCTCAGATTATAAATTACGTTATGAAAATCTGAAACATATTGTAACACCATTACAACGTGATCCAAACATGAATGGAAAATAATGACTAAACACAAGATTTCATTAAATGTACCTTGATTCGGAACAAACAATTTGGAACTTGCTTGAATAAAATGACCAAGCATCACAATCACAAGCAGTATTATAACCATTCGTTTTGCTAATGTATTTATCTTCATAGCTATCTAGTGTTGTAAGTATATGTTTAAGTGTTCCTTCACGTAAATTTATATCAAGAAAACAAAGTAATTTTCTTGGAAAGAAAGTTTAAAGTAATAAGCATAAAAGTCACATATACTTTTAACCAACCACATTGTTTGAAGAACTAAACAAATGATTCAATTATAGGTTTTCAATCAATTTGAATTACTTTGGAAACAGGTTTTTGGATGTATTATGCATTTTCAAATATTAAGTTGTTTACTTGTGTTTACTTTGAAGAAAATTGCAAGTACGAAAGCAATGAAGTCATCTCTAATTAAGCTTCAGTTCCGATCATGTTGGTCAACCTGTTTTTTGTTAGTACTAGAAAAAACAAGGTAATTCAGCAATTTTTTATTTATTTATGATCTTTATATTTATATCGTTTTACAATGTGTAGCACTCGTAAAAACTAAAATGTATATAAGAGATTAAGAGCAATGGGAGCGATGGTGCTGTTGGTTTCGTGTCGTTGACAAAAGTGTCGTCACTTCAGCAAAACCCTCAACGGAAGAAATGGTTTGGCACCACATTGGCTGCCAGTAGCGTGAGCCAAAAAAAATGTGATGCCGTTGGTACATATGGAGCCACTAAATCACCTAAAATAAATAAGGTCACCTCCCACGGTATGGTGAGCCGTTGACATGTTGAAGCTAATGCTAGAACATGGACTGTGACTAAGGGACTGTTGACTGCTAAGTTTTGTCCTGAGGAAGAGTTAGGTAAGTTGGAAGATGAATTGAGGCATTTGGTGCTGAGGAGCAATGATATTGTAGCTTATACAAGGAGGTTTTCTGATTTATGTTTGTTGTGTCCTGATGCGTTTGCTGATGACCGTAAGAAGATGAAGCAGTATATTAGAGGCTTATCTAGTAATATCAAGGGAGAAACTACTTCGTCGAAACCCAAGTCATTTGATGAAGCTGTTCCTATGGCTCATGCTTTAATGGATGTAAAGTTGCAGGATCGAAAGGATAGTATTGCTAAGGGGAAGCTGCACACTCAAGCCAAGGGCAGAATCGTGGTGGTTATCGTAATAACAATAACCAAGGACCGAATAGGAATCAACAATACAATTTGAGAAGGAATGATGGTGTTCATGCTGCTACAGGAAATCAAGGTAACAAGGTGAATCCGAAGTGTGGTCGATGTAATCTGTATCATGTTGGAAATTGTCCACCTGCTTGCAACAAGTGTGGGAAGGCCGGACATAAGATGGCAGATTATAGAAACAAGAGTGTAGCCACTGGGGCTAATGCTGTCAAGGTAGTTTACTGTTCTGGATGTGGAGGCCATGGACATAAGCAAGGGAACTGTCCGAGGGTTGGCATACGACAGGGAGGCAATGTTGCTGCTGTTGCTGCTGGGATTGCTGCTCCAGCCTATGTCGTGGGAGATGCTGATAAACCTCAAGGGCCGAATGTAGTGACTGGTACGTTCTTACTCGATGCTTGTTATGCTAGTGTGTTGTTTGATTCTGGATCCGATAGAAGTTTCGTAGATGTTAGATTCAGTCAGCTATTGGATAGAGAACCAGTGAGATTGACAACTAGTTATAATGTGGAGTTAGCTGATGGTAAGGTTGTAAGCACTAGTTCTATACTGAAGGGTTGTTCCTTGAAGTTAGGTAATTATGTGTTTAGTATTGATTTGATGCCCATAGAATTAGGATCTTTTGACGTGATTGTTGGAATGGACTGGTTAGTTGGTAATGGTGCAGTAATTGTTTGTGGAGGAAGATTAGTTCAGATACCGCTAAGGAATAGGGTGTTGACTATGAAAGGTGATGAATGTACGTCTCGTTTGAGAGTTGTTTCTTGTTTAAAGATGATGAGGTACATAGAAGCAGGTTGTGATGTGTTTCTTGCACAGATAAGTAATGATGGTGTGAATGAAAGGAAATTGGAGGATGTGCCTGTGATTAGAGAGTATCCTGAGGTTTTCCCTGAGGAATTGTCAGGATTACCGCCGCATCGTGAAGTTGAGTTTCGTATTGATTTAGTGCCGGGTGCTGCTCCTGTTGCTCGTGCACCGTATCGTTTAGCTCCATCTGAGATGAAAGAATTATCTGATCAATTGAAGGAATTGATGGATAAGGGATTTATTAGACCAAGTTCGTCGCCGTGGGGTGCTCCTGTTTTGTTTGTTCGGAAGAAAGATGGTTCTTTTAGAATGTGTATTGATCATAGAGAGCTTAACAAATTGACTGTCAAGAATCGGTATCCACTGCCGAGGATTGATGATTTGTTCGATCAGTTGCAAGGTTCTTGTGTATACTCGAAGATCGATTTGAGGTCTGGGTATGATCAACTGAGAGTTAGGGAAGAAGATATTCCTATAACCGCTTTCCGTACTCGATATGGACATTTCGAATTTCAAGTGATGCCTTTTGGATTAACAAATGCGCCTGTTGTATTTATAGATTTGATGAATCGTGTATGTAAGCCGTATTTGGATGAGTTTGTTATCGTATTCATTGATGATATTCTCGTTTATTCCAAGAGTGAAGAGGAACATGAGAAGCATTTGAGAACAATTTTGGAATTGTTGAAGAAGGAGAAGTTGTATGCGAAATTCTCTAAGTGTGAATTTTGGTTGAAATCAGTGCAATTTTTGGGGCACGTGATTGATAGTGAAGGTGTTCGTGTGGATCCTACTAAGATTGAAGCAAATAAGGATTGGTCAGTGCCGAAGACGCCGACTAAAGTTCGCCAATTTCTTGGTTTGGCTGGGTATTATAGAAGGTTTATTGAGAAGTTTTCGTTGATTGCTAAGCCGTTGACTAAGCTTACGGAAAAGAATCGAGTGTTTGAATGGGGATTGGAAGAGGAATTTGCATTTAGTATGTTGAAGGATAAGTTGTGTTCTGCGCCGATATTGTCTTTGCCAGAAGGATCTGAGGATTTTGTAGTGTACTATGACGCGTCTCATAAAGGATTTGGAGCTGTATTGATGCAAAGGGAGAAAGTAATAGCGTTTGCGTCGAGACAATTAAGGAAGCATGAAGAGAATTACACTACGCATGATTTAGAACTTGGGGCTGTGATTTTTGCTTTGAAATTGTGGAGACACTACTTGTATGAAACCAAGTGTGTTGTTTTCACTGATCATAAAAGTTTGAAGTATATTTTGGATCAAAAGGAATTGAATATGAGGCAAAGGAGATGGGTTGAGTTGCTGAGTGATTATGACTGCGAGATTCGTTACCATCCTGGTAAAGCGAATGTGGTAGCTGATGCACTTAGTAGAAAGGAAAGAGATAAGTCTATAAGAGTTAGAGCTTTGACGATGTTGGAAAGTGTTGATTTGACAGAAGAGATATTGAAAGCCCAAACTAACGGTTTGAAGAAAGAGAACGTTGAGGCAGAAAACTTGGGTAGAATGTTTAAACCATTGTTTGAAGTAAGGTTTAATGGATTGAGGTATTTTAAGAATAGGATTTGGTTACCGTTGTGTCCGTCTGAGAAAGATTCGTTAGGGGTGCGAGATTTGGTGATGAATGAATCTCACAAGTCGAAATATTCGATACATCCTGGATCAGACAAGATGTATCAAGATCTTAAGAAAGTTTATTGGTGGCCGAATATGAAGGCAGATATAGCACAATATGTTAATAAGTGTTTAACTTGTGCGAAGGTGAAGGCTGAACATAAGAAACCGTCTGGATTATTAGTGCAACCTGAGATTCCTGAGTGGAAATGGGAGAAGATTACAATGGATTTTGTGACAGGTTTTCCAAGGACTGCAAATGGTAGTGATATGATATGGGTGATTGTAGATAGATTGACTAAGTCTGCTCACTTTTTGCCGATGAAGAAGACAGATAGTATGGAGAGGTTAACAACGGTGTATGTGAAGGAGATTGTTTGTCGACATGGTGTGCCTTTGTCGATAATTTCTGATCGTGATAGTAGGTTTACTTCAGAATTTTGGAAGTCTTTGCAGAAAGCGATGGGAACGGAGTTATGTTTAAGTACAGCATATCATCCGAAAATTGATGGACAAAGTGAAAGAACGATTCAAATGTTAGAGGATTTGCTTCGTGCATGTGTGATTGATTTTGGAAATGGTTGGGATAAGCATTTGCCATTGGTTGAAGTTTCGTACAATAATAGTTATCATTCAAGTATTAAAGCCGCTCCATTTGAAGCTTTGTATGGACGTAAGTGTAGATCTCCAGTGTGTTGGAGTGAGGTAGGAGAAAGTCAATTGACTGGGCCTGAAATGATATTTGAGACGACTGAAAAGATTGTGCAAATTAAGAAGCGTTTGTTATCTGCCAGAAGTAGACAAAAGAGTTATGCTGATAACAGAAGGAAACCGTTGGAGTTTGAAGTAGGAGACATGGTTATGTTGAAAGTATCTCCTTGGAAAGGAGTAATACGTTTTGGGAAGAAAGGAAAGTTGAGCCCGAGATATATTGGACCATTAAAGATTATCCAAAGGATTGGATTGGTGGCTTATAAGTTAGAATTGCCTGATGAGCTTAAGGCTATTCATAATACTTTTCATGTGTCTAATTTGAATAAGTGTTTAGCTGAAAGGGATGTGGTGATTCCATTAGAGGAGATTCAACTTGATGATAAGTTGCATTTTATAGAGGAACCTGTAGAGATAATGGATAGGGAAGTTAAGAAGTTGAAAAATAGTAGAATTCCGATTGTGAAGGTGAGATGGAACTCTAGACGTAGGCCAAAGTTTACGTGGGAACGTGAGGATTTCTTTAAGGACAAGTATCCTCATTTGTTTAGGAAGGATTAAGCTCCGCGGACGTCGCTTCTTTTAAGAAGGGGGGGGGGGATGTGACAACCCAAAATCGAGGTCATTAGTTAATTTTATTTTAAGATTAGTTTTGAAATTTTTGGATGATTTTGAACGATATTTATTTTTGGAGGTTTAAGTTTAAACCGATGTTGGAAGGTCTATATTTAATATTTATTAAGTATAAGGAGTTAATGTCGATGGATGCCAAATATTTTACGTTTTATTGTCGGTTGTTCGATTTTTGTCATTTTCGAGGATTTTATTTTAAATGACATGTTAAGTCGAGTCGAGAGTCGATATTATTATTTTTGAGGTACGTTTTAAATTTTTAAAAGTATCTTTATGAAACCCGAGCCCCGTAAATATTTTGAAAATTGACTAATAGTTATTTCCCGCTTTTTAGCTAACTATTTACATTTCTAGCCACAACTTTCATTAAATTGCAACTAGGTCCCTTGAGCACTATATATAAGATTTATTTTTTTAAACAAATCATAATTCCACTCAAAAAAATTTTAATCTCTCTCTCTTTTTCTTCTTGTTGCCGTGAACCCCTCACCACCCAAAACCACCCTTTGATCAATTTTAACTCAAGAACTATGATGTTTTGAGCTAAACTAACACTAGACCCAACCTTATTTTTGATCAAGGATCATATTGGTGTAAGAATTTCTTACATGCAAGCAACTTTTTTTTTCTTGATGTTGGTAGGTAGGAGCTATGATCATGCATGGCATTATCATGATGATCTATGGTGGTTTGTGCTAAAAATCTTGTTAGAAACTCCATTTTGATCTTATGATTTTTATTTTGATTATGATTTTGATGTTATGTTTAATGTATGATGATATTAGGGCATAGTAATGATCATTTCCATGGTTGGTTTTTATCAAAAAGTTGATTTTGTACAAGTTTTGAGTAGTCATTTTATAACAGTAAGTAAAAGGTAAAATCCGAATTTTTATGTTTTGAAAATGGCTTAACTTATAGCCTAGGGTTGTAGATAATTTTCTTATCTTCGATTTGATATAATGTAGAGCTTCTAGCTCAAAACAAGCGCGAAGTTATGATGTTTTGAATGATCGTGTACCGGGAGACGAGTATCGGCACTACATATAGTTGTTGTCGATATTTGGATCGAATCCCGGGGACTCTAAATGGATGTTTTGAAAAATGTAACCTACTGATAATGAGGTGTTTACTTATTAGGTTTAGTTTACTTTAAAAACCGAGTGTCGGTTTTGTAAACGGAGTCGTTTAAATAAGTTAAAACGGTTGTATGAAAAATTAACGTAAATCTGTCCGGATTTTGTAGTTTGAAAATGAGTCGAGTAAAGTACTTTAAAAGTAATTTCATTTGATAAACTTGTAATAGGACTTTCTATATATAGTAATTTAGTTTATCGAGTCGTTTCATAAACGGTAGACGAGTTTAAAAGGGGTAAATAAGCTAGTACATGTAGTATGTACCGGCGGACTTTGTAAAAAGTGTAAAATGGTTAAGTAAATGTGTAGTAAAGTATAATGAAGTTATTTATATCGTTTTCTCTCGAGTTTATCGTGACTTTATGAGTTTGAGTTTGATGTTGTTATGTATGATTTATTTCTCGAGTCATTATTAACGAACGCGCCTTATTTGATAGGTAGCGGCTCTCGTGTTTGAAAGGCATCCATTACCGTCGACGATCATCTCGCTAGATCACTTATACTAAGGTGAGTCTATAGCCGCGCTTTCTACTCGTTTTAATGATTTTAATACCCGTGAGGAGGATACATGCTATTTGAAAATAAATGAACACAAGTCATGAGTAATCGTTGGACCCGAATGATGCCTAAAGTTGATTTCGTTGTATTGAGTAACTTGTTGCTAAAGACCCTAAATTCATGAGCCGTTAACTATCTTCTGACTTGATGTTGTAAGTCGGGAATAGCCGCTTATTCTAAAGATAGTACTATTGGGTTGACCACCCTATCTGAGACCAGGGCATTACGTTGAGTAACACGCTGGGAAGGATAATTTTACGTGAATAAGATTGTGGTATTCTAGCAGCTGATACCCTAGAGGGGCAATGGTTTTATTCTAGTCATGCCGGCATTTGGCGTGGGTGACTATTCGGTTAAGGGGTCGGTGTCATGAGCTTAAATACAATGTTTGTTTAATAATATCATTATTATTACTGCCTTGAATATAGATTGTGTGTACGACAATTCTATAAATGATTATGATTGATTTTCTTCTTGTGTTCAAATGTGATTTGATAAACCTATAGTCTCGCTCAACATTATTGTTGACTCGTTTTATGCATGTATTTCAGGTAATAGGAAGTGATGGAGCATGTAGCTTTGCTGTGGAGGTTGTGGCTTGGCTTTTGGAAGAATGTTGGTCTAAACTGTTTCTACCTTTTAATGTTGAACAATTTACTTTATGTTGATATACTGTACTAAACTTGTTGGTTGTTGGTCGAGATCCATGGGGACAAAACGCTTTACTCTGGTATCGTGTCAGTACAATTTGGGTTGAAATCTATGTTTTAGACCATTTACAATTATCATGTTTATATTTTGTGTAAACGTCTCTATTTTGAGTCGTTCAATATATCTTGTGTAATGATGCTTGTGTCTAGCACCCAATTGTGTATTTCCGCTGCGCAATGTAAATTGGGGGTGTTAGAACAAATTCGTAAAGATGAATTGCAAGAAGAACTTGCAGCAAAGCAAAATTTGTTAGAAGCTAAAGGATACAACAAGAATGGAACATACAAGAGTATGACAGGATTCAAGCTGAGATACATGCAAGTGAGCTTCTTGCAGACTCATTGATAGCTGAAGAAAAAGATGCATATGATGAAGAAGAAAAATCAAGATTGATTGATGATCTGGTAAAGGAGCAACAAAGATTCTTTGCTAAAAAGCAAAGGAAAGAAAAGATTAAGCCTCCAACTACTATGCAGATTAGAAGTAAAATGATGAAATTTCTAAAGAAAGTAAAAGGATTTACTCATATTCAGCTGGTCAAGAAAACTTTTGAAGAAATCAAGACTTTGTATGAGCAAAGTAAGAGGACTGAATTAAATTTTGTTGAGATTAGATCTGAAGCAGACAAGAAAGCTGTTGAAGAATTCAAGAAACGTCTACAACAACAAAGACAATTTGGTAGTACTCCTAGAATTGAGCCAAGTACTGCTGAACCTACAAGTACATCTCCACCTATCAAGACCACTTATGTGAGGAAGAATAGAAAGGAGAAAGTAAGTTCAAGGGAGGAAGAGACTGCTCAAAGGATGAATGCAGGAGTTGAAACTCTAGGAATTGCTCAGACTGAAAATGTACAAACAATACATACACAGTCAACAGTACATACAACAGTACATACTGATGAAACGGTACATACAAGCTTGGAAGAGGGTTCAACAGAACTTGAAGGAATTTCCAAGAGTGTTAAAAGGAAAATATCAACAAAGCTAAAGAAGAAAGCTAAGAGAGCTAAAACTACAGCAGAAGATAGTGATGATGATGAGAGCTTAAGCAAGTACTTGAAGATTGTGAATTTTGAAGATCAATGTTTTGATACAGAGATTTTTGGAAAAAGAGAATCCATTGTTAAGTGGATTTACTCTACAGATCAAGGACTTGAAGCTCATGGGATTTAGAGATCTGATGGCACAAAAAGGATATTCAGACTTTTGGAAGATATCCTTCACATACTTGACAGACAAGATATCCAAGATCTTGTAAGGTTAGTTGAAGATGCCAGTGCAGGTAAAACTGAAGTATCACTATTATATAGGGAATTTATCTTTATGTATGAGCCACACGAATGTGATCAAGAAATGTTGAAGGAATTAGAGAATCAGGTTCCTAGTTACTGGAGATATTACAGGTCATGTGGATTGCATATTTTGGATGTAGATGATGTTACATATTATATGCTGCAAGAGAAGACTTATCCCTTCAAAATAAAATTGTTGGAAAGGATGTTAGAACAACAATTGGAGGTTACAGAAGAATATGCTAATGCTTTGGAGTTGATCATAATAGTTAAACAACAAATCAAGGATTTGAAAGATGAGGAAGAAGCTGAGAAAGAATCTTAAGTGTTTGACTATCAGTCACACTTCATAAATGGTTCTCAGTTCACCATGTCTAACACAAATAAGAACTGGCTAGTCCATAAGCAAACGGTTTGTGGTAAAGACTTATCAAATCCGTTGAAAGCTGATAGTTTGCTAAAAACTATATGGTTCTAACTCACCTTGTTTCGAGGCAAAGAGTTAGCTAGTCCTAGACAAACGGTACTAGGTAAAGACTTCATCAAATCCGTTGATGGTTGACAATTTACCAAAAATTGTAAGGTTTTCATTACACCTTATTCTTTGTGAATAAAGTATTGGCTATTCCAGAGTGTACGACTAACTGGTAAAGAATTTATCAAATCCGTTGATAGCTGGTGATTTGTTAAAAATCATGAAGCCAATACAGATTGGTGTTTTGTTGTTAACTGTTTTATTTCAGGAATGAAGATTGCAGACAAAGAAGTATTAAAAGATATAATACTTAGAAGGTTTTGTTATCATCAAATCAAGTGGAAGATTTATGATCAAGAGTTCAAAGTCTAAACTCAAGAAGACAAAAATTGATGCTGCAAAGATGAATGAATGTTTAGAAGACACAAGAAGATCATAGTTTGAAGACAAAGATGATGCTCATAATATTTGAAGATTATCTTATCAGAAGAAAATGTACATATGAAGTGTTTGGCCACATTCAGTTGGATGCAAATACAAATTACCAAGTTCAATCCAAGGATGAAGGAAAGACTGAAGACATGTATTTCTAATACATCCAGTACAAAAGAAACAAGAAGACAACAAGTTATCATTTCTTGTTTAGGGGAGGATTGTTGGGAATTATTTGTTAATTGTCAAGTACCGTTAGTGTATTTGAAGTACTGTTAGTGTTATGTAAGTACCGTTAGTGTTAACGCGGTACATAGTAAGTACTGCTACTTATAAAGTAAAGTACTGCTATGATTATTAGGACGAATATATCTTTGTATAAGATATGTCATAGTTATAGTTAGAGTATATCTTATGTGATATACCTAAATAGTTAGAATATTGATAATATATTGCCTGTGATATAGTTATCTTTATAGAATATTCTAAGGTTTCTAGGGTTCCTTACTCTATAAAAGGAACATAGGTACAATGTCTTTCATGTACCTCATACAAGTCGATTAATAAGAGAATCGAATAGTTAAAAGTAATTCTGTTCTTCTGTGCTTTATAAGTTAGATTCCACATAACTTATTTAGTGTTTAGTAAGAGTGCTCAAAGTGTTTTAGTTTGATTACAAACTATTATAGTAATTCTTAACAGAATATAGATCCAACCAAAGGGATCAACAATACATAATAGCCATAAATTGTTCTACTAACCTTCAAAATATTCTTGATATAATTTTTAGCAGCAGGAACTAATTTACCTTTCCATTTTCTTACAACCCTTCTTTTATTATGAAAGCGTGCCATAAGCATTTCCCTAATACCATCAAGTAGATTAAGCACCGGTTGATAACGCAAATCACCAATCCATGAGTTAAATGATTCTGGTAGATTATTTGTTATGTAATCACACTTAGACGTGGTGCCAAACTTGCATCGACTCCATACCTTACTATGGTTCACATGTAGATATGTAATCTCCTTTTCATTTACACTAGCAATGTCATTTAACAATCTATCATGCTCATTGACGCTATAGGTTCTTGCAGCACCCCATAATGATTTCATGTAGAAGTCACCACGAAATTTCTTTTTGAAATTGCTATACAAGTTCCTTAAGCATTCTCTGTGTTCGGCATGAGGATATACTTGTGTAATAGCTATCTCTCTTTAATAATTCAAGAAACCATATCCATGAGCTTGTATTCTCTAATTCAAGAATACCATAGGCTACTGGAAACATGGAACTATTACCGTCAATTCCAGTTGCAACGACTAATACAACATTAAATTTCCCTTTTTAATGACAAGCATCAAGACTAATGTAGGGACGACAACCAGCAAGAAAACCCATGGAGCAAGCTACCAATGAAATAAAATAGCGTTGGAAAGATTTCTTATCACCAATTCTCTGAAATTCGATGTCAATAACACTTCCTGGGTTCCTGTTTAGAATTTCATCTTTAAAGTGTTCTATATGTATGAAGGAGTCTTCCCACTTGCCATATGTGTCGATGTATGCTTGTTCTTTACCTCTATATACCTTTTGGTATGGTAGCTCAACATTATTGTGTTTCATCAACCATTTTCTAAGTTGTGTAACTGATACATCCTCATCAGATTTCAGCTTATCACTAAAAACATTTTCAATCCATCCTTGAGTTGCACGCCTATTACTACCCTTATTGCTTCGAATACAAGAATGTTCTTCTACCAATTTCTTAACCTACACAAGTTTTACAAAAAATAAGTTACGTTATAAAGATAACATAAACGATTATGAATAACGAAACTAAGTTGGTTATATACTTCAAATGTAACTTTATCATCCATGATGTAAGCATGAATATTCCAGTTGCACTTTAAGTTCGCGCACCTTGCTGTAACCCGTGTTGGTTCACTTTTCTCGATTAAGTACTCGAATTCATTTATTATTGCATAATGATTTAAAGCTCTTCTAAATTGAACCACATTCAAAAATCTTGAATTCACTTTCATGATGGGACTCATGTTAGTGTGTAAGCAAGTCCCGTCTTCATAGTTTAGTAGCTCAGTTTCACCATCAGTGCGTAGACGACTATGGTAACTTTCTTCGGTTTGGCAATTTTTTTGAGTCATCTTCATCTTGTGGTCCATCAACATCTTCATCTTGACTCCTATACCAACATATTACTTAGAAATAAGTGAAAATATATACGTATTCACATAAGAGAATTTACCTATGTTGTATTTCATTCAAGTCGCGAGCATTATCCTCTGTCGTCACGTATATAGTCACTTCTTTCTCCGCCTCATGCATGTCAAGCATCATTTTAAACTTCTCACCATAATCAAGTTCAATAAAAGATTGATGTGCTGCATATTTGTCAACAAAAAGAACTTAGAGGACCAGATCCTTATTTGATGTGTAACAGTTATCGCTTCTTCAATTAGATCCCTTAACTGGTACGAGCATGTGTCGATATAGATGCTTTTTTGATGACCATAACTATATCTTCTCCTATTATACGAGTTCTTGGCTAACCGAAAGTACCCTCCATATATTAGTTTTAGCTTGTATTTACACGAGTTCGATTCTACACAATCGGACATCTATAACTACTTCTCATACAAATCTGTGTCAAAATGACCATACGACATATCAACATTCTCAAACTATCCCAATAATGCACCTTAATTAACGGTAATAAGAAAGTTTGCAGCATTAACTCATTTTAAAAATGAGATCAGAAGGAAGCATCTAAAAAATGTGTTCATCTATTTTCATGAATAACCATATGCGTTTGTTTCTTTTACAACCATCATGATCATCTTTAGATACTGTACCACATGATTGATAAATATAATAAGATTTAAGTTCATTTGTATACCATATTTTTCCTTGGATATGAGGGGACTCATCCCAACCATCCATCTCATTTAAATATGATGGATAAGATTAAACAAAAAATATAATTTCACTTTTTTTCAAACATTAATATCTCTTAAACCGTTAATCGTTATGCGAAAAAAACATACCGTTACGAAGAGCATTTAATTATCTTTCTATAGATATGTTATATGATACACTTTCGACAAAAAAAATTTTCATTTTTTTTCACGTTTTCGAAAATTATCATATATGATACTGATATCATATATGATGGATCACCAGTATCATATATGACTAGCAGGGTACCCGCTCAATGCGGCGGCGAGTACACAGTAATCATATTTTTTACGAGATTTATTTTTCAATTACATACTTTTTGTGTTAACGATTTTGCGCATGACGAAAATTTTAGAGAATAACTTTTTCGCAAACTAATTTATATCAATTTTTGGACTTAAATGGTATAAATTTTATTTATTTTGAACATGTTTTTATTAAATTAATAATTAAGATGATTATAATGACAAAATTTAATTTAAGTTTCGTAACCGACGTCCTATATTAAATTGTACAACATGCATATAAATATGTATTATATTACTTAAGTATGTAGTATAATTGGCTTGTACAATATGTATAAAAACATGTATTACTTAAATAATTAATAAGAGAGAGATATCAATCTCTTTTATATGTAGTATAGATATAACCTATCATATATGATAGAAACCTATATCATATATGATTTAACACTCTATGATTTAACACTATATGATTTAACACTGGTATCATATATGATGACACAATATTATCATATATTATATTTCACGTAAATTTTAATAAGAAAAAAAAACGAATATTTTTTTCTTCGAAAGTATATCATAGTGCATATTGGTAGAAAGATAATTAAACGCTCGTCGTGATGATATTATTATTTTTGTTTAATACTTAACGGTTTAAGAGATATTTAAATTATAAAAAATAGGTGAAAAAGAAAATATACTTAATCTTATCCATTATATGCAAATGAGATGAATGGTGAGGATGAGTCCCCTTATATCCAAGAAAAAATATTATATTCAAAATAACTCTTCTCATATAATAAACATAAGAACTATTTCCTTTGTTAATTATGATGGTATAATACATGAACATTAAAATAAAGAGAGTAATAGATGATGCTTCCACTATTGGTAGGCAGAAAGAAAGAGTTATGTTTTGCCTTTTGGTAAAGAATGAAGGCTAAAAGAAAGAATTGGAGGTAAAAAATAGTACTCCCTCTGTTCTATATTAATACTACATGTTAATATTTTTGGACGTCTCAAATTAATAGTCCAATCTAAAAATTGATAAGACATGTAAATTAAATTTACTATATCACCATCATTTGAGGGTATTACTACAAATAATAAAGAAGTTGTAAATTAATTGGTAAGGGTAAAGTTGGCATTGTGTAAAAAGTAAGAGAGATAAAACTGAAATATATGTTTTCATTAAACTGCGTGTTTTTCGATGGACTCTTATTATAGGACGGATGAAGTACTGGTTTGACGCTCAAATCGAGGTTATTAATAGGGCGTAGTTGTCTTTAATTAAAAATTAATAACTTTGGGTATATTTGATAATTAAGATGTATGGGAAATCAATAAAGTCCCAATATTTATCAAAGGCTTGATGGACTCATCAAAGCCATCCAATCTATTTTCATCCTGTGGCCCAAATTAAAAAAAATAAACACACTCCTCCCCCATCTCTTCAACCATGTTTTCTTCACCACACACAGTCACACCAACACACACAATCAATCAACCATGAACCACCATTGATTCCGACCACCCCACAAGAATCTACTATTTTGTATTATGGTTGAAAGTTTGTTTTGTTTGCTCCTGGTTTTGCTGAGTTATTTGGGTCTTTTATTTTTTATTTTTTTTAATGTCTTTACGATGGTTTATGCTTCTCCGTACATAGAAAGGTTCTCTTTGTACAGATTTCTATGATTTGTGTTTGAGTTCAAAACTAGATATGTTTCAGGCGAAACGTGCCCTTGTATATTCATATACAGAAGAAACAGAACAGCATATGTATATTCATATCCACTTGATAATTCTAGCACTTTTGTATATTCATATCCACTTGATAATTCTAGCACTTTTGTATATTCATATACAAAAGAAACAGAGCAGCATATGTATATTCATATCCACTTGATAATTCTAACACTTTTGAGCATTAGAAGGATCATGCTGTCTTTTTGTGTCCAAGTTAACTTCGAGTCTTTAGAGTCATGTATGCGTTTTATTTACATGAATTAGTCCTTTCAAACACTTGACATGTACATGTTTACAATTCAGCTGGCCACTTGAGTCATATATCACCAACATCTTTTGTATTACAGGTAATAATTTTTGTAACAGATTCATGGTGACTCATGTATGAGTCATTTTGGTGACTCATGTATTAGTCACGGTGACTCATACATGAGTCACGGTGACTCATACATGAGTCACGGTGACTCATACATGAGTCAGTGACGAGGTCGCCGAAAAAGTGGGTTTCTTGTGAAAGTCGCCGGAAAATGATGGATTTGTTGTAGAAGTCAATGGAGAACTGGGTTTGTTATGAAACTCGCCGGAAATTGGTGGATCCCTGTAGATCTTGTAAAAAAATGGTGGATTTGTTGTGAAAGTCGTCGGAGAACCGGGTTTGTTGTGAAACTCGCCGGAAAATGGTGGGTTTGCTGTGGTGGTCGCGGGAAGACGGTGGGTTTGTTGTGGTGGTCGCCGGAAAAAGGTGGGAAATGAGGTTTTGTGGTGGTCGGCAGTTAGGTAGTGTAGGATCGGGATTTTTTTTTTGGTGTGTATGAAAAATAAAGGAAGTTATATGAAATATGAGTTTAATCATAGCCTTTAGATCAATTTAAGATGCATGGTGTGGATTGATCCATCAAGACTTGATAATTATTGGGACTTCATTGAACTTTTCCCTAAGATGTATAGTGGAGAAATATGTAATTAACAAGCTTATTTTAGGAAAAAGATCATCTCAAGTTCATGTCAACTTGATTGGTCAAGTTCTCCAATCACGACAAAGATTAATGCATGTGGGCCCCGTGCATTTCAATAAAAGAAAAAGTTTTAAACATTTATCTAAATTTTGATTGATTAACATGATCAATCAAGTTACTATCAACTTGAGAGGATTTTGATCCCTTATTTTGGAAAAAGATCCTCTCAAGTTCATGTCAACTTGATTGGTCAAGTTCTCCAATCACGACAAAGATTAATGCATGTGGGCCCCGTGCATTTCAATAAAAGAAAAAGTTTAGAAAATAATATTATAGTAGGATATTAAGATTTCGATCTAATTTACGATTTCCGATCTTGTAATAACTAAAATGATCCATATTAAGAGCCCGATCTTAACAACCTTGATGTTGGCAGTACCTCAGGGCCTCATAATTTTGCATGTGAGAAAAAATGACTTGTTATGTTCCTAGCAATTCGAACAAATCCCGATCGCATGCATATAGCCAATGACCGACGAACGGAGGTTGACTCCACTAAATGTATGATAGCAAAACTCCACACTTTTTATTAAGTCATTTTGAATTTTGATTCTCTTTTGTATAAAAAGTCTTGCATTACCTGTTGACAACTGTGTTTTTTGAGATGGCTCAAAAGTCTACATAACCAATCTCAAAAATTTCTCTAACCAATTATAGCCAAAGAGATAAGGAAACTGTAGCAAGATTATGGCTTCTTCAACTCCAAAACCAAGGTATACTTGCATGCTATATATCTTAATTATTTTCACGAATTAAACATAGTTTCTAATTGCTATAATGCTGTTCAAAAGGTTTA
Source organism: Glebionis coronaria (assembly GCA_025667525.1). Lineage (NCBI taxonomy): Eukaryota > Viridiplantae > Streptophyta > Magnoliopsida > Asterales > Asteraceae > Glebionis > Glebionis coronaria. The sequence continues at coordinate 814,789 of JANFOE010000944.1, read as the reverse complement.
AATCGTCGAGGAAATGGTGACATGTACACCCATGGGTAGAGCCATAGGTGCCGGGGTGTGCAAGGCCGGCTAATGGGGTGTGCACCTGGTGCAGAGGCACAGGGTCCCATAAATATTAGGGCCTCCAATTTGTTGCACTTGTGTAGCTACTAATTCAGAGAGATTGTGCAAATAGCGTGAGATATTTTTTGTGTTGCTATGGTTGTGGAAATTAATTAGTAACAACCTTTCATGATTTCATCTTATGTGCTTCTTCATTCTGCTATTTTGAAATTGTTCACTTTTCAAAGGAAAACAATATTATTAAGATTTAAGATTTGTTAAGAATATACTTCCTCCATCCCTTAATAATAGTCTACCGACCAAAAACGCAGTTTAATAAAAAGTCACTTTTTTAGCTTTATCTCGATTACTTTTTACACAAAGACAATTTTACCGTTACACAATTAATTTACAATTTTTTTATTGTTTGTAATAATACCCTCAAGTGAGGGTGATATATTAAACTTAATATACATTTCTTATGATTTTTGGACTGGACTATTAATATGAGACGTCCAAAAATAGTATACTGAACTGTTAATATGAGACAGATGGAGTAACATGATTACTAGGTTGAGAATGAGACTAACTAAGAAATATAAATATGCATGCTATTTATATTTCTTCTAACATTTTTAGCCTATTTAGGGATGACAACAAATATCTCGCTAAGAAAGTTTATTTTGTAAGTTTTCAATTTTTCTCCTATGCTGGGCCTATCTCATAGAGGTCGCAAGGGCCCTCCAAATTGCACGAGACGGCGGGGTGTGGCACGGGCTACACCCCTTTTGAGGTTATGAAGTGCGGACTTTTTTCAAAATGGTCCTTTTTTTGTATGTGCAACTTCCAAAAACTTTTGTGCTACCTAAGTTTCTTACGGGGTAACTTTAGTTGGTCTAACAATTTTTTTATGCAACACCCCTCTTCTAAATCCTGAGTCCGCCACTCAGTTAAATCCTGACTCAGCTCATTTAGTTGCTGCCCTCTGTGTCGTACTGTGGTTGAAGATGTGGACCACTTATTATTTCAATGTATTCTGGCACAGAAATTATCTCAAGGTATATGCAGTTGGTGGAATTTAGGTAGAGTCTCGTTAGACTCATATGCATCTTGGCTTCAATGGTTCTCTCATATCCGGATGCGTTGTAATTCTAAAAAGGCTTTAGAAGGTGTCTTCTACACGATGTGGTGGAGTATTTGGATGGTGAGAAATCAGATTCTTTTCGAAGCTGCTATCCCTAGATTAGAAACTTTGTTTATTGATATTGTAAGACGTTCCTTTTCTTGGTATAATGCTAGGGGTAAAAACGAGGTTAGTTGGGATAGTTGGTTGCAACACCCTTATTTGATTATCTTGTAATGCTAGCTCCTTGCTAGTTTCTTCAATAAAATTTGCTGTTCAAAAAAAAAAAGTTAACCCGTTCCTGCTGACTGACCCTTCCTCGAGTACCTAGCTGAGGGAATGAGCACATATATAGTTGTATCAATAATAAAGTTAAAATTTCATATATCAAGTGTTCATGTTATGTTATAGATTATATGTGTCATGATTTTTTTCATAGATTGGAAAACAAGGTAGTTATTGTCACCGGTGGAGCTCGAGGCATTGGGGAGTGTATTGCGAGGACATTTGTAGAGCACGGAGCAAAAGTAGTTATTGCCGATGTTAGAGATGACTTGGGAGAATTGGTTTGTAAAGACTTAGGCCCTGACTCAGCTCATTTCGTTCACTGTGATGTAGCCATTGAATCAGATATAGAGAATGCTGTCAACACAACTATCACTAGGTATGGGAAACTAGACATTATGGTTAATAATGCAGGGATTGCTGACGAGCCAAAACTTAGTATTTTAGACAACGAAAAGTCAGACTATGAGCGCGTTATTAGTGTCAACCTAACTGGAGTTTTCTTGGGAACGAAACACGCAGCACGTGCGATGATTCCAAAATGCAATGGAAGCATCATAACGATTGCAAGTACTGCTTCCATCACTGGTGGAACAACATCTCATGCATACGCAAGCTCAAAACATGGCGTTGTAGGACTAGCAAAGAACACTGCTGCAGAGCTTGGGAAGTATCAGATTCGCGTCAATTGCATATCGCCCTTTGTTATACCAACTGAGATAGCATGTAAATTCTTCAATATTGAAGATACCTCGAGTGTTTACTCAAATCTTAAGGGCAAGACCCTTGGACCACATGATATTGCAAATGCGGCTCTTTTTCTAGCAAGTGACGAGTCAGGGTATATAAGTGGACATAACTTGGTCATCGATGGTGGCTATAGTGTTTTGAATCCTACATTCGGCTTGTTTACATGGCCAAAGCATCATCAGTAATCAACTATTCACCCTTTGTGTTTGTTTCTCCATGGTTTCCTTTTTCTTTCTGATGCATTGCAATAATGTAGTACATATATATGATACACGTACTACTACGACTACGAGTATGTTTTCTTTCACATTATTTGTGCATGAAAGTTGCCGATCTAAGCGATTTAGTCCATGAACTAATGATGTTAACACAATGGCTGTTATGCAAGGGGCAATTATTAATCCTTCATCATCTTTTACAGTCTCAACACATTCGATCTATTCCTTTGTAAATAATAAACTCTACAACCCAGCTGATACATGTGACATTTTCTTTTCATTATTAAAGATCATATAATACATCCTTTGGACACATAAAAGTTTTATGATAAGAGCTTGATGAACATCAATGAAATGATGTATTATTTTGACAAACTACATGAAGATGTCATGTTACTATTTATGAAACTAGTTAAATAATGAATTCATGGCAACTTTTAGCTAGTCTGATAGTTTCAAACTTTAGCTTAAGAAACAATAATGTATCTCAATCATCTGCAAGTTAACATATTACATATGGAATATAATTTGTCCGAGTTTGGAAAATAAGGTAGCATTTGTCGCCATTGAATCTCGAGGCATTGGAGAATGTACTGTAAATATGGTGCTAAATTGGTCATCGCAAATGTCAACGATGACTTTGGTGAATTGGTATGCCAAGATTCCGAGTTGGCTTCTTTTGTTCATTGAGTCAGATATAGAAAATGCCATCAACACCACACTATCTAAGCATGGACAACTAGATAATGAAAAGTCAGACTTTGATCGTGTGGTAAGCATCAATCTAGGTAGAGTTTTCTTAGGAACAAAACACGCGGCAGGTGTGATGATCCCAAAATACAGTGGGAGCACATCACGTACGACGGGAAGCATATGTTCGGTCATATATATGTGGAGTTGCATCTGATACCTACACAAAGCTCAAAATATGCGCTGAGATGGGACTAGCAAAGAACGCGGCTGCAGAGCTAGCTAGGGACTAGGGAGTTCCAAATTCGTGTTAATTGTGTATTGCCTTATGTTATACCAACTAGACCCACAACACTAAGCCATCAGGTACACACATGTTTTTTTTACGTAACACACATATTTGGCACCGGGTTCATTTTGAATAAATCGCGATTTTTGGCGAAAATTTACACTGCGTGACAAACTGTCATCGGGTTCCCGTGAACCCCGGGAACCAACCTCGGCCCACCCCTGCCAACTACATTGGCACTTAAGTTCGTAAACATGGATGAAACCTCAAGTGTCTCAAACCTTAACAGGAAGACGCTCGGACCACAAGATATTGCAAACGGGGTTCTTTTTCTAGCAAGTGACGAACTGGGTATGTAAGTGCACATAATCTATTGCTCATCCAAATCCGAATAAGTGAATCTCTATTTTTACAGTAAGAATTGAATCGAAGTGATCTTTTATATTGCATGGTTAAGTATTTTGATGTATACCGTACATAATGATAAATCTTACGTCGTGTTCAGAGGCCCCTATAAAATGTCGATGATTAATAAAGATAGAAATGAAACACGACAAACAAGTGGACCATGTTTATATTTAGTTTGTCTAACGATTCTAAAGTGATCTTGGCAGTACCTGGGGTCTCATAGTTTTGCATGTGAGAAAAAAATGACTTGTTATAGCCAATGACCGTATAATACCAAAACTCCACACTTTTTATCAAGTCATTTTAATTCTCTTTTGTATAAAAAGTCTTGCATTACCTGTTGACAACTGCATGTGTCTTTTGAGATGGCTTAGCCAAACTCAAAAATTTCTCTAACCAAAGAGATAAGGAAACTGTAGCAACATTATGGCTTCTTCAACTCCAAAACCAAGGTATATTTGTATATCTATATATCTTAATTATTTTCACGAATTAAACCTAGTTGGTACTTGCTATAATGCTGATCAAAAGGTTTAAATCCTCAAAGAAATAGTGACGTGCACACCCTTTTGGCTTGCTGACCAAGGGACTGAACTAGGGTTCTCGCGAATGTCCGGGAATCGCATGAATTTTTTTACATAGTGTTTATTTTTGAAAAAAATGTTCTTAAATATATAATGCACCGATCCAATAAATATGAATCTAGTATTACAGCTAAAAAAATTTGTACACCCATTATATTTTATCCTGCTTTCATCCTTCCTCAAGAGTGAGGAACTGGCTCACGCAATGAACATATGTAGACATGTAGTTGTATCAATAACGTGCTTGTTAATAAAGTTACAATTTCATATATCTAAGTGTTCATGTAGGATTTAATCCCTACAACCCTGATTACTAGATGCGGAATATTTGATCGTAACACACAGCAATCGACAGAAAAGAAAAGCGACGCCCATAAGGTATGATCCCTAATCGACTCCGATTAGTTAATTGAAAGAATGACGTGTTTGGTTCGTTCCCCCTCACCTCCTTTTATAGAGATGAGGGGGAACCGACTCGTACAATGACTCCGGGTCGGGTTGGGCTTAGACATTGCCAACCGACCTTTATTCTTGCTTATTAGGAAACTAGACTCTTATTACCCTAGACATCGATTTAGGCTAATACTATGACTAAACATAACAATTTCCACCTTAGGCATATATTAGCCTATCCCAACACTCAGCAATTCCAAGCAGTGTTGTAACTTGCGTCCAGGTACCACCTTCGTCAAGGCATCCGCAGCATTGTGTTCAGTACCCACCTTCAGAACTTCAACCGTCTTTGCTTCCAAGACTTCTCTGATAAAGTGATAACGCACATTGATGTGCTTTGTCCTTTCATGAAAAACATGATTCCGCGATAAGTGAATCGCGCCCTGATTATCACAATTAACTGCAACAGTGTTGAGCTTCACGCCCAACTCTTCCAAGAGTCCCCTTAGCCAAATAGCTTCCTTCACAGCCTCCGTAAGGGCCATATACTCCGCCTCTGTAGTTGAAAGAGCCACCACGTGTTGTAGCGTTACCTTCCAGCTTACAACACATCCTTGTACTAAAAATGCGTAACCAGTGAGAGACCTACCTTTATCCGGATCCTTAGCATAGTCTGAATCAACCAAACCTGTTACGTCCACATGGTTGCCACGATTTGTCCCATACACCAAACCCACGTTTACAGTGCCCTGCAAATATTTCATAATCCACTTCACTGCTTTCCAATGGAGTTTACCCGGATTCGCCAAATATCTGCTAACTACACTTACTGCATACGCTATGTCTGGCCTCGTGCATACCATCAAGTACATTAAGCTCCCAACCGCATTTGCATACGGCACCCTACTCATTCTGTCAACATCACAATCCCTAACCGGGCAATCCTTCAACGACATCTTGAAGTGCCCAACCAATGGTGTCTGAACCGACTTTCCATTGTCCATTCTAAACCTTTTTAAAACTTTAGAAACATACCCGGATTGTGACACCCTCAGAATCTTGCGACTCCGATCCCTGACGATCTCCATACCAAGAATCTTCTTTGCTTCCCCGAGCTCTTTCATGTCGAACTCCCTTTTAAGCAAAGACTTGGTAGCCGCGATCTCAGCCTTGCTTTTACAAGCAATCAGCATATCATCTACATATAACAATAGATAGATATACTCCCGGTTACAGAACTCACGACCATTATCCGTCCTAAGCTTCTTAACCGTCCTACCAGTCTGATTCTCTACTAACTGCTTCCACTCTTTGAACTTCCCAAATGCTTCGTGTTTGAACCTGAGAACATAAACCCATACCCTCCTGGAATAATCATCGACAATAGATAAGAAATACCTCTTACCTCCCAATGATTCCACTTGAGACGGACCCCATAAGTCTGAATGAACATAGTCTATCACTCCCTGAGTAGTGTGCCTTCCTACACCGAAACGGACTCGATGTGACTTTCCCAGAACACATTCTCACAAAAATCGAGCTTACCTAGACTCTTCTTGCCAAACAAACCCTGATTTTCCAGCACGTGTAGTCCCGCCTCACTGATATGTCCCAGTCTTTTATGCCAAACCTGCACAAGACTGTCTTTTTCTTCAACACTAGCATTAAGCTCACCGGCCAATGCATGGCCATCCAAAGAGTACACGCAGTTCTCCCTTCGTGTTCCAGATATAATAACCCTAGAACCATTAATCACCTTGATTTTGCCCGACTGTAATTTTACGGTATATCCCTCTTTTTCAAGAGTTCCCAGCGATATCAAGTTTCTTTTCAATTCAGGAATGTACCTGACATTGTGTAACACAAAACTTGACCCATCTTTCAGTTTTACCTTTACCTTGCCAATACCCCTGATCTTGCACTCCCTGTTGTCACCCAACAGTACGCTACCCCCATCGCATTCCAGAAAATCAAAAAATACATCTAACCTGGGTGACATGTGATATGAACCTCCTGAATCCATGATCCAATCTTGCAGTCTTTCTGCACTCATCACCATCATCACCTCAGAATCGTCGTAAATCGAACCACTGGAGCTTGGTTGATCATCTTTCTTGACGTAACCTTTTGACTTCTTGCAATTGTTCTTCGGACAGTCTCTTCTCAAGTGCTCCTCGGATTGACAAATAAAGCATTTGAGTCTTCCACCTCGAGACTTCGATCTTGACTTTCCTTTTGACTGATGCGAATTCCTGCGATCAGTTCTTTCCCTCACGTATAACCCTTCAGCATCACCCCCCTTCGCCTTGGACCTTTCTTTGATTTCCTTTGAATTTAGTGTGGCCATCACGTCTTCCAAAGTCAAAGCTTCCTGTCCATAAAGCAAGGTATCCACAAAGTGTTCGTATGATGCTGGTAAAGAAGTGATTAACAATAAAGCAAGATCTTCATCCTCGAATTTTACCTCAATAGACATTATGGTTAACAATGCAGGGATTTCTGACGAGCCAAAACTTAGTATTTTAGACAACGAAAAGTCATACTATGAGCGCGTTATTAGTGTCAATTTAACTGGAGTTTTTTTAGGAACCAAGCATGCAGCACGTGCGATGATTCCAATGCAATGGAAGCATCATAACGATTGCAAGTGTTGCTTCTATCAATGGTGGTGGAGCATCTCATGCATACACAAGCTCAAAACATGGCGTGGTAGGACTAGCAAAGAACGCGGCTGCAGAGCTTGGCAAGTATCAAATTCGCGTCAATTGCATATCACCCTATCTTATACCAACTGAGATAGCATGTAAATTCTTCAATATTGAAGATGCCTCGAGTGTTTACTCCAATCTCAAGGGCAAGATACTTGGACCACAAGATATTGCAAATGCAGCTCTTTTTTAGCAAGTGACGAGTCTGGGTATATAAGTGGACATAACTTGGTCGTCGATGGTGGCTATAGTGTTCTGAATCCTACATTCGGCTTGTTTACTTGGCCAAACTACCATCAGTAATCAACTATTAGCCCTTTGTGTTTGTTTTCCATCGTTTCTTATTTTCCGGATGCATTGTAATAACGAAGCACATGATCATACATGTACTACTACGTGTATAATTGCTTCGATTTGCCTTTTTATATGAATTTGTCTTCCACATTATTCGTGCAAGAAAGTCACTTCTAAGCGATCTAGCTAGTCCATGAACTAATGATGTTATCTCCATGACTGTTATGCAAGGGACAGTTTTATTCATTCATCGACCATCCTTCTCAGCCTCCATAACACAACTGATAAATGTGAATTTTTATTATTAGCTAAGAAAACAATAATGCAAATGCATAGTTCATGAAAGAGTTATATATTAAATATTGCAGGAAACGCTGTCGTTTTGAAACGTATAGCTATCTATTCGGTTGGAAAAAATACTATTAAAATGATCGTCGAATTACAAACCAATCAAGCCCAATATTCAAATGTTTTGGACATACGTGTAATTTTATAAAAATGTTTACACTTAATACACTATTTCAAATTTTCTTACGACAATAGTCCTTGATGTTATTTGCTAATTGCATAGTTAGTCATTTACGCGGTTTTTTTTACAAAACAGTCCTTTACATTATACGATGTGTAACAAAAATAACCTTATATTTTTAACTATCTACACTTTTAATATAACAAAATTTATTTATCAAATATGAAACGTTTATCTCTCGATTCTCACTGCAAGAAAACTGGGAACAGGTGACCGGAGTTTCCCTGGCGACAAAATGTCGCCAGGGATAACTCCTATTCCCTGGCGACAACGCTGACGTGGCAATAAAGCAGATTTACTTTTTGGTCTAAGTTTGACTAGGGTATCCCTGGCGACATGTCGCCAGGGATAATCCGTCCAAAATCAGATGCCAAATGAAAGAGCGCGAAATTTTCCCTCCAATTTATCCCTGGCGACATGTCGCCAGGGAAACTTTGTCCAAAATTATCCCTGGCGAACTTCGTCAATCGTAATTAACAATAATTATTTTTTGATAATAACCTGCCAAATTTATCCCTGGCTACATGTCGCCAGGGAAACTTTGTCATACGTAATTAGCTTCAAAGTTAAGCAGAAAATGTGTGGTGGGATTTTACCCGCCAAATCTCAAAAGTTTCCCTGGCGACATGTCGCCAGAGAAACTCCCTGTCATATATATAATTAGTTTTTGCTTGTTATAAAAAATTATCAATTATTCCATATAATTATTATTTTAACTATCGATCCGATGTTATTTTATTTTTGCGACGTTTATATAATAAAAATGAGACATTTATAAAACAAATATTTATTTATTCCAAATAATTATTATTTTAACAATCGATCCGATGTTATTTTATTTTTGCGACGTTTATATAATAAAAATGAGACATTTATAAAAGAAATATTTATTTATTCCAAATAATTATTATTTTAACTATCGATCCGATGTTATTTTATTTTTGCGACGTTTATATAATAAAAATGAGACATTTATAAAACAAATATTTATTTATTCCAAATAATTATCATTTTAACTATCGATCCGATGTTATTTTATTTTTCCGACGTTTATATAATAGAAATGAGACATTTATAAAACAAATATTTATTTATTCCAAATAATTATTATTTTAACTATCGATCCGATGTTATTTTATTTTTGCGACGTTTATATTATAAAAATGAGACATTTATAAAACAAATATTTATTTATTCCAAATATTACATAAAACCTTTTGTAATATCACATGGGAGACTTACAGACAAACACTCCTAAACATAACTTTATTCGTCATGGACACTTAAACACACGCTTAATTAAACATGGATATTACAACGATATTAGACTCGTAAACACGGAAAAAAACACATCACAAACTAGTTCAAACTAAGGTTCCCCATGTCATCTTAAAGGTCGTGAAGTAGTGCAGCTGATTCCATTGTGTGCCTATCATAATTTTTGTACAACTCTACTGTACTCTCAAGTACCTTTATCATTCCATTCAAGCGCACACAGTTTGCACACGTTGAAGAGCTTGGAGAAGAAATTGGAGTCCTTGAAGGTCTCGAATAAGAGCTTGGAGGAGAAAAGCTCGTTGAAGGTCTTGAAGAAGAGCTTGGAGGAGAAAAGCTCATTGAACCTCCAAGAGAATTGACAAGTAGTCTGACTCGTTCGTCTTTCCATAAAAAAAATCTGCATCCATATGAAACTGAAGTTTGCACCTTTGAACGTGGACAAGCATAGTACTGTCTACCAAAGGTATCATCTTGCCACGATTGTCGAAGAACTACATCTCCACGTCAACACGTACACGGAAAAGCTTCATGATTCAACATCTTCATAATAACAATGTGTTTGTGATGATAAGTGTGTGTGATCTGCTGGTGGTTGTGATGATAAGGAGTGTGTGTGGTTCTCCTTTTATGCTAAAAAAAGTGAGGAAAATTGTTAACATTTTATGTTCATAACATTATTGTGTTTATTTATTTAATGGTGTATATATTTAAATAAATTTGGTTATTTATTTATATCATATGTCAAAAAAATGTCATATGATATAAATAAATTTGTTTATGCTGTGCAGGCTGCAAAAAAAATGTCAAAGTTTCACTGGCGACATGTCGCAAGGGAAACCTGGGGCTCGCTTGACTTTCTGAAAAGTCAGCAAAGTTTCCCTGGCAACATGTCACCAGGGAAACTCTGGCACAACGTTGACTTGTCAACGCGAGGCATTGACTTGTGAACGTAACGAATAGTTTCCCTGGCGACATGTCGCCAAGGAAACTCTGGCACAACGTTGACTTGTCAACGCGAGGCATTGACTTGTCAACGTAACAAATAGTTTCCCTAGCGACATGTCGCTAGGGAAAAGTGAGGATTAAGTAGCATGTTTACTTAAGTTTGTTAATCACCCAAAGTTTCCCTGGCGACATATGTCGCCAGGGAAACTTTCCCGCACCAAATCCAGCGTGGCACTAGTTTTTGAACCCAAGAGCTGCGGATCCCACTTAGTCTCCAGGGAAATCCAAAAAAGTCGCCAGGGATAATTTCCCTTACCAGCTTTCTTTGGCGAATTTTCCCTGGCGACATGTCGCCAGGGATACGTTTTCCCTGGCGACATGTCGCCAGGGAAACTCTCGAAATTTTGCCAGGGAAAGACTGGAGTTTTGTAGTGTCTTTTGGGGGAAAGGGGGATCCCACTGAAAAGACCGTCTAATTACCAACAAAGCGAGCCAATGTTGTAATACTTCTGACATATGTATAATTTTTTTTATTTTTTTTACATATGTATAATTTTATAAAAATGTTAAAACGTAATACATATTTAAAATATTTTTTTTATCAAAATAGTTATTGAAATTATTTGTTTCTTGCAAGACCAATCACTCGCGCGAACAATCCTTCGCACTATCAATTCACTACAATATTCGTTGCCTACCACACGCACCGTCCTATTCCAACGCTAATACTTTCCTACTTTGAAAACAATATAATGAAAAAACCATTTTAACATTAGTCATTCACTCGTTCAGTATAATATATCTACAAATGGGAAAATCTATTGGCTGATGATAGCACGACCCAATAAAACTGAATCTCAATCTCGATCTATATAGTCTATAACTTCGTGGAAATATAAAAGCTTTTACAAGAAAATTTGTCGAAACAATTGATTTTTGCGGTGGTTTTGAATAATTAGAGATGTTATTGAAATTGTTTGAGTAAAGGTTGATGTTGATGGTTTATTAAGTTCATATCAATTATAAAAACATAATTAGAGATCAAAGCATGTAATAGCGAAAGCGATTTAAACAAGATCATAACAACACATTCATAATTAATTAAATTAGGGTTACGTACCTTTTAGCTATGCGATTCCAATAAGCAAGAACGAATCACCAATTAGGGTTTATGTGGATCAATGATTAACCCCTTACCATTTTGTTAATCGATCCAATATATAATCAATCTATAGTGAGACTATATTACGTTCTTGTACACAGGTATGATAACGAGTTAACCGTAATACTGGTACGTATAAAACGAGCTTAAACGTGAAGTGGAAAATTAACCCAACAACCCTAGAGAGGGGATAGGACTCAATCGCAAGAAACCAAACAAATTCCCCTTTGGGGTTTTCATCCGATCACAAAAAGAGGGAGAAAGAGAGATTGTGGGATGGAGAATTAGGACAGACCTCATGTGTTTATATAGGGTCACCAAACTTGAAGCCCAAGATAAACATAAGTTAGGAAAGAAAATCTTTCCCCCTTTGTCCATTGTCCACCGATCAGAACCACCTCCAAGAGGTGTTCCAGAACCTTCTTTTCCGCTCAAGATTATTTCACGTTTATCGTTAGTCACTAACTTTTAAAACTCAACGACCGTTAAACGTTTAAAGCTTGATTTAATATATATATATATATATATATATATATATATATATATATATATATATATATATATATATATATATATATATATATAATACATTTATTAATAAATAAACTCTTTACGCATTGTGTGCAATCCGGTAATCCCGAGTTCGATCCTAACACACAACTATTAAATTTAAAGTCCATGAAACTTACATCTCCCACTTGGACATATTTTAATAGTGTGATCACATCGGTTAGCGTCTAGTTGCACGTCGATGCGTCTAGTACAACTCGAGTAATGACTCCTAGATAAAACCTTTTAATGATTTATCATTATTATTATACTTTCATTTCTAATACAATGTTAATAAGTATATGGATCTTAGTCATTCCTTCATTAACTATTCTGTTTCTCGTTTATCCAATTAAGCAAGATTACCAAAACTTCTAAACATAGTTTAGAACGAATTTGGGTGCGGTCACACAAACAGCTTACTAATCCCACGAGGGGCTCAACTATATTAAACTCCAAAATAAATTTGGAGGAAGAAAATCCCATATTGACTACGAGCAAAACTTATGTATTTTGCAACACTTTTGAAAATAACCCTTATGGCCACTAGTTACGTATAGCTTTAGATTATTTCACATAAATGCCCTAGATCCATGACAGTTTCATGGTATCTCAGGTCTGAGTATAACTATTTATGATTTACTTGATGACAATTTAGATTTGTCTTAATTTAATAATACTCCCATATTATTAATCGACTATGGACATTTAAAATATCATAATATTCATGAATTAAAACATGTAAAATAGGACACAAAATTAGATAACAAGAATAAACATAACCAATACTTTATTTCATTAAATAATAATGTCTAACATCCTTTATCCAAATACTAATCACAGATTTCCATGAAATCACTCGCTAAACTATGCCCAATTCTTTTGGCATGTTCAATGATCTTTCCTCTAGGCAAAGCCTTAGTAAAAGGGTCAACTACGTTATCATCTGTGTGAACTTTTATTAATTTGATTTCACCATCTCGACTTGTTCTCGAACATAGTGATATCTTCATTTAAAGTGTTTGGCGCCCTTCATGACTCCAGAATCATTGGTGAATTTGATTGCAACAGAATTGTCACAATACACATCAATAGGTTCTTTAATTGAAGGTATCACTCCAATATCTTTAATAAATTTCCTAATCCAAACAGCTTCCATTGCAACTTCTGGAGCAGACATGTACTCAGATTGAGTAGCATGCATTACAATCGTTTTCTACTTTGTGCTTTTCCCTTCAACTGCTCCTCCATTAATGACAAACACCTAACCCGTCTGAGACTTCGTATCGTCTTTATCACATTGCCACGACGCATCACAGAACCCTATAACATTCAGAACTGTGTCGTGTTTTCCTATTAACACCAAGAACATGTCTTTCGTACTCCTTAAGTACTTTAGAATATGTTTAACAGCAACCCTGTGAAGCTTCCCTGGATTCTGTTGGTAACGACTGACCAAGTTTTGAGCAAACGCCACATTTGGCCTTTTGCATCTTACATCATACATGATAGATCCAACAGCCGAAGCATAAGGCACTTTCTTCATGTAGGCCACCTCTTCGATGTTGATGCATCCATCTCATGGCTTAACTCATGCTTAACTTCCATAGGTTTAGAACCTTTCTTGAAATTATGCATATTATACTTCTTTAACATCTTGTCAATATAAGTACTTTTACAAAGACCAATTAACCGCTTACTCCTATCACTATAGATTTTAATTCCCAGATCGTATGCAGCTTCTCCTAAATCTTTGATAGAAAAAAATTTACAAAGATATTCTTTAACTTCTTTAAGTCTTGGAATGTTACTTCTCATGATTAATATGTCATCAACATATTAGATTAGGAACTGTTAACCATAAGATTCAAAGCTATTTAGGGATGATCCAGAGGTCGGGGAGGATAAAATAAATGGTTAGACATTTTAGAGAGAGAAAGTGAGAGACTATTAAATGTGTGTGTTTTATTGAGAGAGAAAGTAGAAAAAGAATAATGAGAATCCTCACCCCTCCATGGAAGTATGGAGGGGTATATATAGCCTAGACACACATGAACTATTCTAACTTAATAAAACTAGTCCTTGCGTGTGTGGCTATATTAAACTAATGTAATTCCGTAAATGTCGCTCACATTTTAGGGCTAACAATCTTCCCCCAATGTGGAGACATATAGAATTACTTACAATGTTCCTAACAAGTACAAGTACAACAAAATAAAGTCTTCCAAGGCGCTTCCAATGTTGAGGATGTTTTCTAAGTCTTCTTGTCTTCATAACTTGTACCTCAGCTTGAATCCTCTTTGTCTTTGCTTGTTGTGGAACAATTGTAATATGCATGATTTGGATTAACTTCCCCCCATTCATGCAGCATGTATTAAAAAACTTTCTTCATAGACTTCTTTTTGACGAAGTTTCTGAATGAGCTTCCCCCCAAACCAATATCTGTATCTTAAGCAGATTCTGACACTTTGATGTAGTTTGAACAATCTTCTAGCTCATCGGTTTAAGTAAACAGCGGAAATTTGTAGAAGAACCACACCAGATAATACTGCTTCTATACTGTCTCATGTCGTTTGGTTTTTGGTGATAATCCGTTTGGGGTAACATGCAGGAAATCAGTAACAATTCTTCTCACGCCTGTAGAATACTTCATAAAAATCATATAAAGTGAAGTAGATACCATTCCATGTACACTACTTCCCCTTGGAAGTTGATCTGATTACTTCAAAGTACACGATATTCCCCCATGATGATTTCAAACTCTCGGAAGCATCATTATCGTGGACATCCATATACTCGAGAAGTTCTTAGTCTTACGCAAATGTCTTGAAATGTTTTGAAAGTTGTTGAGAAACTTTGAAATATTTTTGCATAGACTATGAAGTACCATTACCGTTATGAGGCTCATAAATATCCTGTGAGAATTGATGGCTAATTCCATCCCTCTCTGTCTAATTTACCAACCTCGAATTCATTCGGCTATTTGTTGTGACCACATGTGAAGTAAACCCGATATTCCAAACTTGAAATGAAGTACAATCCCCCAAATTTGTTACTTAAGCTTGAACTTATGTCGATTAAAGAACGGTGCAGAAACAAGTCTCTTATACCTCTTGAAGTTATCCACACGAGCAACTGCGTGTGACACTAAGAACTGCAACAAAGCTCCCAAAAATGATAGTAATCCATGTCGTCGACCATCCACCCCTTGATAGTGGAAACTAGATAATTCAAGTCTCAATCATAAATTTTATCGCCCAAGCAAGTCATCAATCGATTGACTGGGTTTGAAGAAAAGGGATAGAAAAATAGAAGGAAGGCTCGATGATGAAATAAGTAGACGCCTTCGTGAAATCCCACTTTAACTTTAAATAAAGAATACCAAATCCACTTCGTGATCACTTATCTTTGTAAAATCAAAACTAGCCGTTGTCGTTTAAGTGAATCTTATATCGGATCGTTTTACCGTCAAGTGTTTTGTTTGCTTTGGTGTAGTGTGTTGCGAATGTCGTTATCTAGAACAAATTATGAAATGAATCGTCATTAAGGGACAAAATTTGTCTAGATAACTTGTCATTTAAGCCCAACGTCAGTCACATGCCCAACTGATGCACGGATCGACCTCCGCGGTGAGGTTGTCAAAAAAATTTCCAAAATATTAGGTTTAAAACCTAGAATTTTATTTGTCGTTTAAGCACTCGTCGTTCAAAACATACCAATCCGCCATCAATCTCTCCATCCATTATACTTCTATTTTCAACCAAACCACGGATTACCCAAATCATTAAGAAAGACGCAGCTCATAATCCATATATATGTCATATTATAAATTTCGGATCTAAGCCCAAACATCAACGCAATGACCGTTTAGTGTCTGACCCAACAATATCTTATGCGTGACCCATCAAAGTGATAATACTCTTAAATTTGGAAATAAAAGAGTTTACTCGGCCCATCAATTTTTCTATGTCCAGTCCATTAATAAGATTAGGATATAAAGCATCTGAAACCCTAAGTATTCTCATATTAACCTAACCACATATAGAACTCCGCCTCTATTTTCTATCTAGAAAAACCCAGTCACTTATCTCATCCACACAGATCAAAAACTCATCTCATATCCATCTGATCATCCATTATTAATCTAGATAGAGCAAAACGCATCCACAATCTTCCTTTTGATTATACAAATCTCAAATACCATACACCCCTTTTTCCATTAACATCGAATCAAGACCACAACATGTCATCTTGTTGTCACACACCCACGAACCAAGATCAATACACAAGTTAAGGATCCTTCCGAGGGTCGCAGGTAGGGTGTAGTATTTGATTATCATATTGCATGTCGTCATAATCGAAACAAAGAAAAACTATAACATATTTGTTATTAGTTACTCTTTAATTTCAAATATTGAAAGAGAGATTTGGGCCTATACATGATCTATGATGAAATATTTTTGTAAACCAGATCTATATAGATCTTGGTATAAAAAAAATGATATTCTGAGATCTCTTAATTGTTTTGTTTCGAGTCTGATAATTGATAGGATTCGAGTCAAGTTAATTGGCTTTTTAGGAGTCGATGGTGATTAGAGGCGATGGGTAGAGTCGGGGTTAATGTATGATGTTGTTGAGTTGATTGTTGATGTTGTTGAGTCGGTTTGTAAAAGTTTTATGGTCTCGGTATATTTTTTTCTGGTTTTGTCAAGATCACAATGTTTACAAGATACACATCTGTCGCAATGTTATGCATTCCATCGGAATAATCCCATCGGAATAATCCCATCGGAATAATCCCATCTGAATAATCCATCGGAATAATCCATCTGAATAATCCCATCGGAATAATCATCCGAATAACCATCGGAATAAGCATCGGAATAAAGCATCGGAAAAGGGTTTTGACTTTTTGTTGATATCCCCGAAAATGGTGGATCTGGTGATTTTTTTTCAAATCTGACACTTGTTTTAGAAAATAGAATAACAGAGAGAAAAAAACAGATATGAGACGTAAATAATGATAAAACCCATGTTAACACCATTAAAAAATTGAGACTTTTGGAATTTTTTTGGACGGATTGGACATAAAAATAGATGCGTGGACTGAATAACCAAACACGACTTTTCACAGCTTACAACATAAGCAGAAAATAAGCATGAATAAGACATGAACACCATAATATAAGCAAACACAAACAAAAAACACCCCCGGTTAGCTCTGGTACCAATTGTTAACCATAAGATTCAAAGCTATTTAGGGATGATCCGGAGGTCGGGGAGGATAAAAGAAATGGTTAGACATTTTAGAGAGAGAAAGTCAGAGACTATTAAATGTGTGTGTTTTATTGAGAGAGAAAGTAGAAAAAGAATAATGAGAATCCTCACCCCTCCATGGAAGTATGGAGGGGTATATATAGCCTAGACACACATGAACTATTCTAAATTAACAAAACTAGTCCTTGCATGTGTGGCTATATTAAACTAATGTAATTCTGTAAATGACGCTCACATTTTAGGGCTAACAGGAACACTACATCACTTCCACTAGCTTTGCGATATACACATGGCTCATCACGATTTTGAATAAATCCAAACTTTTTGATTTCTTCATAAAATCGTTTATTCCATTACGTGATGGTTGCTTCAAACCATAAATAGATCTTTGAAGTTTGCAAACGCGTTTTGGAAACTTAGGATCAACATACCCTTCAGGTTGCTGAATATAGATGTTTTCATCTAAGTGACCATTCAAGAAGGTAATTTTAACATCCATTTGTCATATCTCATAGTCATAGTATGCTGCTATGGCTATGAGAATCCTAATAGCTCTTATGTCTGCTAGCGGAGAAAACGTCTCCTCATAGTCAACGCAAAAAGTTTGAGTAAAACCTTTAGCTACATAACGAGTTTTATAAGATTGTAATTTGCCATCCATGTCAATTTTCTTCTTGAATATCCACTTTCTTTTCACTACTTTAGCATTCGGAGGTGGATCTATAAGAATCCAAACATCATTTACTTTCATGGAATTCATTTCCTCATCCATTCCACTAGTCTACTTTGCCTTTTTAGGATCAAGCATGGCGGACTTATAATTAGCATGTTCACCAAGATCCCCTACTTCATCATCTTCATCCTCTATGTTAAGACATAGACGGCTGGGTGCACGTATAGTCCTTTCGGATCTATGGACAAGAACTAATTCTGGTGGATCCGCCAGACTCTCTGGTTCTACAGGAATTATTTTTCTAGTAATTTCAGAAGGCAATGTATCTATAGGACTCTCTTCAAGATCATAATTTCTCCCACTTAATTCTTGAGATATGAGATCTATTTTAAGAAAATCTCCATACCTTGCAACAATAACCTTGTTTTCAGGTGGGAAATAAAAATACTAACCCATAGTTTCCTTAGGGTATCCTACAAAGATACATTTCACATATCGTTGTTGGAGTTTATCAGCTGAGTCACGTTTCACATACGCCTCACAACCTCAGAACTTTAAATAAGACAAATATGGCGTTTTGCCATGCCATATTTGATATGGTGTCTTATTTACCTTCTTTGTGGGAACCATATTTAGAATACGAACAACAGATTCTAAGGCATGGTCCCAAAAGGATAATAGTAAAGGTGTAATATTAAACATAGATGGCACCATATATAATAATGTACTATTTATCCTTCTAGATACACCATTTTGTTGTGGAGTATAAGGAGAATTAAGGTTCTGAACAATTCCATTCTCACTTAGATAATCTTTAAAGTCATGGCTTAAGTACGCACCACCTTTATCAGAACGAAGAGCTTTAATCTTTTATTTCCTAGTTCCAGATCTACTTCCGCTTTAAACACTTTGAATGTTTCAAATACCTTATGTTTATGATTAAGTAAATAAACATAACCGTAACAACTAAAATCATCCGTAAATGTTAATAAGTAGCTAGCACATTTCCTTGACACAGTCTAAGTGGTCCACACACATCAGTGTGTATTAAACCAAGTAGATCGGTATCTCTTTCAGTATTATTATTAAAAGGTTTCTTGGTCATCTTTCCAGAGATACAAGACCCACATTTATCAAATGATTCATCATTGATATTTTCCAAAAGACCTTCACGTTGAAGCTTTTGTATGCGTGTCTTCCTAATATGGGCAAGTCTATAATGCCAAAGATAAGAAGAGTTCAAGTCTAACTTTCTCTTCTTATTCATGCTAGAAACAAAATTATTTTTATTCTTGGAAACATTATCATACATGCTAATTTCAAACACACAATTCACAGCAATTGCATTGAAATAGAAAATACCATCTTTGAAAACAGAAATTCCATTACTATCAATAGTGTGAATAAATTCAAGATTCAACAAACAAGAAAAGGAAATAACACCTCTAACAATAGAAGGTGCATAATGACAATTGTTTAAGATCAGTACTAAACTCGAAGGTAAAACTAAATTAAACACTCCTATGGCTTCAACAGCTGCTTGTGCTCTAATGCCCACTTGCAATATTTCTCCCCATAGGATAGCTTCATTTCCAATTTAAATCCCTAAAGCATATTACAAATGTTAATACCACATCCCATATCATATACTCAGGAATTTATTTGTATGTTAAATTAAATAATTCAATCATAAATAAGTTGCCTAAAGTTGCAACACCTTGCTTAGACTTCTTCTTCTTACTTTCTTGCAACTCTTTGAGATATAGAGGGTAGTTCCTCTTCCACTAACCACTGCGCCGTAGTGGTGACGAGTTTCATCCTTTTGAGACTGATTCTTCTTAGCAAAGTTTTGCTTAAGGTTTTGATAAGTCACAACTTCCTTGCCTTTATCACCTTTGCCTTTACCTTTCATCTTTTTGTTCGATTGCGGTTTTGGCTTACTCACTCTACCCTTTTGTATGTTCAATACATGAGGAGTGAGATTGGTGCCTTTTCCTTTAAACCCTTTTCATAGTCAATTAGCATTGCGTGCAAATCACTCACTGTCTTCCCCACGCAATGCATATTGAAATTTCTAACGAAATCACCAAAATCCTTGTTAAGGAACCTATTGATTAAGTTAATCACCATATCATTGCCATAGGTCTTCCTAAGTACAGTAAGTTGGTCCATGAAACCTCTCATTTTCAAATAGTGTGCACTTACGGATTTCCCTGGGGTTTGTCTGCAGCTATGCAAAGCATCCACTAAATCGTAGGTCTCTACAGCTTGAGGCTTCTCAAACATTGCCTTGAGCTCTTCAAGCATTGTTTTTGAAGGATAATGCTCAAACTTCTTTTGAAGCGCAAGTGACATTTTCCCAAACATTAAACAAGCCACATCATTATGTTTCTTGAATTCGCCGTCAAATATGAGCTTTTCCATGTTAGAAGCCCCTTCAGCGGGTTCAGTAGGAACTGGCGTGTACAAGTAATCATAAGTACCCGCTACTCTCAAGACAATTCTTAGTGAGCGGGACCAATCATTAAAGTTTGGACCAGTCAGTTCTTGACGTTCAAAGAAATTTTTGAACACCGAACTTAAAGTGTCGTTGTTTTCGGATTGAGCCATTTCTACATAAATAAGTTCAAATATTAGTATTTTCGGTAATACTTTCAAGAAAATAAATTTACCCACGGTAATTAAAATATAACCATAATATTTTCTTGAAACTAGAACCTATATTGACATAGATCCATTACATCAGTTGATTTGCTAGTAATGAAAGTATTCAACATAGTAACTTGTCGAACAATTAATTGACAAACAATTAATTGACAAACAATTTTCAATTTCTAGATTCTTTAGGGACTTACATTGCCAAAACTCTTTGCATTGTAAACATATTTCATCCCCTCTTAATGCCTTAAGTTTCTAGATCTCACTAAGTAACTTAATTAAATCGTCTAATCTAAAGAACGTAAAACAATTCATATGAAGTCTCATTCAATCAAGTTTTCTTTCCATCACAATCTCATCCATGGTCTCACATAACGACATTGAAATTTCAAGTGTTCGTCAATTAGATGCCATCTTACTTAAACTTTTAGGGTATAAATTTTGATGTCAAAATCTATGTATGGAGAAGCATGCATACATCTCCATATCATAAGTTTAATAAATCCTTTTAGTAAACTTTTCGGTAAGAATAAATATATATAAATTATCGTTGAGGCATTGGTTAAACCAATTAAAGAATTACCTGCAACAAATTCACAACATACTTTTTCTAGAACTTGGCTAAAGCACAAAGCAATAACCTTATTAATTCTTTTTCGGATGTGAATTTGAGGCAAATCAACCTTAAAGTAATTGTGCAAATAAATAATCATAGGTAACTCCAATTTGACGCACAAGCAAGCCGGGAATTTGGTCAGCGACAATGGCGTAACTTCCTTCCTTAGTCGGGTACATGACCAACAACGCGTTATACCCACAACACAGTTTGTCAAATTAGATGGGGCCTTTCAAATTATTATTTCAAATTACCAATAAACACAATTTAATGTAATTTAAATCTCAAAACAGTTTTAGTTTTATTATATGATTTAGTCCATATTTTTTTTCTTAAAAAATTACCCTTGTTTACAACAATTCATGTATTCGCATATACAAATAGGCACAAAAAAAATCATAAACACATAATAACAATTTATATTGTGATGAGACCTCAATTATACATGGTCTCATTGCTAAAAACGAGATTAAAATATCATAAAAACCCAGCAAACAAACCTTGTATTTGTTCATTGTGTGTTTGTAGGTTCGAATATCGTGAATTTATCAAAAGGATCACAAGAAACAAGCAAAAACGAACACAGAAAACTAAGCCACACAAAGAACCTGACTCAAATAATGAATTTCTAAGAAAGTCCTTAAAGAATTGAAGATGTACAAGAATGGTCCCTCAACTTTGAAGAATTGACACTTTATACCCTTGTAAATCTCAAAAATATAAGTTTGGTCCCTAAAGTTTGCTCAATATACAAGAAATACCCTTGAAGTTCAAGAGAATCACAAAATTATTCCTTATTCCATGTTTCTTAAACACAGGGACTAATTTTGTAATTATGTCAAAGTATTAAAAGCCATAATATGCCTTGCAAAACTATTTGTACCAAAAATGACAAGACTACCAAAGTTGTTTTCAAAGTCTTTGGCTAGATTTTTGTTATAAACTTCATATGCCAAAAATCCCAAACACTGAGGGGTGTTTTGCCAAAACTTCAAACCTATACCCACTAGGTACCGACCAAGCCTAAAGAAACAATCCAAAACCCATTACCCATTTACCCTAACCCAACCTGGCTTACTTTTATATATTAATTAAGTTTTTAAACTTAATTAATTAATAAAATAAGCGGGTAACACCCATTGTTTACCCTCACATGATCAAACACCTCATTCTTAAAATCATAAACCTTAATTTTCCAAACCCTTAATTCCATGGAATTGAACTTCTAATCTTTCCAGATTTTTAATTAAACGTTTGTTTAACCCAACCCCACCTCAAGATTCCTCCACGTCACCCTCACCCTTCTCCTGTGACCTTCCCTGCCCCACAACACAAGGTACTTCACTTTTGGTAGAACAAAGGACAGTCTAGATCAATTTGTGACAACTCAAACAACACAAACGTCCAAGAACTCTTCACATTAGCAAGAATTTGACCAAATTCAAATTACTTCAAAGGCAAGAATGGCAATTCATGCCATTAGGATTTTTAGTCTTCTTTTCAGTTCTAGAAACATTTGTAAGCCTATATAAAGCATAACATAGCTTAGCATAGTTCTTGTTCTCAGATTTTGGAAAAAACATGTAATTCCTTTTTCTACTTAATTGAATGGAAAAGTTGGTATTCTTCCCAATAATCTGAGTTCCATTAATCTATTTGTTTGTTTGAAAGTTATCTTGAATTCCTTTTAAGAGTTTACAAGTGGTGTTAAGTTTTCTAAAAAAGTTTTCTTTGTTTCTTCTTACAAAGGGCTCAAACAGTGAGCTTATTTGGGCTTAAGCATGATCATATCACCCTAATTCACAAAACCAAGGTGTTGTGAGTGCAATGTCTTGGGTAAGACTCCTTGTGGGGTGACCTTACTTCACAAATTTTGGTTACAAAACTTTGTTTATCCATTTTACTTTGATTATCTTTGTACTAACCCCTTACTCCCTTCTGAAATATCCATGAGCTTAAGTCTACTTCGTCTTGTGGTGTTTTCTAAGGGTTGAAATTTCTTGTTTGTGTTTGTTTTACCAAAATAGCCACCAAAGGTCTTGGTTCCCCCATTGGAACCATCAACAAGACCTCATCCCTTTCATTTCTTTGTCCAAGACACCATATCTTGTATTCAGGTGTTGAATAAGCTAGGGGATCTTAGCTGACCCCCTTTAGGAAGTAAAAAGGGGGAGGTACTCATCTTCTTCCCTTTTCCTCTTTTGTTTTTACAAAGTTGCATGTTTTAAGTGATCTAGTGAAAAATGCTTCAAATCTGTTTTTTTCTTATGTCAATCTGTTCATAAGGTGTTATTATATCATAATCTGTGTTAATCTTGTGGTTTTCAAGTGTTTTAATCATAGTTGGTTTGAAAAAGTTTGATTAAAATCAGTTAAGTAGTATTTGGATTAGGGTATTAGAAGGTGTTGTTAACTGCAAGAAAGTTTAAAAAGTGTCTGTGCATGCTCAATTAGGCCTAAGAACTTGATTTGTGCAAAAAGACCTGTAATGTTAGTTTAAGATTTGGAATTTGCAAAATTTGTGAAAGATTTGTGTTTTTGTGCAAGTTTTCATGAAATCTGTGAGTATAGTTGTTGTATGCCATGTACTATGTGTTTTTGCCTTGTATGCCTGATAATAGGATTGTTTGAGGTGTTTGTTTAGATCTTTGTGTGTTTTAACTTGCAAGAAAGTCACCAAAAACAGCTAAAACCATACAATTGATCATTGTGAATTAAAAAAGTTGAATCAAGGCTTAAAACTTGGTAGAAAGATATGACTTAGGTCATTTAAGGTCTGTTGATACTTGAATTGCATTTGTGTGGCTTATTATGGCTTATTGGATAAGTTGAAATTCATAAATAATCATCTTATAGGTCTTTTTCTGATAAAGAGGGTTTTAGAGGTGTCTGATATCTGACAACAAAAGATGTTGGTTTGTCAGATATCGGGTATCAAGTACTTATGTGTCTTATTAAATGTTCATGTCTATGCTGTTTTGAGTGCTTATTTCGCTTATATTGTGTTGCTTTTTACTTGTTCTTGACTCCCAATAAGCCAAACCTTATTGGAGTGCCATTTGTACCAAAAGAAAAATAAAAAAACAAAAAGTAAAACCTCGCCTGGCATGGTTTCGAACCCGTAGCCTATCGTGTAGTAGTTAGAGTTCTTACCATTGTACCAGGGTCTTGGTCTTGGTAACCTTATGCAACATTTGATATTTAAAGCATAACTCAATCCATTTCAAAATATAAAGTCGTGGGCTTTTTATCTTAATACTAGCTTATTTTGAGCTTATTTTTCGTCTTTCTTATTTTTCATAAGATTAGTATAACATTTAGGATTTTTTTGGCAACTTTTTAGATTTTTCCCATTATTTAATTATTTTTTATGCATTTTTATTTTCTGTTTTAATTAAAAGTCAATAAAAACAGTAAAAATAGTTTTTAAATTTTGGAAAAATACTTTTTAAAGTTAGATTAATATTCCTAAGGTTTACAAATCATAGAATCTTAGATTGGGCTTTTTGTGATTTATATTGAATTTTAGGTCTTTTATTAGATTTTAAAATTTAATATTAAATTATTTAAGAAGTTACAAGAAGATTGGTTGATTTTTCCATCGTAGTTATATTATTTAGGATTTATTAGCAAATTTTAGGAATTTTTAGACCACTTTTATTTTTCACCCTAGTTTTGCGTGAAACGCGTTTTTCGTTTTAATCAATTTTTAGCATAATCCGTCATTTTCTTTATTCTATTTTCCTCTTTCAAGCAATATTAATAAAAAAACATTCAAAGTTTGACACACACTATTACCTCCTTGGTGAACAAACTCATTGTCGGATTTTACGTTTTCCAAAACGTATTATTTAATACTTACCGTTTATACGCTTTTTCCTAAAAGTGTATTTTTACAACAATCGTTTTGGCGCCGCTGCCGAGGAGGTGTGTTGTGATCAAATTTGAAATTTTTTTTATTATTAGCCATAAATAGTAATTGTGTGATTAGACCTCTAATCATACGTATTATTGTTGTTTTATCATTTTTTTAATATTATTATTACTATATTGTAATTACATAGCACAATAAATTCAAAATATCTCCAAACAAGCGTGAAAACGCACCCCAATTGTTAGCGTTCCGGTGACTCTTGGGTGTATCGAATTCAAACAAAAGAAAGGCAAAATAGATAAATACTTTTAAGAAGCTTAATCTCGATTAATACAAACTATAAGGTGGGTATAAGGCGGTTGTATTTCACGACCTAAAGGAAAAAGGCTCTTAAGTGCTTTGCGCAGCCTCGTTTCCTCTGCTTGCTTGTGCGTACATTGAAAGTTAGGGCTAATTAAGGGTTTTCCAACCAAATTATTATTACGTATCATAAATACTTTCTTGATTTCAAATTTAAGCCTCTTAAACGTTTTCGTGTTCCACCAACGTTTTAAAGTCAACGAAGGTTTTCATTTCACGTGATTACTTTCATTCCTTGTGGTTTCTCTAATCAAGAGTTTGATTCAAGGAGAGATTTTTGTCGATTTTGATCTACGTAATTCACGAGAAAATTCCAAAAAAAGTGAAAAACAATCAAAAGCAAAAAACTTGAAAAAACAAAAATACCCAAAAGAAACTTCTTTGCTTACCCCCCCCCCCCCCGCCAAAAAAAAAATTCTACGTTACGTTTATTCTAACTCGTTCGCAATCAAAACGTAATCGTAGACGTCGTCAACGAAGGGAAGGAACCCAAATTCCTAACAACGTTGAGAATCCTCCCAATCCCTCCAATTGTCGAACCCGTTGTAGAACAAGTAGTCATCATGGCTAATCGTCCTATGATTGAGTTGCTTCAAGTACCCACTGAGGGTTATGGAGAAGCGATAGTTATTCAGGATATCCTTGCGGAAAAATTCAAGATTAAGACGGGTTTGTTGACGATGCTTCAAGCTAACCAATTTCCTGGTCATGAGAAGGACAACCCGCATAATTACATTAAGAATTTCAACTGTCTTACCGCTACTAGCAAGTTTAGAGATGTGCCTCATGAGGCGATTAAGATGATGCTATTTCCGTATTCTTTAGAGGGAACCGCTAAAATTTGGTTAGAGAAAGACCCACCAAATTCTATTTTGACGTGGAAGGATCTCGTGTACAAATTTGAGAATCAATTTTTCCCTGCCTCTAAGACTACGCATTTGAAAAACGAAATTTCAAAGTTTTCACAAAAACCTAAAGAAAGTTTTTCAACGGCTTGGGATCATTTTAATGAAATGTTGCATGAATGTCCTCACCATGGTTTTTCCGAATTATATCAAGTTGATACGTTTTACAATGGGTTAAATGATCATGAACGAGATTATCTCAATGCCGCCGCAGGTGGTAATTTTTTGTGTGAAACAACCAATGAAGCTTTAACGATAATTGAGAGTAGGTCAAAGGTTTATAGCCCTCGTAACACGTCGAGTGTTACCACAACGTTCGTCTTCGTCGTCACCTATTTTTAATGAAAGACAAATTTAATCTCGTTTGGAAAACAATTTGTTCGATAAGTTTTCGTCTTTGTTAAGTGACTGGAAATCGAGATAGAATCCCACTCCCGCTACGGTTAAAGCGATTGAGAAATAGTGCATGTATTGTGTTGGGGCTCATGATTACTCTAAGTGCATTACCTCTAGTGGTAACACTTCGAGTGCCTTTGCGGCCACGGGAATTTACAACCAAAACGGTCAAGTTAGCCGCACTAATCCAACAATTCCACCGAGTTTTCAACCCAATCAAAACAATAACAATTATCGGAACAAAAATCAAGATGGTGGTTATAATGGAAATCAAAGTAATTATAACAAGGGAAATTATAACAATGGGAATCAAGGGAATAATAGTCAATTACAAAATCAAAACCTTAATCTTAAAATCCGAGTCTAGGTCTTCCAAATGTTTTTACAGAAGACCTTCCAAATGAATTTTTGAATTACTCAAAGGCAAATGATGTTACACCTAGGGAAATGGTTTGCATAAGAACCGTTTTGAAAAACGATTTTGCAAGTCAAATTAAGGGTCAAAACAACAAAATTGAGCTTAATATAACAAGACTTAAGCAAAATCAACAAAAAGATGGAACAAAGTCAACATAAACTTGAGCAAAAGTAACTTAGGATGGAACAAAATCAAGTTAAAGACCATGGATAACGAACTAAGTTTGAGAATAGGCTCATGTCTATTCTAGAAGCCAACATGTGTAAACCCTCTACTTCGGGTGGTCTTCCAAGTGATATCATCGCAAACCCGAAGGGAGAGATGAAAGCTATTACTATACGAAGTGGTAAGACTTTCAAAGAACCGATCTCTAAACCAAGTACTTCTATGGAGAAGGAAATAGAGAAAGAACCCGAGGTGATGGTCGAAAAGGAGCACGTTCCAATACCACGAAGTACCGCTCAAACCACACCTACGGTTGAATCTTTACCCATTTTGGAACCCGAGATTCCAAGGCATTTTCCCATGCCCACACCACCCTTACCTTACCCATCGAGACGTAACAAGGAGAAATTGGATGAGCGAAACAATCACCAAGTCTATCTTTTCATAAAGATGTTTCGTAAAACGTATTTTGACATAAGTTTAGTTGATGCTTTGTTATACATGCCTCGATTCGCCTCCACTTTTAAAAGTATGATGAACGATAAAGAGAAGCTTTTAAAGCTATCTAATTGTTATTTGGTTTTTCTTAACCGAATATCGTGTCCGTCATCTCTGATTCACCTATTGTTTCATCGTCGATTGCGGCAATGTCCACTGTTCCGTTTATTTATATTGTTTTATCAGGTAGCTGGTTTGAAGTAGGGGGTCCATCACAGGTTAGGGATCAGATGTTGGATGAGGATTTTTCCAATGTGAAGTCTTTTTTGGGGGTTCTTTGACTGAGGTCTATATCCCTTGTTGGTCCGTGACTAATGGTTCTATGCTGGACGATCCTGATGTTTGCCAGAGTTTGGTTGACCGAGTTACCCCTCCGGGGTTTCTTAATCAGTTGCGTGATATGGACTTGGAGTAATTATTTGTTGAATTTAATGTTGGGTATGCTCGTCAAGTGGGCCTAGGTTCTGAGCTGAGAACTCGTTTTGAGGGATGTTTGAGGGAGGTCCATGGGTCTCGGATCATGCCATTGCTCCTAAATTGATATTAGAAAAGATGCTGAAATTCAGGATTTAAGGGCTAGAGTTGCTTATCTTGAGAAGAAAAATGTTGTTGTTGCGCAGCTTCGTAGTCAAGTCTCTTCTCTAGAGCATGCCAAGGCTTCTTTGTCGGTCAGGGAAGCTAAAAACGAAGTTTTTGGAGGCTTGTTTAACTCTCTTACCAAGTCTGTCGATGGTCTTAAGGCTCGCATTTTGGAGCTTGAAGGTTTGTGTGGGGGGGTTAGTTGATCAGCTTTCAGGCAAAGAGTCTGTTGTGTCCAAGTTGAGCACTCTTCATTCCTTTCTTGATAAAGAGGTGTTACCCCGGTTTCTGACTACTGCTGCGGCCCAGTAATAGCTGGGTTTTACTCAGTTAAAAAAATTAAGTTCGTTGAATTATGTCTAATCGAATTGATTACTGGTTTAAGTGCGACTCAGTCTTCTTTTGGTGGAAAACAATTAGATTGATCGTTGTAGTAAAATTAAATGCAAAACTTTAAAGTAAACGGTGCAAGATTAAAATTTAAAAGTAAATTAATTAAATGACAAAAATTAAAGCTTGACGAAAAGTAAATTTGACAATGTAATAAAAATGTAAACTTGAAATTTAAAATAAAGAAAAACAATTAAAATAACATTAAAGAAAAATGGCAGGAAAAATAAATGCTTGAAAATAAAACAGGGAATAAACAAACCTAAGTCGGAACCCGAAATACTGTCACTATCCGGAATACCAAACTTACTCTGCTTATCCGGAATAAACCAAGCTGAAACTTATCCGGAATCCAAAATTTGACTCCTTATCCGGAATATCATAAACCACCACTATCCGGAATCCATTATCCTAACACTTATTCAGAATCTTGGTAATTCGAGTTATCCGGAATCCTTCCTTCCCCACTTATCCGGAATATGGACTTTCGAAGCCTTATTCGGAATCCCCTTCACTCCTTATCCGGAATGAGGGTTGCAGCTTATCCGGAATCAACGTCGAAGCCTTATCCGGAATACGCCTTTTTCTCCTTATCCGGAATGAAGATTTGTTGACCAATCCGGAATGTTGTTCAAGCTAGCTATCCGGAATCAATGTTTAGGATCTTATCCGGAATTCTCAATACGACCCCTTATCCGGAATTGGTTACTTAAGCTTATCCGAAATTCGGTGTAATCTCTTATTCGGAATTTAAGGGTTGGAGTGTTATACGGAATCCTAGGGTTTTAGAAAACCCGGATAACAATAAGATGCAAATAAGCTAAAAACCAAAATTAAGCTAAAAACAAATAAGCACTTAACCAAAAACTAACCAAATTGGTTTTAAGAAAAAGCAAATAAGCCAAATTTAAAAACTTTCAAAAACACTAAATAATAAAAAAATATTTAAAATCAACTTTTTATAAAATAACTTTTAAAAACACTTAATTAAAATCAAGAAAAACACATAATAAGCTATAAAATCAATAAGCTAACACAGTCAAAAACATAAAAACATAACAAATAATCAAATAAGCATGACAATAAACAAATAAGCATAAAGATTAAGCAAAACAAGAAAGGTAGAATGAGAGATTAATTAAAAACTTGATTAAAATGAAAGATTCAACAACACAAAATTAAACTTACTTGAAATTAAAGGCAAGAATTTAAGGTGCAAGACAAGAAAATTAAATGACAATTAAGTAAATGACATGAATTAAATGTGGAAAGACTAATGTGTCAAATTAGCTAACACCTCCTAATGTGTCATTACGAGGGTATTTATAGGGAGATTAGCAAGTGTTGATCTTTTCCTCCTTTTCTAGTCTTTTTGTCTTCTAAATTCTTCGACTTTTTTCGACTTTGTCTCGGGATTATTTGAACTCTTCTTATAATATCTTCATTTATTAGACTTGAGTTCTTCGACTTCATTAAACTTCCGTCTTTAGACTTTTTCTTCGATAAATCTTCATAATAGGCCTTGGACTTCCGTTCTTTTTGCACTCTTGATCTTTTGACTTTGTCTTTTGTCTTTTTCTTTGATAAAAGCCCGTGAAAGCCGTGTTTTCTTCCCTTTTCAATTTTTGATCCTAAATCACAACAAAAACACAAACCACGCATAATTCCGACATTTACGACATAAAATACACGTTTTGGCTTGGTTTTTATTATAATTAAGTGGTAAAAGGATAAGTGTTTTCACACTTATTAAATCCCCTACACTTGACCATTGCAATGTCCTCATGCAATGCATTAATTACAAAGCAAGTTTTACATTTTCCATCACAATCAATCCACATTGGCCTTTATTAAAGAGACAAAATATTTAAAGGAAGAAAACAAGTAAAAAGATCAAAAACTTACCTTAGGGTTTTGGAATGTCATGAATGATTATCACCCTCAAGTTTCACGTTCCCCAAACCAAACTTAAAAACGAGATCATTGTTATTATAAGTTAGCAAACTAACACGAATTCATGTGGGCCAATTATTCACTTAGACTCCCTTATTCCTAGGTGTATCTCTTATATTTTATTGTTGTCTTGAATGATCACGGGGATGCATTTTGACTTATTTCGATAGTTATTTAGGCTGAAAATAAAGTAGGACGATTTAATCAATAGTTAGCTAAAGGACAAAATCTTTTAAAACTGCTTCTCGAGAACTCATATAGTTCATATCTTGGCATAACTCGCTTCACGATTTGAGACCTTTATCGGACCGATATTTGGCAGCGACTTCATACTTCAAATCTTGAGAGACGTTCTTTGAAATTATGGTCTTCTCTTCATAATAGGAATTTCTTCACTTGAACTTTTTGAGAGATTCTTCATATTTGGACCACGACTTCTTCATTTTTCTCCAATCTTTATTTGGGACTTTGATATACAACGATCCGCCTCCTTTTAGGACTTGGATCTATTTATCCTCATACCTTGTTAGGGCGTTTTTGGATAGACTTCACCATGATCTTTACGGGAGTATTTGCTTTTTGTCGTGTGTCTCGATCCTTCATATTGATTTTTGATAAATGATTCTTCACATCACTTGGGATCTTTAGCAACAAAATGTAGCCCTCATGCCTTGTTAGGGCCTTTTCGGACTCGCCAATCTTCGCATCCCGCTTCAATAAGTTACGCCTTGGCTATGAAATCAAATTAATACCGAACAACTTTTAAACGATCTTGTGCTAGAAGCTAAGTAACTTTTCAAATCGTACAACCTTATTTATTGCAAATATATTTATTAACAAGCGATGGGAGAAAAAGCTTATAATCAACTCACATAAATTCATGAAAGAATACCAAACTTATAATTGACTCTATCATCTCTCGTTCTCCACTATTTAAAGTCTCAAGGAATGAGACTCGTGGATTCTTAGCCAATTAAATCAAAGTTTTGGGTTTTCAAGTCATCCATAGGATCTTGCAACTTCTTAGACTTTTTCAAGTTTAGAATTCGCATTTTAAAGTTCCCTTGATAAACGACTTTCTAAGATCAATTATAGGAACTTGTGAAAAGTTCTTGCTCTTAACCCGTAAGAGTTAAGACTTTCGCGTTTTAAACTTCCCTATATAAAAGCCTAGCAAAACTTGACTTAAACACGTTAAGGATACTAGCTAGAATAAACTTAGATAAGTAAACTCGGGTTGAGTCAAAAAATTCACAACGTTTAAAAATTAAAACCACTTTATTAAACTTTATTCTAGCAAAGAAAGAAAATAACTATAACAAAGGTAAATACTAATAGGCCAAAATAGATTAAAAAAAATTGAAAAATGTCGAAAAATCAATTTCCCGGTTAAAATGAGGACAAATACAAGGAAAAGCCCACTTAACTTCGATAGAAGTCCCCCTACACTTAATATAAACATTGTCCTCAATGTTTAAGCATGTGGAAGTAACCTCCCTTACACTTAGGACATTGTGCATGTTGTTTAAATCTTGCTAAGGAAGAGACAACTAAAGTGATTCCTATTTTAATATTGAAGAATATAAACTAGAGAATCAAAAGAGTTTAGGATAGAACCGGGAAGACGGGTACACGGAATCATAGGTCGTCAAAAGTCATCAAGAATGGATCTTTGAAAGATCGAATCCCTAATAAGAAAGAAAACAAATAACATACTATGGTATCCCCCTACACTTATTATAAAAGCAAAAGAAAAAGGATAGATACTCGGGTTGCCTCCCGAGAAGCGCTTGTTTTTGTTAACCGAGTCGTGAGCCTGACTCGACCTTGATTAGCATGGTAAAAATCATGAAGAACATCCACCGGGATCAAAGACATGGTTTTCATCCATCAAGTAGCACAAGCTTAAGGCGAACAAGGCAAGCCAAAGAAGAGTAGGCAAGGTTCCCTTAAGCAAAGATTGAGCACGGTGGTAGAAAGTAGGATGAAGTGCAAGCATATCTCCACAAGTTCCAAAAATCTTTCCTTTTATTTCATCAGATGGATACTGAGATGGCTTAAAAATTGCAATACCGGGATCGAACACCTTTTCCTTTAGGGGAAAATAACACTCAGGCTCAGTAGAATTTGAAGAAGATTTGCTCATAAATCGCACAATCTCATCCGATGAAGGTGGATAGAGAGGTGTCAAAACATAAGTACTGCGGATGTTGGTGTCTTCTGGTTTCTTCTCCTTTGAAACGGGTTTCTTAATATCCGAAGGAGGATAAAGACCAAAATTAAAGTCCAAAGGAGGAGAATCATTCTCATTTGGGAAGTAAGTGTTGAGAAAAGTAGCAAAATCATCCTCAAATGAGTAGTCATTCAAAGGATCAAGTATTGTTGGTGGATGATCTTCATTAAAAGTAGGTGCAAGGTCATCATGTGAAGAATCACTCGAAAGAGTATCGACATCATCAAAGTCATCATAAGTTAGCATGTCTTTATACTCAGAAGAAAAATCATCAGAATCATCCATATCCGAACTAAAATCATCATCATAGTCATCATAGATCGGTGGAGACTCATGAATTGGTGGGGGATCTAAATTAGAGAGAGAATCATCCACATCATCTTGGAAAAGTGGATTATCATAGCAAGAATCGAAAAGAGGATTGTTGTAGATGACAAAATCATCAAGCACATTAATCATATTCGCTGATTTTCTTCCATTGGGTTTGGTTGTGATCTTCCCCATTTTAAAAACTTGTGCATCATTCCTGATCCTTAAGATTAATTCACCTTCGGCAACATCGACTAGAGCTTTTCCGGTTCTTAAAAATGGCCGACCAAGTATTAACGGAATACGATGATCCATTTGATAATCAACAACAACAAAATCGACTGGAAAAGTGAAGGTGCCAACTTTAACAAACACATCTTCGGCAATACCAACAGGGTAAGCGAGAGTTCGATTTGCTAGCTCAAGAGTCATCTTTGTTGGTGTAAGGTCAGGTAATGATAACTTTTTCCAAACACTTAAAGGCATCAGATTTATACTTGCCCCGAGATCAGCTAAAGCAGTAAATTCTTCGGTTTGGTTAAAAGTACATGGTAGCACAAATCGACTGGGATCTCCAAGTTTCTCCGGAAGTTCTTTAAGAAGGACAGCAGAACAGTTTTCATTCAATCGAGTATTAACAAACTCGGCCATCTTCTCATTCTTATTAAGCAATTCCTTAAACATCTTAACAAATTTAGGCATTTGGGATAGAGCTTCAACAAGGCTAAAGGTGATGGTCAGTCCCGAAATCTTCTTCAAAAAGTTTGACACTTGAATATCATCCTTGGTGAGCAATTGGCACTTGTCTAAGCGAGAAGGATAAAGGATATTTTGTTTCGTTGGTGTAGGTGCAACAGGTAAAGGTTGAGATGTTGAAGGTTTAAAGGTGGAAGGTGGGGTTTGTGAAGGGTGTTTCTTGGGAACTACTTCAGTAAGAGGTGGAGACGGTAATGGAGAACTAATACTAGGCGTGGGAGCAGGAGGGATAAATGCTGGTTAAAGAAGGTGTAGATGGAGTAACTAGGGGAGGGATAGATGGTCCTACTAAGGTTGCTTCACTGCGTGTAGTAATAACACTCACATTCGCTCTCGGGTTGGTGACGGTATTTAAAGGAAGAGAGCCCGAAGTAGAGGGTTGAGTACTTGGAAAGAAACTAGCCATCATATTCTTCAAATCATTCGTTTGATTGCTAAAAGAGGTTTGCATATCATGTCGAAGCTCGGTTCTAATATCAATTCGTTGCTTAGTGATATCTGCTTTCAAGTTGATGATTTGGCTTTGTAGATTCTTAACTAGCTCTCCTTGGGTCCTCATGAAAGCTTCAACATCATGATTAATGGGTGGTGCTTGTTGAGCGGGTGGGTGATAAGGATTAGAAGCTCAAGGTGGGTTTGGGTTGCTTCTATTGTAGTTGTTGGGGTTGTGGTTTTGAGGAGAAAAACCGGGTGAAAGAAAGTTGTTAGAACGGTAACTTAGCAAGTTACGATCACCTTGAGATCGGGCTTGATAGCTTTCCGTTGAATAGTTACCATGAGCCGCATACACGTTTTCCGGATTGTCATGAGTAGAAGGACAATCAGTGTATGATTGAGGACCGCCGCAGTTCTCACAAGAAAGTGCTACAGCTTTAACTTGTTGTTGTTGATTTGTAGCCAAGAGTTGCATGTTTTTGCTCATTTCGACCATTGCGCGGGACAATTCGGTGATATCAGGGTTTGAAGAAGTAGAAGAAACATTGACTCTCGGGTTATTCCTTGAAGATGCGGATGAATCCCAATTTTTGTGATGAGTAGTCATGTTCTCGATAAGCTCTCTACACTCCTCAGGTCTTCTTTTCATAAATGTGCCACCGGCGGCTGCATTAATCGTATCACGAGCACGAAAAGTTAAACCGTTGTAGAAAGTATCAATTAAGGTGACGGGGGCATGTTGTGGTTTGGACATCGATCGATCAAAACATTATATCGTTCCCAAGCATCAAAAAGTGATTCATCAGGTTCTTATGTAAGTCCACTAATTTGATTTCGAAGGCTCGTGACCATGGATGGTGGAAAGTAGCGCGACAAAAAGCGTTGAGTCATCTCATTCCAAGTATGAATTGAATTCTTCGGAAGACGATCAAACCATTTTTCGGCATGGTGGGATAAGGTGTGTGGAAATAGGTGAAGGCGAAGAAAATCCATAGTAACACCGGTAAACTTCATGCTTTGAGTAACGGTAATGAATTTGTCGAGGTGTTTGTTGGCATCATCATCCGGTAATCCGCGAAATGGACAAGTATTTTTAACTTGTTGGATCATGTGATGTTTCAACGAAAACTCTGGAGCCGTGATTTTCATCGGCGCAATCGGTCCTCCTCGTCCATTCATCGTAGGTTGACATAGCTCCTCCAACGTTCGAAGGTCGGGTGGGGGAACATTGTTGTTTTTATTCATGTTGGGGTGAGGTGGGTTATTGTTGTTGTGCACACCAACCATATCTAAATCTTCAAGAGTCTCGGGTTCAGAATAAGACGAAGATCTAGTACGCATACACCTGCAAAAGAAAAA
Source organism: Glebionis coronaria (assembly GCA_025667525.1). Taxonomy (NCBI): domain Eukaryota; kingdom Viridiplantae; phylum Streptophyta; class Magnoliopsida; order Asterales; family Asteraceae; genus Glebionis; species Glebionis coronaria. Next base: position 778,688 of record JANFOE010000944.1, on the reverse strand, counting down.
GATAACAAAGAAATAGAGGAAATATATTTACTGTAAAAATAAAATCTTTTTGGTGTAAAACTTTTGAAAAATAATTACTTTTTATGAGTTTTTTAATGTTTTTGGATTTTTGAAAAATTTTGATTTTTAGGATTTTTGAAAATTTTTGACACAAAAAATAACGTTCACGAGTGAACGGATCCCAAAATCCAACGCGTTTCTCACAGAAAACCGTTAATCTTCACGGAAAGAGCCGGCAGCGGCGCCATTTAATACCTGGGTTTTACTCAGTTAAAAAAAATTAAATTCGTTGAATTATGTCTAATCGAATTGATTACTGGTTTAAGTGCGACTCAGTCGTCTTTTGATGGAAAACAAATAGATTGGTAGTTGTAGTAAAATTAAATGCAAAACTTTAAAGTAAATGGTGCAAGATTAAAATTTTAAAAGTAAATTAATTAATTGACAAAAATTAAAGCTCGACGAAAAGTAAATTTGACAATGTAATAAAAATGTAAACTTGAAATTTAAAATAAAGAAAAACAATTAAAATAACACTAAATAAAAATGGCGGGAAAAATAAATGCTTAAAAATAAAACAGGGAATAAACAAACCTAAGTCGGAATCCGAAATACTGTCACTATACGGAATACCAAACTTACTCTGCTTATCCGGAATAAACCAAGCTGAAACTTATCCGTAATCCAAAATTTGACTCCTTATCCGAAATATCATAAACCACCACTATCCGGAATCCACTATCCTAACACTTATCCAGAATCTCGGTAATTCGAGTTATCCAGAATCCTTCCTTCCCCACTTATCCGGAATATGGACTTTCGAAGCCTTATTTGGAATCCCCTTCGCTCCTTATCCGGAATGAGGGTTTCATCTTATCCGGAATCAACGTCGAAGCCTTATCCGGAATACGCCTTTTTCTCCTTATCCGGAATGAATATTTGTTGACCAATCTGGAATGTTGTTCAAGCTAGCTATCTGGAATCAATGTTCAGGATCTTATCCGGAATTCTCAATACGACCCCTTATCCGGAATTGGTTACTTAAGCTTATCCGGAATTCGGTGTGATCTCTTATTCGGAATTTAAGGGTTGGAGTGTTATACGGAATCCTAGGGTTTTAGAAAACCCGGATAACAATAAGATGCAAATAAGCTAAAAACCAAAATTAAGCTAAAAACAAATAAGCAGTTAACCAAAAACTAAACCAAATTGATTTTAAGAAAAAGCAAATAAGCCAATTTTAAAACTTTCAAAAACACTAGATAATAAAAAATATTTAAAATCACCTTTGTATAAAATAACTTTTAAAAACACTTAACTAAAATCAAGAAAAACACACAATAAGCTATAAAATCAATAAGATAACAAAATCAAAAACATAAAAACATAACAAATAATCAAATAAGCATGACAATAAACAAATAAGCATAAAGATTAAGAAAAACAAGAAAGGTAGAATGAGAGATTAATTAAAAACTTGATTAAAATTAAAGATTCAACAACACAAAATTAAATTTACTTGAAATTAAAGGCAAGAATTTAAGGTGCAAGACAAGAAAATTAAATAACAATTAAGTAAATGACATGAATTAAATGTGGAAAGACTAATGTGTCAAATTAGCTAACACCTCCTAATTAGCAAGTGTTGATCTTTTCCTCCTTTTCTCGTCTTTTCGTTTTCTAAATTCTTCGACTTTTTTCGACTTTGTCTCTGGATTATTTGAACTCGTCTTATAATTTCTTCATTTATTAGACTTGAGTTCTTCGACTTCATTAAACTTCCGTCTTTAGACTTTTTCTTCGATAAATCTTCATAATAGGCCTTGGACTTCCGTTCTTTTTGCACTCTTGATCTTTTGACTTCGTCTTTTGTCTTTTTCTTCGATAAAAGCCCGTGAAAGCCGTGTTTTCTTCCCTTTTCACTTTGTGATCCTAAATCACAACAAAAACACAAACCACGCATAATTCCGACATTTACGACATAAAATACATGTTTTGGCTTGGTTTTTATTATAATTAAGTGGTAAAAGGATAAGTGTTTTCACACTTATTACCCAGCGATGAATCGTAGATACTGGTCTCCGTTTGGTTGTAGAGTTGTGTCACAAGTCTCATGTTAATAGAAAATGTGCCTAGAATTTAGGTATTTAGAGGGGTTTGGAGATTGGTATAGACCATGGTTAGGAGGGAAGGTCGTTGGCTCAAGTAGTTGCTTTTGATCCAGAGGCTGAGTTGAAGTTTACAAATTTAGTGCATGTGATGAGACTGCTTTTATACATAGTCTCATCGTCCAAAAAAGGGCTTTAAATGCATTATATATCATCAAAATACCAAAATATATGCTTGTATTTGTTGCTTGTGTAATTTAGGTACGAATATTGAGAAAATGACAAAAGATCACAAGAATCATGCAAAAACGAACACGAGAAACGAAGCCGCACATTGAACCAAGCCCTAATGAAGATTTTCCAAAGAAAAACCTTGAATATTTGAAGATTTATGAAGAAGGGTCCTCCAATATTGAATAATTGACACTTTATACCCTTGTATCCTCATAATTACAAGATTGGTCCCTAAAGTTTGTCAAAATTGCAAAAGGGCCCTCCACTTTGAAGAATTGGCAATTTTAGTCCCTCAACAAAACTAAAATGTCAATATTTATCCTTCTCAAAGTCAAACATACCATGAAGAACTCCAAGTTACAAGAATTACAAATTTGGTCCCTTGAAAATATCAAAATTACCAAAAGGACCCTTGACTTTAAAGACTTGGCAAAAATGGTCCCTCATTAATCATGATTTGGCAATTTCAGTCGTCCAAAATGTCAATCATGCAAGTTAAGACCATTATCCTTGAAGAAAATACCAAATCTGTCCTTCAAGAATCAAGAATTGGCAAGAAATACCCCTTAAAATACTTTGTAAAACTTTTTGGGGGAAAAGTGTGAAAAGAGAAACTTCATTTACAAAGGAAAACGGATTTGGGTGTATTATTTACAAAGTGAAAGAAGAATAGAAGACTGGGGGTAAAGCTGGCAGATAACATAAGTTACATAGACCAGTGTCATGGTGACACGTGCCCCACTCAACCAAAATAACCAATGGGAGCTCTCCCTTGCTCCACATCAGCAATCCACCCACACCCGTTATTTAACTAACTTAATTAGTTAATTAAATTACGCGGTTAACATGTTTTTGAAATCCTAAACAGATTAAACAACTCAACTATTCACCAAGAACACGATTTGAGGTTTTGTTAATTACCAAAAATTAAACCCCAAGATTGTGCAGATTAGTGATTAAGGTGACCTTAATCACATCCCAACTCTCAAAAGGTCTGCCACATCACCACCCAGCTCACAAGATTCCCCTGTTTTCACATTTGGACAAGAAGACAAGAATGAGCCAGTGATCCAACCATCCTCATTCCAGCTTATATTTTAAGCTTGATATACACCCTTTGATCAACTTTTCACCTTGCCAACTCATGCTACAAGCCAAATTCAGTCACATGATCTTCACGATATTCAAACAAGACAAGGGAATTTTGGGACTTCTACAGCAATTAGGGTTACGTTTTTTAGCCTTTCACTAGTTCATTGTAGCCTATATAAGGCATAGGACTCATTACATTTCAGTTTTCTCTTGAATTTTCCTTGGTTCACAAATCTGTAAATCTCATATTCATATTAATGAAATATGTTTGAATTTGGTGAAGAAAACTCAAGTGCCACTCTTAATATCTGTTTATTGTTGTTAACGTTTACTAGTTCTTGAATCTTAAACCTGTTTTCAAAAGGAGTGTGCAAAAATTTGCACATTTTCCACTTTTTCTTGATATTTTGCTAAGTCTAGTTCAAACCTCGGAATTCTTGGGCTATAAGGCTGCTCACAGCATCCTGATATTGAGTTATCAAGGTGTGGTGAAGCTTATAACTTAATGGATAATCAAGTGTGGGGAACTAAGGATGCATTAATCAAGAATTTTTCATTTTTCTGATTTTAATATTGTGCTTCTAACTTTGTTGATTCTTAGCAGGATTGTTTGTGGAAGCTTGTACTTGTTCTTGCTAGTACATAAGCTCAACATTCGTGGGTGTGGATGTACATCCATGAGGTTTGCATCCTTAATCTCAAAATCTGAATAAATTTGGATTTTTGGTGATATTTGTGTGCTACTTATGTTCTTGTTGATTTTATGGTCTAATCTTTCTTAAATCTGCTTAATATATCTGTTATTGTGCTTATTTGGGCTTGGGTGGTCTTGAAATACACTTTTGATTTAAAAAATTTGGTTTTGCAAAAGTTAAAAGGGTGTTTGGGATTACCTGTTTGAGATCATAAGTGGTTATTGTGTTTGTAGAAAGTGTTATTTGTGCTTTGTATCTGTTATTGACTTGTTTGAGTGCTATTTGCTGCAAGTTTCAACATTGAAACACCAAATCAAAGATTGTGCTATAACTACTTGAGTTTGACTGTTTTTGACCTAAAATTTTGGGAATACTTAGAGTATATGCATGTTTAGGGATATAAGCTGTTAAATCAAAGTTATCATAACATATCTTAGAGATTTGGGTGTTTTAATTTGGCTTGGTGGTCAATTGCATCAACAAGTGTTCTTAACTGCATGTTTAGTGTTCATCAGTAACTTTAAGTGCTTGAATCTTGCTCAATACTTTGAATCAGTGCATGAAACCTGTTTAGACTTGCTTATTTAAGTTTATTATTGATTTTGTATGCATTTGGTTAAGTTTGGCTGGCTGAATTGTGCTAAAAGTGCTTATTGAACCATAACTGCTTATTTGGCTGTTGTTGATTGTGATTTATTTGTTGTATTTGACTCCTCTTGATCCACTGATCATTTGGGTGCCTTTGTGTAACTTGAATCTCCAAAAAAGTCACTAAAGACAAAAAAGTCAAGAAGTCAAGTAGTGGAAAAAGTTTCCGCTGCTCAACACCCAAAACTAGCCCCTGCTAGTGTTAATTTGCTTTCAGCTTATTAATAAGCCATTTTGGCTTATCCAGACCTGCAACAACTTATTTTTGTGATAGATCTTAATTATTTGACCCATTTGATTGAACTGGAGCTTATTTGACTTTGACTTTGACTTTTTGCTAGAAAACCAACTTATTTGACTTTTTCATAAGTGCTTATTTGCTTATTTTAGCTTATTGAGTGAACTTATTTGAAAACGTTTTGTTTTTTAAGCTTATTTAAGTCATTTAGAAGCTTTAGAAACTTGAATCAGCTCTTGGGATAGCCTAGAACTCGAAAACGACTATTTTGTCGTTTTGTATAGATTGCTTTTTGCATTTTCAGGCTTATTCCTTTGGCTTATTTCAAATTTCTTTTTACAGAAGTCTTAAGCAACTCAAAAGAAGCTTGTGTGTCTAATTTGAGCTTATGGCATCAGTTATAGCTTAATGGGCCAAAAAGCCCATTAAGAATAAGCTGTTTGGTATAAGTCAGCTTATTTCACATTTTCAGCTTTTGGGTCTTTGAAAAGTTGTGTTTAAAATCAAATTTTGAGTCAGATAGGAGTTTTTGGGCTTAATTGGACAACATTTTTCTTATTGGGTTTTAATAAGCCCATTAAGGTGACTGTTTGGACTTTTGGCCCATTTGGAGGCCCATTAGGGGTATTTTTGTATTTTCAACTTCATTTTCTGTTTATTTAGGTTAATTTAAGCTAGTTTGCAAGTTTTTTGAATTTTTTTATAAATTTTGGATTTTTAATATTATTTTATTATTATTTTTTTATTAAAAATTATAATTTAGATTTTTCAAGTTTTTATATTTTTCTTAGGTTAAATACATTAAGTTAGGAATTTTACAACTTTTATAATATTTTTATTGTCCTTAGATTAATTTTTATAATTATTTTAAGTTTTAATAGTTTTTAATTGTTTTTAAATAGTTTTAATTAATTTTAAAATTTTCAAAAATAGTTTTAAATTAAGTTAGGTCATTTTAGAGGTTTACAAAGTGATAAAACTCATTTTGGGTTTTTTGTTAATTAAATTGATTTTTAGGGCTTTAATTAGCATTAAAAAATCATTATTTAATTAAATAAAAGATTTGAGTGATTTTTGATCTTTTGTAAACTCTAATTACATTATTTAGGATTTATTGCAATTTTCTAGGAATTTTTAGGGTAAATTTTTAATTTTGGTACTTTTTATGGTTTTACGTGTACGACATTTTCGTCTTAGTGTAATCCGTCATCGTAACCGTCATTCTCTTCTTACCTCATTTCTATTTTCTTTGCTCATAATCATATATTCACATAATTAATCAATTCTTAACACACACACCAAGCCTTTTTGAGAACGATCCCCACTTTGGGTCATAACTCGTGTTTTTCCTAAATCACTTGTTAATACTTTCCACTATTTTACTTCCTTTTCCTAAAGGTGTGTAAAAACACTACATCAATTTTGGCGCCGCTGCCGGGGAGGCGTGTTGTGTTGTGATTTGGCAATTGTTGTTTTTATATATATCCATAATATCTATTGTATTAGTAGCACTCTACTAATACGTATTATCGGTTTTTCGTTTTTTGTGTGAATACTATTACTATATTGTATACGTAGAACAATAAATTCACAAGTACTCCAAAAGTGTGAAAATACAACCTTGACTTGGGAGGTCATTACCCAATCATTGTATTCGAATCTCAAACAAGAAAGAAAGGCAAAAATAGATAAATACTTTCGTGAAGCTCGATTTTGAAAAATACAAACTATAAGGTGGGTATAAGGCGGGTATTATAAAATATACCCTAAGGAAAAAGGCTCTTAAGTGCTTCGCGCCGCCTCGTTTCCCCGCTTGCTTGTGAGTATTTGATTTTGAGAGCTAATCGAGGGTTTTGCCGCCCAAAGTATTATTAAGTATCATATATACTTTCTTGGTTTCATTTGATTAAACCCTCTTGAACGTTTTGGTGTTCCACCAACGTTCTAAAGTCATCGAAGGCGTTCACTTCACGTGATCGTTTTCATTCCTTGAGGCTTCTTTAATCAAGAGATTTGATTAAGGAGGAGATTTTTAGATTTTGGTCTACTTAATACAATCACAAAAATCCAAAAAAGTAAAAACAATCAAAAACCACAAAAAAATTGGAAAAATACAAAACACCAAAAAGAATCTTCTTTGCTCACCCCCACGTTGTACGAAAAACCGAAAGGAGTCAACACCTACTCCTAATCTTTCTAGTGAGGAGTCTCCTATTGACGAACACATTGTAAGAGAAGAACCAACCATGGTGAATCGAACTATGATGGAGTTACTTCAAGCACCCACCGAGGGTTATGGAGAGGCTATTGTGATTCCCGCTATCCTTGCGGATAAATTTGAAGTGAAAACGGGTTTGTTGTCGATGATCCAAAACAACAAATTCCGTGGTGATGAGAAGGACAACCTGCACAACCATATCCGCCAATTCAATCGTCTTACCGCCACTTGCAAGTTTAAGGATGTTTCTAATGACTCGATTAAGATGATGCTTTTTCCGTATTCCTTAGCGGGGCCCGCGAAAATTTGGTTAGAGAAAGAGCCACCCAATTCTATATTTACGTGGAAGGATCTCGTTTCAAAGTTTTTGAACCAATTTTTTCCGCCCTCTAAGACTACGCATTTGAAAAACGAGATTTCAAAATTTTCACAAGAGTTTAATGAAAGTTTTTCAACGGCTTGGAATAGGTTTAAGGAAATGTTACATGAGTGTCCTCATCACGGTTTTTCCGACTTGCATCAAATTGACACGATTTACAATGGACTTAATGATCATGAAAGGGATTATCTTAATGCCGCCGCAGGTGGTAATTTTTTGTGTAAAACGGTTGAGGAAGCTTTGGTGATAATTGAGAATAGATCTAAGGTGTATAGTCCTCGTAGCACGTCTAGTGTTCGTAAGGCTTCGTCTTCGGCTTCACCTTCTTTGTCTACTACCATCGATGCTTGCCAAATTGAGGCAAACTTGGAAAACAAAATCTTTGATAAGCTTAAAGGTCTTCTAATTGAGTTCAAAGTTGGAGAACCAAGTGATCTCGCTACGGCTAAAGTGGTTGAGGTTTCATGCATGTATTGTGGTGGAGGTCATGATTTCTCCGAGTGCATTACCAACGGTGGTAACACTTCGAGTGCCTACGTGGCCACGGGAACTTACAACCAAAACAGTCAAGTTACCCGCTCTAATCAATTGACTCCACCGGGTTTTGGTTCAAATCAAAATGCTAACAACAACTATCGAAACAATCAAGTTGGTTTCAAAAACAATTACAACAAGGGAAACTATGGTAATCAAGGGGCTAATAATCAAGTTTCAAACTAAAATCAAAATGATTTTCAAAACAACAACAAAGGTCTGCAAACTTTGAAAGATCTTCCAAATGAATTTTTTGAATACGCTAATGGGAACGATGCTAGGTTTGACAACATTCAAAGAGAAATCATTAGCCTAAGATCCGAGTTTAAGAACGACTTGAAGAAAGAGTTGAAAAATGAGTTAGCAAATGAGCTTAAAATCCATACAAACAAGATGGAAGGAAATGTAACAAGGTTATAACAAAACCAACAAAAAATGGAACAAGGGCAACATGAAATTAAGCAAGAAATAATTAAAGGCGAGAAGAGGAAATCCATGTTTGAAGATAAAATTTCATCTATGTTTGAGGCAATTATGTGCAAACCGTCTTCGAGTAGTCTTCCTAGTAACACCGTATCAAACCCTAAGGGTGTGATGAAAGTGATTACCACACGTAGTGGTAAGACACTTACGGAACCGACTCCTCAACCAATTGCTCCTACGGAGGATGAAATTGAGGAAGAACCCGAGGTGGTGGTCGAAAAGGAGCATGTCCAAATCCCACGAAGTACCGCTCATGCCACACCTACGGTTAACCCATTACCAACATTGGAACCCGAGATTCCAAAGGATATGCCTATGCCTCAACCCACACCACCTTTGCCCTATCCATTGAGACTTAGGAAGGAGAAACATCAAGAGCGCGACAATTACCAATTTGAGCTTTTTATGAAAATGTTTCGTGATTTGCACTTTAATGTGAGTTTCGGCGATGCTTTGGTCATGATGCCTCAATTTGCCGCTAACTTTAAGAATATGTTGAACAACAAGGAGAAATTGCATCAATTGTCTCGTTGTTCATCGGTTTATCTTCATCGCATACCTCAAAAAGTCGGTGATCCCGGTAAATGTTTGATCCCTTGTGCAATCCAAGATATGGAAGAATGTTATGCCTTGGCCGACCTTGGTGCTAGCATTAACTTGATGCCACTTGCAATCTTCAAGTCGCTCAATCTTCCTAATCTTACTCCTTAACTAACGTCTATCGAGTTGGCTGACCATTCCACGATTCCCGCATGTGGATTGGCGGGAGACATTTTTGTGAAAGTGGGAAAGTTCTATTATCCGGTAGACTTTATCGTTGTCAATATTCCCACGGATCCTCAAGTTCCTCGCATTTTAGGTCGTTCATTTTTAGATACGTCTATGGCTTTGATCGATGTTCATACTAGAAAGATCACCTTACGTTTCAACGACGAGGAACTTGTTATAAACGCAACTCAAAACTCTCAAATTTCTCATGTTTATTTCGTTGCAACCATAAACCTCGTCGATATGATCGACGTTGTTTGCGAGAAATTTTCACAAGAAGTTCTAGGTTTTGGTGATGATGAAAATAGTGTCAATCCCACTATGTTAGATCCCATTCTTGATAACTCGACACCAACCTTCACTCCATTTGAAGGTGGTGGTTTTACGTTGGAAGAATTCGATGTTCCACGTACTTGTAACAAAGACCTCGACAACAATGAGGACTTCTCGATTATCAAGGATTTTCTTAACGATTTCCAATTTCCTCCACCCGAGGAGGTTATGAGTATCGAGCCCAAATCTTCAATTGAGGAACCACCTATCCTCGAGTTGAAAGATTTACCTCCTCATCTCTAATATGTCTTTTTGGAGGAGGGCGACAAGTTGCCGGTTATTATTGTGAAAGAACTTTCGGATGATGAAAAAACCGCGCTTGTCGATGTTCTAAAAGATCACAAAGGGGCAATTACGTGGAAGTTATCCGACATTAAGGGAATTAATCCCAAATTTTGAACCCACAAAATCTTAATGGAGGAGGACTACAAGCCCGCAATCTAATGTCAAAGGAGGGTGAACCCCAAAATTCACGACGTCATCAAAAAGGAAGTTCTTAAACTCCTTGACGCGGGAATGATTTACCCTATTTTCGATAGCCCATGGGTGAGTCCTATTCATTGTGTCCTTAAGAAGGGAGGAATGACCGTTGTGCCAAACGATGCCAACGAGTTAATTCCCACTAGACTCGTGACCGGATGGAGAGTGTGCATTGACTATCGTAAGTTGAATGAAGCCACTCGTAAAGACCATTTTCCCTTGCCCTTCATGGACCAAATGTTGGAGCGTCTTGCGGGGAACGATTTCTATTGCTTTTTAGATGGTTTTTCCGGTTACTTCCAAATCCCCATCGATCCTCGTGATCAAGAAAAAACTACGTTTACGTGTCCATATGGAACGTTTGCCTATCATAGAATGCCATTTGGACTTTGCAATGCACCGGGAACCTTTCAAAGGTGCATGATGGCTATTTTTCATGATATGATCGAGAAGACGATGGAAGTCTTCATAGATGACTTTTCCGTGTTTGGTAGTTCGTTCACTTCGTGATTTTCGAATCTTGAGAGAATGTTGAAGCGTTGTGAGGAAACCAACCTTGTGCTTAATTGGGAAAAATGTAATTTTATGGTTAAAAGTGGAATCGTCTTAGGGCACAAGGTCTCGAAAGCGGGGATTGAGGTAGATCAAGCTAAGGTAGACGTCATCGCCAAATTACCTCATCCCAAAACCGTTAAGGGAGTTAGGAGTTTCCTTGGCCACGCGGGCTTTTATCGTCGATTCATCTAGGATTTCTCAAAGATCTCTCGGCCTATTACACATCTTCTTGAAAAAGAGGCACGTTTTGTCTTTGATGAAGATTGTGTACGAGCCTTTGAAATCCTTAAGAGGAAACTTACTGAAGCTCGCATTCTTGTTGCTCCCAATTGGAACCTCCCCTTTGAGCTCATGTGTGATGCTAGTGACTACGCTATTGGGGCCGTATTGGGGCAACGTCATGAAAAGCACTTCTTGCCTATTAACTATGCTAGCAAGACGATGACCGAGGCTCAACTAAAATACACTACAACGGAGAAGGAGTTCCTTGCCGTGGTGTATGCATTTGAGAAATTTCGACCTTATCTCGTCTTGACGAAATGCATAGTGTATACGGATCATTCGGCTATCAAGTATCTTATGGCTAAACAAGATGCTAAGCCAAGATTACTTCGTTGGATTCTCCTCCTTCAAGAATTTGATCACAAAATTGTTGACAAAAAAGGAGCCGAGAATCTAGCGGCCGATCATCTTTCTTGTTTGGAAGATCCTCACCAAAGTGTTTACGAGCCAAGTAAATCACCGAGACATTTCCGCTCGAGACACTTGGTGTAGTGAATTCTAAGCTTGATTCTTCCACCCCATGGTTTGCGGACATCACAAATTACCATGCGGGCAACTTCATCGTTAAGGGTATGACGACTCAAGAAAAACGAAAATTATTTCGTGACGTCAAGTTCTACTTTTGGAACGACCCTTACTTATTTCGAACTTGTGCGGATCAAATAATCCGACGTTGTGTCTTTGGTACCGAAGCTTCTAATATCCTTAGAGCTTGTCACGAGGGACCCACGGGTGGTCAGCATGGTGCTAATCTCATGGCTAAGAAGGTCTTTGATGCCGGTTTCTTTTGGCCTACTATTTACCGAGATGCACATGAGCTTGTGAAGTCGTGTGATTCATGCCAACGACAAGGAAAAGCCTCACAAAAAGATGAAATGCCACAAAACATCATTCAAGTGTGTGAGATCTTTGACGTTTGGGGCATTGACTTTATGGGGTCGTTCCCATCATCTCGTGGTAATAAGTACATCCTTGTCGCGGTCGACTACCTATCTAAGTGGGTGGAGGCTAAGACTTTGCCCACTAATGATGCTCGTGTGGTAGTCAAGTTTTTGAAAAGCTTGTTTTCTCGGTTTGGAACCCCTCGTGCGATCATAAGCGATCGTGGAACCCATTTTTGTAACGACCATCTCGAAAGGGTCCTAAGGAAATATGGGGTTACACATCGGCTTTCTACGGCTTATCACCCACAAACGAGTGGGCAAGTCGAGGTTTCAAACCGAGCTTTGAAGAGGATCTTGGAGAGATCCATTGGGGAAAACCGACAATCTTGGTCGGATAAGTTGGACGATGCTTTATGGGCTTTTAGGACCGCTCATAAGACACCCATTGGGTGCACTCCTTATAAGCTTGTGTATGGGAAAAATTTTCACTTGCCAATTGAATTGGAACACAAGGCTTATTGGGCTCTAAAGCATTGTAATGATGATATGGAGACCACGGAAAAACACCAGAAAATGCAATTAAATGAATTGGATGAATTAAGGGATATTGCTTATGAAAATTCATTGATTTATAAAGAAAAGACTAAAAAGTTGCATGATTCTAAAATTAAAAACCGGGTTTTTTTAACATTGGGGATCAAGTTTTGCTTTTTAATTCTCGTTTGAAAATATTTTTTGGTAAGTTGAAATCCCGTTGGTCCGGTCCATTCACCGTGACTCAAGTTTTTCCATATGGGACCATCGAGCTAGCTCAAAATGATGGCCCTAATTTCAAGGTGAATGGACATAGGTTGAAGCACTACTTTGGCGGGGAAGTTCCATCCATGAATTACCTCGACCAAATCACCTTCCCCAATGATTATTAATATGAGGGGATCGAGTCGAGCTCATGAATCGGTAATCAAAAACGAGGTGCCTCGTGGGGGAGTCCCATGCTTATCCTATGTACATATTATCGCTTTCTAATGTAGTAACGTGAGGGGATTTGTGCCCTTCCAACCTTTGTTCCGTGGTTTTTTGTGAATTGTGGATTTTAGATGATCATGATCTTCACGATTGGAGCCTCTCGTGTTCGTTTTATGGGAGCACTCGATCGTTTTCTTTGAAGACTTTCTCAATATCCATGATATATCCTTTTGATGTTCTAACCTTAGGTTTATAGCACACTTCATAAACGGCTTTAAATTTAATGGTTACGCCCTTTCCATGCTAGATTAGGCATTCGACTACGTCTCTAGTATGGGGGTGTTTGCACCCCTAGACTCGAAACATTGAGGACAATGTTTAACTTTAGTATGGGGGTGAATAGATAATTGCCTTGCCAAACCTTCACGCTTTCTAAAGTTTATCTTTTTGTTTATCGTTTTGTTGCAAAATAAGGCTAAAAACGGCCAAATTTAAAAAAATTTCTCATGTTTTATAAGTGTTTGAAGACACGAATGTAGGTTTTCCGATGGCGAGAATAAGAGTAATTTTTGACTCGACCGTGTGTGTTGAGCACTTTGCTTTGATTCCTTAACTTCACATTAGGCTAAGTCTCTTAAATGAGGACGAGAAATGATAGGTTTAATTATAACTTACTATGCTAAACGTAGAGTACTCGTATTCTTTCAAAAACTCATGTGTTATCGTTGTTTTCTTATTCTCCCTTCGCTTGTAGATATTTGTTTGCTTAATAAATATTGACTTAGCGGTTTAGTCTTGATTGTTGGGTTTCTAGTCTTTTCTAGTAGCTTCCGTGTAATTAAATTGGGAAGACATTAAGGTATCGCCAGCGTCACGGTTTTGAAGTATTGGCACCCGAATAATCAAAAGCTTCACCCAATAATAAGACTTCAAGTTCTCACCTAAATCAAGCAAACAATTTGAAGCCCACAAGGCCGAAATATCTATGCAAAATTTAAAGTGAATCAAGCCTTAATCTTTGAAGCTTTAAAGATCCAAAATTCGCCTTAGCGTGAGGCTATACGTCTTTGGCTAATAAAACTACCGATGAGGTGGATAATAAAAGGCAAGGCAAGACCAAAGTGATAATAAAAGCTTCATGGCGAAGTTGAATAAAAGATGGAGGTAAACCAATGATAATAAGGCCCTTCCGTTAGGGGGCATATAAAAGTCTTGGTAATAAGTCTCACGTTCAAAACCGTTATAAAATCGTGTTTATCGATCCTTCTTGTTGAGTTAATTTTTTGACATCGTTGTCTATTAGGAAGGGTTATTGATTTGATGGTCTTGGTTACACCGTTAGGACTCTATTTTTAGACCTAAATCTCTATTATCGCATAAGTCAAACAATGTATCCTCGTGAAACATTCAAGACAAAATAAAATATAAGAGATACAACTTAGAAAAATGGGAGGATAAGTACGTAATTAGGGCATATGAGTAGTGCTAGCATTACTAACTTATAATGACAATGATCTCGTTGCACGCTTGGCATGGAATTGGGGTGAAAATCAAGGACGATGAAATTATTTCTAAGGAAGCATTCACGTGTTCTTATTCTATGAACCTAAATGTCCCATTTTGCGATGAAAATCATACATTATGTCTAAAACGCAAGTAGAAGTAATAGTAGTAGTATAGCTAGTTTATCATTCAATAAAGTGAATAAAAATAAATTTTGGAGGTGCTACGATGTTGGGAATAAATTAAGGCCAGATCACTTGAACGCTGACAAGAACAACTCAAGCGTTGACAAGAACAAATTGAGCGCTGACAGCTCAAGCGTTGACAAGTTAAAGTCAAGCGTTGACAGATTGAAGACAAGCACTGATGGAAGATGTAAGCTACACGTTTATTATATTCTAGAATACTTCTAGTAAGGATAGAAACGACAATGTATTTTCTATGTTTATCTTTACCTAGAATAGTTGATACGTAGCTTATTGTACAAGGCTTCTTAGTCTATAAAAGAAGGCCTTTAGGTTAATGTTTAGTATTAAGTTTTATATAAGTTTTCATTCGTAAACATCTTTCATTGTAAGCAAGTTCGACATTCATAATCAAAGTGAAAGTTTTGTTTACATCTTGTGTTCTTGTTTAAGTGTTAAATTCCGCATAACACTTAGATTCATAAAGCATATAACAAAGGTTTCTCTACGTGTTATACTTGATCTAATCTCGTATACACAAAGCTAATCGATCTAAGTTTGGGATCAACAAGTGGTATCAGAGCTTGTTGAGGAACTTTTGATCTTTGAAGAACACCAGAACGATACACGAACACCAAAACCCTAATTTTCTCAAAACCCTAACAACATCATGTCTGAAGCAATAACTTCCTCCTCTTCACCCTTACCAAACATCAAGATTCCCATGCTTGATGCAACCAACTTTGACTTATGGAAGTTCAACTTTGAACAATATCTGGGGATCTTTGATTACACACTCTGGGAGATTATTGAATATGGAAACTCATTCAATAAGGCTCAAAAGATTCAGGATGCCATTACGGCAAGATCAGCTGTTGAAGGATGTCCTGAAGGGGATAAGAAAGAAAAACCTGGAGATGGTAGAGCTGTAGGTGCTGAAGATATTGCAAAGAAAAGGGTTGACATGAAAGCCCTAATCATTCTGAAAGTCTCTTTGGGACAAGAAAATCAGCACAAATATAGAGGCTATGAATCTGCTAAGGATCTTTGGGAAGCAATTGAAGTTGCATATGGTTGTAATGCAGACACTAAGGAAGAAAAGAAAAAGCAACTTCTGCACGATTATGCTGTCTTCAAAGCTCAGCCCAATGAGAAACTGAGTAGTGTGAGAAGCAGATTTCTTGACATCACAAGCAAGTTGTCTTTCATGGGGACACAAGTTGGTGATGTTGACACCAATGCTACCTTTCTGAAAAGTCTTGGTGAGGCATGGAAGATTGAGGCAAGATCTATTCTTGCCAATAATACTTACAAGAGCTCCTCGTTTGATGACATCTACAACAAACTAAGACTGTTGGAAGATGAAACTCTTTCAGCACATGGAAGCAAAGCTAGCACCAGCAACATGGCCTTCTTCTCTCATAGTGAAGGTCAATTCAATCAGAAGGACTCTTTTATGCATACTGGATCATCATTTGTCAGCGCTGGAACAAGTCCTGTCAACGTCTCCTTTTCAGACGTTGACACATTCATGAATGACTGCCCAAGAGTTAAACCTGCTGGTTTGGATTTGGATATTGTGTGTGCTTACATTGCTTCTTTGCCCAATGGTTCAGTGATTACATATGAGGACCTTGAGCAGATAAGTGATGAACACTTGGAAGAGATGGACATCAAGTGGAACATGGCTCTTGCTAGTATAAGAGCAAATAGGTGGAATAGAAGGTTCAAGAAGAAGATGACCTTCAATGCTAAAGACACTGCTGGATTTGATAAATCCAAAGTTGAGTGCTACAACTGTCATCGCATGGGGCACTTCATGAGGGAATGCAGATCTCCTAGAAGATCTTATGCTGGTAAACCCTCAAGTTAGGTTGTTAAAGCTCAAGACTCCAAAGCCATGGTTGCAGTTCAAGGAATTGATGGTATTGGATGGGATTGGAGCTATCTGGCTAAGGATGCTAAAGAGGACAAAGCTTTGATTGCTGATACTGAAGAAGAAGAGCATATTGAATATGCTCTCATGGCACACTCCTCCTCTTCATCTGATAATGAGGTATATGATGATGCTTTTTGTAGCAAAGGTTGTAGGTTAAACACTGATAGACTTAACAAAGAGGTGTTAAAACTAAAAGATGATATGAGCACTGAAAGGTGTAAATTGTCCAATTACCAACTAGCTCTTACTGAAACTGAGAAAACCGTTTCTGAATACAAGAAAATGGAATTTGATTTAAAAGATAAGATAAATATCTTAAAACATGAGCTAGAGGGTAGTATGGATATTAGAAATATCATGACAAAGGTCAATAGAGACCTACAGGCTAAGTTAGATGAGGCCATTAAGAATAAAGATAATGTTGACCTCAAGATTCAAAGATTTGATAGAGCCACCCAAGCCCTAGGAGATTGTGTAGCTAAACAAAGGGATCCTAAGGACATGACTGGGATTGGGATGAATGATTACTCTCTGGTTCCACCACCAGCTGGTGACTTCTATGGTGTCCTTAGAAAGGATTTGTCTTAGAATGGTATAACAGAATGCCAAGAAGAGGAATTCTCTCCTCCACCAAGAGTTGTCACTCCAGTAGAAGAGTATCAACAAAAACTGACTGACCTAAATGAGTGGAAGAAAGCTAACCCTACTTTATTTGTTAAGGGAGGTTTGCTATGTGAAAGTCCCAATGAATCACCACCCATTAAGGTTACTCACCCAGTTACTGGTAAAGCTGTTGACCTAGGCTCAAACACTGTTAGAAGACCTACCATTAAATATGCAGAGATGTATAGAAATAATAGGTCACCCAAGAGCCAAGTTAACAATCATGGAACAGGTTTCTTCGCTTCTAGACCTAAGAGTGTGTCTAAGAAAGCCTGTTATACTTGTGGTAGCTTTTCACATTTGGCATACAAGTGTGTCAACGCTCCCAAAGCCAGCGCTGATAGGAACAATTTCAGCGCTGATAGGAAGAAAGTCAACGTTGTTAGGAAGTCAAACGTTGTCAGACCCAGACCTTGTGTGCAGCAAAGTCCACAAGTGATTAGACCTTCCCCATTCTTCTCTAGAAGGTCTAACACTCATGGACAAAGACCTTTTCAAAAGACAAACACCTGGTCAAATAGGCAATGGGTTCCTGTAGCAAACCCTAGGTTCAACGCTGACAAGGGTAATTTCAGCGTTGACAGGACAAAATCCAACGCTGACAGAAACGTGATCAGACCTAAATATTTGCAACCACAAGGTAAGGGGTCTAAAGCTTCTTCAAGCTTAACATGGAGACCCAAGAAAGATCAAAACCCTAATAAAAATGGAATTTTAATGACTTGCAATAGGTTTAATTACATTTCAAAGGTCATTACAAAACCAATTGGGGTTAACTGGGTTTTTCATCCTAAGAGGGATGAGAATGGGGTTGTTGTGAGAACTAAGTCTGTTCTTATTGAACAACCAGATGAATCCAAGTCTTCTGAGACTTGGGTTCCCAAAGAAAACTAATTTGTTTTCTTTATGTGTAGGGCATTCAGAGACAGATTAATGATTATGGATAGAAGGAAGCTCTATTTTATGTTGCTCAGATGTCATGGAGTTGGATGGACACATCAGAAGTTGAAGGCTTTGACATTTGATGAGTTGGAACATAGGGCTTATCCTATTTGGGTGAAAGTGCAGGAAGAAAACACTTTCAGACTTCTTTCAGATGAAAGAAAGGAGCAACTTGCAGAAGAGATGGAAATCAAGAAAGCTATGATAGTTCCCAGACCAGTGAAGAAGGGATTTACACTTGAGTTTCCAAAAGATATGAATCCACTATATCCAAGTGAAGCAGTTATCAGAAAGAGCCTCAAGCTCTCCCCATTAGAAGCTTCAGATATGGTGCATGTGTTACCATTAGATTCCAGGAATCCAATTGTGAGTTATGATGAGGATGAATGTGGATTCTGGAAGATTGGAAGATTTGGCAAGGAGGTACACACTTTTACCACTCTCATATCTTTATTTGCAAGTTGTGATAGAGAAGACTTGGTGGACCTTTGGAGGTTGCTGGAGACCAAGTATGAGGCTGAAGCACCAACTTCAGCTAATGGAATAAAACTTTGGACCACATTCAAAAGAATGTGTGGGACAAATGAGGAAGATCCTGAAATATGGAAGGATCTTGAAGATGACCTCAGTGGTCTTCAATGGAGGTTATATTCAGCTGCTGGTGTATACCATTTGAGTTCTACTAAGTTTGCCGAGTATCTACTTGTGGATGCTCAATATTTCATATCCAAGGCTGTTTTGGAAAAGATGAAGGACACTCAGCTGGAGATAGATTATACAAGTGACGTGGCAAAGAATTTGATCATATTTATTTATTACCAATATGAGAAGGTTTGTCAGACTCCTCCAAGTTCTTAATGATTATTCAGAAACTTGATCATAAGAGTGGATATCAAGTTTAGGGGAGGATTGTTGGGAATAAATTAAGGCCAGATCACTTGAACGCTGAGAAGAACAACTCAAGCGTTGACAAGAACAAATTGAGCGCTGACAGCTCAAGCGTTGACAAGTTAAAGTCAAGCGTTGACAGATTGAAGACAAGCACTGATGGAAGATGTAAGCTACACGTTTATTATATTCTAGAATACTTCTAGTAAGGATAGAAACGACAATGTATTTTCTATGTTTATCTTTACCTAGAATAGTTGATACGTAGCTTATTGTACAAGGCTTCTTAGTCTATAAAAGAAGGCCTTTAGGTTAATGTTTAGTATTAAGTTTTATATAAGTTTTCATTCTTAAACATCTTTCATTGTAAGCAAGTTCGACATTCATAATCAAAGTGAAAGTTTTGTTTACATCTTGTGTTCTTGTTTAAGTGTTAAATTCCGCATAACACTTAGATTCATAAAGCATATAACAAAGGTTTCTCTACGTGTTATACTTGATCTAATCTCGTATACACAAAGCTAATCGATCTAAGTTTAGGATCAACATACGATACTTTATTCTAGCATTGCGTGAGGGCACGACAATGGTTTAGTATGGGGGAGTGATGAGACTGCTTTTATACATAGTCTCATCATCCAAAAAAGGGCTTTAAATGCACTAAATATCATCAAAATACCCAAATATATGCTTGTGTTTGTTGCTTGTATATTTTAGGTACAGATATTGAGAAAATGACAAAAGATCACAAGAATCATGCAAAAACGAACACGGGAAACGAAGCCGCACATTGAACCAAGCTCTAATGAAGATTTTCGAAAGAAAACCATTGAAGATTTGAAGATTTATGAAGAAGGGTCCTCCAATATTGAAGAATTGACACTTTATACCCTTGTATCCTCATAATTACAAGATTGGTCACTAAAGTTTGTCAAAATTGCAAAAAGGGCCCTCCACTTTGAAGAATTGGCAATTTTAGTCCCTCAACAAAACTAAAATGTCAATATTTATCCTTCTCAAAGTCAAACATACCATGAAGAACTCCAAGTTACAAGAATCACAAATTTGGTCCCTTGAAAATATCAAAATTAACAAAAGGACCCTTGACTTTGAAGACTTGGCAAAAATGGTCCCTCATTAATCATGATTCGGCAATTTCAGTCCTCCAAAATGTCAATCATGCAAGTTAAGACCATTATCCTTGAAGAAAATACCAAATCAGTCCTTCAAGAATCAAGAATTGGCAAGAAATACCCCTGAAAATACTTTGTAAAACTTTTTGGGGCAAAAGTGTGAAAAGAGAAACTTCATTTACAAAGGAAAACGGATTTGGGAGTATTATTTACAAAGTGAAAGAAGAATAGAAGAATGGGGGTAAAGCTCGCAGACAACATAAGTTACATAGACTAGTGTCATGGTGACACGTGCCCCACTCAACCAAAACAACCAATGGGAGCTCTCCCTTGCTCCACATCAGCAATCCACCCACACCCGTTATTTAACTAACTTAATTAGTTAATTAAATTACGCGGTTAACATGTTTTTGAAATCCTAAACAGATTAAACACCTCAACTATTCACCAAGAACACGATTTGGGGTTTTGTTAATTACCAACAATTAAACCCCAAGATTGTGCATATTAGTGATTAAGGTGACCTTAATCACATCCCAACTCTCAAAAGTTCTGCCACATCACCACCCAGCTCACAAGATTCCCCTGTTTTTCACCTTTGGATAAGAAGACAAGAATGAGCCAGTGATCCAACCATCCTCATTCCAGCTTACAATTTAAGCTTGATATACACCCTTTGATCAAGTTTTCACCTTGCCAACTCATGCTACAAGACAAATTCAGTCACATGATCTTCTTGATATTCAAACAAGACAAGGGCATTTTGGGACTTCTACAACAATTAGGGTTACGTTTTTTATCCTTGCACTAGTTCATTGTAGCCTATATAAGGCATAGGACTCATTACATTTCAGTTTGCTCTTGAATTTTCCTTGGTTCACAAATCTGTAAATCTCATATTCATATTAATGAAATGTGTTTGAATTTGGTGAAGAAAACTCAAGTTCCACTCTTAATATCTGTTTATTGTAGTTAATGTTTACTAGTTCTTGAATCTTAAACCTGTTTTCAAAAGGAGTGTGCAAAAGTTTGCACATTTTCCACTTTTTCTTGATATTTTCCTAAGTCTAGTTCAAACCTTGGAATTCTTGGGCTATAAGGCTGATCATAGCATCCTGATATTGAGTTATCAAGGTGTGGTGAAGCTTATAACTTGGGGATAATCAAGTGTGGGGAACTAAGGTTGCATTAATCAAGAATTTTTCATTTTTCTTGTTAGAAATACGTTTTTAACGTATATTAGAAGTATCGGTCACTCCACAATATTATTAATGTTGTATAGCTCATAGTTAATGTTTGCTTATTTAGTTAAGTAAGAAACCGGCCCATGGGCTTGTCATGGGTCGGCCCAAGCCCAATAATGGCTTGGATATAAATACCCCTCTCCACCATGGAAAGGGGTTGGTTGTTGATTGTTTCATTTTCACATTTGAATGAAAAATACATATTTCTCTCTCACTTTCTCTCACTAGTTTCTCTCTCTAGAAATCTTCAACCCACTTCATAGATTTATAAGATTATCAATTTTCTTCAATTGGTATCAAGAGCCATGGGGTGATTTAAGGTAATGATTTGTGTTGTTCTTTAGTTTTTGATTGTATTAGTGTTCTTTAGGAAAATCTATCTTGATTCTTGAAGTTTTTGGTGATTTCGTTGTTGGGATTAGTAGATAAGTATTGGGTTTTACTTCTTTTAGTAGAAATCACAAAACTTTTCGGGTAATTTGGTAAAAATCGGGGTTTGTTCTTAATATATTAAGTCGACTGTTAAACACACGAACCAACTGTTTTTCCAGTAAGTTCCGAATCAGTTTCTTCCGAACCAAAATTTCCGGATCAAAGAAGTTCCGAATCAGTTTCATCCGAACCAAAAGTTCCGGATCAAAGAAGGTTCCGAATCAGTTTCTTCCGAACCAAAAGTTCCGGATCAAAGAAGTTCTGAATCAGTTTCTTTCGAACCAAAAGTTCCGGATCAAAGAAAGTTCCGAACCAATATCTTACGAACCAAAAGTTCTGGATCAAAGAAGTTCCGAACCAACATCTTCCGAACCAACAGTTCCGAATCAAAGAAGTTCCGAACCAAATCTTCCGAATCAACAACTGTTCTGAATCAAAGAAGTTCCGAACCAAATTCTTCCGAATCAACACTGTTACGGATCAAGGAAGTTCCGAACCAGTTTCTTCCGAATCAACAATTGTTCCGAACCAAGGGATATTTTACTTGTTTTTTGGACGATTTTTAGAGGATTTAATCTTGGTTTCTTACACAAAAACTCAACACAACTCACAACTTTACTTCACTGCTCGATCAACCGATAATCTTTGTCTCTTTAAAGTGATCAAAATGAATCCAAATTCATTATTGCCTCAAATGACATCACTTACGGATATTTCCGTCATTACGGGAATGGATAATCGCCCTCCATGCTCATTAAAGAAGTCTTTGAAGCATGGAAAGGCCGTATGATGTCATACATTAAGGGAAAACCGACATATGGGAGGCTTATGGTCAAGTGAATTCTAAATGGTCCACTTGATTATGGTACCATCGTTGTTAACAATGAGACTCGACCACGGGAGTTTGAAGAACTTACACCAGCTCAACAACTTATTACCGATGCAGACGAAAAGGCTCTTCAAACCATTCTCCAAGCTCTTCCACATGACATCTATCGAATGGTAAGTTAATATACGGTTGCAAAGGATTTATGGGAACGTCTAAAGGTTTTTCTACAAGGTACGTCTCTTACTAAACAGGAACGGGAATGTCAGTTGTATGATCTGTTTGATAGATTCACGTACAGTCCAGGGGAAACGCTTCACGACTACTACTTCAGATTCACTACTCTCATGAATGATTTGAATGTATACAATCTCGTGATTGCTCCATTCCAGGTTAACACCAAGTTTTTGAATACTTTACCTCAAGCTGAATGGGGGGAGTATATTACTGATGTTAAGTTAACTAGGGATTTGCATAAGTGCAATTTGGATCAACTCTACGCTTTTCTCCAGCAGCATGAGAATCACGTGATCATGCACCGTTCGCCTCGCGGTATGTACCCTGATTCTTTAGCTTTGATGGTAAATCAACCAAGCTTGTCATACAACAACACTCCTTATATCATGGGAGACCAAGCCTATCATCCATCACCGTACATGACTCCAAGCTTCCCCCAATATTCGATTCTACCTCAACCACCCACCTCACATCAGCAACAACATCGGTTTAATGCACCTTCGTCTCAGAGAGAACCACAAGCATCACAATATGCCTCACAACCTCACCCATATTCACCAGCAAGCATTGCACCTTATGCTCAGTCATCATACTCTTTTTATCAAGAAAATGCAGCTTATCCATCAAGCTATTCTGACCACATGAGTATTCCTTCTAGTGCTTATGCCGCTCAACAAGACCAAGCATTGTATTGTGATAATGATGAAGTTCCCATTCCTGAGTTCAAACAAGGAACTGACCCATTTGAAGTGTTAGATACTATGTCTGCTTATCTCACAAGGACATTGAGCAAACGAGGATTTAGAGGACCAGCTCCTACTAACAATCAGCTGAGGAATTCATCTAATTCTCGACAACAAGCTACCATTGAGAATGGCAGGGTAATGGTTCAAGCTATTCAACCTTATCAGGGGAGACCCACTACATCAACCACTAATGCACGCATGGTCAATCCTGCTCCAATGGTCAATACTCCTCCACGGGCTAATTCCACAGGTAAGTTGAGAATTATTACATGCTACAACTGTAAGGAAGAAGGTCACATGTCTAAGGATTGCAAAAAACCTAAGAGAAGAAGGGATGGTCAATGGTTTGTAGAGAAGATTTATTTGGTGAACGCTCAGGTACAAGGACAGGAACTTGATGAAGAGGAGCTTGCATTTCTTGCTGATCTAGGGATTGCGGAACAAGAAGTTGTCACTACACAGAATGCAGCATACCAAGCAGATGATCTGGATGCTTACGATTTAGACTGTGATGAACTTCAATCTGCTCAGGCAGCTCTTATGGCAACTATCTCTAGCCTTGGGCCAGAAAAAATATCTGAGGTACTTACTAATACCACTGATACTAGTATTCAACCACATCAAGTTGGGCAAGAAGGTGCTGAATCGAATGAGTCTTCAGTGGTGAGTCTTCCAAATGAGGAGACAATCAATGATAGTAATATCAATGTGATTCCCCAGACTTTGAGTGAATCACAACCGGGAGCCATTTCGCATACGCATATTCCGGCTCAACAAGATTTGGTCATGGTTCCTGCTACATTACTTAGCCAAATGAATACTTCACTCTTAGAAACCCTAGCTAAGAATAAGAATTTGTCTACTGAGCTTGCCTTGTGCAACGAAAAAGTTCAAACTTTGGAATTAGTTCCTTCGTCCAATGTTCTAACAAATCTCGAATATGATCATTTTCGAAACAAAAAATTGGGTCATTTGCAAGAAATTGAAACCTTAAGAGCAGATCTTTCTAACGAACTTAAAGAAAAAGAGTTAGTG
Organism: Glebionis coronaria; assembly: GCA_025667525.1. Taxonomy (NCBI): domain Eukaryota; kingdom Viridiplantae; phylum Streptophyta; class Magnoliopsida; order Asterales; family Asteraceae; genus Glebionis; species Glebionis coronaria. Next base: position 754,018 of record JANFOE010000944.1, on the reverse strand, counting down.
GTCACTAATTTTCACAAACTTCAAACGGATTTTGAATTACTCGAGTCTAAAAAGAATGAAATGGAAATTAATGCGGCTAATAAGATTAGAAGTTTAGATTATTTTCTTTTAAGACAATACGCTGCCTCTCAACTAGTGCACTTATTTGACGCATCGTTTAGAGAGTTTAACTTATCGCGTCAAAAAGGCCTTCCCCCTAACCCACGGTATGCAAGACAAGCTTTTATCCATAGTCCAAGACTTTATAATGCAACCCAATTAGGATTGGTCTTAGATCCGATTGTTATTTTCGATGGCCGCACAAATAAGGATCTAGTTGATGAGAATCGGTCATACAACTTTGCAAAATATCCCAGTGTGATTATTTTAAAATGAATCAGGAGCTTGCAAAAACGGAATTTAGAATTCGCTTCCATATGGATAAAGATCTCATCACAGCACCAACCTACATGTTAAATGAAGAAAACCCTAGTACACTTCCTACACTTATCAAAATGGAAGGACCTAAGGAAATTCCAAAGGATCTTCCACCTGTTAGCACTGTATGGATAAACTTGCAAGAGATTACTCAATACTTTGCTAGTTTTGACAAGGTCATCCGGGAATGTACGACTTCAAATGGCCTAAACGCCGGAGAATGGGCTTTCGAACACATGAACGAGGTGTTTAGGAATGAGATCAATCCGTTTGTCGAACGTCTAAAAGGAAGTTTTGCATCTCTTTCAGAAAATCTCGAGTTTGAATTTAAAGAAGTTCAAAAAGTGTTTTATGAAATGGACACCGCTTACGAACTACAATTAATTGAAAAGGAAAAGATTTTATCCGAATATGACCGATTCTTGTCCCAAGTAATTTCGTGTGATGTGCTTACTACTGTGAATGTTAATTATTCGAATGAGCTTACATTCGCTATGAATAACTGTGATGCTGTGAATTTATGTAATGATGTGTGTGATCTCTCTGTAAATGTTGCTGATACTGTAAATGAGGTAGATAATCAGTCTTGTCACGAGTCTAATGCTGAATTTTTAAAGCTTCAAGATTCTTACAATTTACTTACAAAACACTTTAATCAACTTGAACAACATTGTATATCTTTAGAATTAAAATAGCAAACTCAAAATGAGGATCTTTTGATAACAAATGTTTGTGAAAACAGTGTTGAGATGAGTGACAAGATGATTGAGATAGTTAAGGCATTAGAGGAAGAGATTATGAGATTAAAGAGAGATGTATCAGTGAACAAAACACTAAAATTGGAACTAGAGGCTGCAGAGTCTAAAAACCAGTGCTTAGAAATTAGACTTTCGTCTGTTCTAGGGGAGATGGATCGGGCAAGACAGGGAATGTCCAAACTTTATGGTTCACTAGAAGAACGCTTCGCTTTTAAAGCGGCACAGCAACAATCTTATGTTGAACAATTGAACCAAAAATGTGAGGAAATCTCTGACTTAAATATTCAGCTCATTGACAAAAACATGGTTTTGGCCGAGTTAAAGGAGACACTTCTTCTCACCCGACAAGAAGTTGTTAATAACTTAGCTACCAACTCTGCACCATCCTCTAGTGCTCCAACAACCAATTCAGTAGTGCTTTATAAGAACCCGCTCCATAAGAAAAACCCGATTACCTACGATGATTATATGAGGAATGCAATTAAGCATGTAGATCTTGTTAGGGATATTTTAGATGATTTGTATGCGTTAGATCCCTCAAGCAGTTACTATTATTCAGCTCATGTATATATTCAGCGAGTTCAATATTGCTTAGCATATTTGCAATATATAGGAAAACCGGGTTCTGCACTACTCATTAATCGACCCATTGTTGTAACTCCATTCAATAAGACCCCAGGAGCAAAACCGTCATTGGCACCATCAATTAAGGCACCTTTAAAATCTGTTGCTAATGTTCCCACTTTGCCTTCTACAGGATTAAAAGAGTCTACTAAGGCTAAAGGATCGCCACTCAAGAAAGATAAGATCAAGCCCTCCACTAGTAGTACCATCAAGAAGAAAGTAAAAGCTCACACTAGGAATATCAGTTTAGATTTAAATAAAAAGAATCATGTTAAGACTAAAAGCTTTGCGCCTGTGCAGAAGCCTAAACCATTTGTGAATTCTAATTTGAAATGTTGGAATTGTAATGAATGCATGTTTTCCCAACGTCATGATTTGTGTCTTATTGATCATGTGAATGAAATGAATGCCATTAGGAATGATCTTGAATGGAATCCAACTGGGAGAACTCGTACCCAAGTTGGATGGCAATGGCGTCCCACTGGTAGGACCTTTACATTAGATGGAAAAATGTGCCCTTTAACTAGGAATGCATCCATTGAGGTTAGGTCTCAGCGTCCTTTAGTTAGGAACACTAGCACTAAAGTATGGAAACCGCGCCCTTTAATTAGGTCAGCCCCCACTATAGTGCCTATCAGTGAAGAAATACCTCAGGATTTAAGCCAACTTGAATCTACACCACCAACTAGGAAGAAGGCTAGGAAATCTAAGAAACCTAAAGTTAGCAAATCTAAGATCATTAAATCTGTATCTGCTAATAACAAGGAACATTCAGATTCCGAAACCTATACATTGTCCTCGTCTGGTGATATTTTCAGGTGGTCCAAATCATCCTCTGGTATTTGGACTCCGGTTGCTCAAAGCATATGACCGGAGATCGCTCGATGCTCCGAAATTTCGTCAGCAAGTTTCTTGGAACGGTTAAATTCGGTAATGATCATATTGCAAAGATAATAGGCTATGGTGAATATCAGATTGGAAACATTACGATTTCAAGGGTATACTATGTAGAAGGTCTTGGTCATAATTTATTTTCAGTAGGACAGTTTTGTGATTCCAACCTAGAGGTTGCTTTTCGACAACATACTTGTTTCATCCGCAACTTGGAAGGAAAAGACTTGTTGAAGGGATCTCGTGGTGCAAATCTTTATACTTTGTCTCTACAAGAAATGATGGCCGCCTCTCCAGTATGTCTTCTCTCCAAAGCATCCAAGACCAAGTCATGGTTATGGCATCGCAGATTATCTCATCTCAACTTTGATGCTATTAATCATTTGGCTAAAAACGAATTAGTTCGTGGTCTTCCAAAGCTCAAATTTTACAAGGACCATTTATGTTCCGCGTGTTCAAGGGGGAAAAGCACCAAGAAATCATACAAGTCCAAAGCTAAAGACACCAATCAAGAAAAACTTCATCTTTTACATATGGATCTTTGTGGGCCAATGCGAACCGAAAGTGTGAGCGGTAAGAAATTCATCCTTGTTATTATGGATGATTTCTCCAAGTTTACATGGGTTAGATTTCTACGTACAAAGGATGAAGCACCGAAGGCTATCATCACTTTTTCTGAAATTCATTCAGGTACGTTTAAATACTACTGTCCGCCGTATTCGTACAGATAATGGAACAGAGTTCGTCAACCAGACTCTTCGTGATTACTATGAAGAAGTTGGTATCTCACATGAAACATCTGTTGCACGTACTCCATAACAAAACGGTGTCGTTGAAAGACGGAATCGTACGCTTATGGAAGCTGCTAGGACTATGCTGATTTATGCGAACGCTCCATTATTCTTGTGGGCAGAAGCTATATCTACTGCATGTTTCACCCAAAACCGTTCTATCATTCGGAAACGCCATGGAAAAACACCTTACGAGCTTCTACATGATCGTAAACCCGATGTTTCATTCTTTCATGTGTTTGGTGCTCTTTGTTATCCAAACATTAATAGTGAGAACTTGGGCAAACTTCAAACGAAAGCCGATATAGGTATTTTCATTGGTTACTCACCCTCCAAGAAAGCATACCGAATTTACAATCGTCGTCTTGGTAAGATAGTAGAAACTATGACGCAGATTTTGATGAGCTGACAGCGATGGCTTCTGAGCAACGTAGCTCTGAACCCGCGCTTCACGAGATGGGAACCGGTGCTATTAGTTCCGGATTAGTTCCCAATAATCCTACTTATACATCATTCATACCACCTACTAGGCCCGAGTGGGATAAACTATTTCAACCGTTGTTTGATGAATTCTTTGATCCCCCAAGTGATGAAGTTCCAGCACCTGTAGTGATAGCTCCAATCCCTGAAGTTGTTGCTCAAGCTAATGACGCTTTATCAAATGCATCTTCAATTAACATTGAACCGGATGCACCTCTACCAAGTAATTCTCAAACTACATCTGAATCGTCACCCTTACTTGTGCCTAATAATTTTGAAGAGGATTCTATTGATCACGATTTGGTATATGCTCACCAACAAGAGCTTCCTTTCTTTGGTATACCGATACCTGAAAACCCTTCAGCCGCGTCTACCTCAGAAGAAGCTCCTACAACTGTTCACTCCAGACCACCACGGATTGAAAAACACAGCACCAAATGGACAAAAGATCACCCAATTAGGAATGTTATTGGAGGTCTCGATCGACCAGTCTCTACACGCCATCAATTACAAGAGAGTGCACTCTATTGCTATTTTGATGCATTTCTCTCCGAAGTTGAACCTAAAAACTGGCAACATGCTATGACTCAATCATCTTGGATTGAAGCCATGCAAGAGGAACTAAATGAATTCCAAAGACTTGAAGTATGGGAATTAGTTCCTCTCCCTAACAAGGTTAACATCCTTACCTTGTTGTGGGTTTATAAGGTTAAACTCGATGAGATGGGTGGAGTCTTGAAGAATAAGGCTAGATTGGTTGCTAGAGGATACAAACAAGCCTTGGGTATCTACTTTGAAGAATCTTTTGCTCCTGTTGCAAGATTGGAGGCTATTAGTCTATTCCTTGCGTATGCTGCTCATATGAACATGATCGTCTATCAAATGGATGTGAAGACGGCATTTTTGAATGGTGAACTAAGGGAAGAAGTCTATGTTAGTCAGCCGGATGGGTTCGTTAGCACGGAGTTTCCTAATCATGTGTACAAGCTTAAGAAGGCTCTATATGGGTTGAAACAAGCTCCACGCGCGTGGTATGATCTCCTTTCAACATATCTCATTTCGGAAGGCTTCTCCAAAGGCAAGGTGGACCCCACTCTATTCACTCTCAAGGAGGACAACGACATGATACTGGTACAAATTTATGTTGATGATATAATATTTGCTGCCTCTAACATAGAATTGTCAAAACGCTTTGAGAAGATAATGTCCACACGCTTTCAGATGTCAATGATGGGAAAAATTTCATTTTTCTTAGGATTACAAATTTCTCAAAATCCCAGAGGCATCTTTATTAATCAATCCAAATAAGCTCTAGAATCTTTAAAGAAATATAACATTGAAAATTGTGACCCCGTGGACACTCCAATGGTGGAGAAATCCAAGTTAGATGAAGATAGGAATGGGACTATTGTCGATCCAAAACTCTATCGTGGGATGATCGGCACCCTTCTCTATCTGACTGCTAGCAGGCCTGATTTGCAATTTGCCGTATGCATGTGTGCCCGGTATCAGGCTCGGCCTACCGAAAAGCACCTACATGTTGTTAAAAGGATCTTTCGGTATCTCAAAGGAACACTTCATCGTGGTCTATGGTATCCGAAAGATTCCTCTATTGGTTTAATATCATACGCAGATGCCGATCATGCTGGGTGTCAAGTCACGAGGTGTAGCACTTCTGGGTCTGTGCAACTCCTTGGAGACAGATTGATAAGTTGGTCTTCAAAAAGGCAGAAAAGCGCTGCAATTTCTAGCACGGAGGCTGAATACATTGCCATGTCCGGTTGTTGTGCTCAAGTCCTTTGGATGAGATCACAACTAACTGACTACGGTTTGGGATTCAACAAAATCCCGATGTATTGTGACAACAAGAGCGCCATTGCCTTTGCTGCAACTACGTTCAACACTCCCGGGCAAAGCACATCGACATTCGCTACCATTTCATTAAAGAGCAGGTGGAGAACAGAGTGATCGAGCTGTATTTTGTCACCACCGAGTATCAGCTGGCAGATATGTTCACCAAAGCCTTAGATCGAGGACGAATCGAGTTTTTGATCGACAAGCTTGGCATGAAATCATTCTCTCCAGCGACTCTCAAAGAATTGGCAGAAGAATCAGCTGAATAGTGGTGGTAAACTATTCATGCGTATCCTTTGTTCGTGATCATGTATATTATCGTATATATATAAACCACAAAAAGAAAAATGCAAAAATATAAAACCAAGAAAATCCATAAAAAATATAAAACATAGAAAAACCATAAAAATTATAAAATCAAGAAAATCCAAAAAATATTTTTCGTTTTTTAAATCGGGCATGTCTTTTAGTACGGTAATATTTACGGCTTTAAAATGTCGATCAATATTGACACGGCGCCATAAATAGAGTCCGTATAAAAGTTGTACATTTTTAAAACATACCCATTATGGCTTGTAGTTATTTCAGACTGCAACCCGTTTTTCGCATTAAAGTCACGTATTTCCTTGGAAAACGTTGGCTCACAACGGGAATTAATTTTCTCGGGCATGATTAACAAGCCAAATCATGCAAAGGGATCAAGTTTACTTTACAACTTGGTCTAACACGAGTTAGTGTACGTTTCAGTGCATTAATTTGTCTTAATAAGAGAAATCTTCTTGCCACCACGAATCAATTTTTCTAAGACATTAATTGGACATGTTTTCATCAATATTTGACTCTTTAAACAATGACTACAGCTCTTTAAATAGAAAACGGGTCATCGTTTAAGGGGGAGAAAATATTAAATCGTCTTCATCATCAAAACGGCTTTCAAAAGTGTTTGAGGAAAATTAATTGGCTAAATGGTTAATGATTGGACTTGCTTTAGAATACGACTTGTGCTTGATCAATGAGATAGGACTTGCTTTAGGTCTTGGTGATTTGCTAATAGGATGCGATGCTTAAGTTGTGAATAGTTAATACAATGGGATAGGACTAACGATTGTTAAGTAATTTAACGGATGTTAGCCTAAAAGGAGTTACTAACTAAAAAGGAATAGAAAAGAAAAGTATAGGGACTATAAATGACTAAGTGTGAAAATTGTCAAAATTTGACCTAAGTCAAACCAACCCCCCCCCCCCCCCCCCCCATGTTCTTTCTTTTCTTTCTTCTTCATTGTTTTCTGTCCGCCATTGTTACACACACACAAGCTCACACAAATCGTGTTTTCATCATTCAATCCATTTCAATCGTTCAAAATAAGGTACAAACATCGAATCTTGGTATTAATTCGCCTAATCTACTCTTTAAATCCTGTTAATTGCCTCGTTCTAATCAAATTAGGGTTTCTGCACAAATTAGGTCTAGGTAATTAGGGTTTAAGATGGGTTTGAGTCGGATTATGATTATAATACTGGATGTTGCCTTAGATTGCCTTAAAACTCACACACGTGTTTAGAACAATCCTTCATAGGGTGCGTTTAGGACATTCCGAATGAACAAGGTTTGAGAAGTTCTGAACGAAGAACTTCCGAATGAAGAACTTCCGAATGAAGAACTTCCGAATGAAGAACTTCCGAATGAAGAACTTCCGAATGAAGAACTTCCGAATGAAGAACTTCCGAATGAAGGAGTTCCGAATGAAGAACTTCCGAATGAAGAACTTCCGAATGAAGAACTTCCGAATGAAGAACTTCCGAATGAAGAACTTCCGAATGAAGAACTTCCGAATGAAGAACTTCCGAATGAAGAACTTCCGAATGAAGAACTTCCGAATGAAGAACTTCCGAATGAAGGACTTCCGAATGAAGGAGTTCCGAATGAAGGAGTTCCGAATGAAGGAGTTCCGAATGAAGGAGTTCCGAATGAAGGAGTTCCGAATGAAGAGTTCCGAATGAAGGAGTTCCGAATGAAGGGGTTCCGAATGAAGGGGTTCCGAATAAAGGAGTTCCGAATGAAGGAGTTCCGAATGAAGGAGTTCCGAATGAAGGAGTTCCGAATGAAGGAGTTCCGAATGAAGGGGTTCCGAATGAAGGGGTTCCGAATGAAGGGGTTCCGAATGAAGGAGTTCCGAATGAAGGATTGTTGGATTGATACTTGTTTGCTTGTTATAATTACTTGATGAAATGTGTTATGCTTAGAAGTAACAACATAATGGTATATATATATGTTTCTGTGTATCAACCTTTTATGTCTTATCTTAAGCATAAACCATGACTAATTCAACCGTGCAAGAACTCCAAAATGCTAGAGCAGCCGCAATTGCCGAGGCAAAAGCCCTCAAGTTTATACCAAACAATTACCGGCTGAAGGAAGTTTCTAAATCCACTCACCATGGATTCAAAGTCGCCTCAGCAATCCTTGATCAATCTCACTTCAAGAATGCCTTAAGGAGTACTGCTTCGGTGCCATTTGATTACATATATGAATTCTGGGCTACCAAGGAAAGTACTTCAAACAAGATCACCTTCTCTCTCGACAACAAGCAACAGACACTCACCGCTTCAGACTTCCGCAAGATTTTTGGAATTCGGGATACACCCAAAGGTTTGTCATTTTCAAGAAACCCTAACAAAGACAAGCTCATGGAGATGTTCCGTGCTCTTGGATGTCCTGATCTACGAGTTGTGTCCGATTTTACCACCTCCAAAGTGGGTCAACCTTAGAGAGCTATCTTTGGTATTCTCAGTAGATGTCTTACACCTAAAACAAGTGGGCATGATGCTGTGCGTGGTCCAATTATGAACATCTTATATGGAATGTACAAAGGCTTAAATACAGATTATGCATCCTTGTTGTGGGAAGAATTTAACTTTCAACTCTTCCAAAACAAGAAGCTGAAGGCTAATTTCTTTCCTTACCCTCGGTTTATCAAGCTTATAATTCATTATTTTATGAAGAATGATGTCTCTATTGATAAGCGTGTAGCAATTCGTCACCACACTGAAGAGGCTGGTGACACTGTGGACCTAAGGCATGAAGGACCCTCTAGTGCTGTTAATCCTGGTCCTATTCTCGATTATCTTCTGACAGATAAAATTAAAGCTTCTGCTCATTACAAGCTACTGCTAATAGAAATCAAGAAGCAAAAAGCAAGCCTTCAGACAGGAGAAGACTTGTCTACTACGGTCAAGAGTAAAGGTAAACGCAAGCAAACAGTTGCTTTATCTGAACCCAAAACCAAGAAGAAGAAGACTGAGGCGAAGAAGGGTAAGAGCACGGCTGATGAGCTTGTTCTCCACGACGAAGAAGATGTTGATGACGATCCTACTCTCGAAAAGACTGAGAAAAAGTTAATGAAGATGGCTATTGAAAAGAGTAGGAGAGACACGGGCGGTAGTGGTTCGGGTGCACAGATGGACGTTGAAGAAGACTACGAGGAGCCACATGATATTGATGAGTTTGGATCACCCGAACGTTACTCAGCATCGAAGGAGACATCCATTGCTGATACAACAAGTGTTGGGAAGGAGTCCGGTGCTACAACAATCATTGTGACTACACAGCCTCTCGTAACTCAACCTCCACCAATCCAGCCTTTACCAACCCGACCGGTGCCAACACCATTCCTTCCACCTCCAACAACTTCCATCCTCAGTACTGTAATAACAACCGAGCCTCTTCAACCAACCCAGAGTAGCTCTGTACCATCTTCAATGGCTGCATTCGTAATGGCAGAGATGTTGGATAAACACACGGACAGTCAAAGAAAAGAGATGGATAAACTTCGAGAAGAGCTACTTCGACGAGTGCAAAGTGAAGAGGCATCCAAGAAAGCCCAAGAAGAGATGCGAGCTAAGTTCACTGCAGAGATGGAGTTGACACGTAAAGCTCATGCAGAAGAACTTGCTCAGATCAAACAGGCTGCATCTGATAAGTATGAAGCACGACTTACGAGACTTCGAGCTATTAAAGATAAATATAAGGAGCAGAAAGAAACACTTGAAGCTTCTATTTCAGAGAGGGTGAAAGAATCTGTTGAGTCCCTTGTGCCAAAGCTGCATGAAGAAATGAGGAAACTTGCGGCTGATAACTTGATGATCAAGTCGTCCAACCCTTCCGAATCCGCCTACAAAATTGCATATGACTTAACGGATTTTGAATTAAAGAAGATCCTCAAAGCTCGCATGAGGGAAGTTGGATCTTTTGATAAGTCTAAAGTTCAGCGGACACTCTACAAAGAACTCAATAAAGCTATCTTGGAGGATGATCGGTTGTTTAAGATGTTTGGAAGTGTGGTACCTTACCACATTTTGCCTGAGGAGGAAAAGGAAGATAGTGAACAAGAGGAGGATGATGGTGAAGAAGAAGAAGATGATGATGATGATGGTGACGACAACGGTGATGATGATGATGGTGATGATGATGATGTTGGTAATGGTGATGATCAAAATGAGGAGAGTGATAAGGGTAGCAACGGGGATGATGATGAGGATGATGGTGGTAAACATGATCAGCCTGAAACGGGGGACAAGGTTGCCAGCAAAAAGAAACCATCCAAGTCTGGTACCAAGTCTCAGAAAGATGCTGCGGGAAAGGAAAAGTCCACCTCTACGGAATCAGGACGAACCAAGTGGCGCCATGATGTGAATGCTACTACTGCGTCATCGATTCCCGGTACATCTGTTTCTGTTTCTATACCTGTTACCACTAATCCTGTTAGTTCTTTTGTTGCTCTTGTGATTACAGAATCAGTAACTGAACCTGAATCTGCACAACACTCGCCTGTTCATGATACCACAGAAATGCCTGAATCAGAACCAGCAAGTGTTCATGTTTCTACTCCTCTACAACAAGAACCACAATCTACTGTTCCCGAGTCAAGCACACGGGACTGGGCGGATACATTGGAAATTGATGAAACTACACCGCCACAAGCTTGGATCACGGCAGCTGCTAGATATGATCCAATCACATACGCTGATAGAGATGTTCTATATCTCCGTATCCGTAGTCCGATAGACTTGTGTGCATTTTTGGCTCATGAGTTCAAATCTTCGGTCACTCCGTCCTTGGTGAAGAGAGCGCTAAAGGACAAGAGAATTTGTGCCAAAACCAGGTTAAGCCGCATGGAGTACGAGTATTATGCTGACGAGGTCCTGAAAGCTCTTAATACCGTTCAAAGGCCAGGCCTTCATGAGTCAGACAGAGCTCCACCTCCACTTGATCCTTCTCAAGATAATCAAATTGCTCTTGACTTCTTTGTCACCAATGATCTTGATTATCTCCTCAAGGGATCATCCAAGTACGCAACCTCCCTGACCTTGCTGAAAGCTGCTAATTGGGGGACAATTCCCTGGATCGAGGAAAAGGTAAACCGACTCTGGGTCCCAAAGGTAAATCGTAATTATGATATGTATGCTGTTATAGGTGCATCACATTGTGACGAGCGAGTCCGAAGGGCCTACAGAGGTTGTTGCTTAGCCAATTCAAGAAGTATCGTTAGATCCGATATTCGCATCTCAAGTATTTTGGGACTGAAAACTGAAGCCAAGAATGGCTATCATCATGTGACGGAGATTCGTCTAAAAAGGGAGGATGACAGAGAATACACAATACAGCAGGGATATTTTTCTATCATTTGCCTTGAAGATATCGAAGACATGTTGCTTATGATGACCCGTGATCAACTCACCCATCTTGCTCGTGAAGAAATCATTGCCTTGAATACAGCACTTCGTATGTTCACACGAAGCGTTGTTATCAAGAAACGAGTTGAAGATGTTCAATTGGGAGTTGAAAGCTACCAAAGGAAGCTTAACCTGACCCGTCCAATGAATCAAGTTCTACCTCAACATGCCCAAAGATGTCCCTATACCGGCATTACCGTTCTGAGTTACGGGATTTTCTACATGAACAGTCGTGGGATCATGAAGTTTATGAGGGTAGGGGAGCTTAATAAATACAGTGATGGGACACTCATATACATCAGAGGAAAATTGGAGCATCTTAATTCTGGTGGGTCATTACCAGAAATGATTGAGGATTGGTATCCAGGTTATCGGAAAATGGAGACATATGTGATCAAGAAGATTGATGAAAAGCTCCGGGAACGTAGATTGATGAGGAGCTTAGAAAGGTTCGTTGGTGGTAGGCCATATGGAGTGCACCACAAGTTACTGCAACGATCCATCTAATGGGTCATACATCTCAGGTCCACTCTATATTGGTTTTTAATTGTGAATATGTAAATTTTGTGAATATTGTGCTTTTATGGCTTGATGTAGTGTTAAATTATGATAATTTTTCAAGAATTTCTCACGAGATTCTAAATCTTTCAAAATATATCATACTAAAGCACTACAATTAACCCTTATTAATTTAAGGGGGAGTATTAATATGTTCTATGGCCAAACATTGATTTCATTTTTTACCCAAAGACCGGTTAATCCATTCAATATCCCAAATATTAATGGTTAACATTTTGGATAAGGGGAGAAAATAGGATTAAGGAGACTTAAATGATACTTGGCTAAAAGATGAAAAAGACTTAACGATAATCCAACTTAATATGTGTAAAGCACGTGTTAAGGGGGAGCGTTTTTTATGAACAAAACACCTAAGGTACAAAACTCTTGATTTCAATATCACAAGTACCTTAAGTGATTTTCAAGGATTTTTCATGGTGACTATACTTTCCCAAAACATTCTTTATTCACGACGGATGTGGTGACAAAAGGGTGGTAGGAATAGGTATTTGTCCAATGATTCATCAGAGCCGATGGAATCTTCCCAAGGACAATTCCCTAGATAGAATTAGAAGTCCTAGGAAAGATGGAGAAAGATTGTGAACGTAGCTGAGTACCGACTAATTACTGATGCTAGCACTGGAACAATCACAACAAGGTGCTAGTGATGATGTATTGGTAAGTACTGAAGGGGTTGAAGAATGAAAAAGAAATGTAAAGATAAAGGGTGTAAAGAAAGAAGCCCTCCTTACAACTTTAGGCAGAAACCGGGTCAATACATATGCTATTGAGATCATTTGTTAATGATTCTCGATATTGAAGAAAGACATCATGGACCCAGTGATGCAATGCACAACCCTTCCCAGCTAACTCAAATATCTCTCAAAAGATATTTGTTTTAATCACACGGAGATCAACACGTTATCTATTGGTTTATTCACTCCGAATAGACTAATATTGAAAAGGTGGCACTCCTCTCCAGCCATCGCTCACTAAATCAAAACGCACTATCGAGTCTAGAGCCACGAGATCATCAAAAGTCTCATTAGGACACTTTCCATCTATTCCTTGCTTTCTCACACACTGTGAAAAGTAAGAGATTTTTATGAGTCCTACGCAGTATTCTTGTAATATTGCCAGAACATCCGAGTAATACGCAAATATTACAATGAAGATGGAAATCCTGCTTGAGCCAACATCAAACAAGCTCATGGTAGGTTACACGTGCGGTTCTTTAAGAACCAATCTTGTGAAAAACTGGAATGAAACAGTAGTTTAATTCTTAATTGAACTTAAACTCGTTCCAGGGCTCTACGCATTATCATATGATCTTGACAGAACACTCAGAGTGACACTCTTTAGTGTTCACAGTGGCGAGTGGAAATCCTTCTAGTGTTAACATCAAACAGCACTTGATAGGTGACGTGCAAGATTCTTTATGAATTAAGCTCGTGATAACTGGAAAGCAACGATGGTGAAAATCTTAATTGAAATTCACTTGTTCCAGGTTTCATAAATTAACGGCTTCAATCACAAGGATAATTTATCTAAGTGATTCACTCTTTATGTTCGCAGTCAAGCTTAGTGATCGTCGAATAAAGAGAACGGGTTTACCCGCGAAATCCTGTCAGGAAGTTACTTAATTGAAACTATCCGTCACAGGTACGATATCTAATATCGTCCAATGGTCTTCACCGACCGGAGGTAAAACGCTACCTATTTAGAATGAAATGTTCTAAGCCATTTCATTCGTGTCTTATCATGTTGCTGCGAAGACGGTGGCGTTGTGGTGTACCAGCTGAAGTCGTTCTCATATGCTTATGTTTTTCTGCATCAAAGTTCAGCAAAATTCAAGAAAGTACCAAATGAAGTCTTCCGCTGTACCAAACTCTGAAGCTTTCGAGAATTCAACAAAAGACATAAGTATGTGGAACGTGGAGTCACGAGGAGGCAAGATTCACAAGAAGGCAAAGATCGCACGTGATTGGTCAAAAGAACAATGCTCTCAAGCCAAAGCCTAAAAGATCAAATCAACATATTCACAACAAAAAGAAAAGAAGAAAAGACTACGAGCTGAAGAATGAAGACTTAGTATAGTATGCTAGGTTTAGAACTGTGTAACGTGGAGTGACCTCCCTTAGGGGGAGATTGTTAGAAATACGTTTTTAACGTATATTAGAAGTATCGGTCACTCCACAATATTATTAATGTTGTATAGCTCGTAGTTAATGTTTGCTTATTTAGTTAAGTAAGAAACCAGCCCATAGGCTTGTCATGGGTCGGCCCAAGCCCAATAATGGCTTGGATATAAATACCCCTTTCCACCATGGAAAGGGGTTGGTTGTTGATTGTTTCATTTTCACATTTGAATGAAAAACACATATTTATCTCTCACTTTCTCTCACTAGTTTCTCTCTCTAGAAATCTTCAACCCACTTCATTGATTTATAAGATTATCAATATTCTTCATTTCTGATTTTCATATTGTGCTTCTAACTTTGTTGATTCTTAGCAGGCTTGTTTGTGGAAGCTTGTACTTGTTCTTGCTAGTACATAAGCTCAAAATTCATGGGTGTGGATGTACATCCATGAGGTTTGCATCCTTAATCTCAAAATCTGAATAAATTTGGATTTTTGGTGATATTTGTGTGCTACTTGTGTTCTTGCTGATTTTATGGTCTAATCTTGCTTAAATCTGCTTAATATATCTGTTATTGTGCTTATTTGGGCTTGGGTGGTCTTGAAATACACTTTTGATTTGAAAATTTTGGTTTTGATAAGTTAAAAGGGTGTTTGGGATTACCTGTTTGAGATCATAAGTGGTTATTGTGTTTGTGGAAAGTGTTATTTGTGCTTTGTATCTGTAATTGACTTGTTTGAGTGCTATTTGCTGCAAGTTTTCAACATTGAAACACCAAATCAAAGATTGTGCTATAACTACTTGAGTTTGACTTTTTTTGACCTAAAATAATGGGAATACTTAGAGTATATGCATGTTTAGGGATATAAGCTGTTAAATCAAAGTTATCATAACATATCTTAGAGATTTGGGTGTTTGAATTTGGCTTGGTGGTCAATTGCATCAGCAAGTGTTCTTAACTGCATGTTTAGTGTTCATCAGTAACTTTAAGTGCTTGAATCTTGCTCAATACATTGAATCAGTGCATGAAACCTGTTTAGACTTGCTTATTTAAGTTTATTATTGCTTGTGTATGCAATTGGTTAAGTTTGGCTGGCTAAATTGTGCTAAAAGTGCTTATTGAACCATAACTGCTTATTTGTTCATGTCTGTGCTAGATCTGGTGATGTTTTGATTAAACTGTACTAATTGGCTGTTGTTGATTGTGATTTCTTTGTTGTATTTGACTCCTCTTGATCCACTGATCATTTGGGTGCCTTTGTGTAACTTGAATCTCCCAAAAAGTCACTAAAGACAAAAAAGTCAAGAAGTCAAACAGTGGAAAAAGTTTCCACTGCTCAACACCCAAAACTAGCCCCTACTAGTTTTAATTTGATTTTAGCTTATTAATAAGCCATTTTGGCTTATCCAGACCTGCAACAACTTATTTTTGTGATAGATCTTCATTATTTGACCCATTTGATTGAACTGGAGCTTATTAGACTTTGACTTTGAATTTTTGCTAGAAAACCAACTTATTTGACTTTTTCATAAGTGCTTATTTGCTTATTTCAGCTTATTGAGTGAACTTATTTGAAAAATTTTGTTGTTTAAGCTTAGTTAAGTCATTTAAAAGCTTTAGAAACTTGAGTCAGCTCTTTGGATAGCCTAGAACTCGAAACGACTATTTTGTCGTTTTGTGTAGATTGCTTTTTGCATTTTCAGGCTTATTCCTTTGGCTTATTTCAAATTTCTTTTTACAGAAGTCTTAAGCAACTCAAAACAAGCTTGTGTGTCTAATTTGAGCTTATGGCGTCAGCTTATAGCTTAATGGGCCAAAAAGCCCATTAAGAATAAGTTGTCTGGTATAAGTCAGCTTATTTCACATTTTCAGCTTTTGGGCCTTTGAAAAGTTGTGTTTAAAATCAAATTTTGAGTCAGATAGGAGTTTTTGGGCTTAATTGGACAATATTTTTCTTATTGGGCCTTAATAAGCCCATTAAGGTGACTGTTTGGACTTTTGGCCCATTTGGAGGCCCATTAGGAGTATTTTGGTAACTTCAACTTCATTTTCTGTTTATTTAGGTTAATGTAAGGTAGTTTGCAAGTTTTTAGAATTTTTTATAAATTTTGGATTTTTAATATTATTTTATTATTATGTTATTATTAAAAATTAAAATTTAGATTTTTCAAGTTTTTATATTTTTCTTAGGTTAGATATATTAAGCTAGGAATTTTAGAACTTTTAGAATATTTTTATTGTCCTTAGATTAATTTTTATAATTATTTTAAGTTTTAATAGTTTTTAATTGTTTTTAAATAGTTTTAATTAATTTTAAAATTTTCAAAAATAGTTTTAAATTAAGTTAGGTCATTTTAAAGGTTTACAAAGTGATAAAACTCATTTTGGGCTTTTTGTAATTAAATTGATTTTTAGGGCTTTAATTAGCATTAAAAATCATTATTTAATTAAATAAAAGGTTTGAGTGATTTTTGATTTTTTGTAAACTTTAATTACATTATTTAGGATTTATTGCAATTTTCTAGGAATTTTTAGGGTAAACTTTAATTTTGGTACTTTTTACGGTTTTACGTGTACGACCTTTTCGTCTTAGTGTAATCCGTCATCGTAACCGTCATTCTCTTCTTACCTCATTTCTATTTTCTTTTCTCATAATCATATAATCACATAATTAATCAATTCTTAACACACACACCAAGCCTCCTTGAGAACGATCCCCACTTTGGGTCATAACTCGTGGTTTTCCTAAATCACTTGTTAATACTTTCCACTATTTTACCTCATTTTCCTAAAGGTGTGTAAAAACACTACATCAGCATGCGTTTGCTTCCTTGGATTTTCCTTTCTTAGATTTATTAGAGTCTCGGAAAGGGGATCAGGTTGACTTGTTCATGGTTGATGTGCATTCTGAGAATCGGGCTCAGGGTGGTGGTACCTTGCCTCATTCTTCTTTTCAACTTGCCTTTCCTATCCATGATGGTGCCTCTCCTAGTTCACAAGGTGTTGGTCGAGAGGTTTCCCCTGATGTTTTGTTGGGAGAGATCCGTGCTAGGTTGTTGGATCATGTTGCTAATTCTCCTTCCAGTGGTGTTATGGGGGGTCCCTTTTCTCCAGTATTTACCTTTTTTCTTTGGTACAAGTAGTGTATCTGGGGAAGCTGGTTCCTCGGGGTTTGGAGGTTTTACGGCTATCACTTCTTCCTTGAATGTTTCGGATTACAATATTTAGTCTGGTTTCGCCGGTTTTACTTCCTTCAGCGTTCTGGATGACGCTACTTCTTTTGGTTTCTTTGTGGATGATGGTCCTTTTGTTTTTAGGACTGTTGTCACTACTACTGATTGTAGAACACTTCTTAGTCTTTTTTCCTTGTAGCTATTTTTTACTTTATGCGCGTTGTGATGTGTATGTAAGACATTTTTGTTTGTTATCTTGATGGCCCCTCTTGGTCCCGTTATGCATTATTTTAATAAGTGTAGTTTTGTTCGGGAGATCCTTTGTTTTTACACACTACTTAGTGGGGGTGGCTTTTGTTTAGGAATGTCCCTTTTCTGTTGTTCTTTTGCACACTGCTTAGTGGGTCTGGCTTTCTTTTTAGGATATTTCTTATCTGCATACTACTTGGTGGGTGTGGCTTTTATGTTATCTATTGTTATAGTGATAGGCTTTTCTTTGGGAGAGCTCCCGTACTGGACTTGCATATGCCTCTTACATACTTAATTCTGAATTTACCGCTTGGGGTTCTCAGTGTAATTTTGTTCATTATCACGGAGATAATATTGTGTGTGCGGCTTATCACTTGCAAGTTTGTCATGTAAGTAAAGTTTGTTTCAAAAGAAAAACTTGTGTGGAGGTAGCTAGTTTCCACATTTCATAATTTTTTGTAAAATGTATAAAGAACTAAGTACATGATAATAAGAATAAAGGTTGCCTTTGTCTGCTGGTCGATAGTCGTCTGTGGTGTACATTCGAGGGCTTACACTTACTTAGGATTCTCTATAGAAGTGGGTCTAGATGTAGCACATCTTTTTGCAAGTTACAGATGTTGTATGTTTCATCCTGTTTGTTTGTTTTTCCTTATGCCTAAGCTTGCATGTTACGTCTTCTATTGCTTTTCTTTCTTCCTGTCATCTGTTCCATATTTTTCTCTCGTTTGCTTTCTTCTTATATTTTTTTTCTTTTTGGATTGTTTCTCTTGTTCTTCTGTGTAAGCTCGGCTTCCGTGTCTGGTAAGCCTGTCATTTTCCTTCCATTTATAGTGCTCCACGGCCTTTCCTGTTGGTGCTGATTTTGCGTGATGCGGATGGCTTGCTGATATTTTTTTACTAAGAGCACTTGTTTTTTGTGTTATTGACTGATAGTGTTTTGCATTTTGGTTTTTTTCTTGATGCCCCGGATTCAAGGTTTAAATTATGTTTGGGTTATATCCCATTTGGATTTGTGGTCATTCGTCCTTTTTGGGAGTCTTTTAGGCATGCTGATCTGCCTGTGTGGGGCATCCCTGCTCTTGTCTTTTCTGATAAGAAGTCTATTGATAATTGCTCCCTAATAGTTGTTTGGGGCTTGTAGTAAATGTTGTGCATGTTCGGGGTGGTATTCCATTTTTGTGTCCCCTCTTTCGATTCCGACTTGGCAATTTTTGTTCGATTGGTTGGTCATTGATTACTGTTTCAGTGTGTGTTTGGGAATACATTTTTGATATTTTATTCCCCTTGACTACGGTTAGCGTTGATGACTTTTCTGCCATGGTATTTCCCCTTGACTCTTGGAGTTCCCAACCAAAAAGTAGTTTAGTGTTCCTTTGGGTTTTTTCTCCTCTAGCAATGCGGCGTTGCTTCCTTTTTTCTGGTAAGATAGGCACGAGGTAAGTTTTTCCTTCGAGATTAGAACTATAGGCCTTGCTTCTTGTTCTTTGGTTCTTTTGAACATTCTGCATGTTGCTTTTCTTCCTAGGAAATTTTTTTCTCTACGTTGTTTGAAGAGTTTCAACGCTTTTTCTGATGATTTTGGCATAAATCTGCTCGAGTTGACTAGATCCCTGCTTAGTTTTTGGATGTTCTTGAGGCTTTGAGTGGGGGGTGATTCAACTACCCTGTCCGTTTTGCCTGGTCTTGTCGTCATTCTCTTTGTTGTGATTATGGTAATCGGGAATTCTTCTTGTTCGACTCTGGCTATGTATTTTCTTGGATTAGGCTTCTTATTTCGGCCTCTCAGTCCCTCTAGGTATTTGTTTATTGGGCGTATGAGAGTTAGCCTAGAAGTATTTAGTCTTGGTGGTATTTTTGTGTTGTTAGGAGTGTCTTGACTTGTGCTAAACGACATCTTTCCTACTTTTATGCTCTTTATCTTGTGGTGTTTCTTTTTAGTATTTGCGGAGTGTTTGATTGAATATCTGTGTAGGGATTCTTCTTTCCAATCCATCTTGTGAAGTGGGTGGCAGCCTTGGTGGCATTCCGTAATGAGGCTTGCGGAGCCTATGTGCCATTGCCGACTGGTTAGCACAATCTGGCCTATGACTTGTTTCTGTATTCCGGCTCTCATTATCTTGGCCATCTACTCACTGTTGGGTGTACCTTCGTTTAAGGACTTGGTTTTCTTCCCATTTTATCGTCGGGTATCTCTTTCGGGCATTAGAGTTGTTCTCTTTTACTTTCGTTGTAGTATTTGTCAGGTTTCTCCTTTTTTGATTTGATAGTTTATACTTGATGTTCGGGTTATGTTTTTTGGTACGCCTTTGGGAAACTCTTTTATCTTTGAATTCCCCTGTGGCTAATCCTCTTAGGTCCTTTTCTGGACCCATGGTTACCCGCGGGTCTTTGGGTAGTTCTTTTGTTATTATGCATTCTTGTTGTGCATTTTTCTCAACGTGGAGCATAGGTGCTACTACTTTCAAGGAAGTTTGATCATTCGGTAAGTTGTTCCACTACGAAGTGTCAGTACTCCTACTAATACATGATGTTTGATCATTCTGTGTGCTCTTGACAGTACTGGTTTTAGTTGGCGGATGCCAGGTCTTCCGAGGATTACATTATATGGCGAATGTGATTGTATGACTATAAAATTCATTTTTGTCTCTGCTTTGTGTGTTTTTCCCCCTATGAGTACTTTCAATTTTATCTGCCCCTACGGCCATGTGGTTTTGCAATTAAATCCTATCAGGGAGGTGGTGGACGGGGTCATTGTTTCTTTGATTTTCGACTGTAGTCGTTGAAAATAGTATTCATACATGATTTCGAAGGCTGACCCTTCGTCCACATATACTCCGTCTACATGATGGTCTCCTATCTCGGCTTCTATGACTATGGGACTTTCCTCAGCCTCTGCTTCGTCTAATGGTGGGAAAGATATCTCAAATTTTTGGGTGAATTTTTTATTACTTTTATTTTCGCGGTTCTCTGCCTGAGGTGGATCAAAAGGATTGTCGGAGCATTGTCACTTGCTTGTGTTTCAGCTTTTTTCACCACTTATTTTTATCTTTTCGGTTGCTATTTCTGACTTCTTTAATCCATTGTGTCAACTTTATGTTTCTAGCTAACTCGTCAATTTGCCTTTCTAAGTGCTGACATTCGTCTGTGTTGTGCCAGATATCTCCATGGTGCTCGCAGTATTTGTGTAGGTCTCTCTTGTCCGATGGGGTGGTCATTAGGGTGGTGATTTGAACTTTCCTCTTTCGAGAGGAATGATTTCCTTTGGTGTTTTTTAGAATGTGAACTTGTCGTTCCTCTTTTCTGACCTTTGGTTATTTGGGAAGTCTGATCTTCTGTCGAAGTGGGGCTTTCTATTCCCATCATGCTTCCATGTGGGTGCTGCTTTCTTTCTGGACTGATGGGCGACCGCCACCTCTCCCCTGAGGAAGGCTATGGTTTCCCTTATTGTCTCATCCATGGTCCTAGGTATATTTTCATGTAAACGTTTGATTAGGCCTGGATATGTGATTCCGTGCATGAATCCTGATATTTTCATACATTCTAGAGTTGCTTTAACGTGTCAGACTTCGATCTTGAATCGTTTCATGAAATCCTCTTTGGATTCTCCTTCTTTTTGTATGATGTGATGGAGTTCCACGGGGTCTTTGATGCACTTCTTTTCCTGGAGATAGTTGGCTAAGAATGCGGCTTTTAAGTCGTCATACATGTCGATTGTTTCTGCTGGGAGGTCATCGAACCATACTCGGGCATTTCCGATCAATGTAGAATTGAACATGTGGCACCACGTAGGTATGGCCCATTTTTCTACTTTGGCAGATGCTTGAAAGATTTTGACATGATCTTTCGGATCTCCCGATCCATCATACGTCTTGAGTTGACTTGGCATTCTTATTTTATTCGGGAAGTCGAAGTTCTAAATGCGATGTGTGAATGGGTCAACGTCTTCACATAGCCAAGGACGGGATAGGTCATCGCTACTTTCTCTTTTTTTCGCCTTCTTTGACCTTCTATTTTTATCGACGCTCTCATCTGTATCTAAGTGGTTTTTAAACGTTGCCTCGTCGTTTCGGTTTTGTCTGGTAATAGGAATTCTCTTCATGTGATATTTCTTCTTTAGTCTGTTAAATACTCCTCCGTCCTGCGGTCCTATCCTGGTGAATGCCTCTCTATCATTACGATTTCTTATGCCGGTAGAGCCGTGCCGGGTTCGTGAAGTGGTATATCGGCTATGTCCGCGGCTTTCCCTTCTATCCGAGGATGCTTGCCTCTCATTCCCCCATCTTTAGCTTCTTCTCACGTTGTTCTTCTTCTTGAACCTTTTCGGCTATTACGGGTAACAGTTGGTCGAAGTGTTTATTACAACTATCCCTGATGGTGGTGGCGGATGCTCTCAACTAAGGGTACTCTGCACCTTTGTTTGTTTCCTCAACACATGTATTTCGTACGGAGGACGTAGCAGGTGTTGGGGGGTCTCTTGCCTAATCGCCCATTTTGGGATGGATTTTTATGGAACGCAGTTGTGTATCGGGGCCCACGGATGGTGCCACTTGTTAGTACAATGATCTGTCAGGTTCTAAAGTAGATCTAAGTACTCACCGGGAGGTACTTAGATGCCTTGTGTTATGAAAGGATCTTGTACTATCAAGAGATATGATTGACGATTTCCTACACACGTAGAGTAATACCGTTAGTCCTTACCGTGTGGACGGACCCCACGATTAGACTTCAGAGTATGAGTAAGTATTCATATCGTCCGAGATATATGTGTATGTAATTTTGAGTAAGAAAATTGTACCTCGTATGGAGTGAAAGTGAGTACTATTTATAAGAGAAAGTATTGGGCCTTTCCCTGTTTCTCAGATGGTACTTGAGAGAGGGTCTTTGTGGTCCAAAGGCACATTTGTCTGTTTGTGGTCTAATCATGACATGCAGATTGATTCTCTGGGATTTGGTCCGCAGGGTTCTCGGATGTGCTTCACTGGGAGCGTGCGTCCGGTGTTGTGGGCGGCTCCGTTTGCTGGAAGCGGATCAGTCCAGGTTTTATGCCACCGTTGGTAGGCTTTCGTATACTTGGGTCTAGGCCCAAGTTTTGGTGTATGGTTTTAGGTCCAATGGGCCGTATCCATTCTATACGCCATCATTTTCCAAGTAACAAACAATCAAGGAAATTTTAACAATGGAGGGAATCAAAACCAAGGTTTTAATCAAAATTCAAATGAGTATAATGACTTTCAAAACTACATTAAATCAAATGAGGCTAACATGAGAACATTAGAAAACCAAATTGGTATATTGAAAACAAGTTTTCCAATACTTTGAAAGGTAAAAATAATAAAATTAAACAAAATTAAAGTAAGCTCGAGAGTATGTTTGCGGCTATAATGAAAAAACCGTCCACTTCGGGTGCGTTACCAAGTGATGTGTGTTCGTAAGTCTTAAATTTATATTACTAGAGATTACCAAACAAGGGACTAAAAACACAACACGGGCAAGTATACCCTTTCATGTATAGCATAGTCTAAGGTAAGTCAATGTCGTTCTACGAGATTCTTGTTAACAAGTAAAAACAATTATCTCTAGAGTGTCACAAGTTCTAAAGATTTAAGCTTCTAACAATGATTTAAAGGCATATTTTGTTTAGGCTAAGAATCCTGAAAATGAGTACTAACAAAGATAGATTATAAGCATATAAACAAAGTATGAATACAAATGGATGACTAGTCACACAAGCATCAATTATTTAACATAACAAGAAATCCTTTCGACCTATAGATCTCGTTATATCAAATGTATAAAGATCGGTTTATGTTGGTTTAGATAATGCAAGTGCTCGTTGAGCCACACTTTTTCGAACCCATGGCAAAGCATTAAACAAAATCATACAAGAGTTGATATGTATTTTATTCGCCAATTTATACAAGGCAAATATCAAGATTCATTTACTAGATGACATGATATCCAATCAATCATATAAGAACTTTCGAACATCTTATAATCAAGAGTGAAATAAATACATAGCAATGATCAAATATAATAGTATCGATCACAAGAGCATTTCAACCAAGCTAATAACTAAGAATCAGACAGGAAGTGCGCCGCACATACCTAAATGTGCGGCGTACTTTCTGCACGACCAAGTTAGAGTCATTTCATAAATTCTATATACACCTAACCAAACACAAGAATACTACTCCATAATCAAAGGAATAACAAACATAACATTCATCATAATTCCTGAAAAGATCATAATAAAAGAGTTATAGAGATTATACCAAATGATTACAAGAGTTTGATTCAATATTAGTTTTCCCAAATGAAAACTTTATACTAATGATCCATTGATCAATTCGTTATGCTACGAACCCTTTGGATGATGTTGCTACACCCAAAAAACGTCCCTAACTGATGAGGTATAGATAGGAGAAATGGTGGTGAGTTTATATGAAATGAGAGACCCAAATGGTGCTTTTATATGCTTTCTTCGAGCCAAAGCGTGCCGCACTTGTTCAAATGTGCGCCACACATTTTCTAAACTTGGGGACAAATCTTCAGTAATGCTAAAGAAAAGTGCGTCGCACTTTTCAAATGTGCGTCACACATTTTCATCTCTCAAATATTCTAAGTGTTGAGAAAAAGTGCGTCGCACTTTTCATTTGTGCGCTGCACATTTTGACAGCACAAAGTACTCCACAGAATTAGGTAAAACCGACGCACATTCGGGCGTTTTCAGCATTTAGACCAAAAATCAAAGTTGTAGACAATTCATTTCTCTTTCCGTGGTAGCTTGAACCAACTCAAACGGAGGTCGTATGCTTAAGTTATGATCAAAACAACGGCAGGTGTCGAAAGATCTCAAGCTTGACTTTATTTCTTCGTTTAAGCTTCATGTCTTCGTGTTTTCTTCATTTCCTTCCACGACACGTACTTGGAACCTATACATCAAAATACACTCTATTAAGCATCGAAAGTTCACATATTTAACCTAAATATACAGAGATAACGCACACGTAAACATGTATAATTAGAGCGTTATCACCAAGTAACACCGTGACAAACCCGAAGGAGCAAGTTAAAGCCACATCGTCTCATGAAAAAGGTCGTGTGATTACCCCTGTCCTTGATGGCTTTATCGTTGTGCATTCGTCTCTACCCTCGACCTCAAAGACTTTCTCATGTTTAAAGGTAGAAGGGAAGAAGTTAGCGACCTTGGATGATATTACACATTCTTTTTTAAAAAAGTCAACTATTTCTCCTTCTATTTTTAACCAAAGTGCACCTTGGGGAAACTTGTGCCGCGGATTTTCTATGCAATCCTCAAAAGGTATATGCCTAAGAAAGAAGAAGATCTGGGCCGGTTTCTCATACCTTGTGATTTTACCAAGATTGAGGAATGCATAACTGATGAGACTGCTTTTATACATAGTCTCATCGTCCAAAAAGGACTTTAAATGCATTAATTATCATGTAAATGGCCAAATTATGCTTGTGTTTGTTACTTGTGTATTTTAGGTACGGATATTGAGAATATGACAAAAGATCATAAGAATCATGCAAAAACGAACAGGGGAAACGAAGCCGCACAATGAACCAAGCCCTAATGAAGATTTTCCAAGAAATACCCTTGAAGATTTGAAGATTATGTAAGAAGGGTCCTCCAATATTGAAGAATTGACACTTTAAACCCTTGTTTATTCATAATTACAAGTTTGGTCCTTAAAGTTTGTCAAATTTACAAAAAAGGGCCCTCCACTTTGAAGAATTGGCAAGAATGGTCCCTCAACAATCATGACTTGTCAATATTAGTCCTCCAAAAAGTCAATCATACAAGTCAAGACCATTATCTATGAAGAAAATGCCAAATCAGCCCTTCAAGAATCAACAAATGGCAAGAAATACCCCTGAAAATACTTTGGAAAAGTATTTGGGGCAAAAGTGTGAAAAATGAAACTTGTATAACAAAGGAAATCTAGTTTTGGCTGTTTCAAATGCAAGTGAAAGGAGTTAAAGAGTTGAGGGGTTAATCTTGGCAGACATCAAACATACCTAGACCAGTGGTGGGGTGACACGTGCCCCACTCACTCTTTTCAGCCAATGGGAACCCTCCTTGCTTCCACCTCACCAATCCACTCACCATAATTAAACTAATCATAACTGATTAGTTAATTTAGGCGCCTAACATCCATTTGAAACCAAAAACGGATTAAACAACCATGTTCTTCATGAATTTGGGTATTCCCTAATTACTGTGAATTAAACCCTAATTCCCTCCAGAATTATGATTAACCTAACCCTAATCACAACCCAACCCTTAAACATGACACCTCATCACCCACAAGGTCACATGATAAACCCCCACGCATACGTTTTGAAGATACTACCAAAAACTCTGCCACATCCAACGTCCAAGATTGAAGCTTGAAACTTAAGCTTATTTTGAGCCTTTGATGCAATTCCAACAGCTCATACATCAACAAACAGCCAAAATTTCATCACATGATTCCAAGATATTCAAACTTTCAAGGGGCAAAATGGGGACTTCACAGCTTTAGGGTTTACATTTTTTAGCTTCTTAGCATTAGTTTGTAGCCTATATAAAGGCATTAGGGTTTCATTTTGAGCCCTGCTCTTGAATTTTTCCTAGTTCACAATTCTGTAAATCCTTACTCTTGATTAATGAAAAGTGTTTGAAATTTGTGAAGAAAAGTCAAGTGCCAATCTTTATATTTGCTTGTTTATGTTTAATGTTTTCTAAAAATGAATCTCAAAACGTTTTCTTAGGCTTTGTGCAAGAAATTGCTCAAAGTTTTTAAATCTTGATATTTTGCTAAGTCCTTGGTACACCTTGGAATTCTTGGGCTATAAGTTGATCATAGCATCCTGATATTGTGATATCAAGATGTTGTGAGGCTTATAACTTGGGATTATCAAGTGTGGGGTACAAGGGTTGCATTAATCAAGGATTTGTCAACTTTCTGATTAATATTTGTGCTTCTAACTTTGTTCCATCTTAGCAGTTTGATACTGGAAGCTTGTGCTTGTTCTTGCTAGCACATCAGCTCAAACATACGTGAGTGTGGATGTACATCCATGAGGTTTGAACCCTTAATCTCAGAATCTGATAAAAATTTGGATATTTGTGATATTTGAGTTCTGCTTGTGTATGTGTTGTTCTTGGGCTCCAAATCTTGTTGTTTCTATTTATGTTTAATGTTTTGATACTTATGTATGCATGTGCTAACCTAAATCCAACTTTTTATTTGAAAATCTTGATTTGAAAATATAAAAGGGTGTTTGGGTTAACCTGTTATAGATCACAACTTGTTACTGTGTTATTGGAAGTTGCTTGTCTAAGTTTGTATCTGCTATTCACTTGGTTGTGTGCTAAACCCTACAAGTTTTCAGCTTTGTAACCTCAAATTAAAAATCGTGCTATAACTCACTTGTTTTGACTGTTTTTGACCTAAGATTTTGGAAATACCTAGAGTATATGCATGATTAGGGCTAAAAGGTGTTAAATCAAAGTTTGTATAACCTGATAACAAGATTTGAGTGTTTGAAATTGGACTTGTGGTCAAGTATATCAGCAAGTGTTCATATCTGCTTGTTTAGTGTTCATCAGTAACTATTTTATGCTTGAATCTTGATTTAGGTTTTGAACCAATGCATGAAACTTGTTAATTTATGTTCATTTGAATTAAATATAGCTTGTGTATGCTTTTGGTACAATTTGGTTGGCTAAATTTTGCTAAAGCAGCTTATTGAGTTCATAACTGCTTATTGTTCATGTCTGTGTGAGATCTGGTGATAAATTGAATTAACTGCACTGATTGGCTGTTTGTAATTGTGTTTTTGTGATTGATTTTGACTCCTTATGATTAACTGATCATTTGGCTGCCTTTGCTTAACTTGAATCCATAAAAAAGTCACTAAAGACAAAAGGTCAAGAAAGTCAAGCAGTGGGAAAAATTCCCACTGCTCAACATCCAAAACTAGCCCCTGCTAGTGTAATTTGTCATTCAGCTTATTCATAAGCCAATTTGGCTTATCCAGACTTGCAACAACTTATTTTTTGTAACAGATCTTCCTCATTTGACCCATTTATTTGATCTGGAGCTTATCAAACCTTGGCTTTGACTTTTAGCTAGAAAACTCATAAGGTTGACTTTAAAACAAGTGCTTATCTGCTTATTTTAGCTTATTGAGTGTGCTTATTAGAAAACTTTTTGATTATTTAGTTTAATTAAGTCATTTAAAAGCTATTGAAAGTTGAATCAGCTCTTGAGGTGGCCTAGAACTCGAAAACGACTATTTTGTCGTTTTGTGAAGATAGCTTTTAGCTTATTCAGGCTATTTCTTGTGCTTATTTCAAATTTCTTTTTACATATCTCTTAAGTAACTCAAAAGAAGCTTGTGCGTCAAATTTGAGCTTATGGCATCAGCTTATAGCTTAATGGGCCAAAAAGCCCATTAAGAATAAGATGCTTTGAAATAAGCTAGCCTTCAGAGTTTTGTTCTTAAAATCAAATTTTAAGTCAAATAGGAGCTTTTGGGCTTATTTGGACAACATTTTTCTTATTGGGCCTATTTGAGCCCATTAAGGGGTCTGTTTGGACTTTTAGCCCATTTCTTGGCCCAATAGGGGTATTTTGTAATTTCAACTTCATTTCTGTATTATTTAGGTTAAAATAAACTAGTTTGCAACTTTTTAGAATTTTTATAAATTTTGGATTTTTATTAACATTTTATTATTATTTTATTATTAAAAATTAAAATTTAGATTTCTCAAGTTTTTTTCATTTTTCTTAGATTTAATACATTAAGTTAGGAATTTTACATTTTTTAGAATATTTTTATTGTCATTAGATTAATTTTTAGAATTAATTTAAGTTTTAATAGTTTTTAATTGTTTTTAATTAGTTTTTATTAATTTAAAAATTTTCAAAAATAGTTATAAATTTAGTTAAGTCATTGTAGAGGTTTACAAGTGAAAAAATCTCATTTTGGGGTTTTTGTTAATTAAATTGATTTTTTGGGCTTTAATTAGCATTAAAAAATTATTATTTAATTAAATAAAAGGTTTGAGTGATTTTTGATTTTTTGTAAACTCTAATTACATCTTTTAGGATTTATTGCAATTTTCTAGGAATTTTTAGGGTAAATTTTTAATTTTGTCACTTTTTACGGTTTTACGTGTACTACTATTCGTCTTAGTTTAATTCACAATCGTAACCGTCATTCTCTTCTAATCTCTCTTCTATTTTCTTTCTTCATAAATTATAATCACAAAAGTTAATCATCTCTTAACATAACACACTTGCCTCCTTGGGAAACGAACTTGAACTTCATTGGTCATTAGTGTTTGGTTTTCCTAAACCGACACTTAATATTTTCCCTATTTTGCTCTCTTTTCCTAAAGAGTGGTAAAAACGTCTACATCAATTTTGGTGCCGCTGCCGGGGAGGCATGTTTTGTTTTGATTTGGAAATTGTTGTTTTTATATATAGCCATAATATCTATTTGTATTAGTAGCACTCTACTAATACGTATTATCGGTTTTCGTTTTTTTTTGTGTGTGAATACTATTACTATATTGTATTCGTAGAACAATAAATTCACAAGTACTCCAAAAGTGTGAAAACACAACCTTGATTGGGAGGTCATTACTCAATCATTGTATTCGAATCTCAAACAAGAAATCAAAGGCGAAACAGATAAATACTTTCGTGAAGCTTAATTTTGAAAAACACAAACTATAAGGTGGGTATAAGGCGGGTATTATAAAATATACCCTAAGGAAAAAGGCTCTTAAGTGCTTCGCGCCGCCTTGTTTTCCCGCTTGCTTGTGTGTGTTTAGATAAAAAGGGCTAATCGAGGGTTTGCCAACCAAAGTATTATCTAAGTATCATATATATTTTCTTGGTTTCATTTGATTAAACCCTCTTGAACGTTTTGGTGTTCCACCAACGTTCTAAAGTCATCGAAGGCGTTCACTTCACGTGATAGTTTTCATTCCTTGAGGCTTCTTTAATCAAGAGATTTGATTAAGGAGGAGATTTGTAGATTTTTGTCTACTTAATACAATCACAAAAATCCAAAAAAAAGTAAAAACAATCAAAAACCACAAAAAAAATTGGAAAAATAAAAAAACACCAAAAATAATCTTCTTTGCTCATCCGCACGTTGTACGTGACGTTTATGCAAACTCGCAACCAAGCAAGACGTGCACGTAAACGTAGAAATCGAAAGGAGTCAACACCTACTCCTAATCTTTCTAGTGAAGAGTCTCCTATTGACGAACCTATCGTAAGAGAGGAACCAACCATGGCGAATCGAACTATGATGGAGTTACTTCAAGCACCCACCGAGTGTTATGGAGAGGCTATTGTAATTCCCGCTATCCTTGCGGAGAATTTTGAAGTGAAAACGGGTTTCTTGTCGATGATCCAAAACAACAAATTCCATGGTGATGAAAAGGACAACCCGCACAACCATATCCGCCAATTCAATCGTCTTACCGCCACTTGCAAATTTAAGGAGGTTGCTAATGACTCGATTAAGATGATGCTTTTTCCGTATTCCTTAGCGGGGCCCGCTAAAATTTGGTTAGAGAAAGAGCCACCCAATTCTATATTGACGTGGAAGGATCTCGTTTCAAAGTTTGTGAACCAATTTTTCCCGCCCTCTAAGACTACGCATTTGAAAAACGAGATTTCAAAATTTTCACAAGAATTTAATGAGAGTTTTTCAACGGCTTGGAATAGGTTTAAGGAAATGTTAAATGAGTGTCCTCATCACGGTTTTTCTGACTTGCATCAAATTGACACGTTTTACAATGGTTTAAATGATCATGAAAGGGATTATCTAAATGCCGCCGCGGGTGGTAATTTTTTGTGTAAAACGGTTGAGGAAGCGTTGTTGATAATTGAGAATATATCTAAGGTGTATAGTCCTCGTAACACATCGAGTGTTCGTAAGGCTTCGTCTTCGGCTTCACCTTCTTTGTCCAATACCATCAATGCTTGCCAAATTGAGGCGAACTTGGAAAACAAAATCTTTGATAAGCTTAAAGGTCTTTTGATTGAATTCAAAGTTGGAGAACAAAGTGCTCTCGCTACGGCTAAAGCGGTTGAGGTTTCATGTATGTATCGTGGTGGAGGTCATGATTTCTCTGAGTGCATTACCAACGGTGGTAATACTTCGAGTGCCTACGCGGCCACGGGAACTTACAACCAAAACAGTCAAGTTACCCACTCTAATCAATTGACTCCACCGGGTTTTGCTCCCAATCAAAATGCTAACAACAACTATCGAAACAATCAAGTTGGTTTTAATTACAATTACAAATGAAACTATGGGAATCAAGGGGCTAATAATTAAGTTTCAAACAAAAATCAAAACAATGATTTTCAAAACAACAACAAGGGTTTGCAAACTTTGAAAGATCTTCCAAATGAATTTGTTGAATACGCTAATGGAAACTATGCTAGGTTTGAAAACATTCAAAGAAAAATCATTAGCCTAAGATCCGAGTTTAAGAACGACTTGAAGAAGGAGTTGAAAAACGAGTTAGCAAATGAGCTTAAAATCCATACAAACAAAATGGAAGGGAATGTAACTAGGTTACAACAAAACCAACAAAAAATGGAACAAGGGCAACATGAAATAAAACAAGAAATGATTAAGGCCGAGAAGAGGCAATCCATGTTTGAGGATAAAATTTCATCTATGTTTGAGGCTAATATGTGCAAACCATCTTCGAGTAGTCTTCCTAGTAACACCATATCGAACCCTAAGGGAGAGATGAAAGCGATTACCACACGTAGTGGTAAGACACTTAAGGAACCGACTCATCAACCAATTGCTCCTACGGAGGATGCAATTGAGGAAGAACCCGAGGTGGTGGTCGAAAAGGAGAATGTCCCAATCCCACGAAGTACCGCTCATGCCACACCTACGGTTGACCCATTACCACATTTGGAACCGGAGATTCCAAATCTATGCCTATGCCTCAACCCACACCACTTTTGCCCTATCCATCGAGACTTAGAAAGGAGAAACGTCAAGAGCGCGATAACTACCAATTTGAGCTTTTTATAAAAATGTTTCGTGACGTTCATTTTAATGTGAGTTTTGCCGATGCTTTGGTCATGATGCCTCGATTTGCCGCTAACTCTAAGAGTATGTTGAACAACAAGGAGAAATTTCAACAATTTCTAGTTGTTCATCTGTTTATCTTAACCGCATACCTCAAAAAGTCGGTGATCCCTGTAAATTCTTGATTCCTTGTGCAATCCAAGATATGGAAGAATGTTATGCCTTGGCCGATCTTGGTGCTAGTATTAACTTTATGCCACTTGCAATCTTCAAGTTGCTCAATCTTCCTAATCTTACTCCTTCACTAATGTCTATCGAGTTGGCCGACCATTCCACGATTCCCGCATGTGGATTGGCTGAAGACGTTTTTGTGAAAGTGGGAAAGTTCTATTATCCTGTAGACTTTATCGTTGTTGATATTCCCACGGATCCTCAAGTTCCTCTCATTTTAGATCGTTCGTTTTTAGATAAGTCTATGGATTTAATTGATGTGCATGCTAGAAAGATCACCTTACGTTTCAACGACGAGGAACTTGTTATAAACGCAACTCAAAATTCTCCAATTTCTCATGTTTATTCCGTTGCAACCGTAAACCTCATTGACATGATTGACGTTGTTTGCGAGGAATTTTCACAAGAAGTTTTAGGTTTTGGTGATGATGAAAATAGTGTCAATCCCACAATGTTAGATCCCATTCTTGATAATTCGACACCAACCTTCACTCCATTTGAAGGTGGTGGTTTTACGTTGGAAGAATTCGATGTTCCACGTACTTGTGACGAAGACCTCGAAAATGATGAGGACTTCTCGATTATCAAGGATTTTCTTAACTATTTCCCATTTCCTCCACCCGAGGAGGTTATGAGTATCTAGCCCAAGTCTTCAATTGAGGAATCACCTATCCTCGAGTTGAAATATTTACCTCCTCATCTTGAATATGTATTTTTGGAGGAGGAAGACAAGTTGCCGGTTATTAATGCGAAAGATCTTTCGGATGATGAAAAAACCGCACTTGTCGATGTTCTAAAGGATCAAAAAGGGGCAATTGCGTGGAAGTTATCCGACATTAAGGGGATCGATCCCAAATTTTGTACCCACAAAATCTTAATGGAGGAGGATTACAAACCCGCAATCCAATGTCAAAGGAGGGTGAACCCCAAAATTCACGACGTCATTAAAAAGGAAGTCCTTAAACTCCTTGACGCGGGAATGATTTACCCTATTTCCGATAGCCCTTGGGTGAGTCCTATTCATTGTGTCCCTAAAAAGGGAGGAATGACCGTTGTGCCAAACGATGCCAACGAGTTAATTCCCACTAGACTCGTGTCCGGATGGAGAGTGTGCATTGACTATCGAAAGTTGAATGAAGCCACTCGAAAAGACCATTTTCCCTTGCCCTTCATGGACCAAATGTTGGAGCGTCTTGCGGGAAACGATTTCTATTGCTTTTTAGATGGCTTTTCCGGTTACTTCCAAATCCCCATCGATCCTCGTGATCAAGAAAAAACTACGTTTACGTGTCCATATGGAACGTTTACCTATCGTAGAATGCCATTCGGACATTGCAATGCACCGGGAACCTTTCAAAGGTGCATGATGGCTATTTTTCATGATATGATTGAGAAGACGATGGAAGTCTTCATGGATGACTTTTCTGTGTTTGGTAGTTCGTTCACTTCGTGTTTGTCGAATCTTGAGAGGATATTGAAGCGTTGTGAGGAAACCAACCTTGTGCTAAATTAGGAAAAATGTCATTTTATAGTTAAAAGTGGAATCGTCTTAGGGCACAAGGTTTCGAAAGCGGGGATTGAGGTAGATCAAACTAAGGTAGACGTCATCGCCAAATTACCTCTTCCCAAAACCGTAAAGGGAGTTAGGAGTTTCCTAGGCCACGCGGGCTTTTATCGTCGATTCATCAAGGATTTTTCAAAGATCTCTCGACCTATTACACATCTCCTTAAAAAATATGCACGTTTTGTCTTTGACGAAGATTGTATACGAGCCTTTGAAATCCTTAAGAGGAAACTTACCGAAGCTCCCATTCTTGTTGCTCCCAATTGGAACCTCCCCTTTGATCTCATGTGTGATGCTAGTGACTACGCTATTGGGGCCATATTGGAGCAACGTCATGAAAAACACTTCTTGCCTATTCACTATGCTAGCAAGACGATGACCGAGGCTCAACTAAAATACACTACAACGGAGAAGGAATTCCTTGCCGTGGTGTATGCATTTAAGAAATTCCAACCTTATCTCGTCTTGACTAAATGCATAGTGTATACGGATCATTCGGCTATCAAGTATCTTATGGCTAAACAAGATGCAAAGCCGAGATTACTTCGTTGGATTCTCCTCTTTCAAGAATTTGATTACAAAATCGTTGAAAAAAAGGAGCCGAGAATCTAGCGGCCGATCATCTTTCTCGTTTGGAAGATCCTCACCAAAGTGTTTATGAGCCCAAGGAAATCACCGAAACATTTCTGCTCGAGACACTTGGTGTAGTGAATTCTAAGCTTGATTCTTCTACCCTATGGTTTGCGGACATCGCAAATTACCATGCGGGCAACTTCATCATCAAGGGTATGACGACTCAAGAAAAATGAAAATTCTTTCGTGATGTCAAGTTATATTTTTGGAACGGCCCTTACTTGTTTCGAACTTGTGCGGATAAAATTATTCGACGTTGTGTCTTTGCTACCGAAGCTTCTAACATCCTTAGAGCTTGTCACGAGGGACACACGGGTGGTCACCACGGTGCTAATCTCACGGCTAAGAAGGTTTTTGATGCCGGTTTCTTTTGGCCTACTATTTACCGAGATGCACATGAACTTGTGAAGTCGTGTGACTCATGCCAACAACAAGGAAAAGCCTCACAAAAAGATGAAATGCCACAAAATATCATCCAAGTGTGTGAGATCTTTGACGTTTGGGCCATTGAATTTATGGGGGCGTTCCCATCATCTCGTGGTAATAAGTACATCCTTGTCGTCGTTTACTACCTATCTAAGTGGGTGGAAGCTAAGGCTTTTCCCACCAATGATGCTCGTGTCGTAGTCAAGTTTTTGAAAAGCTTGTTTTCTCGGTTTGGAACCCCTCGTGCGATCATAAGCGATCGTGGAACCTATTTTTTTAACGACCAATTAGAAAGGTTCCTAAGGAAATATGGGGTTACACATCGTCTTTCTACGGCTTATCACCCACAAACGAGTGGGCAAGTCGAGGTTTCAAACCGAGCTTTGAAGAGGATCTTGGAGAGATCTATTGTGGATAACTGACAATCTTGGTCGGATAAGTTGGACGATGCTTTATGGGCCTTTAGGACCGCTCATAAGACGCCCATCGGGTGCACCCCCTATAAGCTTGTGTATGGGAAGAATTGTCACTTGCCAATTGAACTTGAACACAAAGCTTATTGGGACCTAAAGCATTGTAATGATGATATGGAGACCGCGGGAAAACACCGGAAAATGCAGTTAAATGAATTGGATGAATTAAGGGATATTGCTTTTGAAAGTTCATTGATTTATAAAGAAAAGACTAAAAAGTTTCATGATTCAAAAATTAAAAACCGGGTTTTTAACATTGGGGATCAAGTGTTGCTTTTTAACTCTCGTTTGAAAATCTTTTCCGGTAAGTTGAAATCCCGTTGGTCCGGTCCATTCACCGTGACTAAAGTTTTTCCATATAGGACCATCGAGCTAGCTCAAAATAATGGCCCCAATTTCAAGGTGAATGGACATCGGTTGAAGCACTACTTTGGCGGGGAAGTTCCATCCTTGAACTACCTCGACCAAATCACCTTCCCCAATAATAATTAGTATTGAGGGGATCGAGTCGAGCTCATGACTCGGTAATCAAAAACGAGGTGCCTCTTGGAGGAGTCCCATGCTTATCCTATGTACATATTATCGCTTTCTAATGTAGTAACGTGTGGGTATTTGTGCCCTTCCAACCTTTGTTCCGTGGTTGTTTGTGAATTGTGGTTTTTAGATGATCATTATCTTCACGATTGGAGCCTCTCGTGTTCATTTTATGGGAGCACTCGATCGTTCGCTTTGAATAATTTCTCGATATCCATGATATATCCTTTGATGTTCTAACCTTAGGTTTATAGCACACTTCATAAACGGCTATTGATTTAATGGTTACACCCTTTCCATGCTAGATTAAGCATTCGACTACGTCTCTAGTATGGGGGTTTTCCAACCCTTAGACTCGAAACATTGAGGACAGTATTTAACTTTAGTATGGGGGGTGAATAGATACTTGCCTTGCCAAACCTTCACTCTTTCCAAAGTTTATCTTTTTGTTTATCGTTTTGTTGCAAATAAGGCTAAAAATGGCAAAATTTTAAAAATTTTCTCATGTTTTATAAGTGTTTGAAGACACGAATGTAGGTTTTCCGATGGCGATAATAAGAGTAATTTTTTACTCGACCGTGCGTGTTGAGCACTTAGCTTCTATTCCTTAACTCTATATTAGGCTAAGTCTCTTAAATGAGGACGAGAAATGATAGAGTTAATTATAAGTTACTATGCTAAACGTAGAGTACTCGTATTCTTTCAAAAACTCATGTGTTCTTGTTATTTGCTTATTCTCCTTCGCTTGTAAATATTTTTTGCTTAATAAATATTGACTTAGCGGTTTAGTCTTGATTGTTGGTTTCTAGTATTTTCTAGTAGCTTCCATGTAATTAAATTAGGAAGACATTAAGGTATCGCCAGCGTCACGGTTTTGAAATACTGGCAACCCGAATAATCGAAAGCTTCACCCAATAATAAGATTTCAAGTGCTCACCTAAATCAAGCAAACAATTTGATGCTCACAAGGCCAAAAAATCTATGCAAAATTGAAAGTGAACCAAGCCTTAATCTTTGAAGCTTTAAAGATCCAAAATTCGCCTTAGCGTGAGGATATACGTCTTTGGCCACAATAAACACCTCATGGCGAGGTTAAATAAAAGGCAAGGCAAGACCGAAGTCATAATAAAAGTCTCATGTTCAAAACCGTTATAAAACCGTGTTTATCGATCCTTCTTGTTGACTTAACTTTTTGACATCGTTGTCTATTAGGAGGGGTTATTAATTCGATGGTCTTGGTTACACCGTTAGGACTCTATTTTTAGACCTAAATCTCTATTATCGCATAAGTCAAACAATCCTCGTGAAACATTCAAGACAAAGTAAAATATAAGAGATACAACTTAGGAAAATGGGAGGATAAGTACGTGATTAGGGCATATGAGTAGTGTTAGCATTACTAACTTATAATGACAATGATCTCGTTGCACGCTTAGCATGGAATTGGGGTGAAAATCGAGGACGATGAAGTTATTTCTAACGAAGCATTCAAGTGTTCTTATTCTATGAACCTAAACGTCCCATTTTGCGATGAAAATCATACATTATGTCTAAAACACAAGTAGAAGTAATAGTAGTAGTGTAGCTAGTTTATCATTCAATAAAGTGAATAAAAATAAATTTTGGAGGTGCTACGATACTTAATTCTAGCATTGCGTGACGACACGGCAATGGTTTAGTATGGGGGAGTGATGAGACTGCTTTTATACATAGTCTCATCGTCCAAAAAGGGCTTTAAATGCATTAACTATCATGAAAATGGCCAAATTATGCTTGTGTTTGTTACTTGTGTATTTTAGGTACGGATATTGAGAAAATGACAAAAGATCACAAGAATCATGCAAAAACGAACACGAGAAACGAAGCCGCACAATGAACCAAGCCCAAATGAAGATTTTCCAAGAAATACCCTTGAAGATTTGAAGATTATGCAAGAAGGGTCCTCCAATATTGAAGAATTGACACTTTAAACCCTTGTTTATTCATAATTATAGGTTTGGTCCTTAAAGTTTGTCAAATTTACAAAAAAGGGTCCTCCACTTTGAAGAATTGGCAAGAATGATCCCTCAACAATCATGACTTGTCAATATTAGTCCTCCAAAAAGTCAATCATACAAGTCAAGACCATTATCTATGAAGAAAATGCCAAATCAGCCCTTTAAGAATCAACAAATGGCAAAAAATACCCTTGAAAATACTTTAGAAAAGTATTTGGGGTAAAAGTTTGAAAAATGAAACTTGTATAACAAAGGAAATCTAGTTTTGGCTGTTTAAAATGTAAGTGAAAGGAGTTAAAGAGTTGAGGGGTTAATCTTGGCAGACATCAAACATACTTAGACCAGTGGTGGGGTGACACGTGCCCCACTCACTCTTTTCAGCCAATGGGAGACCTCCCTGATTCCACCTCACCAATCCACTCACCATAATTAAACTAATCATAACTGATTAGTTAATTTAGGCGCCTAACATCCATTTAAAACCAAAAACGGATTAAACAACCATGTTCATCATGTTCTTCATGAATTTGGGTATTCCCTAAAAACTGTGAATTAAACCCTAATTCCCTTCGGAATTATGATTAACCTAACCCTAATCACAACCCAACCCTTAAACATGACAACTCATCACCCACAAGGTCACATGATAAACCCCCATGCATACGTTTTGAAGATACTGCCAAAAACTCTGCCACATCTAACGTCCAAGATTGAAGCTTGAAACTTAAGCTTATTTTGAGCCTTTGATGCAATTCCAACAGCTCATACATCAACAAACAGCCAAAATTTCATCACATGATTCCAAGATATTCAAACTTTCAAGGGGCAAAATGGGGACTTCACAGCTTTAGGGTTTACGTTTTTTAGCTTCTTAGCATTAGTTTATAGCCTATATAAAGGCATTAGGGTTTCACTTTGAGCCCTGCTCTTGAATTTTTCCTAGTTCACAATTCTATAAATCCTTACTCTTGATTAATGAGAAGTGTTTGAAATTTGTGAAGAAAAGTCAAGTGCCAATCATTATATTTGCTTGTTTATATTTAATGTTTGCTGAAACTGAAACTCAAAACGTTTTCTTAGGCTTTGTGCAAGAAATTGCTCAAAGTTCTTAAATCTTGATATTTTGCTAAGTCCTTGGTACACCTTGGACTTCTTGGGCTATAAGTGGATCATAGCATCCTGATATTGTGATATCAAGGTGTTGTGAGGCTTATAACTTGGGGATAATCAAGTGTGGGGTACAAGGGTTGTATTAATCAAGGATTTGTCACCTTTCTGATTAATATTTGTGCTTCTAACTTTGTTCCATCTTAGCAGCTTGATATTGGAAGCTTGTGCTTGTTCTTGCTAGCACATCAGCTCAAACATACGTGGGTTTGGATGTACATCCATGAGGTTTGAACCCTTAATCTCAAAATCTGATAAAAATTTGGATATTTGTGACATTTGAGTTCTGCTTGTGTATGTGTTGTTCTTGGGCTCCAAATCTTGTTGTTTCTGTTTATGTTTAATGTTTTGATACTTATGTATGCATGTGCTAACCTAAATCCAACTTTTGTTTTGAAAATCTTGATTTGAAAATATAAAAGGGTGTTTTGCGTTAACCTGTTTTAGATCACAACTTGTTATTGTGTTATTGGAAGTTGCTTGTTTAAGTTTGTATCTGCTATTCACTTGGTTGTGTGCTAAAACCTGCAAGTTTTCAGCTTTGTAACCTCAAATTAAAGATTGTGCTATAACTCACTTGTTTTGACTGTTTTTTACCTAAGATTTTGGAAATACCTAGAGTATATGCATGATTATGGCTAAAAGGTGTTAAATCAAAGTTTGTATAACCTGATAACAAGATTTGAGTGTTTGAAATTGGACTTGTGGTCAAGTATATCAGCAAGTGTTCATTTGAATTAAATATAGCTTGTGTCTGCTTTTGGTGCAATTTGGTTGGCTGAATTTTGTTAAAACAGCTTATTGAGTTCATAACTGCTTATTGTTCATGTCTGTGTGAGATCTGGTGATAAATTGAATTAACTGCACTGATTGGCTGTTTGTAATTGTGTTTTTGTGATTGATTTTGACTCCTTATGATTAACTGATCATTTGGGTGCCTTTGCTTAACTTCAATCCACAAAAAAGTCACTAAAGACAAAAAGTCAAGAAAGTCAAGTAGTGGGAAAAATTCCCACTGCTCAACATCCAAAACTAGCCCCTGCTAGTGTAATTTGTCATTCATCTTATTCATAAGCCAATTTGGCTTATCCAGACTTGCAACAACTTATTTTTTGTAATAGATCTTCCTCATTTGACCCATCTATTTGATCTGGAGCTTATCAGACCTTGGCTTTGACTTTTTGCTAGAAAACTCATAAGGTTGACTTTAAAACAAGTGCTTATCTGCTTATTTCAGCTTATTGAGTGTGCTTATTGGAAAACTTTTTGATTATTTAGCTTAATTAAGTCATTTAAAATCTTTTGAAAGTTGAATCAGCTCTTGAGGTGGCCTAGAACACGAAAACGACTATTTTGTCATTTTGTGAAGATAGCTTTTAGCTTATTCAGGCTTATTTCTTGTGCTTATTTAAAATTTATTTTTACATATCTCTTAAGTAACTCAAAAGAAGCTTGTGTGTCAAATTTGAGCTTATGGCATCAGCTTATAGCTTAATGGGCCAAAAAGCCCATTAAGAATAAGCTGCTTTGAAATAAGCTAGCTTAAACACATTTTCAGCTTTTGGACCTTCAGAGTTTTGTTCTTAAAATCAAATTTTAAGTCAGATAGGAGCTTTTGGGCTTATTTAGACAACATTTTTCTTATTGGGCCTATTTGAGCCCATTAAGGGGTCTGTTTGGACTTTTAGCCCATTTCTTGGTCCAATAGGAGTATTTTTTTAACTTCAACTTCATTTCTGTATTATTTAGGTCAAAATAAACTAGTTTGCAACTTTTTAGAATTTTTATTAAATTTTGGATTTTTGTTAATATTTTATTATTATTTTATTATTATTTTATTATTAAAAATTAAAATTTAGATTTTTCAAGTTTTTTTCATTTTTATTAGATCAAATACATTAAGTTAGGAATTTTACAATTTTTAGAATATTTTTATTGTCATTAGATTAATTTTTAGAATTATTTTAAGTTTTAATAGTTTTTAATTGTTTTTAATTAGTTTTTATTAATTTTAAAATTTTCAAAAACAGTTATAAAGTTAGTTAAGTCATTTTAGAGGTTTACAAGTGAAAAAATCTCATTTTGGGCTTTTTGTTAATTAAATTGATTTTTTGGGCTTTAATTAGCATTAAAAAATTATTATTTAATTAAATAAAAGGTTTGAGTGATTTCTGATTTTTTTGTAAACTCTAATTACATTTTTTAGGATTTATTTCAATTTTCTAGGAATTTTTAGGGTAAATTTTTAATTTTGTCACTTTTTACGGTTTTACGTGTACGACTATTCGTCTTAGTTTAATTCACAATCGTAACCGTCATTCTCTACTAATCTCTCTTGTATTTTCTTTCTTCATAAATTATAATCACAAAAGTTAATCATCTCTTAACATAACACACTTGCCTCCTTGGGAAACGAACTTGAACTTCATTGGTCATTAGTGTTTGGTTTTCCTAAACCGACACTTAATATTTTCCCTATTTTGCTCTATTTTCCTAAAGAGTGGTAAAAACTTCTACATCAATAACACTAGCCGACCTCGGCGCGATCATTAATTTCATGCCTCTTTCAATTAGGAAATTGATGATATTGCCTAATCTTACCCCCACGAACATGGTATTCGAGCTAGCAAATTGTACACATGATAAACCAATTGGCATAGCCGAGGACATTTTTTTTCAAGTAGTAAACTTCACGTTTCCTATGGATTTCATTATTTCCGACTATGAGCTATCGTCTTAGGTCTACCATTTTTATCGACCGCTCGAGCCCAAATCAACGTTTTCGTATGGGAAATTGACTTTAAGATATGGGGAGGGTAAGATGGAATTTCTCGCGGATAAATCCCAAAATAAAGATAAAACCGATGATTCTCAAAATTATACTTTCAAAAAAATCTTTCTTTCAAAGAAAATAAACAACTTGCTGAATGTTTTGAGAGAATTATGGTTTTCAAGATGATGATTTTAACGACATATAGTATGCCTATTTAATTGATAAAGGTTTACGAAAGTGAATGGATAAATCATTTTGGGATGTATTCGAAGGATGGAATGATAAACCAATTGTAGAGGAAAACGTTAGTTCCATCACAACATGTTTAAATGAGAACGCGTTATCACCACCTCCGAAGTACCATGATTCACCGAAGGCTCAAACTTCAACCGTTGAAGTGCCTTTTACTCCTAGCCCCATATCCTTTAAGGTTAAGGAAGTACCCATTATCGAGGCAAAATCGCCCATCATCGAAGGGCCTTTCAAACCTAGTCCAATGACTTACAAGAATACGGTTGTGACTTTTGAGAAATCTCCTCAAAGAGGGTGCTCACATCGACTCTTTCTTTCATCCCATTGGTGATTTTGCCGAGATCGAGCACATACTTCATAATCCACAAGCCATTTTTGAGATTCTCCCAAAAAGACCTCTTCATATGGGAATTATGTTGACTTTGTGTTTGACCCCGACATTAAGGCACAAATCGAAAGAGAACTTGATCTTATGCCTCCACTTCCACCTACAAGTGAGGTTAATTTTGCCAATCTCGATGTCGAACTTGGTGAGTTGGAACGTCTTTTTCATAGTGACGAACCTTCTCACGTAATCAAAATTCCCATTCTCGAGGAGTTACATAATAAAAACTCCTCCATCGAGAATGTCGATAACCACGTTCTTGGTGGTTTACCTTATCACCAACCCCCACCTAAGAATAATGGTTTTGTGCTTGATCGTGATATCTTCGAGAGAGTTTCCCAAATTATTAAAGACGTTTTTGACAAACCTTGGTTTTACAAACCTATTTATGATTAGGAAATCAAAGATATCAACGATCTTGCGGATGATGACCTTTATGTTGACCCAGAGGGGGAAGTTTTCTTTGTTGATTCACGTTTTGAAAACCTTTATAACCCCCTCCCACCCATGACTTAAACCTCAAAATATTTAATGTGTCTAGCATC
This sequence comes from Glebionis coronaria, assembly GCA_025667525.1. Lineage (NCBI taxonomy): Eukaryota > Viridiplantae > Streptophyta > Magnoliopsida > Asterales > Asteraceae > Glebionis > Glebionis coronaria. The sequence goes on along the minus strand of JANFOE010000944.1, from coordinate 711,272 downwards.
GTCTTCGAGATGCCTAATCCGAGAAGTGTACCTAATATCTTTTTCGAGACGCCTAACCTCTTAAGTGTGCCAATTAATTTTGAGATGCCTTATGAGGGTAGTGTGCCAAAACCTTTTTTAGAGATGCCTGATATTTTTTATTTGATAAATGGAAAATCAGGTTTTCATAACAAAGGTTTAAAATATGAAAAGGGGGAATTTTGAACTTAATTGGAATGATGTCCCTAAGTTAACCTCGTCATCACCATTTGTATTGACTACTAGAACCTCTTCTACTCCTTTTGACGATGATGTGTGTGGTGTTAGTGTAGGGGAAGCTCCATTTAATTCCTCCCACTTTTCCACCGAGGACGAGATATTTGATCTCGGAATCATACTTTTAGGAAAATCTTGGTCTTCCGCTGATGCACTAAATGAAAATTCTTCTCATTTTGATTGGTGTGAGTTTACCTCGAGTAGCTCAAAACGGTGACCCACCCAATGCCCCGCCCTTCTCTTCTTTATCTCTTTTTTTTGCCCCATAGGGTTGTGATCGAAGTTTCGTTGTCTCTGTGTCTTCTGACAACGGAGACGTTATCTTCAACCCTGGTATTTGTAGCATCAAAGGACCTAGTCCTTAAATACCAGTTTCATGTACAGGCTTTGTTTATCATGTAAGACCCATTGTTTTACCATACCATGATTGTACCTAAATGATCACATTTATGGGGATTCGAGTTGAGTATAAAAAATGAGGTGCCTCGTGGGGGAATCTCATGCTTATCCTTGTACATATTATCGCTTTCTAATCTAGTTAATGTGAGGAGACCCGTACTCTTCCAACCTTTGTTTCGTGGTTGTTTGTGAATGTGATTATCTAGGAATCATCGCCATCATTGAAACCTCTCGTGTTCGTTTTACGTATCACTCGAGATACGATCATTTGCTACGAAGAACTCAATATCTGATGATATACTTTTGTTACTAACGTTGATACCCTTTCCATGCTCGAGATTAAACATTCAACTCTTCGTCTCTAGTATGGGGGTCTTTCACACTTAGACTTTAAACATTGAAGAAAATGTTTATTTTTAGTACGGGGGTGGGGTAAATAGATACTTTGCTTTGCTAAGTCTTCGTGCAATCCATTTTTCATCATTTTGTTTCAAAATAAGGAAAAAATGGCCAAATTTAAACAATTTCTTCTTTTTCATAAGTATTTAAGACACGAATGTAGGTTTTCTGTTGATGAGAATAAGAGTAATTTTTTACTCGACCGGGCGTGTTGAGCCCTTAGCTTCGTTCCTTAACTATATTAGGCTAATTCTCATTAAATTGAGGACGAGAAATGATAGATTCGATTATAAGTTACTATGCTAAACGTAGAGTATTTGTATTCTTTCAAAAACTCATGTGTTTTAGTAATGTAGTAACTGATTCAATTTAAGTATCAACATACAGTATATTTTACGTGGTACTCGGTATAACGTTTGACCAATTCAAATAAAATCTTTATAAAATCAGAAACAATACACACGATGAGGCATCTATACATAATACATGTTAGTTATTCAGTTTCCAAAAGTTTTCTTTTCTCTTCACCAAACGATCAAGCCATCATAGGAACAAAAAACAACAAGAGTTATTCGAAACAATCAATGCATCAAACAAATCTTTTTATTTTCATCAAGATCACGTGATACTGTTTCATACTTATTATTCTTGGTTTAGACGTGATTTTTTCTATACTTATTATCATTTTTTAGTAGATACAGAATATTACTAGTATATAATTTACACTTGAGATATCATGTTGTGTAGTTGACAACAGGTCGACAGTCGATGCCCAAACTAAAAAAACGAAGGAAAATAACAAGAATCCGAGCGACCTGTAGAAGGTTATGGAGGGTTATGTAATTAAAACAAAAAAGAATAATAATAGTGTTGCAAGAAAAATAATGACAACGTCAACGTTAATATAGGTTATGAGAATCCTATAAACAATGAAAACCTAGAAAATGAGTGAGGTTAATGCCAAACCCTTTAGAAAATGTGTTATTTGTTACGGGGGCAAAGCTCAATCGGCTCGCCCAAGGCATCCAAAATCTCAGGACCGGTCCTGCCCGTCAGCATCACAGGTTTGAAGTATTGTCAAACCAAATAATCGAAAGCTTTCCAATAATAAATTTTTAATTCATTGGCCCAAAAATGGAAAAAATTCGAAGCTCAAAAGGCCAAAAAATCTAAGTGAAATATAAGTGAATGGCTTTGAACTCAAAGCTTTAAAGATCCAAAATTACCTTACGAGGTTGAGGATATGTCTTTGGCCAAAATAAACACCTCATGGCGAGGTTAAAAAAAGGCATGACAAGAGCGAATCCCTAAAAAGCGGAGGTTAACTAAAGATAATTAAGCCCATCCGGTAGGGGGCATATAAAAGTCTTGGTAACAATTCAAATGTTCAAATCTGTTGTAAAACCGTGTTTATCAAATATTACTTGTTGGCTTAATTTTTTGACAACGTTATCTATTAGGAAAGGTTATTAATTTAATGATCTTGGTTACGCCGTTAAGACTCTATTTTTAGACCTTAATCTCTATTCACATAAGTTAAAAATGCATCTTCGTGATCATTAAGACAAAAATAAAATACAAGAGATACCCATTAGGAATAAGGGAGTCTAAGTACGTGATTAAGGCATATGAGTAGTGTTAGTATTACTAACTTATACGCGATAATGATTTTGTTTCACGCTTAGCATGGAATTGAGTGAAAATCAAGGACGACAGAATTATATCTATGAAGCATTCATGCGTTCTTATTCTATGATCCTAAAAGTCACATTTACGTGATGAAAACAATACATTATGTCCCAAATGCATCTAGTTAAGTTTAATTTCAATAAATGATAAATACAAATGAATTATGGAAGTGCTACGATAATTAACTCTAACGTTACGTGAGGACACGACAATGGATTAGTATGGGGGAGTGATGAGACTCGTATTATACATGTTTTAATACCCCAAACAGACTAAAAACAGATAAAATATCACCAGAAACGTGCCAAATGCCCTTGTATTGTTTATTTGTGTGTTTGTAGGCACATATATATCGAGAATTCACTTGGAAATCAACAAATCAAGCAAAAACAAACACGGGAAATGAAGTCGTACAAAAGAACCGAACCCGGATGTGAATTTCCAAATTTATCCTTGAAGTTTTGAAGATATATAAGAAAGGTACCTCAACATTGAAAGATTGTCATTTTATACCCCTAAACTGTCAAAAAATACAAAGGGGTCCTTCAAGTTTCAAGAAGTACAAGTTCAGCCCTAGAAGATGGAAAGAGTGACCAAACAAGTCCTTTTACAAGTTATTACAATACACAAGGGCCAAACCTACCAAATGGGAAACTTATAAATGTTAATAAGCTGTTAAGAATGTTAACTTATCAGAGGGGGTGTCCAGTCATTTTGCATAGATGGAGGATCACTTTTGCCAAGATAATATCCACTTCTACCTATTTTCAATCCCATTATCCAATCCAACCCACACCACAGGCCATTCACTTTTAACCCGAGCACAACATTTAAAAGTTTAAGTAAATTTAATATTGGCGCTAAACACTCAATTTATTCTTTCTATGGATTAAACTCAACTATTCATCACCCTCTCAACCCTAATCCAACCAACCCTCGGATTAAACTCAAACCAAAGGGGTTTCATCTAATTAACTCCACATCAACAATTGAATGTATTTTCAACTCACCCATGTGAAGAAATCACATGCCACATCACCCATATGCTCTCTTACACCCTCCCCTGCTACGAAGATAGTGATGTTTTTGCACAAAACAAAAATGTACACAGATGAAGGGTTTAGATCTTTTTGCTTGCTCTTCACACTCAATCCAAAGGCTCCGAATCAAAATTAAACTACCATATCACATGGAACGGGCAGCTGGTATCACAAGATGGCATGTTAGCCAAATTTAAAGACTGATCAAAGCATAAGCAAGATTATTCACAATGGCAAATTTGGGATTCAATTAGCTAGGGTTTCACATTTTCTTGTATTCGAGAATTATCCATTCAGTAGTACAAATAGTCCTAGCTAGCTCAGTTGTAAATTGTTCCAAAATTTGTATTTGTCAATTTTGACTAGTTAATGGAAAGTTGATTCTTACATTTTTGAGTTCCATCTTAGTTTAATCTTGTTGTTAAATTCAGCTTTTACTTTTTATGCATCCTTTATTTGCAGTTTAACAAAAATACTTTTTTAAAATTCATTTTTGGTTAAGTAATTTTGGGACCCAAGAAACTATAACCTGATTATAGGCATTTGATTTGACAAATCAAGTGTTTGTAAAGACTATTGAGTCTTGTTTAAATCCTTGTTCAGTTTACATTTCCTTGCAACATATTTTTTTCCAACGTTTTTCTCAAAAACAATTTTCTTTGTTTTTGCTAACCCACTGTAGCATAACCTTCCCATAAGCTCAACCTGACAAGTTAAGCTTATTGGCTAGCTTATGGTACTCTTTACTTTTCCTTTTTTTGTATGTGTTGTTTGTAGGTTGAAGAAATCCAAAGAGGTGGTAGATTTTGTAGATCTTAGCAGATTTTTATAAGCCCAAGTTTTGCACGTAAGCTCTTACCATGAGCCTCATAAAGGCCAGTTAAGCGTTTTAAGCTGGTGGCATTAGTGCTTAGTCTTGGTGTGGATGTGCATCAAGGTTGGTTAGTACTTTGAACCCCCTTGATGTTTAATTTCTCTTTTTATGAAGATTATTGAAATTGCTTATAAATGTGCCTTTTGTGTTCTTATTTTCTTGATTCTAGTTAGTATAAGTTTAGATTGTTATTTGTGTTCTTAAATTCCTATGATATAGCTTAAATAAAAAAACTACTTTTTATTTTTCTTGTTTTCTACATTAGGGTTGCTTCGTTTAAGCTATTAAGTCTAGTTGACACCTAGAATTGACATGCTTTAGGCCTGCATTTCTTTTCTTAGGGTTAACATAGTTAGATGATGCCTTTTAATTCATTCTTGTAGTGTAAGAATTGCATTTTGTGTGATTTTGTGAAATCTGCCAAATTTGCATGGTTATTTGATTTTCTTGTTTTCACTTGTCTAATCACTTTATTTTCCTTGTTATATGATCTGCTCTGTTTGTCTAATAATACTGTGGATGGTTGTATTTGAATTGATATGGGATTGTGAAATCTTGTATGCAAAACTGGTTCCCTCTAGCTGTCATTCTTATCAAGTCAAATTTGGGAGACTTAAATGTTGTTTCATAAGATTTTACATACACAATTAGTTTAGGGATAGACAGTCATCTGTTTTAGGGTTTTAGATAACTTAGTGCTTAAATGTGGCTTATAGCTTAAGTAGAAACTCAGCTTTTAGCATCTAGGTGTAACTGCCACTCTAGCTTTAGTTTCTTTGTTCATCACTTGCCTTTTCCTTTTCTTTGCCTACTGTTCATTGTTTTTGTGATTGCTTTGGGTGCTCTTTGTGCTATTCTCCATAATTGAACTAAATAGAACCAAGAATAAGCCAACTACTTAATCTTGGCTAAAACCTGTCCAAAACTAAGCAAACCAAGTACACTGGCCAAACTCGTCATTCCAAAGCCTTGACCTCAATGACATCAACCACAATTCAATTTCACCTTTTTTTTAAGCTTATTTAGATACCCTTTTAACTGTTCTTTCATTTTTGCGTTGACTTTTGTTGACTTTTGGTCAAATTTATTCACTTAGCTTATTTCTCATTTCTTGCTTCTTTCCAGTTTGCACAACTTATTTTTTGTATTCACTCTTATTTTTCTTAGCTTATAATCAGTTTCCAAAAGTTTGGTTTCATTTGGATTATGTTTTATTAGAAAACTTTTTACTTAGCTTATTTTTAAGTGCTTATTTCAAATTTCCAGCTTATTTCTTAAGATTATTTTGTTTTTCAAAGTTCTATTGTGCTTATTTTTTCATTCTTCACCTTTTGTAATTGCTTTCAGTCTAAATGGTCAAATAAAACACAAAAATGATTATTTTGTCAATTTGTGAATTGCTTAAACCATTTGGTTTGGGCTTCTTTCAAAAGCTTTTCTAAATTTTCTTTTTGTCGTGTCTTATTCATCTGAAAAGAATAAGGTCTGCCAAGTTTGAGTGAATAAGCTCTAGTATTTGACTTATTGGGCTAAAAAGCCCAATAATATGTGCTTATAGCTTATTTTTGACTTATTGGTAGGGTTTGAGCTTTTGGGTCTTTAAAAAAGTTGTTTAAAATTCAAGTATAGGTCAGGTATTGTCTTTAGATTTTCATTTTTCACAACTTTGTTATTGGGCTGAAAAGCCCAATAGATTTTTGGACTGTTTTTACTTCTGGCCCATTTGGGGCCCATCTAGCATTTTTATAAAATTATTAATTTTATTTTTGATTAAATTAGGTTAAAATTAATTACTTTGAAAGTTTTTAGAATTTTTTATATTTTTTGAATATTTTAATATTATTTCTCCTCGATTTGTGTGCCAACGTAATTCGTCTTAGTTTAATCCGTTGTAGTGTAGAATCGTCTTTACTTTTAAAACCCATTGATTTCCAAAAGCGTTACTAATCCAAAAATGTTTAATTGGACCAATAACACACCTTCATTGAGAACGAACTCTATTTTCGGTTTATTCGTTTTACGGCTAAGCTTAATACCTACCAAATTTGCACATTTTTCCTAAAGTGTTGCATTTTCCTACATTAGTAGAAAAATAGAAGCAGGAGTGGGTTTATCCCATATACTTTCAGAGGCAGAATAAAATAGAAACAAGAGTGGGTTTATCCCCTAAGACGAAAGGTTCGAGGCTTGCATATTGCTCAATTGAATGTCACTGCAACTCGAAGCACTAACTACTAACTAGCCATTCAAAAAAAAGTAGTGGGTTGGTCGGCGGCATGGCAGCCATGGTGGTTGCGGCGATAGCAAGGTGATTGGTGTATATCAGATAGATCTGGTGACGGCAGAGGTGATGGGTGTAGTAGAGGTGGTTGGACAATGACGGTGGCCGGATTTTCCTTTTATGGCTGCCGGAGAGAGAGTTATAAAATATGGTGGTTATGTTTATCATATTATCTTATAAAACGTTTTATTGACTCTATCTTCATTAAACTTTTAAGTAATACAAGTTTTAAGCATATTGTACAAGTCAATTAAGCATGGTTTATAAATCATCTTATGCACTCTCTCATCAATAAATTTTTAAATAATACAAATTTTAAAGCATATTGTACACGCCACTTAAGAATTGTCATCACTTTTCTAAAATTAATTTTAATTAATACATGTTATAAAGTATATGTTACAGGTACACATTGGTTAATATTTTAAAACACCCTAATTACCCTTAAAATGATAAATACATCTTATTAAACATATTGTACAACTATTAATAACTTACAAGTTAGTGGTACATATTGTTTTAAAATCGGACCAGGTCAACAGGTCTAATCAAAAACAAGAGAAAACCGGCTGAAACCTATGAAAATGATCGTACTAGGAATGGCCGAGATCATTTTTTTACCTTTCTCCGAATAATCACAGATTACTCGTTGTCGCATCACGCACACTGCTAGGTTTTTTAATGTGCGTTAGGTTTTTATGAAATAAAAACCCTGATTTACCTACTTATACTTCCAAAACATTCAAAAGAATGTGTAACATGTTTAATAGTTAAGGGTGGGTTTTGTGAATATTATCACAGGGACCAAAAGGTGAATTTTTCTTTTAAATTTTTTTAATTAATGGTTTGACGCTCGCTTATGATAGTTAACAGATAAACCAAGACGTAAAAATTTCGCCATTGCATTTCAAATGATTTTTCTTATGAAATGAATATTCAGTCAACCATTTTTTCATAATGTTTATAAGCTCATTTAATATGTTTGTTATTCATTGTGTAGTCATCCAGTAAGCTTTATTCGTAAAATGAGACTATAAACTTGAATAATCGTGTATTTAACACATATTATTGAAATAAAAATAAATAATATAATAAATCATTATATTGAACATCTTAAGAAACTTAAATATAAAATTAATTTTTATAGTGTGGGTACGCAAACTGTGCAATATTTTTTCACATTTTGTAATTGTGTCCCGTTTTCATATCAAATAAATTTGGTAATGCTCAAAACTGAATTTCGAATAACAATTAATATAATTTATTATAATTTGAGGTCTGAGAGTTTCTTGGTTGATACAAATACCATTCATTATATACTTATCTTCTTCTATATATAAGGATCACTTCTCATAGTCTCTTCCACGTCTCATTCTCAAGGTCTTCCTCTAACTTCATCTCAAGAAAATCTAGAATGTCGGTAAGACCCGTGATATTATGAAATCACTCAAATAATCAACAATAACACTCTACTTTAAAAACGAGCATATCCTCCTCATGACAAATATTTTAGGCGTTTAGCCAACAAATTACTAGACCAGTATCACCAAGATTTATTAAGTCTATCAACAAAGCTTGCGAAGATCATAGGCGTTTTAAAGAACAACTCATATATGAGTATGCCCATCCTCATGAGTTTCCTCCTAGATCACTGGCAGAACCTCGCTCAACTTATATAGATCTACATCCATCATTTGGCCGAATCGACGCTCATGCTAGTTTTCGTTAATATCGCATGTACTCAAGACATGAAATTCAAACCGTGAAATACCTTCTAAGCTAAATCAAAAATCTACTCCTCATAACTTGTAACACCCCCATTTTACCTTTACGTAGCGGAACATTGATCTGGGGTATTACTTCATAGAACACAAGTCATAATAATAGAAAACAACTCAAAAAAGTGATGAAATCAACTTTCTTTATATTTCATTGAAAAATCAAAGTTTTTACAATATGAGGTTCCCAAAATATAGAATAATTTCAGTCTTGTGCCTCTTCATGTCATCCTTGTGCTGCTCCATGCTAGCAATCACCATTAATCTGAGATATATGCTTAATTTCAACACAAAGGTTGAGTGAATTCATAGGTTTGTAATAACAGTTTTGAATACAAGTTTGTTCTCCGGGCTACGTTGTTATACACCCACATAAAATATTCATCATACTGCACTATGCTCATGCACCGTTACTTGACATATAGAAACCAGCAAATTGCCCTTATGCAGGCAGTTTTCCAAACTCCTGAGATAAGCAAAATAAAGTGTATCTGTTTAGCCTATGTAGGAACCTTCAACTGCTAGCAAGCGCGACTTGCCCAGATAGGGGATGTCAACCCCCAAATAGTACTATTCACAATATTAGCGCTCATTTTCAAGAAATGATTAGCAGTTCACGATTAAAAAGGGACTTAATGGTAGTAGTAAACATAGTGTCAATAATCATACCATACCGTTTTAAAAGCACTTGTATTCTAGTTTGCATATATCCCCCTCACGGGTTTTGAAATCATTTAGAAAGAATTTAAAAGTGAGGCTATAAACTCACCTTATGTCCATAGAATCCGAGCTATGATCAGATATATTTCATTCACAGATAAACAGCTTGATCATACAAACCACAACTTGGTCTCATAAACAGCTTGATCTCACACAAACCTGGATTAATACATTGTGTATAGTATCAAGTCTTTGATTTTGGTTTAATTTTGTTAAGTGTTGGTTTAATATTGTTTCATTAATATTTGGTTGTAATTCTAGCACCATCGTTCGGGCCATCATACTCAGAAGCCATTCTATAAACGTTTGAGGAGCGAGGGCACTTTTAATCGTAAACCCAACCACTCAGTCAGAACGTAATATCCAGATGGAACATCTTTGTACAAAGCTCCTACTAAATGACACAACATATTTTATTACATTTTGAGTTTCAATATTGGCATAAATAGTCCTTTTGGTTACATTTTGGTATAATTACACTTTTAACCCCTTTAGTGTATAGTTTTAGTATTTGCATTTTAAACCTTCAATATTTAACCTTAGGACCTCAAACTTTCCAAAATTTATTATTATAGCTTATAATTTCATAAAATGACAATTTTGGCCCAAAATGTTAAATAGTTTCAAAAATGACAGTTTTAGTCCCTATACTTGTAAAAATCACATAACAACCTCAAAAATGAACCAAATGATCTAGGATTTTAAAACAAAGTTTCTAAACATGTTTATAATAATGATAAAAACATTTCTTCAGAATTATAGCTTTTGAAATGTGTTTTTGCTTATTATTTCATGTAGATTACAAAACTAGAGTTTTAAGACATCTTTAACTTATAACTTCCATTTAAAATGATGAAATTACTTAGTTTATTTTAGAATATATTTCTAACATAATTTTGGCATTATAAAAAATCTAAGAAAGTATTATAACAAGATCAAAGCTTAGCTAACATAGAAATTACCTATGATGCTCCAAAATGGCTCTTAATGGCTTCTTAGGAGCACATCTTGCTATCAAAGCTTCAAGAGCTTCAATGGATAGCTTCTAGACCTGGTTTTTGGTCTTGGGACATGTCCTAGGACATATATAGAAGTGGAAATCAAAATGGGTATGGAGGTTAAGAGAAAACGGGGTGCAAGTTGAAATGAAAGGTTTACATGCCTATTTATACTAGTTTTCAACACTTAGCCTCTAAGTAAACTTAACTACTGATATCCTAGGTTCCTTACATATTTATGGTGACTAAGGGATACTAGGAACATAGCTATGCAAGATTTAAGAAGCTTAGAGCTTAAGGATAGGTATTAGGAAACATAAACTACCATTTTGTAAAGTTTTAATCACTTTTATAACAAACCAAGAAACTAGGTGATGCACCTACTTAGAAATATCTCCAAAATATCTATTAGGTCTGATATTAAGTTTAAATTTAGGATGGAAAGTTTTTTGAATGATTTTGGAGGGAAAAAGTAAAACCGGGTCCTAAATTTGGGCTTGTAACTTGTAACTTTGTAATTTTGGTGAGTAAGGTTTTACGAATGTAATTAGTGGTGTATTAGGGTTTAATTAGGCTATATACATTTTAATTAAGAAGTTTGGGTCTTTGGTTTGAAGTTTAACAAAGGTTTGATGTGAAAATGGGAAGCAAACTTAGGTGGGTTAGGGTTTCTAATGATTTATGGTTAAGTATTAGTAAAAGTGATTATCCTTCAATTATCTAATGATTTAAACTCAATTTATACATCATACATTGTCCTCAATTCAATTTGTTCATGACTTCCCTACATCGGATTTATTAAGTTATTCTAGGTAAACATGTCTAAAGAGTGAAAATACACATTTTGACCTAATTTACAAGTCATGCATTGAAATCTTGTACCTTTTTCATTAGGGTACTTGTACATTGTCTTAATATAATCTTATAACCTTAATGAAGTCCTATAAATATTTATAGACTTTTCCAAAAAGAACTAGATGATGAGTCCATGTAGTTTTCTTAATATAAGGGTTTTTAGGTCATTAATCCTTATGACTTTTTATCTTGGGTAATTAGTGTTTTTACCTTTATAAACACTTATTCTAGGGCTTATATAGTATGTTTATGACTTCTAGGGATTCTATATTTTTAGTTTCAGGGTTTATATAGATTGATCACATTCTAGGGTTAATTATAAGAGCTTAAGATCATATGCTTTAATAACTTGTAATTTATGCTTTACCAACTTTTAATTTGACTTGAAATGAATGTATAATCTTAATATGATGTATAGTTGAGTTTTATAATTTATGGCAAAAGATTAGAGTCTAATTCAATGTATAATGGATTTTATATGCTAATCTTGGTTACTAGGTCTTAACTTGTAATTAGCCTTGGATAGTGAATATTACACTTTTATGATCAATTAGCTTTCCTTTATTTGATAGATTGTAATTAGTCTATTGTTTTTTATACTTGTATATTGATATTAGGTCATTACATTGCTTGGAACATTTTTTATCAAAGCTTTCTAGGGGGTGATCTAGACTATAATGTACAATTACTTATACTTAGCTTTGTATGGTTTGTTCTTTCCATTCTTAGGTATTATTATGTCTTCAAAGTATAGTTTGAAATTTGTTTATATTCCCTAATGATTTATTCATATGTTTTTTCCATTCATAGCTTACCATTCTTGAGTTTACAACTCATTTATAGGGATTCTAAGGTTTCTTAGGGAATTTAGGGCATCATGGTTTCTATTTTTGAGATGTTCTTATTGATATTGAACTTATTAGATCACTTTTAGATTGTACACTTGATATATACATTGTATTGAAAACATATAGGAATATGTTGTAATGGCAGTTCAGGTTGTGAGAAACAGTTCATCTTACCAAGTAAGGTACATAAAGCAAAAATTTCTAGCCAAATTTTAATATTGAGACAGTTATAACTTATAGCATAGATGTGAAATTTGAGGATTGTCACATAACTCCTTCTAACTATCAACTTTCTCGTTCATCTATGCCGGATTAGTCTTCTAATTCATCACCAAACACCCTACCACCATCCACTTCCGCTCCTCCATATCCACCCCGCGTAAACTAAACTATTTTTAGCAAGAAAACCATTACCATTTTCTCTTAGGATTTTTTTTCCTTTATTCATTTATTCTTCTAGGTTTATTTTACCTTTCAAGCATTTGTATGATATTTTGTCAAAATTTTCTAATTTAATGGACCTATTTCTTGCTTGAGTGTGGGTGAATATGTGTGATTATTTTTATATATTTGTTATGCTTGTACCTATAGCTTTAATTTTGTAGCAAGCATCCCTAGCTCAATCCTTTGATGCCCCGATTGATGGGGAGCTTACATCAAAGGGGAGTAATATATTGTCGACTTCTTTTCTTCTAATATTCGATGAAGCCTTTTTTATTCTACAAAAAAGGAGAGAAAAAGATTTCAAGCCAATAAAAACTTGATTAAATATAAGCTTACATAAAATGAGTTTAATAATTTGTTATCATTAAAAAAGGGAGACTATTAATACAAATAATATCGTAAAAAAAATTTTTTACTTCTCGACGTTTTGATAATAAAAAATGCAGAAAAGTTCTATCAAAATTAAACATAAGCAAGTTATTAGTTGTTAATATATATTCCTGAAAATATCAGTTAATGTACGGACAAATGAATTATATACTTGCAATATAATCAAAAGAAAATTTATATTTCTTAAAACTGATATTTTATAAAAGTTACAAAAGGTTTATAAAATGCTACAAAGTATTATCTTGAATTTAAGAATTGTTTTAATCATAGAGATAAATTTCAATTTAAAATTTTCACCCCTCTTAACAGATTAAACCCTATACTATGAAATACCTCCACCAGAAACTAGGAGAGACAAAAAGGAGCGCCTAGTATAAGACGGTGCCCGTAGCTAGACAGCCAGTGCCGTTATCTTTACGAGCGTCGGTCGGTTTATTTTGAGGACCGAAAACGCTCTTTGCTCGTGTCTCTCAGTATAATTATCCTACTATTTTCTTGGCCAAATACGTTTTTGTACACCTAAAATCCTTCTTTTTAAATCAGTTTCAATTTTTTCCCTTCCTTTGATCATATAACTTGTAGTAATTTGTTTACAAGTGATCTAATGGATTTTTCTCTACATTGTGCAAGAGAAAAATACTTATAATTCATCAAGAGATAAAGTGTTATAGTATAGTGTTCATACAAGAGAGTTTATGATTACTCATCATTCAATTGTTGTATATTTATATACGATCTTGTGATATTTTGTAGTGCAGATATACTTGAAGTTGTGAGTGTATTTTCTAGGTGAGGAAATACTTTTGATCGGGTGTGGTCTTATTTGATTGAGTGTAGTTGCGAGATTCGGTGATCATGATAGGATATATTAGGTGAGGAAATAGGTGTTTTAGATTGGATCTAGGTAGGACTAGGACTCGGCATTTGGTTTTGTATCCAAAATTGGTGTAAGCTATTTGTGTACGGTTTTCTCCGCATTAAAGGAGGTTTATGACATAATGAAATCTCGAGTATGATACTCGGGTGTGGAGTAGGGGAAGAGGTGATTCGTGGCTGAACCCTTATAAACCTTGACACTCTGGTTTGATTGTTTATTCCCTTTCTTACTACTATTTTTATACTTGTTATCTTGTATTGTATCATATGTTTAATTCTTGTATTTCATATTGGTTGCAAGTAGGTTAAATTTAATGTTGAATTTATCTTTTAACAAGTATATTTTTCAAAACATAAATTATAATCGATGAACTATTAAACCTCATTCTAACTTTTATATTGTCTTTCTCATATAAATCTTTTATTCTTTTTATAACCAAGAAATTTTATCACATACATAAAATAGACCACAACTCAAAATAATTGATATTTAGGTATGTGAATTTTATTTTATTTTTATCTTTTTAGATCGAAAAATGTTAGTTGTTAGTTGGTCGAGTCGTGCAATGACATATTGATGCATATAAAAAACAAAGAAAAGTTTAATATATACCCTCTTTTTAGCATTGACTCAACCAAACAATTATTGCTATCTATTTTTTTTATCTAACAAAAAAATCTATTTTTTAAAAGATTAAATATCGCATAACCGTTAATCGTTACGCAAAACAAAACATATTATCGTAACGAGAATTAATTATCTTTCTATCGAGAGCCACATGTATATACTTTGAAAGAACTTTTTATTCCTGAGAAAATTATATATGATTTGTGATACGGATTATATATGATTTTATCAGATAAAAAAAGTTCGTCCAAAGTATATGCATGTGCCCCTCGATAGAAAGATGATTTAATACTCGTTGTAATGGTGTATTTTTTGTCACTTGACGATTTACCGTTTGTTAGATATTTTATTTATAAGAAATAAATAAAAAGTTTGTTTAAATACATGCAATTAGTTGATGTGGTATATACTAAAAAAATGTTCTCTACTTTTTATCTCAACTTTATAAAAACAATTGTAAATAAACCATTTTGCCCTCTCTTATATTTGTTCACGGGTTTACCATTTAACTTCTTTTCAAAACTTATCTTGTCCTTTAACCATCACTTGTTTCAATGTTCCATTTTAACTAAAGTTATAAATGACATAAGGTGTGACGCGACGATGTGACTAAGTCTCGTGTTTTTATGTGTTATGATATTTTTAAGCCGTGATTTAAAACGTCAAAAAATATGAAAAGTTTTATAATGTTATATATTTATATCATATTATAAATATATCGAGCTAAAAAAATATATATATAAGTTAAGAAATTATCTTTGCATATAAATTTTTTCATTTCATTATAAAAATACGATTTTTATCGAATCAAATTTAAAAAAATCTTCACGCATCACATGTTGTCTCCCCTTGTCATATTTTGTCATTTCTCATCTCACGTTAAGCCTTACAATTAAACGTGGGTTTATTACGAGACCTTAACAACATCATAACGCGCCTTTTAAAACCGTGATTTTAACCACCAAAACCTTCCATAATACTCATTCCATTCTAACCACCACAACCTTTCATATTTAATACATCGTCTTATTTTAACCATCGGGGCCTTTCATATTCAATACATCATTCCTTTTTACTAAGGGTGGCAATTTTCGACACGACATGATAAATGACACGAACACGACACGAAATTAAACGGGTTTGGATTGATGATAAACAGGTTTGGGTTGATGATAAACAAGTTTGGATCAAAAACAGGTTAACACGTATAACCAGTTTAATAATTGGGTTGTGTTAGGTTGAGTAAGTATTAAATGGGTCAACACGTGATCCCGCTTAAGTATATAAAAGCCTCTAAAATTAAAGTATATCACTTTATGTTAGATTTGGATTAAATATATTTTTTTTATGTAATTAATAAGATTAATTACAATTAGAACTCATATATCATTGAAATTGTCGCATAACTATTTGTATGTTATGTTTATCATTTTTTACATCTTTATATCATCTTTTTCATATAAATTAGTCATACAAACAAAGCATAAACCTTATTAATCGCTTGATTTATTTACATAAATAGGTTAATCGGCTAAAAAACGGGTAACACGTATTATGCAGATGTGGGTTAGGGTTAAGTTTCTTAACATAATTAATAAATGAATCGTGTTTGGTTTAAGATTATAATAACACGTCAACCTGCAAATCGAACAGATCAACACAAATACAACTCGATTGGCGCCCCTAATTTTCACCACCGCAACCTTCTATATTTGACTTATTTTCAAATTGATACGTCTAGATATCAATTTTCCACAACTTAACTTTCCTATTCTATGTTTACAATTTAGCATGTATTTTTCTCTTCTTTTTTTAGTACGTTAGTTAACGCCAAACTGTACGATCAAACTATTGTTACAATATGTTAAACCGATTATTCAAATAAATTATAGAAAATGTATAATAAACTTTTGAGGGTCTCTTTTATATTAACATAAATTAATAAATTAACATTAATCAAACATATAATTACCCTATCTGTTCAAATTAAAACTTTTTCATGAAATAACATCGATTGGATGCATATAACTAGCCAATAACTCTATGATAGCAAAGCCTTAACACTTTTTATCAAGTTATTTTGTTTTAATTTATATAGTGAGCTTATAAGTTTATTAGTGTTAGAGAAAATTGTTTTTCAAAGTTTGGACATAATTTAATATATGTATATGTTATATATATTTGTGGTAATTAGTGGTTTTGCGTTCTTCTCGAAAAGAGCTTCGAAACGAGCTAAAGTATATCCAAAATAGAGTTAATTTAAATGAGATATCGTGTCTCAAAGTGAGGCACTTGAAACATAAATTTTGGAAAAAAAAATTGTCTCACATCGCTCAAAACATGAAGTAAAATCATGTTTATAAGGAAATCATTTTATTAGTTATCAAAATCTATCTACACCCACGTGCGCGTAAAGGGGATACAAATTTCAGGATTTTTGGGCCAAAATGAGTTCGAAGCTTCTGAACTTGTGCGAGCCCGTGTGACCTTGCGGACACGAATGCAGCTTCGAAATCGCGCCTACGGGCAATCTTTTTTGCTGTAGATTCGGATTTTTTCCAAAAAATTATGTATAACTATTTTAAGAATAGATATAAACTTAGTAAATAAGTTATTCACTAAATATTTTCGCGTGTTTCCAGAGCTTATTTTTGGTGTTCTAATAAAAGTAGTATGCTTTGTTCTTTGGAAACCTGGTTCAAAACCCAAATTTGATTTATTTGTAATTTTTTTTTAGCATCTTGCTAGTTTTATAAAAGTTGTCGTTTAAAAAAAATAAAACTAAGAAAATTTGTTTTAGTTATAACAAATTTGTCTGACTATATATTTTTCTTTGAGAACAGTCAAGTTTTCAGTATGATATAACCTATCTCATTCAGTTTTCACTCACAAAAAAAATACAGCTCCACGAATTTCCAACAGTCCTTCGATTACACCCACTCGATATTTTCCGTGATCTTTCAGGTAAGTGTGTCAAGTCCCTCTGATACAACTTCCAACAGACGACGAATCTGTTTCAAGGGAAGCGTGTTAAAAATTTGTCTCGTCTTAATCTTTACTAATTTATTTATTACTGTTATTTATTTTCTGTCTTTTAATTTCTATCGATTAATAATTGTAATTTGATTTGTATTAATAAAAGTAAAAAAAAATTCCTAAAGTAAGTTTATATAAGTTTATGAGTCAAATCTAACTATTTAGTTAAGTTTATATAAACGAGCTAAGCTTTTTTATAAAAGACATTTTAGTTCTCTTTTCTATAAAAGTCTAAGCATTACCTGTTTGACAACTGTGCCTTTTGAGATGGCTTATGTGACTATATAATATGTTACAAACTCAAATATTTATCCAACGATTCACAGCCCAAGAGATAAGAAAACAGTAGCAACATTATGGCTTCTTCAACTCCAAAACCAAGGTACACTTCATACATATATCTTAATTATTTTAACGAAATAACCATAGTTGGTACTTGCTATAATGTTGATAAATAGGTTACAATTTCATATATCAAGTGATGTTCATGTCATGTTATAGATAGTACGTAGTATATGTTTTTGAGTTTCGACCTTGACATGTGGATGTTTCTAATCCTGTATATGTGCTACTTTAATATGTGCAATGAATTTGGTCTAGATTGGAAAATAAGGTAGTTATTGTCACTGGAGGATCTCGAGGCATCGGGGAGTGCATTGCAAGAACGTTTGTAGAGCACGGAGCAAAAGTAGTTATCGCCGATGTTAGAGATGACTTGGGAGAATTGGTTTGTAAAGACTTAGGCCCCGAGTCAGCTCATTTCGTTCTCTGTGATGTAGCCATCGAATCAGACATAGAGAATGTTGTCAACACAACTATCGCTAGGTATGGGAAACTAGACATTATGGTTAACAATGCAGGGATTGCCGATGAGCCAAAACTTAGTATTTTAGACAATGAAAAGTCAGACTATGAGCGCGTTATTAGTGTCAACTTAACTGGAGTTTTCTTGGGAACGAAACATGCAGCACGTGCGATGATTCCAAAATATAATGGAAGCATCATAACGATTGCAAGTGTTGCTTCTATCAATGGTGGTGGAACATCTCATGCATACACAAGCTCAAAACATGGTGTGGTTGGACTAGCGAAGAACGCGGCTGCAGAGCTTGGCAAGTATCAAATTCGCGTCAATTGCATATCACCTTATGTTATACCAACTGAGATAGCATGTAAATTCTTCAATATTGAAGATACCTCGAGTGTTTACTCCAATCTTAAGGGCAAGACCCTTGGACCACAAGATATTGCAAATACGGCTCTTTTTCTAGCAAGTGATGAGTCAGGGTATATAAGTGGACATAACTTGGTCGTCGATGGTGGCTATAGTGTACTGAATCCTACATTCGGCTTGTTCACATGGCCAAACTATCATCAGTAATCAACTATTCACCCTTTGTGTTTGTTTCCCCATGGTTATTGTAATAATGTAGTACATATATATGATACACGCGTACTACAAGTATGTTGTCATTGACATTATTCGTGCAAGAAAGTCGCCTCTAAGCGATTTAGTTCATGATGAACACTAATGATCTTAACTCTATGGATGTTATGCTAAGGGAAAAAATTTATTCATTCATCATTTTTTCCATTTTCAGCGTACCTTCAATGTATTCCTTCGT
The DNA here is from genome assembly GCA_025667525.1 of Glebionis coronaria. Classification (NCBI taxonomy): domain Eukaryota; kingdom Viridiplantae; phylum Streptophyta; class Magnoliopsida; order Asterales; family Asteraceae; genus Glebionis; species Glebionis coronaria. Next base: position 692,137 of record JANFOE010000944.1, on the reverse strand, counting down.
ATAACACAACTGATAGATGTGAATTTTTATTGTCCTCTAAGAAAACAATAATCCAAATGATTCAAGTGCCATGATAACGTGAATACACATTTAAATAAAACGGATTTACTAATGGGCTAAAATAGTCCATGGATACATTTTACTCGTGGCCCAAACTACCCAAATACCGTGACGTTCATCGACGATTGCTAGCTCATATGATTCGAATACACATCAATTCGAAACATGAGCTGAAGGTATTAGCTGATATAATCATTGTAGCATTCTTTGTATTAGGCCCATGGTTTGTTATGTAAAAGCCGAAGCCCATTGTTAGTCTAGAACCCTCCTGTGTACATTATATATTCTGGATGGTTTCAACGGTTTGCAAGTTATGCTACTCGGGCTGGTTTTTATCATAGTAGGTGTGACTCGTCACTATTTATATACACACAGGACTCTCAGGTTGCATATCTTGTTACTTATGTGGACGATATCATTCTTACAGCTTCCTCGCCAGCATTGTTGCAACAGATTACTAATTCATTACATAAGGAATTTGACATGACTGATCTTAGCGCACTCAATTTTTTCCTTGGTATTTCTGCAGAGCGCAATGCTACTGGTTTATTTTTGTCTCAAATACAATATGCTCTTCAGCTCCTTGAGCGTGCACACATGGGTAACTGTAACCCCTCTCGGACGCCAGTTGACACAGAGTCTAAACTGAGACCGGAAGGTGTTCCTGTTCAGGATCCCACTCTATATCGTAATCTTGTGGGGGGCCTACAATATCTTACAGTCACTCATCCCGATTTGTCTTATGCTGTTCAACATATATGTCTTTATATGCATGATCCACGGGAGTCTCATCTTGTTTCCCTCAAACGGGTCTTGCGATATGTTCGCGAAACTGTCGACTTTGGTCTTCAGTTGTATGCTTCTGCCACTACTTCTTTGGTTGGTTATACTGATGCTGATTGGGCAGGTTGTCCCAATACCCGCAGGTCTACTTCTGGTTACTGTGTCTTTCTAGGCGATAATCTTTTATCTTGGTTTGATAAACGCCAACCCACCATATCGCGCTCTAGCGCTGAAGCAAAATATCGTAGTGTTACAAATGTTGTTGCGGAGACTGCGTGGCTTCACAATCTCCTCCGTGAGTTACATTCTCCTCTCTCGAGTGCTACTCTTATTTACTGTGATAATGTTAGTGCAGTATATTTGTCAGCAAATCTGGTTCAACATCAACGGACGAAACATATTGATATCGACATTCATTTTGTTCGTGATTTGGTCACCGCTGGTCACGTTCTGTCCTTCATGTGCCATCTCGTTATCAGTTTGCCGATATTTTCATCAAAGGACTGCCGTCTACATTGTTTGAAGACTTTCGAGCCAGTTTGTGCGTTCGCCTTCTTCCCGCTCATACCGCGGGGGCGTATTAGCTGATATAATCATTGTAGCATTCTTTGTATTAGGCCCATGGTTTGTTATGTAAAAGCCTAAGCCCATTGTTAGTCTAGAACCCTCCTATGTCCATTATATATTCTGGGATTATTCATTGAATGGCAAGGAAATCAATTAACCTTCCAATAGAAGGAAAGAGGAAGAAACTTTAATACAACCTTTCTGATCTCGCTGGAGGTGGAGCTGGGTAGCAGGAGGTTCATTGACTTATTCCATTCGGTTAATTCTTAAAACTGAAAACAAAAATGAAACGAATTTGAATTCCATTTAACTCGATTGAAAATTGAATTTAAATTTGGTTTGATATTCGAATTGACTCGAGTAACCTAAATTATATTATTTGTGTATTTATTAAAGTGCAACTTTTTAGGAAAAAACAATTTCAAACTTAAAAAGTGTTATTATAATATAATAATTTTTTAAAGCTTTTCTTATATATATTAATTAGTTTTAATATATGTGCACGCTCGAGACTTAAAAATAAAAGTTGATTTAAGTACTACCCTTTCGTTCCAAAATTATAGTACACATTTATTATTTTCGGACGTCTCAAATTAATAGCCCACTTCCAAAAATAAATAAGAAATATAGATTAAAACCATATCAGCCTCATTTGAAGTTATTATTACAAACAATAGAGAATATGTAAATTAATTGCTTAACAATAAAATTGTCAATATGTAAAAAGTAAGAGAGAAAAAGATGAAAAAGTGATGTTTTTATTAAACTGCGTGTTTTTTGTCGGTGGACTATAATTATGAGACAGAGGGAGTAATAATTTTGTTATCACGATTTTTTTGTATATTATGTCTTTTAAAAGATCTGATGTTTATATGTATGATTATGTTATTTTTTACTTTGCTCCGTGTAAATTAATACATATTCACTTCAATTTTTATTATTCGAGTTTTATTCTTTTTGCTTTTAATTTTTTTCTAAATAGTTGCATCTTAATTTTAATTAACAAAGCATTTGCATCAATCATGCATGCATAAAATTTGAGTAAATAGTTTAACGAGAAATAATTTGAATATTTTTTTAAATTAAATATTGTGATAATATTTAATATTATTTTATAAACTTATATTGAGTTTATAATACTTAAGTAGTTACAAACTTACAATACTCATGCACGCACAAGTTTTACATAATGTTTTGATCTTAGCAGTTAGTGGATTACAAAGATCTCCTAACTTATACTCCTCAACATTGATATTAATATATCAATCAAGTGATGAGGTATCTTTGTGGATTATGAATGAGAGTAACAATTACTTTGGTGTGACATTTCCATGTTTAACCAAAATATGACATCAACAAGTAGATTTTGAAGGTTATGTATTTTGCTCTTGAATATCTTCAAGATTTGTTATAACTCCCACTTACTTTTGTAAGTAGAGATAATTCTCTAAATACTAAGTATTTAAGCAACAATAAGTTGTTCTTAATAGAGAGACTACCAATACACATTTTAAATTCTTATATCAAGTTTGTTAATAGTATGCTTCATAAGTTATTAACAAATTAAAAATTTTAATTAAGACATATTGGGATTCCTACCCTAATTAGGGTTTGTACTATAAACCCTTATTCTTGCATCGCTTTTAACCAATAACCTTCGGAAAAGTTGTGTGTTGCGTCAAGCTAGGAGGAACACCAAAACTACAACCGTCAAGCTAGGAAGTGTAGTAAATCGAAAAACCTAAAAGGTTTTAGGATTCGATTGGTTTGAGTGGAACAACCGAAAGTCCCTAATAAATTAAGGGTTTCCAATTGTGGTTTGTCTTGAATACCTTCTAGGTTTGAACTATATTGACTGTATCAATGCCACACGTAATTTTATAACCTTGATAGATCATGGAGGTCGAGCAATTAAAGCTATCATAAATAAAACTATACGAACATAGTTCGTTTCAACTCTTTAGACATACCATCATAATTTGGTATTCTATGAGTATTGGAATTGTAAGACTACATCAGAATTCTATAGATAACTTCATTCTCTTTGGATTAAATACTTGCCAATTGGGTCATGTACCAAATTACAATATCAGTATTTTAAATCCAGGTGCATGCTATAATGTATATTCCTTGAATAATACAAGAACCATGTGTTTACAAGAAGACATAACAGTTCAAGAATTATATGTTCATGCGTTTACAAGAAAACAGACCATATCAAGTATACATTATAAGTCTTTGAATAATTCAAAGATCTTATGTTTATGTGTTAACAAGAAGACATAACTATTTTACTACATACTTTATGTTATAAGTCGGTGAGTAATTCAATGACTTTATAATTATATGTTATCAAGAAAACATAATTATACTAACTAAAGTAATCATGAACGCAAACTTTTGAGTTCAATAGTAATTTCAAGTTAATTCTTATACTTCAAAATTATGATTATTAGATCTTAACCATAATTATATTTAGTAAACATGTAGTAAATTATTGAAGTAGCTTTTCACTATATCATGACATTAAATGTAGTAGGGCAACAAACATCTTGTGTGTTCAAGTCCTAGTAGAATTATTAGCTTTCTTACCTTGAGGCAAGTGAAACAAATTATATGTTGTTCTTTGCACACACATTAATATTTCTCCTACTTGTGTAAGGCACAACATCATATTATGAAGACAAGAAATACAACATGTGGTTGATCGTGTAAACAATATGATAATGACATTGATATTATAAGTAGATTTATAACCATAAATTTAAATAAAGAATTGTGGATTATTATTCTATAGATAATGTTTCATAAAGCAACATCAGAAAGGCATCGTGTTATCTTATAAAATAAAATGCAATTTTCCTTTAGGCAATGGTCGTTCATATTTGGAAGGGATAAATTATTTCAAAGCAAGTTCGAAATAATACGGGTGACTAATCAAGAAAATAAATCTTTTAGCTCCCACTGAAATTGACAATATTACATGGATATTATTTCAGTAATAAACCGCGACGCTCCCACTGAATTTGTCAACATAATAAATGTTACATCACCAGTAGAAAGCAAATAACAATTTATTGACTTCCTTATCTCTGAAAAATGCCTACAAATATACATGTACTTAGTTATTTTGAGCAAAGTACATGAAATTCTACTTGTGTAGATGAGAGACTAGCCGTTCTTTCAATTAACTTGACTATATAGCATGCAATTCCTCCTTTATCGTCTACATAGCCACAAGGGTGTTTAGCACTTTTAGGAATAACAAGAGTCCAAGAAAGATACTTAGTGGAGTGATAGTAAATTCTTTACTCTTTGCGACTTTAGACTCATACATCGTGACAAGTGAAAGATGTCATTTATTTTGGTAGCTATAGACAAAATTACTCTAGATACACAAAATATGTTATCTTTTAAAGATTTCAGAACCAGATTAGGATAATGAAATATTAAAAGTGAGTTTAAATGCAATCGATGATTATACTCCTATCTTTATTCTTGTCAACTAATGAGAAGATATAGGAGTAATTCTCGCTCTTTTTACTAAGAAAAGAGACTATGTTTGCTTTCTATACGAAAACAACCTTAGTTTACGAATTATGTTGCAATAACACAATTAATTGGACATAGAAAGTTCAATTTAGTATTTTCGATAATTAAATTATTAATAGAATTAACTACCCAATTAATTACTAATAAGACTAAGATCTTTGCTTGCACTCCCACTTAATATTAGAGGTCTGACCATATAATAATAAGTAGGACAAGAGATAAGCGTCGAGCGTTAATTGCATTACAAGTGCAACTCTTAGAATTTATGAGACTTTTCATGAAGTTTATTGTTGTAGACTGTTTGGATTGGATGTTCTCACAACTCTTTTGAGTACCAATGAACATCTCAAACAAACATTTTCTACATGTAATAAAGTCATAAGTATGTTTCATCTCATCTTATACCTCGGGTTCCGAATCTGACCGGGAACTCGACTTAAGTCGTACCAATGTAAAACATGCAATAATTGGCATAGGTCCGACCGATGACAAAAATCGCCTTGAGTATGTAATTCGCCCTAGGTCTGACCAGATGACGAAAAAAAACTACAAGTGCTTTTACATTGGATGTCATTGACTTAAAGATTCAAGTAGGTATCACATAAATTTTGAAAACAAATGTCAAAAGCATGTAAATAGATGCATGCAATCAACTTTTTAGCACAAGTTAAGAAATTTTTTTTATTAACTTTTAGTTTAGACGTGTTTACCGCGGGAAAGCATTAAAGAATGATTAAACCCTATATCCTACTCTTCATGCACCCGAAGGCGCAAGTGCTTGGGATAATTATCATATAGATGCCGAAACATGTATATGACACGGGGAACATTAAAGATTGTTCAAACCCTAGATAGCTTGACTAGAACACGTAGTGCAATAGCAAGTCTGTCATTAGTAAATCACAAAACAAGTTGTTTTAAGTATTATAAGATAATTAATTTTGCTAATCACGTCGTTGAGAAGATAGTTTATAAGCCATCGTTACGGTATGTAAGCCCAACTCGAGTGACAATATGATTTCGCAAAACAATTAGATTATAATAAAAAAAAAGTTTCATAGATCTTATGTCAATAAAATTTTGATTATTAACCAATTTAATAAACCTATCCAATTTAATTAGATCAATTTCAAGATTAAAATTTATTGCAAGGATGCATGTTATTGCCATAGAAAATAAAATAAAGTGAGTATATAAGCGGATCTAGCATGTTTATTCTATGTGTAACCCATAAACACCAAACGTTTTGACTCGTGATGCCACTGTTGGAATTTTACAACTAGTTAACCATTTAACTACGAGTGCGCAGCGGAATGGATCTAGTTTGATATTATGAATTAACACATAAATAAAATATATAAAATACTAACCTTCAAGTTTAATGATTATAAATTAAACGGGTATTGATCTTAGATCTTGAAACTTAACGATTAAATTACCGTCTCTATAAGTTGCTCACACAACACATCACACGAGCACGTTATGATGCTAGTGGTTGCTTCACGAATGAACACCACAAACAAACTAGTGTTTGATGTTCTTGATTCAACATGACTGAAACCCCTATTGATTTATTGCCAATTATCGAACTAGTAGAACAATGAAATAAATACATGGTATGTATATGCATGAATGGTCAACATGTGAATTTCATACAATACACACGTATGAATATGTTATTCATGCATTCATAATGTTGTTTTCTTGTTTGGCGCAAAATCTACGAACACAGAAAACAAGTGTTAGGAGTATATATATAATGAATGGAAAAAGGTTTGACTTAATGTCGTGAGTTACAATTCATATATCTTCATATATTAATAGAATATTCATATGTCTCTATATAACAAAGGATTTTTAGGTATTTGTAGAATATTATGCTGACAAACTATTTTAAGTAAAGATATGTATGTCAGCAGAACAATCATTCTATTTTTATAATAAACTTCAAAAGTTCATTTTATTTTAAACCAAATGCGTAGGTTATTTACCAAGCATTTTCAAACCTCAATGTTCCGTAAGCCCTCTTACCTTCATGGGTCTTTTGGCTTGTTTGAGACTTCCACTAATAATATGTCTGATATATTAAATTAGTTAGCCCGTTTATTAGTTACGCGTCTAACGATTAACTAATGATCATTAATAAATTCGTGAAACATATTATATACTTAATAAATATAACACGTATATATATTGAATACATAATAAACGTACTCTTCGTGTATTCGCGTGTGCCCCCGAGAGGCTCACTCATTACCGATGGCTAAACGATCGCATATCCCAACACTAATTACTAATGTAATCATATTATTCCACTTAAATAGTTAACATTCTTTTTCCTCAGCCTCCAAATCCACCACTGTAACGAAAATCATATCCAAAATAAAATAATCATGCACACCTGAGTTTCTTGAGTTTATGGTGGTGGCAACAATATCTTTACAGGTGGAGGATGAAGATTGTTCTGGAAGCTGTTGTTAATCATTTTCATCTATGTATAAAAATATATGAGAAATCGAGCCTGAATTTGGATTACAAAATTAGCCCATAGAAATAGTGGGAGTCCAGCGGTAAACGACGTCGTTCTTTTTGGTAATTGAGTATATTTATATTTATAATAATAACGAGCCTTGGAATATAAACTAGTTTTAAATTTAAATGATGTCACATCTCACAAGTACATTATAATTTTCTAAAGAAGTGTCGTGTAAAATTTTTCCCTATTGATAATTGGATGACACAATACAATTAAGCACACGTATCAAACAAACTATATGTGCGTATTATAACACTTTATCGTTGTTTGATCAGTGAAAATAAGCATTGCACCAACGCCATTGCAACCACGCTTGCTTTGCTTTCATGGCAACTACGAACGCATGTAAAACTATAAAAGAAACTCATGGAGGATGTGTGCAACATAATATAAGAGAACCCAGTCATTCAAACGATCGATTTCTGGTACCGTGTTTTTGTGAAATTATGTGTGATTTTAGTTTTTGTGTGTTATATTGTGTCTAAGTGGGTTTGGTTGTAATGTTTGTTGTGTTCTCACACGAGTTTGTGGTAAATTTAGTTGTGGAACGAGGAAGTGACTTATTACTGAGGTGTTTGTGGTGAAATTGGTTGTGATGACTCCTTATTATACCACTAGCTACCGCCAATCATTACCATTTAAATTGAAATATGTTTATGGCTCGATAACGTTTTATTTGTTGAGTTTAAAATACATGAACCTAGGATCGTTGAGCTTACTAGGCATATGATTAATTCTTTAGCGGAAGTGAATCAAACAGATGGACAAGATGTTTTTCACATAACATATATCGATTACATGCATTAAACAACACGAATTACAAGTAACCATCTAGACATGTATACATTTAATCCCATGTCTAGATACACACACATTTTAGGTTTACATTTTTACTGATGATATGAATAAACCTAAGACCTATGGTTCCTTTTATAGTAGAAGGACCAAGGTTTTACACAAGAGATACAATCAAATCAAACATAGAAATCTTCTATTCCAATATTTTGATATGTTGAATTCTTATCAAATAAGAATCCCTTGTTGTCGAAATAGGCCCCTCCATGTTTTCTTCATTTATGTTTTGCCACATCAACTTTTTAGACCCAACAATCTTCCCCTAGTTGATGTCGACAAAACTCTTTATGTATCTCTTGTGTATGGTACATGATCTTCAAATTGCTTCCCCTCAAGTTAAGCATCAATATCTTCCCCTTTTTGTCACATCAAATAGGGAAGGAAACAATGTATACAATCGAAGATTCTCTAAAAGTAGCTCTGTGTAATGACCTTGAAGAAAAATAAATATAATATTCCTGATGTAGAACTAGAATAACCCAAACCCGTGTTCTATGTCTTGTACTAAATACATGACTTCAAGCTCATAGCTATGGAATATGAGCAGACCTCGATCCCTTTGTCAAAATCCTCATCTTATTATGAGACAATGAGCACGATAATGTAACTCCTTCAAGTGATAGCAAGTTGTCTTTGCTAGATATGACAAGTATTCGTCACTAACCGTTTAAGCACGAACAAGTTATCTTTAAAAGTAATGTTGACAAGGCACGAATCTTATGATATGATAGAACACATACTCGCGAAAATCTACTTCGAACATCAATCGTATCATAAACATTCTTCCCCTTAATCATATACGTCTTCTAAGAAAAATATCCGAGCCATAAATATCAAGATAATATTCTGTATAAACCAGATATCCCATGTACCTGTGTGTATAACCTCCTCATTTTGTGTTCCAAAACGTAACCAAAAATCTCAAACAGCAGCAAATCCTTCATTCTCCGAGATCCTTTGTTGTCCAATATCTCTTTCTATGATATCAGAAAACACTTGTCAGCGCCTAAACATCATATCTTAGCTTCTGTCAGCGCCTTATAAATGCTTTGTCACCGGCTGAACCATCAGTGGCAACTTTTCTCTTGTCAGTGGTTAAAATAATAACATTACTGCAACCAAATTCGACAAGCTTTATCTTGAGATTGGAGGCTCAGATCGAATATCGCTCTGGTGAGATCCTAGAAATTTGTGTCAAGAACCTACCGAAATACTTTTTACGACGATCCAATGGTTAACGAAGGATAAATCGTGTTTTTACGACTGTTGTCCACAGGAAACTGCACATAATGACACATTCTGCTGTGAACTTCGACAGGCTATAACTTCATCTTTGGGACTGATATGGACAATCCCTCCGGTGGACCTCTAGATATATGTGTGTAGAACACACATAAATAGTTTCGTGGCGATCCAACGGTTCAATAAAAAGTTATTGCCTTCCAACTGCTGTTGCGCACACAAAACCGCCCAAAAAAATCCTAATCTGCCATGAAAATGACGAGCCATAAATTGAGTTTGAAGATAGACCTTGACAATCGCTTCGGTAATAATTCAAATCCATATGTGTAGAGTACACATACCAAAATTCATCAAGATCCAACGGTTAACAAACGAGATATGGCCTTTGCAAATTCACTATTTTTCATAGATCTGAGAATAAAAACCCTAAAATGGATTTTTCTTCTCGTAAACACTACGAACACCTCGTCTATCCTATTATCACGAGCCCTAGGCTCTGATACCAATTGTTGAGTTCAAAATACATAAACCTAGGATCGTTGAGCTTACTAGGCATATGATTAATTCTATAGCGGAAATGAATCAAACATATGGACAAGGTGTTTTTCACATAACATATATCGATTACTTGCATTAAACAACACGAATTACAAGTAACCATCTAGACATGTATACATTTAATCCTATGTCTAGATACACACACATTTTAGGTTTACATTTTTACTGATGATATGAATAAACCTAAGACTTATGGTTCCTTTTATAGTGGAAGGACCAAGGTTTTACACAAGAGATAAAATCAAATCAGACATAGAAATCTTCTATTCCAATCTTTTGATATGTTGATTTCTTATCAAATAAGAATCCCTTGTTGTCGAAATAGGCCCCTCCATGTTTTCTTCATTTATGTTTTGCCACGTCAACTTTTTAGACCCAACATTATTTACTACGCGTTTTGGTGTTTTGTTTTCTATGTTTTGAGAGATTTTTTGATTATGTCAATTTGATCATGTGAGTAATATTTAGAGTAAACAACAAAATTTTTCCATTAATTATCGTGAAATTGTCAAAATACCCTTAAGAGAAAACCTGGTGCAAAAATGACCTCAAACTTCTCCTTTTCCTGCGAAAAACCCCTAAGCCGTTAAATCGTAACTTTCCACCGTTAATCCCAGTTATCTCCCTCACGTGCCATGCACGTGAGAGCATTTTTTTCCTTTCATGTCGTCCTCACAACCTCACTTTTACTTCATGAAAGTCTTATCCCTAAAAACTATTTTTCCCAATTCTTTTTCCAACTTTTCTAAAAACTTTTCTTTCCCAAATTTCTACCTCACTTTTCCAAAAACACACCACCACCGCCACCAACTAAAACCACCACCCTCGCCATCATTTTTATTTGTTATTGATTTGCATAGATTAACTTATAATGAATACACTCATTTTTATTTGTTACGTGTATGTTGTGGCGTCAATTAACACCCCTAAGACTTAACAAAGGTGTTATTCTTCTTTCTATACATAACATGTGTGTATTAGAAGCAATATTTTTAAACCTGGGTCAACCGGTTGACTCAGTTTCAGCCAAAAAGGGTCATATTGACCCGGGTTTCATATTTTTGAAACCCGGCTAGACCCTTCGGGTTTGTGGTGACCCGGGTCAACCCGGTTCTCGAGACCCGGTTGGGTTTTGATTTTTTTGGTTTTTTTAAATTATGTAAATCTTACGTATTTGCGATAAAAAATTATTTTTACATATTATATTGGTTGGTAAGCAATTTATATCTTCAATATACGGGAGTTTTTATGGTTTTTTATATATGATTTTTGTTAATTTTAAAAATATAAAAAAATATTTTCTTTTAGAAAACCGGGTAACCTGGACCCGGTGACTCGACCGAGTCGATATGAAAACCGAATTTCAAAACATTGATTAGAAGTGATCGAGATTAGAATTAAAAAAAACTTTGATTCTAGAAGTAAATATATTTTCTAATTGTCACAAAAGAGTAAATTGTTGAATCTCCATGTTACTATCTTTGACCATAAAATTCAACTCTCCCAAACAATGAGAAATGAACAATGATAAGTTATTGTGTACATATCTGAACTTATACAAGCTAGTAAGAGATTCAATATCTAAGGAAATAAACTCAAATAGCAGGAAAATAAGATGCGGCTTAAGCTTACACAAGCTAATAATCAGTTCGAATAAGCTTAAGGCTTAATAAGCCACAAACATAAATGGAAAAACTAGTATATAAAACAATTTCAAAACAATAACAAATAGGGTGCTTAGCTTGGATGGTAAACTCGTTTGACTTATTTCTGTAGGTCATGGGTTCGAATTTGGGTAGGGCGTAAGACATTTTTGTATTTTTTTTGTTTTATAAGATATACCCAAACACCCCCTTATCAGCTACTAACTAAACCCAAACACGCTTAAGCTACATATAACAGCTTCCAAATAGTTTTTTAAGCATAATTATAAGCTGATTTAGGCTACATCAACACCTTACATGTAATAAGCCAATCATAGAAGGATAAGCTCTAAACAAGAGCCTAAAAAATCACGAAACAGTGAAAGAAAAGACAAAAAGTGTGAAACAAAATAAGCTCATTAAGCTTCTCAAGCTTATTCGGTCAGCCTCGGCTTATCTGATAACTTATGGTGTCAAAGGTATGAGCCTATCCATGATGGTTTAACACACATCATTCCTTGAGAATAAAGTTTGTTAGATTATATCATTTAATGCTCCTGTTTTATTATTTTCATTCTTACAAAATTATAGCATAACTTCAAACCACAAAGATAACCAAAGCATTATGATCTTTACAAAGAAAGGGGCCAGGAATCGACGAGTTTATAATATGAAGGTGTTAGAAAATTGAATGATTTCCCAACATCCGTTATAGAAAATTAATGGTGGATAAGCTTCCTCCTCGGGTTCGTCATTTGTAGTGATCAAGACTAAGATAATATTAATTAAAGAATCATATTTTTCTTACAACTTACAAAAAAAAGATAATTTTTAGAAAACGACGATATATTAGGAGCTTTTGAAAGTGGGAAATAAAAAGTGCGGACTAGTGATGGTGGTGGTGTTTTTGAAAAACTTGGGAGAAAAATGGGGAAGAAGAAGTTTCTAGGGACAGATTTCCACAAAGTACAAGTGAGCTTGCGGGTGACTTAGATTAGATATAACTTGTAGCTGGTCAAATAAGTAATAAAAAATGAAACGGTTCATAATCATTTAAAAGTCATTCAAAGTGATGCTTAAAGGTTTTTTACATACTAGTACTAAATTAGTTTACGTAAATTCCCTACAATAAAGTTTGGACAAAATGTTGTTCCGTCTCAACCTATCCTAATTGTTGTGACTTGTAAATGAATCAATTAATTGGATGCTAGTTTGATAAAATAGGTAAGGTAAGGTAATACCTAATGTCGTCTTCTATGGGTTGTGCATCTCAATACTATCTAAGACGATTTACGGAGGAGGTTGAAACGTAGACAACCATACCACTACTTAAGGTAGAGAGGCTGTTCTGATTCTACCAAAGATAAGAAATTACACCCAACCTTGCAAAATGATTATCCTAATTATATTGAATATAAAATTTATTCACAAAATAAGGTAGTGGGAAATAATGTTGTAGGTGATAACGAGAAACTGATGTTGTGGGTGATAAATGGTTATTCTAATTATATTTAGTATATATACATTTAAAAAATTATGTTATGATTAAGTAATCTTATTTTTATACAACATAAAATGCGAAAAATGTGAAAAGTAAAAATGAATACGGTGGTGGCCAATGTGATGGTGTTGGTTTGTGGTGGTGGTATGTATTGAAAAATCAAAGTAGGGAAGAAGAATTGGGAAAAAAAGAAGTTTCATGAATAAGATTTGCACAAAGTAAAGGTGAGGTTATGGGAAAGAGTTGTAATGAAGAAAATACCCTCACTTGCATGTCACATGAAGGAGATAACAGGCGTTAACGGTGGAAAGTTATGATTTAATGTCTTAGGGGGTTTTTCACACGAAAAGGAGAATTTTGAGGGCATTTTGCACTAAATTTGCTTTCAGGGAATTTTTGGCAATTTCACGATAATTAAAGAACAAAATTTGCAATTTACTGTAATATTTATGGAAACTAGTTTAATCATGAATTCATGGCAACTTTTAGCTAGTCTGATAGTTTCAAGCTTTAGTTTAAGAAACAATAATGTATCAATCGTTTGCAACTTAACATATTGACTAAAATTTGTCCTAGTTTGGAAAATAAGGTAGTAATTGTCACCGGTGAAGCTCGAGGGATCACAAAATGTATTATGAGGTTATTCACAAATATAGCGCTAAAGTGGTCATTAGTAATGTCAACGATGACTTGGTTGAATTGGTATACCCTTTGAGTTGGCTTCTTTTGTTACTGTGATGTAAACATTGAGTCAGATATAGAAAATGCCATCAACACGACACTATCTAAGCATAGACAACTAGATATCTTAGATCATGAAAAGTCCAACTTTGATCGTGTGGTAAGCATCAATCTAGGTGGAGTTTTCTTATGAACAAACACGTGGCAGGTGTGATAATCCCAAAATTCAATGGGAGCCCATAACGACAACAAGCATATGTTCGGTCACATATAGGTGGAGTTGTATCTGATGCCTACACAAAGATCAAAGCATGATATGGTAGGAATAGCAAAGAATGCGACTGCAGAGCTAGATAGGGAAGTACCAAATTCGTGTTAATTGTGTATTGCCTTATGTTATACCAACTACATCGGCACATATGTTCTTCAACATGGACGAAACCTGATACGCCTGGGTTTCATGATATGTTAGGATAACTATCTTGCTTATAAATTATTTAGGATATGTGTTTGGATAAGTATTTGATGTTTTAGGATAATGTTGATCCCTTTGAATAGATCAAGATCCTATAAGGATTGCAACTAGAGGAAGAGAGAGACTCTTACTCACCCTAGATAAGTTATGCGGAATCTAACTTATCAAAGCTTAAGAAGAACATGGATTTCAACTAACTATTTGATTCTTATTAATCATAAAACTTCTATTGAGGTACAATAAACTCAATGACCCTATGTCCCTTTTATAGTGCAAGGAACTCTAGAATATTCTATTAGGACACATATATCACACACGATATACTCCTATAATAACTATAACATATCTTTACCTAAGATGTATCAGTCCTTATCAACCCTAGCAGTACTTACAAATAAGTCTAACGGTACTTACATGTACCGCTTGAATACTAACAATACTTGCTATACTAACGGTACTTGAAATACATAATAACTGTACTTGGTACTTATACAAATAATTCCCAAAAATCCTCCCCTAAACATGAATGATCACTTGTTATCTTTCTGTTTCTCTATGTCTTGAATTTATAAGTCTTCATGTTTCAAACTTCACTTTAAGTATCCGTGTAGGACTTGCAGTCTTGAATCTTTTATCAACAGAATGCATTCAAACACTTCTTAAGATCTTCTTCTGGTATAATGAACTTCAAGACTTTATGAACTTCATCTTTGTCTTCAAAATATGATTCTCTGTGTATTGAATCAAAACATTCTTTCTTTTTCTTTCTACAACCATCTCGACTTCACAATTTATATCAAAGTAGCCAGCTCTTGATATCTAGGATTGAAGTTTTTCTTGTTTTTGCTACATCATCTTGTATATATTCATCAGAAATAAAACAGTTAACTACAAACCAATTTGTATTTGCATCATGATTTTTGGCAAATCACCAGCCATCAACGGATTTGATTGTTCTTTACTAGTTAGACATTTTCTCTAGAATAGCCAATACTTTATTCATCAAGAATAAGGTGTACTGATTACGCTACAAGTTTTTGGTAAACTGTCAACCATATAACGGATTTGATAAGTCTTTACCCATATTCGTTTTCTCTTGGACTAGCCAACTCTTTGCAATTTAAGCATGGTGAGTCATTGACCATGTAGTTTTTAGCAAACTACCAGCTATCTACGAATTCGAGAAGTCTTTACCAAAATTCGTTTGCTTATGGACTAGCCAGTTCGTATGTGTGTTAGACAGGGTGAACTAATTACCATTTATGAAGTGTGGCTGAAGGCCAAACACTTAGAGTTCTCTTTCGACTTTTTATTCTCTTACTAAATCCTTGATCTGATGCTTGACCATTGTTATCAACTCCAAAGCTCCAACTGATTCTTCAAATACTTCTAATTGAAGATACAACAATCTTTCTACAATTCTTCTCTCAAGAGGATATCTTCTCTCTGTTGATCCCAAACTTAGATCGATTAGCTTTGTGTATACGAGATTAGATCAAGTACTACACGTAGAGAAACCTTTGCTTATGAATAAAGTAACAAAGTGTTATGCGGAATTAACACTTGATCTAAAACACAATGATGTTAAACAAACTTTCACTTGTATTAGAATAATCGTGTTGATTACAATGAAAGGTTTAACTTGCGAATACTATGAAAACTGATATATGACTTTAACCTAAAAGACCTTCTTTTATAGAACAAGAAGTCTTGTACAATAAGCTACGAATCAACTATTCTAGGTAAAGATAATAATAGAAAATACAATGTCGTGCTTATCTTTACCATACATAAATAAAGAAACAAATAAACAAAAGATATTCTATCAGTGTCAATCTTCAAGGCTGTCAGCGTTGACTTCTATCAGCGTCCAAAGTCAATCTATCAGCGTTGACTTTCTTCTTATCAGCGTTTGGTGATCTGACCCATATTTTATTCCCAACAATCCTCCCCTAAACTTGACATCCATTCCAATGATCAAGTTTCTGAATAAAAACTAAAGGCTTAGGAGGAATCTTTCAATAACTTCTTATGTTGGTGATAAACATATCTGATCAAGTCCTTGGCCACATCACTCGTATAATCAATCTCCAAGGGTGTCTCTAGCATCTTCTCCAATACTTCTTTGGACAAGAAATAGTCAGCATCCACAAGCAAATATTCTGAAAACTTTGTAGAGCTCATATGAAATACACCACAAGTAGAATATAGCCTCCAATAAAGATTACTGAGATCATCTTCAAGATCCTTCCAAATGGCAGGATTTGCTTCTTTTGGACCACACAAAGTCATAAATGTGTTCCAAAGTCTTATTCCATTAGCTGAAGTAGGTGCTTCAGCTGTATACTTAGCCTCTATTAACCTCCATAGATGCACCAAGTCTTCCCTGTCTATGCTTGCAAATATAGAAATAACTGAAGTGAAAGTATGTACCTCCTTTCCAAATCGTCCAATCTTCCAAAATCCACACTCATCTTCATCAAAACTGATGATTGGATTTCTGTCATCTAGAGATACTACATTTACCAAATCTGAAACTTCCAAGGGAGAAAGCTTGAGATGCTTCCTTATAACACCTTCAGTTGGAAAATACACATCCATGTCTTTAGGAAATTGGAAAGGATCTCCTTTCTTCACTGGTCTTTGAGCAATCCTTATTTCCTTTTGAATCTGCATCTCCTCTGCAAGCTCTTGTTTTCTTTCTTCTGAAAGAAACTGGTAGACATTCTGTTCTTGCACCTTCCTCCAAATAGGATGTGCCCTATACTCTAGCTCCTCAAAAGATAAGGCCAGCAACTTCTTTGATGTCCAATTAGGCTGATGACATCTAAGCAACTTATAGTACAACTGCCTTCTATCTCTCTTGAGCCAGGTTTTGACCTCTTGTGCATTAAATCTCATAATCACCTTTATGTCTTCTTGTACCCTAAGAAGAACTTCCAACCCCCAAATTTGATCTGATAAACTCATACCTGGGTTGTCCATCACCTGGTCTTCCCAAGCATGATACATTCTGGTGATTTCTGGTAGGTCCCAATCAATCTGATTCTTCAACTCACTCAACCTTTCCTTTGCTAGCTCATCCCCATATTCAAGCCTCTCTGGATCTTCAATAATTTGAATGCTTGAATCTGAGCTATCATCATCTTTTCCATCACCACTTTCTTCCTCACTTTCAGAAACAACAAATGGTGATCTTCTACTCCTCTTCAAATCTCTTTCCACAAGTTGTGCAGCCAACTGTTCATCAAATGCTATTTGTGCTGCATCTTTCTTTGGAACATCTTCTTCAATCAAAATACCTTTACCTTTGTCTTTTGGATCAATAATTGGTAAAGTAGAAGAAGAAACCTGTGTGGACACATCTTTGATAATTGTTGATGGCTGGAATACATCAACACTACCTGCAACTTTGTCAGCGTCCAAGTTGCTCCTATCAGTGCCACGATTACCTTTATCAGCGTTGGATGTGTCAGCGTCCAAACCTGTATCAGCGCCCAATGTTTCTTTGAAAGATCCTTCCAAGTTCTTTGGTGTCATCTTGGATATATCAACAACTGGATGCTTCTTCAAGTTGGTGAGAGCTTCAGCAATCTGCAAAGATTCACTAAATTGTGAACTCTTTTCTGAACTCTTTTCACTAGCTGTGTGAATCAACTCATCCTCCTCATCCTCTTTATCCTCCCCTTTGGAAGAT
The DNA here is from genome assembly GCA_025667525.1 of Glebionis coronaria. Classification (NCBI taxonomy): domain Eukaryota; kingdom Viridiplantae; phylum Streptophyta; class Magnoliopsida; order Asterales; family Asteraceae; genus Glebionis; species Glebionis coronaria. The sequence goes on along the minus strand of JANFOE010000944.1, from coordinate 673,987 downwards.
TCCTCCATTAAACTCCTGCTACTTGGATTCTCCAAAACAGTTACTCTCTCCCTCAAAACTTGGAGTTCTCTTCCCTGGTTGTTGACAGTTTGTACAAGACTGACATTTTGCTTTTGCAATCTAATGACAGCCGCCGTCAATTCAATTATTGTCATAGGTTCCAATCTGCCCTCAGCTAGAATGGGGATTTGACCTCCCAAAATAGAATCATGGGGCATGGATGAGGTCTTAATGATGTTAGGACTGTCTTGACCAGCGTCTAAGCCTGTGTCAATAGCCCCAGCCTCACCCATTTCACCAGCCACACTTGTGGAGGTGGTTCTCTCTGCTACAAGGCTAGGATCACTAGAGGAGAACACTCCAGTAACCCTTTGGCGTTTAGTCAACCTAGATTGCAATGGGGTGGAAGAGGAAGTAGATTGTGTGGGTGTGGGTTGATTAAGGGGTGTTTGGGATTGTTCAGGAAGTGTATCAGTGTTGGGATTGGCTGTGTCAGCGCCCACAATTTGAGTGTCAGCGCTGGATTGGTCAATGTCCATGTTTTCTGGTGAAGGTGATGGTTCATGAATAGGCTCAAGTTGGGGTTCAGGGTCTGGTTGTGGGTCTGGTTGTGGTTGAGCAGCCTGAATTACTTCAAGCATGGGTTGGGTAAGAGGTATGGGGTCGTTTGTGGAGCTCATTTTAGCAAAAATGGTTTTCTGTTGTTTAGGGATCTCATAAAAAGTGTCATGATCCCTAGAACAATATTCTTGTAAATCAAAGACCATTTGCAAAAATCTAGGGTAAGCCAAAGTCATTTTACTTCCCTTGTTTTTACACATCCCTTCAAAAATCATTTTTGAAAAATTATACTTAAGCCCACGTGTTATACAAACCAAAGCACTTGCAATTGACCTGTTTATCTCATTAAAAGAAGTACATTTTGGACTTAAGCATTGTAAAAGGACATGTATCAAATATTTCCAGTCAGAGGGAAATTCCTGCTTATGATATTTATTTAAAGTGACATCAGCAGGAATAGGATAACCCAATTCCCTAAGACCCTGTTCTATTGTTGCAATGGCAAGGGTAGTCACACCATCAGCGTCATCAAGACGCAAAGCTTGGCGAACCAAAGCTTCAGTGACCACCCATGTTCTTCCATGAACAGTAGAGGTTAATGTGGTCACTCCATTAGTTGTTGTGGAACTAACATTGTTCCAAAACTGTCTAATGTGTGCGACAGGGACTAATGGTGTATGAGAAAGTGCATACCTCAATGAAGATGTATTTAAAAATGCCACCATCTGTGAATACTGAGGAAATAAAGCATCATCAGCAGTCAAGTAAGCGATCATATTGTGTTGGCTCTTGAACTCCAATGTTAAATTCTTTGAGTTGAATTTGGGTGCCATGATTGAAAGCTGTTTAAGTTATATGATATGGGAAAAATCTAGGAGAAAAAGTGTTAGACAAGAAAATATGAATACCCAGAATAAAAAGATTAGCCAAATTTATAGGAGAGATGCATGATTTTGATTGGTCAAAAATGAGGCGGTTATATTCAAAGAGCAATCATGAAAATCTTGAATCAAATATAACTTATCTCATGCATTAATTAAAAGTAACTTCTCCCCAAAATTACGGCCAAAGATTAGTCAAAAAATAACAACTGGGTAGGGCCCACTAGGTGTCAACGGTCAAAAATAGCCCATCAGCGCCCAACGGCTATATTTTCTTGTCAGCGTTTGCCTAAAGCCTTGTCAGCGTCACGATTGGACGTAACAGCGTTTGGAGAAAAACTTGTCAGCGTCTAAAAAGTAAAAAAAAATAAAAATATTTAAAAAGAAAAAGACCTTAACAAAGTAATTTATCCTAAGGTAAATATCTTACAAGTTGATAATAATTACTGGGCGGCAAGCACTGTCCATTTATGCACACTTGCATAAGCAAGATAGACACAAATGTCCTCTAGAGTCCCTTGCTAACCAAAATACTTACCAACAAAGTTATTTCATAAAATTCTTTGTAACTCCCAGGTAAACCCATATCCAAAGTATTCCCAAGTCTCCCATCAGACCATAACCAATTCTAAGTCAAAAATGTCTTGGCAGCATGCAAAGTTGATATACTATGCATGCTACAGTGCCTCATGGTTTAGTAAAACTAACCCATACTCACCTGTGGACACAATCTAGAATTGTGATGAGAGTATTCTAAGAATACCCAAGAGTCCTAAAGGTTCCTTAACCTCCCCTTAAACTATGATACATGAGTTCTCAAAATATATATATGAACATTAAAAATTTATGTCAAGATAGGAATATAAATATTCCAACCATCATCCATAAACAAAACATGTCCAAATAGCTCTTCAAAGATCCATAAGCAACTCTGTATCCAATGGCATAAAGCTACCATTACCTGCACATTTAGATGAAAACCACAAAACTAACATTTGTTGCTGACAGCGTCCCGACAACACTTAACAGCGTTGAAGGAACTCTTGTCAGCGTTAGACCATAATATCCCTAACAACGGCAAAATAACACTTGACAGCGTTACATTTACCTTTGTCAGTGTTAGAAAAATAATGTGGAAAATCTAAATCATCACAAAGACCAATAACAATGCATTATCCTGTACATACTATTACAAAAATGTTCCAAAACACATATTAAGTGAGATTAACCATTCCAATATTTGTTACCAAATATTGAAATCTTCCAGCATCAAAAGGTTTAGTTAATAAATCAGCTACATTATCTTCAGTATCTACCCTATCTGGTTGTATTAAACCTTTCTCAAAGCAATCTCTTATAAAATGATGTCTAATTTCTATGTGTTTGGTTTTAGAATGATGTACAGGATTTTTAATAATGCATAAGGTACTGTTATTGTCTACAAAAATCTTGGTATGCATAAAATTATACCCATAATCCAACAGCTGGTTCTGAATCCATAAGACTTGTCCACAACAAGCAGCTGCAGCAACATATTCTGCTTCAGTTGTAGAGTTGGCCACCACTGTTTGTTTCTTGCATTGCCAAGATATTAATCTGCTCCCAAGAAATTGGCATCCACCAGTTGTGGATTTCCTATCAAACTTGTCACCACCATAATCACTGTCTGAATATGCAATAAGGTCCAAGGGAGAATCTTTTGGGTACCATAATCCAAGATCTGGATAACATCTTAGGTACCTAAAAATCCTCTTCACAGCAAAAAGATGACATTCTTTGGGAGTCACTTGATGGCGTGCACATGCACACACAGCAAACATGATGTCAGGTCTTGAGGCTGTAAGATACATCAATGATCCAATCATTGATCTATAGTGCCTAACATCCACATCTTTTCCAGCTCCAATTTTTCCCCAAGGGTATTGCCTATCCATAGGAGTGGAAGCCTCCTTCTCATGTGGAGAAAAACCATATTTCTTCAAGATTTCAGCTACATACTTGTTTTGGGAGATGAAGATACCATCTTCTTTCTGCTGAACTTGTAAACCTAGAAAGAAGTTCATCTCACCCATTGCACTCATCTTGAATTTATCTGTCATGAGCTTGGAAAAATCCTCACTCATTTTTGGATCAGTAGAGCCAAAAATGAGGTCATCAACATAGACCTGCACAAGCAACACATGTTTTCCTTTCTTCTTTGTAAACAGTGTCTGATCTATGGTGCCCCTCTTGAAACCATTTTCCACCAAGTAGGTGGACAATGTACCATACCATGCTCTTGGGGCTTGATGAAGGCCATACATTGCCTTCTTTACTCTATAAACCTTGTCTGGATTCTCAGGATCTTCAAAACCAGGAGGCTGCATTACATAAACCTCCTCAACAATTATGCCATAGAGGAAAGCACTCTTCACATCCATTTGATAAACAGTAAAATTCATGCAAGAAGCATAAGCTAAGAAAATTCTGATAGCTTCAATTCGTGCAACTGGAGCAAAGACTTCTTCATAATCTATGCCTTCCTCTTGTGTATAACCCTGAGCTACCAAACGTGCCTTGTTTCTGACCACAATGCCTCTTTCATCTTTCTTGTTCCTTAGAACCCATCTTGTCCCAATTGGTCTCACATACCTAGGACAATCAACCAGCTCCCAAACATCCTGTATAGCAAATTGGTGAAGCTCATCCTGCATTGCTTCCACCCAACTTGGTTCTTTGAGAGCATCAAAAATCTTCTTGGGTTCTTCCTGTGACAGAAAACAGGCAAACAAACATGCTTGTACAAGAGTGGTATCAACCTTCTTGTGTATATTGGCAATAAATCCACCAAGACCTTGATGGGATCTTCTTGTCTGAACTGGAGCCATAACATCACCTATGATTTGAGATGTGGGGTGATCTTTAGCTGTGGAAGTGAGAACTCCTCCTTCAATAACTCTGGTGTCCTCAATTTCACGCTCCATGTTGCCAATATCTTCGTCAGATTCTTCTTGATCAACAGAGATCTCTTCATGGACATTGGAAGGTCCACCTTGTTCAAAATGAGAAGAGAAAAGCTGTGAAAAAGTATCTCCAAAGTCTGAACCTTGCTTGTCAGTGTTAGGGCTAACAACGTTTGAATTGTTGTTGTCAGCGTTGGAGCCATCAGCGTCTGAATTGGTCGTGTCAGCGCTGGATTTCCCTTTGTTAGCGCTTGAAGAATCATGCATGTTTGTAGTTGGTGGTATCTGAACACCACCATTATCTTTCCTTGCAGCAGTAGCAGCAGCATAATACTCATCTGTCCATATAGGAAGTGTAACAAATTCTTGTGTGGGAGATGATATAACTGCTGGTGGTCCATCCTCCTTAGCAACCTGTATACCTGAAACATTACCAATTCTCTTTTCCAAAACACTTGAAGTTACCTTCACAATGTCTGGATCAGTAACAGGCATATAATTTAAAGCTCTAGACAAAGGTTCTAAGTCAAACAACCAATTTGGACCACTCTCAGGATCACTAGGTTTACTTTCTAAAAACCTAACATGTACCTTTTCAAGTATACGTTTTTCCTTTTTAATGTAAACCCTATATCCTTTACTCTGCACTGAATAACCCATGAAGTAGCCTTCATCACCTTTTGAATCAAATTTACCTAGGGCCTCACTAGTTTCTAACACAACTACATGACAACCAAATGGCTTAAGAAAGCCAATATTGGGCTTCCTTCCCCAAAGTAATTCATAAGGTGTTTTATTATGTATCTTGTTGACCAATGCCCTATTTTGAACATAACAAGCTGTGTTAACAGCTTCAGCCCAAAAGGCTATAGGAAAGTGGGCATCAGCCAACATGGTTCTGGCTGCTTCAATAAGGGTCCTATTCTTCCTTTCAGCAACTCCATTTTGCTGAGGAGTTCTAGCTATGCTAAACTGCCTAGTAATCCCTTTCTTGGCACAAAAATCATCTAATAACTGATTTCTAAACTCACCCCCATTGTCACTTCTAATAATTTTGACCTCATTACCATTTTTCTTTTCTATCTGGGTAATGAAATTAATCAGACTTAGGGCAGTTTCACTTTTCTTGGCTAAAAAGAAAGTCCATGTAAACCTGGAGTAATCATCAGTAATGACAAAACAATATGATTTACCCTTCAAACTTTCTATATTAGTTGGACCAAAGAGGTCCATATGCAATAAGTGAAGGGGTTTAGAACTAGAGTGCACCTGTTTAGACCTGAATGAGACCTTGTGCTGCTTGCCCTTAAGGCATGCAACACAAGAGTGGTCATTGTGGAAAGCCTTTTCAGGCAAACCATCAACTAAGCCAAGCCTCACAAGTCTATTAATATTCTTAAAGTTTATGTGCCCTAGTCTCCTGTGCCAAAGATTACTTTCATCTACTAAGGCTTTAGCATACAGACATGACATCTTATTATTTACCTTAATCCCATTAAGATTCACATTATATATGTCTTTATGCCTTGGTGTTCTAAAATCTATGTATTTCTCCTCAGGGAGCTTATAATCTTTGCTTAACACCAAGCACTCAGTATCTGTGAAAAGAACCTTATTTTTGTTATCACACACTTGTGATACACTAAACAAATTATAATCCAGGTCTTTCACCAAGAAGACATTATCAAACTTTAGATTGTTGGTGACAAGGGTTCCTTTTCCTGTGATTGTGCCGTAGCCACCCCCAAAGTATACCTTATCACCATCTTGAATAGGAGAGAAATTGGTCAGATAGTCTTCCTTTCCAGTCATGTGCCTTGAGCATCCACTATCCCAGTATCCATAGTCATTGATCTTCTTCTGAATGCCCTGCACATAAAGAAAACACATTAGTTTTCTTTGGGAACCCAAGCCTTGGAAGACTTGGATTCATTTGGTTGTTCAACAAGAACAGACTTGGTTCTCATAACAACCCCATTTTCATCCCTGTTTGAATGAAATTCCCAGTTAACCCCAATTGGTGTTGACAATGCCTTTGAAATATAATGAAACCTGTTGCATGTCATAGAAATACCAGTATTATTAGGGTTCTGGTCTTGTTTTGGTCTCCATGTTAAGCTAGTAGAAGCTTTAGACCTATTTCCCTGTGGCTGCAAATACCTAGGTTTAGCAGTGTCTCTATCAGCGCTGAAATTTCTCTTGTCAGCGCCCCGATTGCTCTTATCAGCGTTGAACCTAGGGTTTGCTGCAGGAACCCATTGCCTATTTGACCAAGTATTTGACTTTTGAAAAGGTCTTAGGCCTTGTGTGTTAGACCCTCTAGAAAAGAATGGGGCTGGTCTAACAACTTGTGAACTTTTGTTCACAAAAGTATTGGGTCTGACAGTGTTTGACCTATGTTGACTTTTGTCAGCGCTGAAATGGTTCCTATCAGCGTTGACATTGGAAGCGTTGACACATTTGTAGGCCAAATGTGAGAAGCTACCACATGTGTAACAAGCTTTTCTAGACATAGTATTAGGTCTAGAAGCAAAGAAGCCTGTTCCATGGTTACTAACTTGGCTTTTTGGTGACCTAGAATTTCTATACATCTCTGCATATTTAACACTAGGTTTTCTAACAGATTGTGGGCCAAGGTCAACAGCTTTGCTAGTGGTAGGGTGTGTGATCTTAGTAGGTTTAGGATCAAGGCTCGTGATTGGTGTGGGCTCATTTGGACTTTCACACAATAACCCTCCCTTAACAAACAAAGTGTGGTTTGCTTTCTTCCACTCTTCTAGGTCAGTCAGCTTTTGCTGATATTCCTCAACTGGGGAAGTCACTCTAGGTGGAGGAATAAACTCCTCCTCTTGGCATTCTGGCAAGCCAGTCCAAGATAAGTCCTTTGATTGGACACCATAGAAATCCCCAGCTGGTGGTGGAACAACAGTATAGTTATTTATCCCAATCCCACTCATATCCTTAGAGTCTCTTTGTTTACTAACACACTCTCCTAGGGATTGTGTGGCCTTATCAAATCTCTGGATTTTAAGACTCACATTATCTTTGTTCTTGTTAGCCTCCTCTAACTGAGCTATCAAATCAAGATTAACCCTATTTACTATATCTTGCACATCTTTACTCTGAAATAACTCATGTTTTAAGATGTTTATTTGATCTTTTAAATCAAACTCCATTTTCTTATACTCAGATACTGTCTTTTCTGTTTGGGTTAGAGCAATTTGATAGTTAGATACTTTGCATCTTTCAGTACTTGCCTCATCTAATAATTTAACTATCTCTTGTTTTAATTTTTCAGTATTTAAACGACAACCCTTAGAACAGAAAGCATCATCATATACCTCATTGTCTGATGAAGAGGAGGAGTGTGCCATGAGAGCATATTCAGCATGCTCTTCTTTAACTTCAGCAACCAAAGCTCTGTCCTCTTCCTCATTCTTAGCCATCCAGCTCCAATCCCATTCTCCAACACCATCAATTTGTTGAACAGCAACCATGGCCTTGGGATCTGGGTTCTTAATCATTTGGCTAGAAGGCTTCCCAGCATCAGATCTCCTTGGAGATCTACATTCCCTCATAAAGTGCCCCATCCTATGACAGTTGTAGCACTCTACCTTGGACTTGTCAAAGCCAGCAACATCCTTAGCATTAAAGGTCATCTTCTTCTTGAACCTTTTATTGAACCTGTTTGCTCTTAAACTTACAAGAGCCATAGTCCAGTTGATGTCCATCTCTTCCAATTGCTCATCACTTATCTGCTCAAGATCTTCATAAGTAATCCTTGAATCACAAGGCAAAGAAGCAATGAATGCACACACAGTATCAAGATCAAAACCAGCAGGTTTAATTCTATCAGCGCCATGATTGTGTGTGTCAGCGCTTGAGTACAAGGCGTTGACAGGATATGATCCAGCGCTGACAGATTGACATCCAGCGCTGACACCTTGAGATCCAGTTGCTGAATGTCCATAGAAGTTCATGGAATCAAATTGGCCTTCACTTTGTGAAAAGAAGGCCATGTTGCTGCTAGAAGATTTGTTATCACTCTCCAATTGCCATTCATTCTCCAACAGCCTTAACTTGTTGAAGATGTCATCAAACCTGGAAGTCTTGTGGGTGTTATTGACAAGAATAGATCTTGTCTCAATCTTCCATACATCACCAAGGCTTTTGAGAAAAGTAGCATTTAATTCAGGGTCATCAATCTGTTTTCCCATGAAGGAAAGTTGACTTGTGATGTCAAGAAGTCTACTTCTCACACTGCTGAGATTCTCATTAGGTTGAGCTTTAAAGACAGCATACTCATGCAAGAGTTGCTTCTTCTTTTCTTCTTTTGTGTCAGCATTGCCACCATGTGCTACTTCAAGAGCTTCCCAAAGCTCTTTTGCAGACTCAAAACGTTTGTACTTATGCTGATTCTCATGACCTAGGGCATGTTTCAAGATGTTCAAAATTTTCATGTCCACCCTCTTCTTGGCTATATCTTCAACAGCTACCGCTCTCCCATCATCAGGCTTTTCCACTTTATCAGCTTCAGGACAATTAGGAACAGCTGTCCTTGCGGCAATTGCAGCAGTAATCTTTGCTGCTTTATCGAATGTGTTTCCATATTCGATAATTTCCCAAAGAGTGTAGTCATGAATAGCTATGTATTGCTCAAAATTGGACTTCCAGAGTTCAAAGTTCCTGGCATCAAACATGGGAATTTTGATACTAGGGTTTGAGAAGTTGTTTTGAAGCAAAGCAGGAGGTTGATTTGTGCCAGACATGATGTTTTAGGGTTTTGAGAATTTTAGGGTTTTTAGGGTTTGGTGTTTTAGGGTTCTGCGTTACTTAAAGATCAAAAGTTTCTCAACAAGCTCTGATACCACTTGTTGATCCCAAACTTAGATCGATTAGCTTTGTGTACACGAGATTAGATCAAGTACTACACGTAGAGAAACCTTTGATTATGAATAAAGTAACAAAGTGTTATGCGGAATTAACACTTGATCTAAAACACAATGATGTTAAACAAACTTTCACTTGTATTAGAATAATCGTGTTGATTACAATGAAAGGTTTAACTTGCGAATACTATGAAAACTGATATATGACTTTAACCTAAAAGACCTTCTTTTATAGAACAAGAAGTCTTGTACAATAAGCTACGAATCAACTATTCTAGGTAAAGATAATAATAGAAAATACAATGTCGTGCTTATCTTTACCATACATAAATAAAGAAACAAATAAACAAAAGATATTCTATCAGTGTCAATCTTCAAGGCTGTCAGCGTTGACTTCTATCAGCGTCCAAAGTCAATCTATCAGCGTTGACTTTCTTCTTATCAGCGTTTGGTGATCTGACCCATATTTTATTCCCAACAATCTCTTGAAGTAGATATAATGTAACATCATCAATTTTGTTAATCCCACTTCAATCCATAACACAATATTTAGAGAGAGAAAGAGAAGAAAAGTAGAGAGAGAAACTAGAGAGATGGTGGAAGGTTTTTACTAATAGAGAGAGAAAGAAAATGTAACCAACACCCTCTTCCACACATGGAATAGGGTATATATACCCACGAACCACATGGGCTTTCCATGGGCCGTGGGTTTGTTTCCATGGGCCGGGCTTAGCTTGTCTTGGGCTTAGAGCCCTAACTTATATAATATTAGCTTAAAGTCCAATCCCGGTTTTCCCGACTAACCTATTACAATACAAGACCATTTACGACTAAGATGACCTATTACATTCTTGTTAGACTATATAAAATATAGGGCTAACAATCTCCCCCAATGTATCGGTCATCTTTAAAATGCATAAGATGATTGAGTGAATACATTCTTGTGGAGGTGGTCTTCCTTCTTAGGTCTTGTATCTTGGTCTTGATCTTGTTTGTATCGGTTTTGTTCCTTCATGCCTTTGTGATCTTTATCTTGAGCCTTTGTCATTTGACTTTGAGTGCTTGAGATCTTCAATCTATTCTCGATAGTTTTCATCTTGAGCTCTTGTGACAAGATGACCTATTACATTCTTACATTCTTAAGTATCTTGATTATCGCCATCTTGTGCTCTTGTGACTTCTGAATCGACATCAGTTGCACAGCTACACCACCTTCTTGATATGCATCAACATATATAGACACGGACGAAATGGCTTTGAACATTTCACCCTAATTCGGTAGCGTTTTACCTCCGTTTAGTAAAGACCGTTAGAGGGTATTAGATACCGTACCTGTGATCGGGTAGATTCGATTAAGAACCCCCTTGACAAGGTTTCCTGACGGTAGTAGCCAGTTCTCTTTACTCGACCATCTCAAAGCAGACTGCGAACGTAAAGAGTGAATCATAAGGATAAATTATCTGTCTGATTAGAGTCGTTAATTCAGATTTCCTGGAACAAGTTTGATTCTAAAAGAATCGCACGATTGTTGCTTTTGAGTTTGTCACAAGCTTGATTCATAGATAATCTTGCGAGTCACCTACCGCAGTGCTGTTTGATGTTGACACTGGAAGGATTTCCATTTGTCACTGTAAGCACTAAGGAGTGTCACTCTGAATTTTCTGGCAAGATCACACGGATTTTGAGAAGAAACTTGGAATCAAGTTTGAATCAGTTAAGAATCCAAACTTAGTTGCATTCCAGTTCTCACAAGTTTGATTCGTATTGAATCGCACAAGTTACCTGCCATGAGCTTGTTTGAAGCTGGCTCAAGCAGGATTTCCATATTCATTGTGAATCGTATCACTCAGATGTTCTGGCAATATCATAAGGATAATGCGTAGGACTCGATTGTGTCCTAATGAGATGATAGATAGATCTCGTTTGGCTTTAGACTCAATAAGTGCATTTTGGTAATCGGAGGCTAGAGCAGACTGCCACCTTTTCAATATTAACTAACTCGGAGTGAGAAAGTCAATTGATACGTGTTGATCTCCGTGACAATGAGACAAGTTTCTTTTGAGAGAAACTCATATGGTTTGGGAAGGGTTGTGCATCGCATCACTAGGTCCATGACACTTGTCTTCGATAGATGTGTTGACCCGGTTTCTACCTAAGTTGCATAGAATATTCAACTCCTTCAATGCTTACCAACACGTCATCACTAGCAACTTGTTGTGATTGTTCCAATGCTAACTTAGGTAATTGGTCCGCATTCAGCTTCATTGATATGAGCAAAAACTCATATCAAATTATCAACAAATCACCCTAAAAACACAATAAAAATACCTAAACTTTGTGCTATAAAGCGGAATTATGTGGTATGTTTTGTGTTTGTGCTCAAATAGGTAAGAAGGATACATTTTCAAGCAAACAAAGGAAAATCAAGCTTAATTTGATGAAAAAGACAAAGAAGGATCAAAAGTGACAAGACTTTGAAGACAAAGGACCTATCTTGACAATCTGCCAAAGATGAAGGACCAAAAGTGTAAATATGACAAAGTCAAGATCAAAGTCAAATCTGGTCAACTCTCAAGTCAACTCAGTCAAAGGGGCTTTTTGATCAAGTTTACAAGTGGAAGGACTTAAATTGCCAAAAGAATGAAGAATATAGAACAAAATGACATTCTGCCAAGTCAAGGGACCAAATCTGCCAAGTTTGGAAGTTTATACAAGTTCAATCCGTGTTAATACTTGTTAACCAATGAGAGGCTCCCATTTCCTTTGTCTGGATTGCCATGTCATGGCCAGCTGGCCACTAACAGCCGCAATATTAAATGAACAAATCCAAACAGTGTTACCCCACTACTTATTGTTTCAGCCAATCATAAATTGGTATTTGGATAATGATCCGTGTACACTATTTTCAACCAATAATAACATGACATGTGGCTCTTCAAACTTCATACGCGCCCAGAATCAAGATCACAAAGGAGTGAGTTTTAGAGCAAGTGTTTAACATCAATTTTGCTCAAAATCACAAGACGAATTCATTCCAACCATTGAATTAAGCTGAAATCAACTCAAGAGAAAACCCCCAAATTTGTTCTTCATCAGCAAAATCTAATTGGCAGATTTTTGACACGTGGAAGCTGGGGATTAGTTCCAACACGTCACCAAACCCAACTACTTTACTCCTGCAGTCTATAAATACCAATGATTGTTCTCATTTCTTGTATTGTAGAAAGTGTGAAATCACACACACTTTAGTTTTTTCTCTCAACTCATTCTTAGTTTTAGCTTAACAACTTAAGAGTTTGGCACACTCTTGAGTCTGTTATAGTTAGTTGTAACAGTTTACCAGCCTTGTAACAACTTTTCAATTCAATAAATTCAAATTTCCATTTTCCCTCCAAAACTCTCATACTACTCTATTGTTCATCCCTGCTTCATTGATCCCTTTTGTTGCTGTTGTTAGTTTGTTATGATCATCACTTGATCATAACTGACTAAGTTTGAAGATTGTAGCTGCTTTGATCATCCAGTTCAAGTACTAGCAGATTTTGGAGATTTCAGTTCATTAATGGCAGATTTGATGATTGTTAACTGTTGATTGGTTGTTGATAGTTTGTTCTAGTGCTAAGGTGGTGGTTAGCACTAGATTAGAGAGCTCAGCGCTCCTCTACTCCCCAAAGGAGGCCTTAGCTAAAGGTTTTGATTTTCTGATTTTAAGTTCCACTAAACAGTTGATGCATGCTTCATTCCTAGATAATCCTTGCTTGATTGTATGATAAAAGTTGTTTTAGCTTGCTATAGATCTGATCTCATTGATTTTGTAGCTTATTAGTAGCTTTTATTGCTTATTAGTTTTGGTATTTGTCCTATTTTCACATTGATCAGTCAGTTTAGTTTTGATAATCATTTTAAGTTCTTGTTGGATAGAGTACTTGTAACTAGTTCATATTCACTTCAATTTGGCTATAAAACTTAGTTTGTGATAACTCTTTACTCAGTTTAAACATTAGCTCAATAATCCTTCATAAAAAGTTCAAAAAGATCAGTAAGTAGTGTTTGGCATTAGCTTATTAATAGTTTTCAAGTGTTAGAATTTGGTAAACTTTGGTTCAATTCTAGTTAACTAGTCATAACAAATATCTTTGAGTCATTTTATAGTCAAGTATTTGGTCAAAAAGGTAAATGGTCATATAAAAATTTTGGGTCAGTTTTTAACAAGTTCCTTATCAGAAAGTTGTGATTTTAATCTGCTTGGCATTTCTTTGTTAATTGATGAAATCATTCCAAACCAGTTCTAATCTTTCAGTCAACATATGAACTTTGAACTTGTGAAAGGAAATTGTACAGTATTAAGAATTAAGCTAGCAATAAGCAAAAGTTTGAGATCATGAGCAAATGCAAGTTTCTGCAACATGGCAAACTGCTTTTTCATATCTTCATTTCCACTTCATCAACTAGCTTATTTTCTTTTACAAAATCATTCCATTAGTGTTACTAGTTAAATTTTGAGATTTTGGGCTTATTGAAATTTCTGGTCAACGAAAGTTAACATAAGCACTCTTTTGGCTTATTTTCGAATTCTGAGCTTATTACTTGATCATTTTTAATGAAACTTGATTTCCCGTCCTTCTTTTGAGCTTATTAACAAGAATTTCCACTAAAATCTGGTTGTGCAAGTCTAGTTTAACTTGTAGCTTATTGTGTGCTTATTGAATTTAGCTTATCAGCTTTTTAGTCACTTTCAACAAATTTCCTTGGATAGGTCTAGCTTAAATCTGATTTTAAGTCGTTTGCAAGTTGTTTGGTCAAATTTGGTTGAAAAATAAGCTCAAACGAGCTTATTAAAGTGTTAAACCCGTTTTTGTTAAAAAGTTTTTGAAAATTGCAATTAGGTCCTTATAGTATTAAGAAGTTAGTAAACTTGGCTAATCGTTCCAACTTTTTAGGTTTTGCAAAAGTCCAGTCCCTATATTTTCAATTTTGTTCAAAATTAGTTATTCAGTTTTCATTTTGTTGAAAATTAGTTACATGGTTTGAATAGTTCTCATTTTAAGTCCTCATAGTTTACTGTTTTTGCACATCTAGTCCTTATACTTTTTAGCTTTACATTTTAGCATTTAAATTTCATAGAATTTACATTTCCAGTCCTTATAGTTTGTAGAATTTACATTTGGCATTTTAATTGAATAAAAACTTGGTATTTGCACTTTGTTTTACATATAAGTAGACAATATTTTTCATTTTTAGCAAGGCTTGTTTGAATTAGCAATAGAATATCCAAAAAATATTACCAACCAAGAACAATTAAAAACCCGATATTGATAGGACTTTCAATTTGTTAAGAACTGAGAAAAACGAACTTCAACTATACACATTTCAAATGGCGCCGCTGCCGGTTCTTTGACTTTACGAGAGACTATCGATTGACGGTTTTCATTGGCTTTTGGGATCCGTTCACTTAGTGAACGTTATTTTTACGTATCATAAATCAAAAACAAATAAAAAATAAAAAATAAAAAATATAAAAATATATAAAAACTAAAAAATTAACAAAACAATTCTTTTCCTAAAGAATTGACCAAACAAATTAAAAAATCCAAAAAGCAATCTTTTTCCTAAGAGATTGCACCTAAAAATATATATTATTGGATTCTCTCGGTTTTTTTGTACATATAGTAATTTTTCTTAAAAACTCATAAAGACAAAAATATTTTCCATATATTATTATAAGTAAATACGTATACATATAAGAACAACCAATCTACATATTCTCCATAAGTATTGCCAAGGCAATACACCGTGTTGAGGGGCGTTCCGGTCCTTGACACGTGTATCGATCAAACAAAATAAAGCAAGAATAGATAAATACTCTCAATAAGCAACAATTCGAAGAATACAAACAATTAAGTGAATAGAAAGGCGATGTGCTATAAAATGCCATCTAAGGGTCAATAGGTACTTAAGTGCTTCGCGCCACCTAACCCCCCGTTCACTTGTGAGTATTCTAAGAAGGAAGGCTTCATTGGGGGTCTTGCACCCAAGTAGTACATACGTATATTATTATTTTCTTGTGGATATTTCATATTGAAACTCGAAGAGGATAATCCTTTTCTCTTCAAAGTCACACGAGAGCTTCTCTCTCATTCCTCGTATTGAGTTGCATGCTCACTCGCGGGCGTGCACAAATACCGATTGGTGTACAACCTCTTCCTCCGAAAAGGAAGAAAAAGAGAAAGAGTAAGACCACCACCGTCCATCAAGCCGATCACGAGAATCGTGCTTTGATTCATCCACAACAAGAAGCCATGGCTGTTGATAATCGTTCTTTGATGGAACGTTTGCAATCCAATGTTCACAGATATGCCAATGCTATTAGGATTCCCGACATTCACGCAAATTCATTTGAGCTAAAAACGGCTATGATTACCTTGGTTTCAAACACACCTTTCTATGGTCACAAGAATGATAATCCTCATGATCACCTTAAGAGATTCCTTGCTCTTTGCAATACCCTTAAGTACAATGGAGTTCCACATGATGCTATTAAGTTGATATTAGTGCCATTTTCACTAGAGGGAGCCGCTAAGAATTGGTTAGACACCCAACCACCCGATAGTATCACCACATGGGATGGTTTCACTACTAAGTTTTTGAACAAGTTCTTTCCCCCATCTAAGACCACGGCTTTGAGGAACTTAATTATAGGCTTTCAACAAAAACCTATTCAATCCTTTAGTGATGCTTGGGAGGAGTTTAGAGAGTTATTGAGGCGATGCCCTAACCATGGATTGGATGAAGTTCACCAAATCAATACTTTCTATGATGGCCTTAAACCTCATCACCAAGATTCACTCAATGCTTCCGCGGAAGGGAATATTCTTCTTAAATCCATTCAAGAGGCCTTGGACATCATTGAGACTAAAGCAATGGTTCAAACAAATTCTCAATTTGAAGAAAGGGTTCATGTTATCCAAACCGATTCTCAAACACCTTGTGATAACCAATTCCTCAAGATTTAACAAGAGATCCTTCAAAAGATGGATAGAGGTCAACAAGAGATGATTCAAGCCATTAAGAGCCTTTCATTGAACAATTCTTCAAATGATGTGAATGCCATTACTCTTTCTTGTGTAACTTGTGGAGGTCCCCATTCCTATGAACAATGTGATAAGGTGCAAGGTTATCAAGGGGAATGTTATGCTTACCAAGAGGAACATCGTGAACACTTCAAGCCAAATATCAATCCAAATAACCTTTCTTACAAGTCCCAAAATTACCTTACTCCACCGGGATTCCCACCCCAACCACCCACCCAACTTCAACAAAATCCTCCTCAAGTGTTACAAAGGAATCAAGGGCAAAGACCACCTTACCAAGGAAATAACTACAAGGCACCCAACAATGTTCAACATCAAGGAAATAACTTTTATCCACCACATCAAGGATTTAATCAACCTATTCCACCTTTCCCAAATCAAGGATGATTTTCTCAAATACCAAATCAAGCTTACCCTCAACTTCAAAATCAAGGATATGGGATGCAAGAGACTCATGAGTATGTTGACAAGAGAATGCGTGAAATTGAAAAGAGAATGAATGACCAAATGAAACGTATATCGGAGGAACAAACCAATAGGATTTTAATGGCATTCAATCAAAGACCACAAGGGGCTTTACCTTCCAACACACAAACAAATACAAGGGCAAATGTCAGTGCTATTACAACAAGAAGTGGAAAGACAACAAAGGATCCTTCACCTCCTAAACCTCCTATTGTTCCACCCACTTTGGTTCCTACTTCTGACAAGCCTTCTACCTCTACTTCACCACCTCAAAATGTTCCCATTCAATCAAACACACCTTCTCAACCTATTCTTACTTCTCCTCTACCTTCCACACCTCCCAATGAAGAAGCTAACAAAGACAAATCATCTACTACAACACCTATTCCACCTACACCAAAACCTACTCTTCCATATCCTTCAAGGTTGAAAAAGGACAAGTTAAAGAACAAGGATGACATCCAAGTCTCAAATTTCTTAAGGATGTTCAAGCAACTCAACATCAACATATCCTTTGCGGAAGCTCTTGCTTATATGCCAAAGTTTGCTAAGATGTTCAAGGATTTACTCTCAAACAAAGAAAAATTGGTTGATTTGCCCAACACATCCCTTAATGAAAATTGTTCCGCCGTGCTACTTAAAACCTTACCAACAAAACTTGGAGATCCGGGGCGCTTCTTGATACCTTGTAATTTTCCCAGTGTAGAAAATTGCATGGCTTTGGCGGATCTAGGGGCAAGCATTAACCTCATGCCTCTATCGGTTTGGAAAAAACTCTCTCTTCCCGAGCTCACTCCCACTAGGATGACCCTTGAGTTATCCAACCGAACCATAGCTTACCCCGTAGGTATAGCGGAGGATGTGTTTGTAGGTGTGGATAAGTTTACATTTCCGGCCGACTTTGTAGTGGTTGATTATGACATGGATCCTAGAGTTCTTTTGATTGTTGGTAGACCGTTTTTGAGAACGGGTCGTACTTTGATAGATGTGGCGGAAGGAGAACTAATTATGAGAGTAGAGGATGAGAAAGCGGTGTTTAAGTTAGGAAAAGTTTGTGATAGGAAAGAAGTTAAGGAGTCTAGACCGTGTGAGGCGATTAACATAGTTGATGTGTAAGATGAAGTGTGTGATGAACACTTTCATAATGCTTGCAAGAGTACTAGTGATGAGATGCCCCATGTTGAAACCGTGGCCTCAATTGCTCCCTCTTTAACACCTTTTGGAGAGAGTGATTTCCTCTTGGAGGAATTTGAGTCAAACTTTCTTGGTGATGATGATTCTCCCATTAATTGGGAAGAAGATATTCTTACTATCCAAAAGTTGCTCAATGAGGACCCTATTCTTTCTCCTACTCCACAAGAAGTTACCAATGAGGATCCTTCCATAGTAAAACCTTCCATAGAGAGTCCACCTCCAATTGAACTTAAGGACCTTCCATCCCACCTAGAGTATGCTTTCTTAGAGGGCAAAGACCAATTACCCGTGATCATTGCTAAAGAGTGAAAGAGGATGAGAAGGATCAACTTATTGAAGTCCTTAAGAAACACAAGAAAGCTTTAGCTTGGAAAATATCCGACATAAGGGGAATTGATCCACATTTTTGTACACACAAAATCCTTATGGAGGATGATTACAAACCCGCCATTCAAAGTCAACGAAGAGTTAACCCAAAAATCCATGAGGTCATTAAGAAGGAGGTGATTAAACTCCTTGATGCGGGTATGATTTACCCCATTTCCGACTCTCCATGGGTTAGCCCGGTACATTATGTCCCAAAGAAGGGTGAATCACCGTAGTGCCTAATGAGAACAATGAGCTTATTCCAACAAGACTTGTTACCGGTTGGAGAGTTTGTATTGACTATAGAAAGCTCAATGAGGCTACTAGGAAAGACCATTTCCCATTACCTTTTATGGATCAAATGCTTGAACGCTTAGTGGGAAATGAGTACTATTGCTTTCTTGATGGCTTTTCGGGTTATTTCCAAATACCCATTGACCCTAAGGATCAAGAAAAGACCACATTCACTTGTCCCTACAGTACATTTGCTTACAAGAGGATGCCTTTTGGCTTATGTAATGCACCGGGGACGTTTCAAAGGTGCATGATGGTGATTTTCCATGACATGATAGAGCAAACTATGGAGGTTTTTTATGGATGATTTTTCCGTCTTTGGAAATTCATTTACCTCATGTCTCACCAATCTAGAGAGAATGCTTAAGCGTTGTGAGGAAACACGTTTAGTGCTTAATTGGGAAAAATGTCACTTTATGGTGAAAGAGGGAATTGTTTTAGGACACAAAATATCCAATAAGGGATTAGAAGTAGATCGATCTAAAATTGATGTGATTGCTAAGCTTCCCCCACCCACCCCGGTTAAAGGTGTGAGGAGTTTCTTAGGTCATGCGGGATTTTACAGGCGCTTTATACAAGATTTTTCTAAGATCGCTAGACCGATGACTCACCTCTTGGAAAAAGAGGCTCCTTTCATTTTTTACCAAGATTGTTTGGACTCTTTTGAGACTCTTAAGGAGAAATTGACTTAGGCTCCCGTTTTGGTTTCTCCAAATTGGGAATTACCTTTTGAGCTTATGTGTGACGCTAGTGATTATGCGGTGGGGGCCGTCTTAGGTCAAAGAGTGAATAAGCATTTTCAACCTATACACTATGCGAGTAAAACCATGACCGGTGCACAACTTCATTACACTACCACGGAAAAAGAGTTGCTTGCTATAGTCTATGCTTTTGAGAAATTTAGACCATACCTTGTGCTATCCAAAACCATAGTGTATACGGATCATTCTGCTCTTAAGTATCTTATGACAAAACAAGATGCTAAGCCTAGGCTTTTGAGATGGGTTTTGTTGCTTTAAGAGTTTAAGACAGAAATTCGTGATAAGAAAGGAGCCGAGAATTTAGCGGCGGATCACTTGAGTAGACTTGAGCATCCTTTTCAAGGGGATTTTCCACATCAAGAACTTAATGAATCCTTTCCATTAGAGGAGCTCATGTCTATCTCTTCCCAAGAGGATGCCACTCCTTGGTTTGCGGATATAGCAAACTATCTTGTGGGCAATGTGCTTATTGAGGGTCTTACTTATCAACAAAAGAAGAAATTTCTTAAGGAAGTTAAGTACTACTTTTGGGATGATCCGTATCTTTTTAGGCAATGTGCGGACCAAATCATTAGACGGTGTGTAGATAGGCCCGAGGCATTTAAGATCTTAGAAGCATGTCATAAAGGACCTACGGGTGGACATTTTGGGCCTAACTATACCGCCAATAAAGTCTTTGATTCGGGTTACTATTGGCCTTCCATTTACAAAGATGCCCATGAAATGGTGAAATTTTGTGATGTGTGTCAAAGACAAGGAAAAATTACGCAACGTGATGAGATGCCACAAAATTTTATTCAAGAGTGTGAGATATTTGATGTATGGGGCATAGAATTCATGGGACCTTTTCCATCTTCTAAGGGAAACAAGTATATACTTGTGGCGGTGGATTATGTGTCCAAATGGGTGGAGGCTAAAGCCTTACCTACCAATGATGCTAGTGTTGTTGTGAAGTTCTTAAAGCAATTGTTTGCTAGATTTGGTGTACCTCGGTCCATCATAAGTGATCGTGGTACACACTTTTGTAATGATCAATTCACGAGAGTTATGAAGAAATATGGAGTTAATCATAGACTTTCTACCGCGTATCACCCTCAAACCAATGGTCAAACCGAGGTCACAAATCGTGGTTTAAAGAGATTTTTAGAGGGAACGGTGGGAGAGCATCGCGCTTCTTGGTCGGATAAGCTTGGTGATGCTTTGTGGGCTTTTAGGACGGCTTTTAAGACACCAATTGGTTGTACTCCTTATAGGCTTGTCTATGGTAAAGCGTGCCACCTCCCATTCGAGTTAGAACACAAGGCATATTGGGCTCTCAAGTGGGCTAATTTTGATTTAAACCAAGCCGGTTCACATAGGAAAGATCAAGTTAATGAGATGGATGAATTGAGAGCCAATGCCTATGAAAATTCTTTGCTTTACAAGGAAAAGACTAAGAAATTGCATGATGCTAAGATCAAGAACCGTGAGTTCAAAGTTGGAGAGCCGGTTCTCCTCTTTAACTCAAGGTTGAAACTTTTTGCGGGAAAGCTTAAGTCGAGATGGTCCGGTCCATTCACTATTGCTCAAGTGTTTCCATATGGAACTATTGACTTGTCACAACCCGATGGTCCAAACTTTAAAGTGAATGGTCACCGTGTGAAACATTATTTTGGGGAGGACATTTCCGTTGAAATGGTCCAAGAGATCCCCATTTTCCCCATGAATTAATTCATTGAGGGACGAGTCGAGCTAGAGACTCATTAACTCAAGCATCGTATAACTAGGTTTAGAGTGTTGTAGGTTAGCAATAAAGGTATAGACTTGGAGATAAGTGTAAGGGAGACCTTCTTTTGTCTTCATGATTGTTTGTAGGGTTGCTCACTCATTTCATGCTTTGGAGCTTATGGAGGAGGCCCTTGTATCCAGTTCACTTCGTTACTATTGTGATCTTTCATTGACACCTTGTGCTTAAACATGAATTCACTAATAGTTGTCCTTTCCTTAACTTGGGTTAAGCAAAGTCTATTCATTGTCATAAGTGTAGGGGAAGTTTTTATACTTCCATGCTCTTAAACATTGAGGATAATGTTTAGCTTAAGTGCAGGGGGGTCTTCTATCGAAGTGACCTTACCTAGAACTTGTCATTGTCTTTCATGATAACTTGGAAACTTAATTTTTCAAACATTTTTCAAATTTTTGATCTACTTTGGCCACCAAAAAATATGCATTCATAATTTTTGCATCAATCATTTTTCATTTGCATAACACATTTTCATTGTATATATGTTTTCTTTTATCTTTCATCATAAATATATATAAAGGAAAAAAATATAATAAAAACATGGTTTAATAAGTTTAGACTTCTTTGACATATTAGGCCCGCCATGGATAATTTGACTCAACCCGAGTTTGCTTATCTTAGCATTCTCTAGCTAGTATCCTTAACCATGTAGTCCTTCATTGGTCTATTAGGCTAAGCATCCACCAATCTCATTCTTTGAGATTTTAAATTTGTGGAGAATGGGAAATGATAGAGTTGAAGCAAGTATAAAAGGGCTAGATAAACTTCATGATAATTACTTGTGGTTAAACCCTTCTCTTCTTTGCCTCTATTTTCTTCGCATATATATAATTGTTAATAAATAATCAAGAACAGTTTTAATTGGTTTGTAGTCTCTTATGCATTTTTGTCTAATCATTCATGGTTGATATAAGTACGTCTTAAGATTCTAAGTTAGAACGTTTTATGTGTACTAGGCTTATGTTATGCTCAATATTTAGCAGGTGTTTTTCATTTTTATTCTTTTCAACTTTCTTTGTGAGGAATAAAGAAAAATAAGAGCGGCTTACAAAAAAAATGAGTGGCTAAAAAAAAAAGAAAAGAAAAAAAAAATATATATATATATATACAAGACTCCCAAGAGGGGCAGTGTGGTGTTAATTATAGTGACTATTGAGTTCCAATATTACCTTGACGGGTTGCGGGGATTCAATAGATTGCTCCAATCCATTATTACCTTGACGGGTTGCGGGGTTGAAGATCCAAAGTCTCAAAAAGATGGCGGATGTAAATTATTGCGTGAGTTTTATTTTTCTTTCCTTAGCGAGTGTGTAGCTACTTATGAAAGCATGACATGAGGATTTTACACATAAGGCGAATGACTTATTACTCTTGAAACGGACTTGTATTAATTGTGAGCGGTTTTTCAAGTAATGGATGAGAGGATTACTTATGATTAAAACCGTGCTTCCTTATTTTTAGATTTTACACTTCTTATATTTCACACTTGAATAATGACAAATTTTCCCACAAGCAATTTACTCAAATAATAATCGGTTCCACATTTAATTGTCATGAATAAGTTGATGTACTTTTTACTTGTGAATACAATGATCCCATTTTTAAGCTTGGTATGGGGAAAGTGAAACTTGAGGGTGATAAATGTCCATGGTACCCAAGCCCTAATCAAAGTCATTGAATTCTTAATGAGTTATTTCCATCAAAACCATTTCCAGAAAAATCAAAAAGATATAGATAGAACTGTAATTTTGTTCATTGCATTGTTAAAAATCAAAATCATGCATCATTTAGTTTAGAGTAGTGTAGATGCATTCCATATGGCCAAGGTGAATTAATTATGAGGAGAATGTAAAATTGTGCTTTAAAATATATAGTATTGCATGAGGACATGACAATGTTCAAGTGTAGGGGATTTGATATGAGCAAAAACTCATATCAATTTATCAACAAATCACCCTAAAACACAATAAAAATACCTAAACTTTGTGCTATAAAGCGGAATTATGTGGTATGTTTTGTGTTTGTGCTCAAATAGGTAAGAAGGATACATTTTCAAGCAAACAAAGGAAAATCAAGCTTAATTTGATGAAAAAGACAAAGAAGGATCAAAAGTGACAAGACTTTGAAGACAAAGGACCTATCTTGACAATCTGCCAAAGATGAAGGACCAAAAGTATAAATATGACAAAGTCAAGATCAAAGTCAAATCTGGTCAACTCTCAAGTCAACTCAGTCAAAGGGGCTTTTTGATCAAGTTTACAAGTGGAAGGACTTAAATTGCCAAAAGAATGAAGAATATAGCTCAAAATGACATTCTGCCAAGTTAAGGGACCAAATCTGCCAAGTTTGGAAGTTTATACAAGTTCAATCCGTGTTAATACTTGTTAACCAATGAGAGGCTCCCATTTCCTTTGTCTGGATTGCCATGTCATGGCCAGCTGGCCACTAACAGCCGCAATATTAAATGAACAAATCCGAACAGTGCTACCCCACTACTTATTATTTCAGCCAATCATAAATTGGTATTTGGATAATGATCCGTGTACACTATTTTCAACCAATAATAACATGACATGTGGCTCTTCAAACTTCATACGCGCCCAGAATCAAGATCACAAAGGAGTGAGTTTTAGAGCGAGTGTTTAACATCAATTTTGCTCAAAATCACAAGACGAATTCATTCCAACCATTGAATTAAGCTGAAATCAACTCAAGAGAAAACCCCCAAATTTGTTCTTCATCAGCAAAATCCAATTGGCAGATTTTTGACATGTGGAAGCTGGGGATTGGTTCCAACACGTCACCAAACCCAACTACTTTACTCCTACAGTCTATAAATACCAATGATTGTTCTCATTTCTTGGATTGTAGAAAGTGCGAAATCACACACACTTTAGTTTTTTCTCTCAACTCATTCTTAGTTTTAGCTTAACAACTCAAGAGTTTGACACACTCTTGAGTCTGTTATAGTTAGTTGTAACAGTTTACCAGCCTTGTAACTACTTTTCAATTAAATAAATTCAAATTTCCATTTTCCCTCCAAAACTCTCATACCACTCTACTGTTCATCCCTGCTTCATTGATCCCTTTTGTTGCTGTTGTTAGTTTGTTATGATCATCACTTGATCATAACTGACTAAGTTTACAGATTGTAGCTGCTTTGATCATCCAGTTCAAGTACTAGCAGATTTTGGAGATTTCAATTCATTAATGGCAGATTTGATGATTGTTAACTATTGATTGGTTGTTGATAGTTTGTTCTAGTGCTAAGGTGGTGGTTAGCACTAGATTAGAGAGCTCAGCGCTCCTCTACTCTCCAAAGGATGCCTTAGCTAAAGGTTTTGATTTTCTGATTTTAAGTTCCACTAAACAGTTGATGCATGCTTCATTCCTAGATAATCCTTGCTTGATTGTATGATAAAAGTTGTTTTAGCTTGCTATAGATCTGATCTCATTGATTTTATAGCTTATTAGTAGCTTTTATTGCTTATTAGTTTTGGTATTTGTCCTGTTTTCACATTGATCAGTCAGTTTATTTTTGATAATCATTTTAAGTTCTTGTTGGATAGAGTACTTGTAACTAGTTCATATTCACTTCAATTTGGCTATAAAACTTAGTTTGTGATAGCTCTTTACTCAGTTTAAACATTAGCTCAATAATCCTTCATAAAAAGTTCAAAAAGACCAGTAAGTAGTGTTTGGCATTAGCTTATTAATAGTTTTCAAGTGTTAGAATTTGGTAAACTTTGGTTCAGTTCCAGTTAACTAGTCATAACAAATAGCTTTGAGTCATTTTCTAGTCAAGTATTTGGTCAAAAAGGCAAATGGTCATATAAAAAGTTTGGGTCAGTTTTTAACAAGTTCCTTATCAGAAAGTTGTGATTTTAATCTGCTTGGCATTTCTTTGTTAATTGATGAAATCATTCCAAACCAGTTCTAATCTTTCAGTCAACATATGAACTTTGAACTTGTGAAAGGAAATTGTACAGTATTAAGAATTAAGCTAGCAATAAGCAAAAGTGTGAGATCATGAGCAAATGCAAGTTTCTGTAACTTGGCAAACTGCTTTTTCATATCTTCATTTCCACTTCATCAACTAGCTTATTTTCTTTTACAAAATCATTCCATTAGTGTTCCTGGTTAAATTTTGAGATTTTGGGCTTATTGAAATTTCTGGTCAACGAAAGTTAACATAAGCACTCTTTTGGCTTATTTTCAAATTCTGAGCTTATTACTTGATCATTTTTAATGAAACTTGATTTCCCGTCCTTCTTTTGAGCTTATTAACAAGAATTTCCACTAAAATCTGGTTGTGCAAGTCTAGTTTAACTTGTAGCTTATTGTGTGCTTATTGAATTTAGCTTATCAGCTTTTTAGTCACTTTCAACAAATTTCCTTGGATAGGTCTAGCTTAAATCTGATTTTAAGTCGTTTGCAAGTTGTTTGGTCAAATTTGGTTGAAAAATAAGCTCAAACGAGCTTATTAAAGTGTTAAACCCGTTTTTGTTAAAAAGTTTTTGAAAATTGCAATTAGGTCGTTATAGTATTAAGCAGTTAGTAAACTTGGCTAATCTTTCCAACTTTTTAGGTTTTGAAAAAGTCCAGTCCCTATATTTTCAAGTTTGTTCAAAATTAGTTATTCAATTTTCATTTTGTTGAAAATTAGTTACATGGTTTGAATAGTTTTCATTTTAAGTCCTCATAGTTTACTGTTTTTGCACATCTAGTCCTTATACTTTTTAGCTTTACATTTTTAGCATTTAAATTTCATAAAATTTACATTTCCAGTCCTTATAGTTTGTAGAATTTACATTTGGCATTTTAATTGAATAAAAACTTGGTATTTGCACTTTGTTTTACATATAAGTAGACAATATTTTTCATTTTTAGCAAGGCTTGTTTGAATTAGAAATAGAATATCAAAAAAATATTACTAACCAAGAACAATTAAAAACTCGATATTGTTAGGACTTTCAATTTGTTAAGAACTGAGAAAAACGAACTTCAACTATACACATTTCATTCATTCAACTCCATCTTTCCTAAGGACAACTATTTCTAGCTATGGAATGTCCTTGGGTAGATCCCTCCGGTTCTGGTTGGATCATAGGACTTAGTTTCCTATCCTAAACTACCTTTTGACTCCATCGTTCCGTCGTGGATAGTAGGTTGTTTTGGGTATAGATCGTAACCATAAACCATTGAAAACCATTCAAAGTGCTTGATAAAAAACATAACTTTTAACACCTGAAAGTTTTACATTTCCGAAAAGCTCCCCCTACACACATGCATCGATATACGAAATGGTTTAGCATGTGAAGGAAAGAGTTGCACTTGAGTCTTTAAGATCACATGTTGCAATATATTACATTTTAATCACATTTTCTCCCCATATCTCTAATATAAAAAATGTTGAAATGTGCCGTTGGCCCAACCACATGGCTTCTATCCACGGCGCCTAGAAGAAGACACCATCCACGGTATAGTGAGCCGTTGGTATTTTATGGCTGGTAGAACGGCACGAGCCAATGGCATGACCGTACCCCCTTCAATAATTGAAAAAGCATTCGGAGTATTTTAAATTTCATCATATATAAATAGCCGACCGAAAATGACTACACTCGGTAAAACTGAAAAATGTTGTCATTTGTAGACATCTCATATGTGATTCATGGTATGATAAGAAAATTCATATCTTTTTATGTATTGAACCAAGAAAATTCATAGACTTGAAGCAAAACATGCTGCCTTTCCTTTAGGGTTTCTTCTAGACATTGAGATCACTAACTTACAACACCAACTCGATACCTGCACAGTTGACTCTTTAACGAAAGGTGTTACATTCTCTTGACGAACCGAATCCCCTTCTAAAACTCTTGATACTTCACTTCTTATATCAAAATTGTCCTAACGACTCTTCCAGATCCCTCTTCCAGAACTCTCAATACTTCAATTCTTATAAAAAAAATTGTCCTCCAATTCTTGATACTTCAATTATTTTTGTTTCTATTATTTTTATCTTTTAGAGCGACAAACTTTTCCAACTTTTACCACCAATCTCTATGCTATCAGTCTATTAGTATCACTTTTATTGAATGATTATGTTAGTTATTTAGTTGTTAGCTACTACAGTATAAGCTTAGAGCACTGGGTATCATGGCGCCGTGGGGTGCCAAACCCACGGCGCGAGTCGCGTGACCACTCCCCAAACCCAAAAAACCCACGGCGTCCGGCTGCTGCGTGACCCAACTCACGCCGCGTGAGTCTTTGTTTCTGATTTTTTTTTTTTTTTTTTTTTTGTGTGTGTATTGGGGAAGAAGGAATGGGTATTGTGTGTATTGTGGGACCCACATTCATCCATCACTTGGAGTGATGACTCCCCACTTTTTTTCATGTGAGTGAGGGGGTGAATTTCGATGACGTGACACCCGAAAAACGGCTCACTTGGAGCCATGACTCCCTGCCCTCTTATGATCCATTAGATTTACAATAAAGCTAGATTACATAGCTTTTTCTTTAAACTACAGTTTACTTTTGGTCATACTATGTCGATGTAACAGGTGCATTAGTATTTCTGTCTTCATTGATAGAAAAACGATGATAACCAATAAATAACAACAAAAAACCCAAATAACACTTCCAGCAATCACAACTTATTATACTGTTAATGCTATTCATTACATCCAAACACTGTATATATACTAAATAAGCAACATTAGGCGGTTTCTGACAGTAGATACATCTTGGCGGTGGAAGAACCACGGTGAACCAGAATGATAAGCTCATCTTAGTTTATGTGTTGGTGATGGTGGAGGTATAATCGGGAGAACGACCGGCGGATTAAACTGTACACGTGGGGCTAGGTTCGGAGCAGGGGGTGCTTTTGACTGTGTTCTAAGCTCTCTACGACAACCTGACATTATATACAATCACGTTATGAAAATCCAAAACATATTGTAACACCATTACAACATGATCCAATTATGAATGGAAAACAATGACTAAACACAAGAAGTGGTAAAATGTACCTTGATTCGGATCAAATGATTTGGAACTTGCTTGAATAAAATGACCAAGCATCACAATCACAAACAATATTATAATCACTCGTTTTGTATCAAGAAAGTGAAGCAAGAAAGTTCCTTCATAGCTGGTGTTGTATATGTTTAAATGTTCCTTCACTTGGAATTTATATCAAGAAAGTGAAGCAATTTTCTTGGAAAGAAAGTTGAAAGCAAGAAGCATAAAAGTCACATATGCTTTTGACCAACCACAGATTGCCGTTCACATGAAGAAGGTCTTGGTCAATTTTTATGTTAACTTAATACAACAAGGAAAAAAACACAAGGTGCAAACAACCTTGAAGTGGCCAACCTCCTGAAAAGGAAGGGCTTTACCTGATTTTAGTCTGTGTGGCGGTGGGCTCAAACCCATGCATTAGTCGGCCGATGAATCGGAAATCACGGTTACCAAAAAAAAAAAAAAAAAAAAAAGAAACACAAATAAGTTTTGGACGTACGCATTGCATGTCTTTTTATATCATTTTACACTTTTGTATAAGTTTAGAATTTATCAAGCATATGTTTTGTTCAATTTTATTTTTTCATGATATATGGGCGATCACTGACGGACGCAAAAATTTTAATGTGGGAGAAAAAAAAATATTGAACATAGCAAGGCAAACACTCTAAAATACGAATAAAAAATTAAGTATTATAACTTAAAGCTAACGATTTCTAGATTTTACGGTGTTAAATGTTGGAATTAAATGTGTAAACGGGAGGTAATTTGAAATTTTAGTGGGGGTATTTTAAAAAAATGATCAAATATAAAAAAAAAAGAAACTAAAATCTCGTTTTCTTAGTCGAGTTATGAGAGCGCTGTCACCTCGCACCAATAAGGTATGTCCGCCCATGCGATGTGGGATAGACTCTGGAATTTTATGAGGTTTGCATAAAAAAACTTTAAGCTAACTAAATTCATACAATTAAAAATTAAAATAGCAAAAATTCTTTTGAGGTTGCAAAAAAAAAAACATCAGTTTCGAATGTGTAAATAAATAAAATGAATTTCATGTTGATAAATTCTTGTATGCGACACTTAATTATTAGTAATACTCAAATGTTCATAAGTAACCAGTTTGATAACAAATACTGTATTATTAAAGACCATATTTAGTAATATAAAATGACTCCTAGGTTTTATCTCCCGTGAATATATTCGTAAGGTTTAACCATAAAATGAACTACAATATAGGTGTTGATGATTTTAGTCTTACCACATGTTCGGTCATTTTTAAATGTTTTTGTACGTTTTTTAAAGGGTTTCAACCCGATAAATTATATAACACCAAAAACTCATTAAAGTACAATGAATGTAGATGACGTTCTACATTACATGGGCACAATCATGCAAACTCAGTGAAAAAAAGCCCT
The DNA here is from genome assembly GCA_025667525.1 of Glebionis coronaria. Taxonomy (NCBI): domain Eukaryota; kingdom Viridiplantae; phylum Streptophyta; class Magnoliopsida; order Asterales; family Asteraceae; genus Glebionis; species Glebionis coronaria. The sequence continues at coordinate 644,325 of JANFOE010000944.1, read as the reverse complement.
ATAAGAATGACATGTCAAGACACAACTAGATACATCAGCAAGACTATCTCGAGCTAGGTAGAAACCATTTCTACCAAAACTATTCACATGAGAAACGTTATAAAGCAAGTTGACTACAACAAACCAATAACAATTCCATCGTCATGAAGCACAAGCTCCATCGGTCGTACATAATCATTAATGTAAGACGTGTCCTCATAATAGATTGTTCCAAGTACATTGTTTAATACCATTAGCATGGTAAGAAAACAAGAATAGAGCGAAACCTTTAGAACCGTAAATGTATCAAAAGGAAACTACGGTGATGATGTTGGGAATAAAATTAGCCAAGTCATCTAGCTGCTAACAGAATAGGCGTAGACAAGAATTATCAAGTCACTGTTAAAACTTAAAGTCAACACGTTTTGTTATGTTAGGGAGATATACATGAATATTGAATTTTGTATGTTTATCTTAATATATCTTCCTAGAATAGTTAATAAGATAGCTTAATGTAAAGGCTCCTTGTGTGTATAAAAGGAGGCCTTTAGGTTTATGTTTTATATACTTTTCATCACTTTGTTCACTGTGGTTATCATCAATAGATTTTGAAAGTTTGGTTTACATTCTTTGTTGTTTGTTCTTTGTTCTAAGTATTAATTCCGCATAACACTTAGATTGTTGATAACACAAAGTTTCTCTATGTATTATACTTGATCTAAACTCGATAATACAAAAGCATAATCGATCTAAGTTTGGGATCAACAAGTGGTATTAGAGCATGTTGAGAAACTTTTGATCTAAAGAACAAAAACCCTAAATCACACAAAACCCTACATATCAGAATACCCTAAAAACATCTAAACAACATGTCTACCTCAACTAATACTCCACATTCATCTTCAAATCACAATCTCAAAATCCCTATACTTGATCCTGATAACTTTGAGCTTTGGAAGTTCAACTTTGAGAAATACCTTCAAGTTGATAACTATGTTCTCTAGGAAGTTATTGAGTTTCGTAATCAATTCAAAAAGGAAGAAAAGATTGTTGCTACTATAGAAACACGAAGAGCAACACAACAAACTGGAGATGAGCTACCTCCAAAACCTGAAGATGGAAGGGCGGTTTCAACTGCTGAGATAGCAGACAGAAGGAATAATATGAAGGCTTTAAGTACTCTCAAACTGGCTCTTGGTATAAAGCACCTACATAAATTCAGAAAGTATGAATCTGCTAAAGAGCTTTGGGAAGCCCTTGAAACTACTTATGTGGTAACGAGGAAACACTTAAAGAAAAGAAAAAGCAACTGGTAATGGAATTCACTGTGTTTAAAGCTCATCCTAATGAGAAGCTCAATGAAGTGGGAAGTCTTCTTCAAGATATCACTAGCAAGTTAGCCTTCATGGGAACTGAATTTGAAGAAGAAGACATCACTGCTACCTTTCTTGGAGCTCTTGGTGATGCTTGGGAGATTCAGGCAAAGTCAATCATGGCCACGAAAGCTTACAAGAACTCATCATTTGATGATATATATAATCAAATGAAGCTTATGGAACCAGAGGTTATGCTCAAACAAGGAATTAAATCAACATATGGGAGCATGGCATTCATCTCTCATAATGATTCCTCAGCCATTGAGAATGTTTCATATGTCAACGGATTGAATTCACATGTCAGCGGCTCAACTTCATCAGCCACTGACACATACAATGTTGGTTCACCAAGCCTCAAACCAGCTGGAATTGACTTGGATACTATGTGTGCATATATTGTTGCTTTGCCAAATGGTTCTCCAAACTCTCATGAAGATCTTGAGCAAATCAGTGATATTGATCTTGAAGAAATGGATATCAAGTGGAATATTGTACTTAGCAGTATTAGAGCCAATAGGTGGAACAAGAGATTTGGTAGGAAGATGACATTTAATAGCAAAGAAACTACTGGATTTGATAAATCCAAAGTTGAATGCTATAATGGTCACAGAAATAGGCACTTTATGAGGGAATGTAGATCTCCACGTAGGAATGATGCTGGAAAGAGCTCAAATCAAATCATTAAGGCTGAAGATGTTGAGCCAAAATCTATGGTTGCCATGCAAGGGATTGATGGTCTTGGATGGGATTGGAGCTTTATGGAGAATGATGTAAAGTAAAATCAAGCATTGGTAGCTAAAAAGGAAGAAGAGCATGTTCAATATGCTCTTATGGCCAAATCTTCCTCTTCATCAGATAATGAGGTATATGATGATGAATTTTATAGTAAAAGTTGCAGGCAAAACACTGAAAGACTTAATAAATAAGTTTTAAATCAAATGTTTTTGATGTAGAAATCAAGCTTGAAAACTATAAAAGGGGTCTTGTACAATCTAATAGGATGGTAAAAGAGTATAAGAAAATAGAATTTAATCTTAAAGATCAAATTACAGTTTTAACTAGAGATCTAAAAGTAAGTAATGAGGCAAGGGATTCTCTCATGAAATATAGGGCTGAATTATAACTGAAATTAGATGAGGCCATTAAAGCTAAAATTGACATAGGGCTTAAGATTAAAAAGTTTGATCAAGCCAGTGTTCTCTTGGAAAAATGTGTAAGTGAACAAAGAAACACTAGGGACATGACTGGTATTGGAATGATAGAATTAGCTGCTGTTCCACCCCAATAGGAAATTTCTATGGGGTTCCTCAAGGGAAAGACCTCTCTTGGACTGGCTGGCCAGAATTCCAAGTGGAAGAATTTATTCCTCTACCTAGAGTTCTTAGTCCAGTTAAGGAATATAAGCAGAAGGTAATAGACCTAGAACAATGGAAAACAGCCAACCTTATTTTGTTTGTTAAGGGTGGATTGCTTAGTGATGACACTGTTGACCTAAAATCCATTGTTGTGACTAACCCTAATACTGGTAAAACTATTAATCTTGACTCAACAACTAAAAACAAACCTAGTGTTAAATATGCAGAGATGTATAGGAAACCTAGGTCACCAAAAGGTAAAGCAAATGATAATGGAACAGGGTTTTATCAGTTTAAGCCTAGGTTTGTGTCTAAAAAGGCTTGTTACTCATGTGGGATCTTTTCACATTTGGACTATAATTGTGTTAATGGATACATTTCGTCCCCTAACAATATGTCAACCATGGTCAACCCTAGACCTTTTGTCCAACCAAGTCCATATGCCACTAGACCAACTCCTTTCTTCTCTAGAGGAGCTAATACTCATGGACAAATGTCCTTTCAAAAGACTAACACTTGGTCTAATAGACAGTTGGTTCCTGTAGCAAACCCTAGATTATCCGTTGACAAGAACAATCTATCCGCTGACAGGACAAAACAAGCCACTGACAAATCTAGATTTGGTATGAAAATGCCACAACTAGCTAGTGTCAGACCTTATGTTAAACCAAGTAATGATAGGTACTTGAAACCTAAGGGACAAGGGTCTAAGGCTTCATCCAGCTTAACATAGAGACCTAAGCAAGAACAAAAAAAATAATTTTAATGGTGTTTCTTTGACCTGTAACAAATTTAAATTTCTTGAAAAGGTCATTATTAAACCTATTGTCACAAATTGGTTGTTTAGGGCACAAAGGGATGAACAAGGGTTTATTACAAGAAATAAGTCAATTCTTGTTGAACAACCACATGAATCCAAGTCTGCAAAGGCATGGGTTCCCAAAGAAAACTAATTTATTTTCTTTATGTGCAGGGATTACAAAACAGGTCAATGATCATGGATATTGGGATAGTAGATTCTCTAGGCATATGCCGGGGAAGGAAGATTATTTGACAGACTTTATCCCCATTAAAGATGGTGACAAACTGTACTTTGGAGTTAGCTATGGATATATTTCTGACAAATGCACTCTTATCACCAACAACTTGAGGTTTGAGGAAGTTTTTCTGGTAAAGAACTTGATTATAATCTTTTTAGTGTGTCACATGTGTGTGATAACAAAAATAAAGTTCTCTTTTACTGATACAAAATGCTTGGTGTTAAGTAAAGATTTTGAGATTTCTGCTGATAAGTTCATTGAGTTTAGACCACCTAGACATAAAGACGTTTATATTGTTAATCTCAATGACATTAAAATGAACAACAACTTGTCATGTCTTTAAGCTAAGGCTTCAGTAGATGAGAGTAAGTTATGGTACAGAAGGTTCGGGCATATAAACTTCAAAAACATGAATAGACATGTGAGACATGATCATGTAAGAGGATTGCCCTCAAAAGCATTTCACAATGATCATAATTGTATTGCATGTCTTAAAGGCAAGCAACACAATGCCTCATTTAAGTCTAATAATGTGCATTCTAGTTCTAAACCACTTCACTTACTACATATGGATTTATTTGGCCCAACCAATATAGGAAGTCTCAATGGTAAATCTTACTGTTTTGTCATTACTGATGATTATTATAGGTTTACTTGGACCTTCTTTTTGGTACAGAAAAGTAACACTACTAAGACTTTAATCAACTTAATTACTCAAATGGAAAATAAATCAGGATATGAAGTTAAGATTCTTAGAAGTGATAATGGTGGTGAATTTAAGAACAACCTTTTAGATGCCTTTTATGTCAATAAAGGAATCTATATGGAGTTTATCATAGCAAGAACTCCACAGCAGAATGGTGTAGCTAAAAGAAGATATAGAACACTTATAGAAGCAACTAGAACCATGTTGGCAGATGCTAATTTACCTATTGCTTTTTAGGCTGAGGCTGTGAACACTGCATGCTATGTTCAAAACAGAGCCTTAGTCAATAAGTCCCACAATAAGACTCCTTATGAATTGATTTTGAATAGGAAACCTAATATAGACTTCTTTAGGCCATTTGGATGTCATGTAGTAATATTGAATACTAGTGATAATCTAGGCAAGTTTAATTCAAAATGTGATGAGGGGTACTTCATGGGATACTCCATGAATAGCAAGGGGTATATGGTTTATAACAAGAAGTCTAGTATTCTCACATAAAATATACATGTTGAATTCTTGGAGAGTAAACCTAGTGATCCTAATTCTGGACCAAATAGGCTATTTGATTTAGAGCCATTATCTAGGTCCATGAATTATATGCCTGTGACTAATCCAGATGTTTTGGAAGCACCTATTGTTGATAATGCAGGTGTACAGGTCAATGAGGTAAAAGGATCACATGTAATTGAACCCACTATTTCTTTTAACTTTATTAACATACCTATTTGGAGTGAAGAGTTCATAAAAGCATTTGCTTCTGCAAAGGAAGAGGAAAGAAAGCAACAAGGGGAGCCACAAGTTGATGAAACAGTGAATGAATCTTCATCCATTGACAACTCCATGCCATCCGCTGACACTTTAGATTCAGCCACTGACAGCTGGCTTTCATCCTCTGATAAAAACATTCTTGAGCTTGTTGAAGAATCCATACCCAAAGAAGGTGTCAGTTGACACAATCCACCCACTGACAACATGTATCCTATTTCAAGTGGGTATGGAAGCAATGATGATGGTGATCCTAGCAATTTGGAATCCACAATTCAAGATAACACAATATTTGGGGGATGAATTCTTACTAAGGTGTCTAAAATTTATCCTCCCACTTAAATAATTGGTGATATCAATACTCCTGTTCAGACTAGAGGGAAAAAGAAGATTCAATGTGGATTTATTGCCAATATTTACAAGAAGGAAGATGCCCCTTTGATTCAAGAATGTTTGTTTTCATGCTTCCTATCACAATCAGAACCTAAGAAGATTTTTTATGCTCTTAAAGAAGAAAGTTAGGTGGAAGCAATGCATGATGAGCTTCACCAATTTGCTATTCAAGATGTTTGGGAATTGGTTGACTGTCCAAGACATGTCAGGCCTATAGGAGCACGTTGGGTTCTAAGGAACAAGAAAGATGAAAGAGGGATTGTGATTAGAAACAAGGCAAGATTGGTTGCTCAGGGATACACACAAGAAGAAGGTACTGACTCTGAAGAGGTTTTTACACCTTTTTCTAGGATTGAAGCAAAGGATTTTCCTAGCCTATGCATATTGCATGGGTTTTAAAGTCTACCAAATGGACGTGAAGAGTGCATTCCTGTATGGAACAATTAAGGAAGAAGTGTATGTCATGAAACCTCCTGGTTTTGAAGATCCAAAGCATCCAGATAAAGTGTATTGAGTTAAGAAGGCAATGTAGGGCCTTAATCAGACCCCTAGAGCTTGGTATGGTACTCTTTCTACATACTTGGTGGAAATGGATTTTAGAGGGGCACCATAGACCAGACCTTATTCACAAAGCAAAATGGGAAGGATTTTCTTCTTGTACAGGTCTATGTTGATGATATCATCTTTGGTTCATCTAAGCAAAAGATGAGTGATGATTTCTCAAAGCTTATGACAGATAAATTTCAGATGAGTGCTATGGGAAATATGAACTTCTTTCTTGGTTTACAAGTTCAGTAGAAAGAATATGGAATTTTTATCTCTCAAGACAATTATGTGGCTGAAATTTTGAAGAAATTTGGTTTCTCACCCCATGAGAAACGAGATAGCACACTCATGGATAGGGAACATCCCTAGGGAAAGCTTGGAGATGGAAAGGAAGTTGATGTTAGGCATTATAGATCAATGATTGGATCATTGATGTATCTCACAGCTTCATGGCCTGACATTATGTTTGTAGTATGTGCATGTGCACGTCATCAAGTGACTCCCAAGGAATGTCACCTTCATGCTGTCAAGAGGATCTTTAGGTACCTTAGGTGTTTTCCCACATTGGGATTATGGTATCCTAGAGACTCTCTATTGGAACTTATTGACTATTCAGACAGTGATTATAGTGGTGATAATGGGGATAGGAAGTCCAGAACTGGTGGATGTAAATTCATTAGAAGCAGACTTATATCTTAGCAATGCAAGAAGAACATTATGGTAGCCAATTCAACAACTGAGGCTAAGTATGTAGCATCTTCTGCATGTTGTGGGCAAGTGCTATGGATTCAAAATCAGCTTTTGGATTATGGGTATAATTTTATGCATATTAAGATTTTTGTAGATAATAACAGTACATTGTGCATAATCAAGAATCCTGTACATCATTCTAAAACTAAACACATAGAAATCCGACATCATATTATAAGGGATTGTTTTGAAACAGGTTTAATATTTCCAGATAAAATATACACAGAGAAAAATGTGTCTGATCTTTTAACCAAACCTTTTGGTGTTGGGCAATTTCAGTACTGAGTTTCAAGTATTGGAATGATCAGTCCGTAAATTATGTGGTTTTTGAAATTGATGTAGAGTATGTACAGGATGTGCACTGTTATTAGTTTTTGTAAAAGTTGGATTTTCCACATTATTTTTCTATCCACTGACAAAGGCATTATATCCGTTGACATAGTGGAAAAAAGCCACTGACAGCTTTTATGGTAGTTTTTGAGGTTTTTCATCTAACATTACAGGCATGTAGTTCGATTGTAAATATGGATACAGAGTTGCTTATGCACTCAAGGAGTGTGGCAACAAGGTTTATTTATGATGGTTGAAATATTTATATTTCTATCTTGAAATAAATATTTTGTCACTTATATTTTTAAGTATACCCATCATTGTTTAAATAGACGTTTAGGACAACCTTTAGCCTTTTGGGTATTCTTAGAATGCTCTTATCACAGTCTTAGATTGTGTCCACAGGTGAGTGAGGGTAAGAATTTATGATGCCATGTTTTTATAAATATGGAGGAATTTCTAAATTTCGAGGCACTGTAGCATGCACGTAATTTATTTTGCATGCATGCTACCAAGACCTTTTGACCTAGATTTGGGCTTGGTTAGATGGGAGCCTTGGGGTATAATATTTTTGGGCCTACTTGGGAGTTACAAAGAGTTTATAAAAGCTAACTTTTTCCTTAAGAATTGTGTAAGCAAGGGACACTTGAGGACAATTATGTCTATCTTGCTTAAGCAAGTGTGCATGATTGGACAGTGCTTTGATGCTCAGTCATTAGGGTAAAAGTCGCTTTCCTTAGGATTAAAGTCTTTGTTAGGTCTTTTACTTTTATTTTTGACCTAATAACTAATGAAATTTAATCCACCGACAAAGCCTTTTTAAGCCGCTGACAAATATAGCCGTTGCCGCTGACAAAAATTTTGACCTTTGAAAACACTAGGTCCTACCTATTTGTAACTTTTATGATATTTTGAGCCGTAATTTTTGGGGAGTGGTTATTTTCTTTTATTATTACGAGATAAGTTGTAATATTTCATAGATTTTCATGATTACTTTTGAGAAATTTTCTCACTTATTTTTCAACCAATCACATCTCTCTTATTTTTACTATATATTTGGCTCACCATATCTTGTACAGGGCAACTTGCAATACCTGTTGCACATACAACTTTTATACACAAACCTTTTACCTTCACTCGAAGCTTTTCCTTTTCATCAATGGCCCAAAGTTTAAAACCACTGATGGTACGTTGGATCAACACAATATGCTAGCATATTTGGTTATTGATAGAACACAACCTCAGTATACTCAGATGATAGAGTATCTGTTGGCTTCTCCATTAAGGTATGCTTTAACTCATGCTCCTATCATCCGTGTCACACACATCAAATAGTTTGGAACACTACAAGTTCCACAACAGTCGATGGAGTGACACGAATATAAGGCATCATCCATGGAAAACAATGGGTGGTCACTGAGGCTTTCGTTCACCAAGCCTTGCATCTTAAGGATGATGATGGTGTTGTCACCCTTTCCAAGGAGTTGCTACATGAAGGCCTTCAAGGCTTGGGTATAGACTCCCCCCAACAGGGAAAATAAACGAATATTCTAAGGGTATTCCCCCCAGCCTAGAAGTTTTTAATACATGTCCTTATACAATGCCTTAGTCCCAAATGCTCTTCATTCAATGAAATCAACCGATCTATCGGGAGTGCTCTTGTATGTTTAGCAAATGGGCAACCTTATAATTTTTCAAAAATATTTTTTGAACGCATGTTACACAACAAGGGTAGCAAGATGACTCTTTCTTACCCTAGGTTTTTACAAATGGTTTTTGATCTCCAAGGAGATTGTGGCAGGGATCATGAAAACTTCTATGAGATCCATGCACAAAAGAAAAAGCTTTCGTTACCCTTAACACAAAACCATATTCCCCCATTCCTTTGACCCACCCATGCTTCTTGTCATTGAGGCAGCCTTACACCCTCAACCTCAACCAGACCCTATCCCAGAACCACACCATGACGAACCACCACCTTCACCATAACCACAACCACAACCCCATAATGACCCTATTCATGCAGTCGCTAACATTTCTATGTCAACCGCTGACACTTCTATCATAGCCCCCGACACCACCCACATAGACCTAAACACCTCTTTTGAATCCCCACCACAACAATTTCACCTAGCCAAAAGACAAAGGACCACTAGGGTGTTCTCCCTTGGTGGTACTAGCTAGGAAGTAGAGAGAAACACCACCACAAGTGTGGTTGGTGACATGGAGGTGGCTGGACCTATTGACCCTATTACAGGTCAAGTCAGGTCCATAATAGCTAAGTACATGATGTAGACTAAAATAAACTGGTTATTCTTGTTCCTCCATTAGTACACCACCATGCCCCATGATTCCTCATTAGGAATTGAGTTTCCTAGTGTGGATAAGGGCATCAAGCAACCATTATCTAACTTAGAATTGACAGTACTCTGTATGAGCTTGCGAAAGCAAAATACAGAGTTTGTACAAAAATTGACTACTCAAGACCTTAAACTCAGTACGTTGAGGGAGAGGATTGTATCATTGGAGTCTCGACGCAGATTTTTGGTAGAGGATTCTTCCAAAGGGGAGGATGAGAAACCAAGAGAACCCTTCATTGCCAATGACAAAAGTTCAAAAGAGGGGTCCTTTGGTGAGAAAGAGATAGTTGCTGCTCTTACAGGGATGAAGGATAAAGAGCAAGGATGGTTTGATCCATCCAATGTGTCTCTTGTGACACCTACACATCTATCATTTGTTTAATTGATGAAGCAACAAGAAATAGGTTCAGCCACTGACAAAGCCATTTTACACGCAAACACTTTAATGGTCGCCACTGACAAAGCCATACATGTATCCCAACCATCTATGGTGATTAGAGAAGTTTCTACACAGGTATTTCCATCAACTTTGCCTACTATAGATCCGAAGGATAAAGGAAAAGCCAAATTGGTAGAAGTAGAGGCCCCTAAGGATGATAAGCAGGTTAAGTTTGATGCCATGTTGGCTAAACAAGTTCAAGAACAGGAAAGGAGGGGACTTAGGAATGGGGATATAGAGGCTCATATTAGCTTAGAATCTGAGAGTATGAGAAGGAATAGTGAGAGTGATGAAAAAGAGGGTAGTGATCATCGTTCTGTTGTTGGTATAGAAGAAGAACTAGAAAAGTTGGAGTATGGCGAGGGTGAGGCAGGTTTGGAAAAGCTTCAGCAGTTGAAGAAACTAGTTGATTTTGATATGCCTCGTGTTCCAAACATGTATTTCAAATGGGAAGAAACTTGCATAGAAAACCCTGATATGAGATTGACCGAACAAATTTGGGGCTTAGAAATTTTGTTAAGAGTTCAAAGAGATTGTAAGATAATTTTGGAACATAGGGCAAACAAGATGCTTCAGGAGAACAAGACATCAAGAAGGGAGTTGTATTATATGCTTCTTAGGTGTCACCAAACAGGATGGACTTATACAAAGCTAAGGAGCTCTCCTTTGAACATTTGGAGTTTCTTGCCTATCCTATTTGGGAACGAGTGTGTGAAGGAAACATGTTTAGGTTGCTTTATATTGAGAGACAGGAAGAGATTACAAAGGATTTGAAGATAAAGAAGGCATCTATCACTCCTAGGCCAGTGAAGAAGGGAGCAAAAATTTTGTTTCCAGCTTTTGATCCCTATGATGCAAGGCTAAATGATGCAGTTTTGAAGAAGAAAATGGAGCTTTCATCTTTGGAAGCTTCTGACATTGCAGCTGTGGTACCTCTTGATTTCAGAAACCCAATTGTGAGCTATGAAGAAGATTCTACAGGTTTTTGGAAGGTCACCAAGTATGGTGATAAGGTACATGTCTTTACTTCTTTTGCTTCTTTGTTTGCAAGTATGGACAGAGAAGATTTGGTGACTTTATGGGGGTTAATGAAGGAGAAATATGATGTTGAGGCTCCTTCCTCACTTGGTGGTAATAAAATATGGACAATATTTAAGAGAATGTTTGCCCATGATGAAGCAAATCTAATTTGGTTGGATCTTGATGATTTGAGTGACTTGGAATGGCGTTTGTATTCAGCTGTTGGTGTCTACTATCTATGCACTTCAAAATTTACTGAGTATTTGTTGATAGACAGGGTTTATCCTCTGTCACAAGACTTATTGAAGAAGATGGTTGGTACCAAGCTCAAGGTTGACTACTCAAGTGACATTTGCATTGACTTTTTAAAGCTCATACATTCCCAGATCAAAGAAGAATAAGTTGGTTTGTAAGAATCCTCTCAACATTTTGTTTTTATTCAGAAACTTGATGATCATGATGAATATCAAGTTTAGGGGAAGATTGTTGGGAATAAAATTAGCCAAGTCATCTAGCCGCTGACACATTGCAATCAAGCCGCTGACAGAATAGGCGCAGACAAGAATTATCAAGCCGCTGTCAAGACTTAAAGTCAACACGTTTTCTTATGTTAGGAAGATATACATGAATATTGTATTTTGTATGTTTATCTTAATATATCTTCCTAGAATAGTTGATACGATAGCTTTATGTACAAGGCTCCTTGTGTGTATAAAAAGAGGCCTTTAGGTTTATGTTTTATATACATTTCATCACTTTGTTCAACGTGGTTATCATCAATAGAAGTTGAAAGTTTGGTTTACATTCTTTGTTGTTTGTACTTTATTCTAAGTGTTAATTCCGCATAACACTTAGATTATTGATAACATAAAGTTTCTCTACGTATTATACTTGATCTAATCTCGTTAATACAAAAGCATAATCGATCTAAGTTTGGGATCAACAGATGATTGATAACATAACATCTACACAGTTAGTCGAACAAATCAACTCTAGACAGATGACGCCATACGGTCACATGAGTGTTTCGACCACAATCACACCTCTCCACATAACCCTCGAAAAAACTAGACAATGAAAGCACTACAGCACACCAGACGCACACACTGAACGCCTCATATATGAAATCCTAAACCTACTGATAGATTTTCCATATACGAACACCACAATCAACATCTCAACATGATGCTAATTATAACTATAATCTTGATAAGCATCTGATCAAACACTAATGGCGTAAACTACCAATATCTTATAATAAGAATAATGAAATCCTAAAATCCAGGGTTTAAATGATCCAAGATCGTTTACCAAAGCATTAAATAAAGATTTGCATGAATGTCGCCACGTCAAGAAGAATCGACCGCACGACGGCTAGAATAAAACCCTAATTATGGCTTACAACAATCATATTAAAATGTTACACGCCAAACCACAACGATCACTAAGGACAATTCAATGAATGTATGATCAATAGGATGAAACCCTCAACACCCTAATAATAACATAATTCAAATCTTAAGAATTAGGATAAAGGTCGACTAAGGTTTTGCAAAATAAGAATTTTGCTGCCAAATAGATAGACCACACAAAAACGCAGAGCCATAATATGTTTAGACCAATAAAAGATTATTACAAGCCAAATTCTTTATTAATGCTTGATCAGAATGAAACTAAACAAGCTTGAATTCTTAATGAAAAATATTTGTTTTAAAAGATCAAGTTTAAGTGTTAGTGCCACTCATTCCAACGAGAAACACACCCGTACTATTTATATTGCATACCAATAATGGTAGAGGACGAAAATACGAGAGATTTTGGTCGAAAAATGGTAGAAGAGCGGCGACTGGATTCTCCCAAAGGAGAGAGAGAGAGAGAGAGAGAGAGAGAGAGAGAGAGAGAGAGAGAGAGAGAGAGAGAGAGAGAGAGAGAGAGAGAGAGAGAGAGAGAGAGAGAGAGAGAGAGAGAGAGAGAGAGAGAGAGAGAGAGTTAAGGTTTTTTGGTTGGAAAATTAGTGTTTTTGTACATTTTCGTCTGTTTTCACACGTTTTTCATTTTGTAAATTGTTTGCCGGTAAATTTTATTACTCTAATAAGTATTTAAGGTTAAGGGACGTAGGTGAATTCTACATCTCCGCCTGTTACATAGGGAAACAACTTCCTACAAAGAAGAAACACATGAAACAACTACAAAGTCACGTTAAACATATGAAGATGCATCCATAGACTTTGATTCCAATATTATTAGCGATAGATTTGATAATGCCCATATCCTGACCATCATACATACAATCATCATATGTGTCGTAGTCATCATCAACATTCTTGTAAAAATCTTTTTATTGTTCTCACATAGTACAATTTGTCCCACATCTCCTATTAGACGTTTTAGCAACACAAAATATTGTCATATCACAGGTTCATCTACTTCTTCCTCTTTAAGCTCGCATGATATATCACTTCTCTCCTATAAACCGGATTCCCTTGATAATCCAAAAGAGTAAATTATCCTTCAACAATAATCTTTTTAAGCTTGTCAGTTTTCTTCGTAATCGGGGTATAGCTAACTTCTTAATGAGAAATACCATCCTCAGACATAAGCACATTCGAAAAATAATCTAAACCAATCGACTTACAAGTCTCATCATTCATATTCAAATTATTATCACTTTCAACAAAATTAAACGTATCAAAATAATTCTAGTTGCAGGACTTTTTACATGACAAAAATAAAAATAAAAATAAAAATAAAATCAGAAAGAGACAACTTTGAAACATGGGATCGGTCCGTCTGATTGAACCTTATATATGAAGAACTTAATCATTGGCCATGGAGAGTTGTAAATGGTCGGTTAGATCTCGAATCTGATACTTTTCATTTTGTTTAGGAATCATAAAACTAAACGTTTAATTGTGTTGACTAATTACCTGAATTTTTTGATCAAAAATTACCCGAAATGACTATGTCAAAATTTTCAACCATTTTGTCACTGAAAAATATCATGCATGATAAATTTTCAACCATTTGTCAAAAATTACCAATGAATTGTTGAAAACTAAAAAGAAAAAACAAAATTGTGAAGTACGAACAACAGACATAGGCGGATTTTAATGAAGACCGGAGAGGGCCGGTCTCTCCAAAAGATCGTGACGAGTAGTGTAAATAATATACATTCCGTAATGACAACACATATCATGCATGATAAATTGATAACTCGAATCTTATCTAATATATTATCTTACAAAATAAAATAACTCAGTCTCCAAAATACATGCTCAAAGTCCCCTAGTGACAACACATATCATGCATGATAAGTATCTTACAAAATAACATTTTGGATATCATAATCAAATGTTTTATTCACTTCTACTAGTTAAAATTTACATACTCGTATGTGGTATCATTGTCAAAAACTAATAAATCCAAATCTAGTAAGAAAAACATAGATATAAGCAGTGCATATGAGCTTTAAGTACAACCTGGCGGTGGTAGTGGGAGGTCGCAGTTCGTAGGTGGTTTCACCACAGGTACCAGTGGAGGTGGTGATGGTGGTGGTGAAGGAAACACACGAAAATTCCGTGGTCTGCTTAGCTTAGGTGCGGGTGGTGGTGAAAATTTGCGTACCGTACGAAAACTTGGATACGTTGCGCGTATGGGTAAGGACGGTGGTGGTGGTGGATTGAAGAACTTATAATGCGGACTTTGGCTAAGCTTAGGAGCTGGTGGCGGTTTTGGAACCTTTCTTAGTAATCTGCCTTGACCGGAATTTATATCTCCTGTATGTAAATTAAATTTTGCATCATTTGTCAAGCTTAAAAAAAGTCCGATTAAACCAATAACTTCAGTTTCGACTTATATAAAACCCTTAATGTTTTCGTTGGATACAACGTATGTGGTAAGGATACGAGATAATAAGTTTACTTACGTAGAGGCGATTCGAATGAAGCAGATTTTGCTTGAAAGACATGATCAAGTATCAAAAGTACCAGGACTAGAGCTATTCGTTTTGGGTATAGAATTGTCTTCATAACAAGAGCTGGATCCTTTGTATGTTTTTTCAAAAGTGTATGAGATTTATATATTCGAAGGGTCCTTTATATTGAATGAAAAAGATATGTGAAGAATAAATTCTTGTGGGGGACACTGCCACACGGCCCTAGAAATATCAATGCAGCGTTATGCACATAGGTTTACAATGTAGTCTTACAGATATAAGGGAGGTCTACTTTGCGACCAGCTGATGTGCTAGTGTTTGGGTGGGCCGGGGGCAAACATGCTTGTGTAGATCTTACTAGAGTTTCCCCTCTTGTTGGGCTTAGAGAAAATGGATTTGTTGCGGGACAAGCTGCATTGAAAGCAGAAGCGAGCAAAGTTGCTAAACACGAGAAAGCATGTTTGGAGAATCAACACGTGTTCATCCCTTTTGCTTTTGATACATTTGGTTTCCTAGCACCGAAAGCGATGGAGTTTTTGAGTAGGGTTCAACGGGTTGTGCAAAGTAATGTTTCCAACTCTAAGGCACAAAACTTTATTTTTAGTAGGATTGGTTTTGCCATCCAAAAAGGGATCGCGGCGCAGCTTGTTGCCCGTTTTTGCCCACCATTTTATTGTAAACGTTGATATTCTTTTCAAAATATAACACACGTTTATTTAAAAAAAAAAAAAAAAAAAAAAAGAGAAATCGTAGTTTTGTTTTTTACAAAGTTAACTTTACCAAACATAAAATTAACATTTCGGATTTCTTTCATAAAATTAACATTTTGATACGAAGTATCATAGAAGAAGTGAAAAAACTATGTTACAATGGTCACTTGTACTCGGTTTTTTTCGATGGCCACTTGTACTCGTTTATCACTGGCGTGAGGTCGTGAGGATATGGGCGGTGTGTTTTTCAACCTGCCAAATATAGAAGGCGAGAAAACATAGTATTCGCGTCATATACGCCAGAAATATATCACATATTTTTGCGATAAGAATTACTAGAACAAAAGATTGATGCAAATGAATAAAAACAATTATGTATATTCAGTTTTGTCTTGCGAACATGGGTTATATTGAGTTGTCAACCAAGTACATGCATGGTGGATATAAATGCTATGATTGTGAAACCTATACATTTATGTTGTCATAAATAGAAAAATCTAACTCAAAACCTCTTTAATGATCGTATATAAATAGTAGTAGATGGTTATGAATCAAATTTCTAACGTTAAGTTGGACTTTTTTAAAACAATAACACAGACTTGTGACTATACATTATTTTAAGGAAACATCCAATAACGTTGGATTGTTTTGCATCTTCTTATATTCAAGTTAGGTTTTTTATTAAAAAAAAGGGAATTTCTAACATGTGCCCTAAGATACATGTTTGAGTTTATATAAAAGTAAAGTTAAAATGTATTAAATGTAAATTGTTATTTATTTATGGTGAATTTTGAGTGTATTTAATGTGAATTAAATGTATTTTATGATATAAAAGGAAAGTTGGTGTTTAATAAACATACCTTAACATATGCTTGAGGGCACATGTTAGAAAAACCAAAAAAAAAAAGGTTAGGTTTTGAGTAATTAATAACTCATCTTTTAAAAGCATTTATAATGGAAAAAATGGTAAATGATTTTTTTCGTATTTAAAAAAACTTTTAGACATAATATTTTGCATTCCTTACAAGGTTCCATACATTATAATATTATTTGAAATGTGCGATGACAAAAATATATATAAGGGATCCGGGCGAAGCCAAAAAGTTTGGCTCGAAAGATGATTTTTGGAAAGAGCAAATTATTAAAAATTTGAATATTTGCCTTATATTTTTTTCGGTGGAATATCACATAACCCTTCTAACCCTCTTCGTCTCTCGCCCTATATGGGATGTATACCGTATGCATAATGCATTACACTGACGTCGAATCAATTGCACGAGAAAAAAGACAATTAGTTCATTTAGACCTTACAAATTACATATTAAATAGAGGATATTTATGTCGTATACACATTTAACTTACGTCGTAGATGTATATAATAATGAAATGC
The DNA here is from genome assembly GCA_025667525.1 of Glebionis coronaria. Taxonomy (NCBI): domain Eukaryota; kingdom Viridiplantae; phylum Streptophyta; class Magnoliopsida; order Asterales; family Asteraceae; genus Glebionis; species Glebionis coronaria. The sequence goes on along the minus strand of JANFOE010000944.1, from coordinate 627,229 downwards.
GAAAGAAAAAAAAATTAAACACAATCATAATTGTTTTTGGCTAAAATTAAAAGGAAATCAAATCAATTACATAGCTACTCTCTCTTCTTCCTTTATGTTGTCGCACTAAGTCTCTGACGAATAGGGATTTTTAAAATGGATGTAGCAGGTGGGTATTTATAGGCTCAGTAGAGCCTACGACGTAGATGAAAATCACCATACATCGTGGATGTATACGTATACTCTTTTCTTATTTGTTCTCCAAAACACATTGCAGAGTATCTTAACTTTTGGTTTGCTAAAGAAAAACATGAGAATGAAGTGAATTGTAGATCAATGCTAATATCTAATTCAACTTGCCATAAACTAACATTATGTAACTCGTAATCTCATATTCTCAGGGGCGGAAGAGATAGGGGGATTAGTGGGTGCTAAACCTCCCTCAACTAGTCCAATAAGTTAATTACAATATTATAAAAAAGCTTGATGTTTTAAGAATTGTAGTGGTCAGCCGCCACCAATATTTCCTATTATATATACTTTTGTTTGAATAAGAAAATTACAAACAAGGAACTCAAAAGTCAAGAAACAAAGGAACAAATAAAATATAACATTTATGTTCCCGAGATGAATGCGAGTTACAATGATATAATTCAGTCACGTCTCAAGAAAGATAATGCGAAAGTCGAGCATCATTATCGGGTTGATATGTTTATTGTTGATATTGATAGTCAGTTGCAAGAGCTAAACAATAGATTTGGTGAGTCTGTTTCACAGCTTCTTCGTGTTAGTGCTACGTTGGATCAAGTACATCGTTCAATAGGATGGACATATATAAATTAGTGACGAAGTATTATTCGTTAGATTTGACATAGCAAGATAAAATTGAGTTTAAGCCATACTTGCATCGTTATAAGTTGGATAATGATAAAAACATATGAAGAATGTTACTTTATTATGAGAGTTGTGCAAAAGATTGCAAGTAATTGAGAAGTCAAGAACTTATTATCTTGATATTGACAAATTGATTTGTCTTATATTGACAAAGAGACTTTTAAAAACTGAAACTTGTGAAAACAAGACTTCTGCGTAGCGTGATTCTTAGTTTAAAAAAAAGATTGTCCATACCCTTTGTATTGTTAACTTGTGAAAAAAGATGCGTCCAAATAAAAAACACAAGGTAATATTACTTGTTTTTTTTATTTAATTACTTATTTATCATTAACATGAAGTTTATGTTTTGATATACTGAATATTTTTTATTATTTTCAGGTTAGCTTATGAGACACAAGATTAAGGTTTTCTATTAGTATATAACACATGTTTATTTAACTTATTTAGCAATTGGATCTTCCTTTTGTGTTTTTTAGATTTTCATGGTTTGATATATTGGTTTGAATGATATAGTTCGAATATTATGTATGTCAGGGAGTGGCGGAGATAAATGGGGAAGAGTCATGTGACCCTCTAGCGAAAAAAATAGTGTAAGTTTTCGAAAATATTCGTACTTTTTTATATTCCACCTCTTTAAGAAGCGTTTCGTAGTGTAATTTATAAAAAGTATTAAAGTATAATCTAAAGCTAATTTTTTAGCTTCGACTCTTATGTCAGTCTTCCTCAACTTCAAATCCTAGCTCCGCCCTGCATATTCTTTATGTGTATTAATCGTGCTGACTTGTGGGATCCACATTGATAAAGCCAAATTAACCACAAGATAGGAACATATATGTATCAATAGTCAATGATTAGTTATTTTACTATCTTAATGTTTGATTTTATGCCTTAGATATGCATGCACTTGACCTAAAACTGAACTAAAGAAGCCAACTTGAGTATAGTAAGAGACAAAAGTTTGAAACATGATACTTGTCTGATTGAAGCTTAAATATTGAAAGTTAATCATGGTGGTGGTCGAAGTGAGTTGTAAATGGTTAGATATGGAATCTAATACGTGTAATTTTATGTTTCTATTTAGGAATCATTAAACTACGTTTAATTGTGTTAACTATGTATCAAAATTTCAACAACTTGACAGTGCAAAATATTATTATCAATGAAGTGTACTCCGTATAAGGCAATATACATGCATGACAAATAAATTACTCGAACCTGAATATATCACGAGTCAAACGTTAATTTTAGACCATAATCTCACGAAAATAAATGTGCGAAATTACATTTTCGAAAATCATGCACCAACTGATAAATAAGTAAATTATATACCAAATTTATTATACTAGTTGAAATTTATATACAGATATAAGCAGTACATGTAAGCTTTAAGTACGTCTTGGCGGCGGTGGTGGAAGGTCACAGTTTGTAGGTGGTTTCACCACAGGTCCCGATGGTGTTAGCGGTCGTGGTGATGATGGCGGCGGTGAAAGAAATATATGGATATTTCGTGGTTTGCTTAGCTTAGGCGCGGGTGGTGGTGAAAACTTGCGTACAGAATAGAAACTTGGATATGTTGCGCGTATGGGTAAGGACGGTGGTGGTGGTGGTGCCGGATTAGCGAACCTATAATGCATTCTTCCCCGGATTAGCGAACCTATAATGCGGGTGGTGGCTGAGCTTAGGCGCTGGTGGTGGTTTTGGTAGCTTTCTTAGCATTCTTCCCCGGCCAAAATATACATCTCCTAGAAATTAAATTTTGCATCATTTGTCAAGTTTAGTTACCTTTAAGATCTATAAGGAAGGATGCGAGATAATAAGGTAACCTACCTAGAGGTGTTTCGAATGAAGCAGAATTTGCTTGAAAGACATGATCAAGAATCAAAATTACCAGCAATAGAGCTATTAGAATTGGCTTCATAACAATAGCTAGATATCCTTTGTATGATTTTTATTCGAATGGTCCTTTATATGAATGAAAAAATACTCTCTCCGCCATATATTAATAGTTCAGGTTAAAAGTCCTAAATTAATAGTTCAGTCTAAAAATAGATAAGAAATATAAATTAAATTTATCATATCACCCTCACTTAAGAGTATTATTAAAAACAATAAAGATTTTGTAAATTAATTGGTTAAGGGTAAATATTTTATTATGTAAAAAGTAAAAGAAAAAACTAAAAAAATAATATTTTTATTAAACGGCGTATTTTTTGTTGGTTGACTATTAATATGTGACGGAGAGAATATATCCGTAGAATAAATTCTTGTGGGGGACACTTGAACTTTTCGATGCAGCGTTAGGCTGGATTAATATGGAATACAGAAGTATGCACGTACGTGTTAAATATATTTTCTTACCTATATAATATGTCGATATATTGCTACAAAATGTTAGACCTGCTACATGCATGCTGTCATAAATTATAAATACAATATCTATCTTAAAAAGTCAAAAAAAAATGTGTAAAAATAGAAAGTTTTGATCCCACATCACTTCTACGAACCAAAGTTGGACTTTTTGCTTCATTTACATACTTTTGACCATATACAGCTTCATGATAAGTATTCATTATGTATGTTCACACTGTCATATTAAAAATGTAGTTAAGGATAGTTAGACATACAAATTAGTCATCTAAATATATTTCTAGCTCGAATTCAACTTGATTACAGAATGCAACAAAATTTAAAAATTTGATTTTCTGTGAACCGGTGATGCAGTCTAATTTTACCTTAATACTATTAGAAAAGAAGGTCAAAGACAGTTGTAAGTGATTAGATCGAGAATAAAATAGTTTTTTATTTGCTTGAATGTTTGTTAATGAGATTAGAGTTTAGAGTATATTGACCTAATTAAAATAAATCGTCTTCTACATAATAACTTGGATTAACTTGATATGGTACTTTTGAAAGCCATGTTATTATGGGTTTCCATTTTGATGGATGTGGCAAAAGAAAATATATTTATCAAGGCAAAAGTTATTTTGCAAACTTGTTTTTTCTAGAAACAAAGAGATATATCAAGACCATCTATTTGTTTTTCATCCGATGGTTTAGATTAATCTAAGATTTAATTTAATTAAATCTAATTAGTTGTCCTGTATAGAAAGTTTCTTTTTCTTCTTTCATTTCATTTCTCTCATGTTTACACGAATCATCTAATTAATCCTCCCGATCTTCCCCCTTCCAATTTTCCGATGATTTCATCTAATTCCCTTGACGATTTCGCCACCGATCCTCATCCGGCAGACTCCATCGATCTCTCTCATCAACACTATCACGATCTTTCATCATCACCGCACCTATAATTGTACAACGATCATCGCAATGGAGCACGGTGTTGATTGTAGGTCTAATAAAGTTTAATATGTTGTTTAAAATGATGTATGTGGGAAGATTATGTGTAAATAAGGATTAATTATGATTCTTTTATCGAGGTGGTAACTGGAGTTGCGAAGGTGAAGGATGGTGGTGGGGGAGGAAGGAGGAGATTGAGGATGGATGTGATGGTGGATAGGATAGGTTTAGGGTTTAGAGTTATAAGGAAGGACCGATGATTCGCTTGGTTGCTTTTTTGTGTTAATTTTTTGTTTGTTGTATTTTCAGGAAGAGGAAGTTGGCGTTGAAAGGGGGTCATGATGATGACGATGAAGATGAGGAGGAAGAGATTGGAGATGGTGAAGATGGATTGTTTTTTGCTTGCTTCATTTGCCGGCAGCTGTTTATTGATCCTGTTGTGACCAAGTGAAGCATTATTTCTGTAAGCATTGTGATTTGAAGGTTAGATTGTTCATTCCCTCTGTATTACATTAATTGTGCACTCGCATCTTTGGATTTAAAGCTGTAACATCATGCGTGTGATAACATTGTGACCGTACAGGAGTTAAGCACAAGTGCGTAACCATCATTGCTATTCATGTTAGATATATCGATAAATTGACTGACTTGAGCTTTGATGTATCAAGTGACTCGTGTTTCTGGGTTGTATTGTCTATATTGTTCTGATTACCTACCCTTAAAATTACATGTGCAATTTTTTAAAATCACCAATTTCACCAAAACCACGACGACACACTTGTTCACATATAAGTAGCTACAGAAATGCTGCCAAGATGGCCTTGATAGCGTCATACCGTGTTCTGCAACTATGAAATTCGTTTTAGTAACAAGCAATACATTATCAGAAACCGATAAGGAGAAACTCACCAATAGATTTTGGATTCTTAATGATATCTAAGAGAATGTTATATATGTCTGAGTATGTAATGTGTTGCTGATCTAAGAATATGTTGCTGATCTAAGCAGAAAAGCATAGTAGTTCTCTAGGAAATCGCTTGTTCCTAGGCTTATCAAATAGAGTATCCTTCTTTATCTACTCATCTCACTAAAAAAATTATACGATTTAACGAATCCTAATTTGCATTCAGCTATTGATCTGTACCCAGCTATTACAGAACCTGTCTGTGATTATTATTTAGTATTATTTAATATATTTCATGATGCTTACACGTGGTCTTTAAACTATAGGGAAAAGGACCAAAACGTGTTGGAGCGCTATATGTCACTTGCCAATTGTTTAAAGTTTATTTTAAGGTAACATTCTCCTTTCCTACTACTTTAGTTCCGTCTAATTTTCGTAGCTACACATCTATTCTGCAAACTAATCTAATTTGTTTTTGAGGAATTTTGCAGCTTGGAATGGTTCATCTTTGCCGAAGTGTTATAAGGATCATTGAAACTCCTCGTATATTTGATTTTGAGGAATTTCCTGTCAGGGATAAAGTAAGTTAATTCATTTTGGCAGTGCTTCTAGTGAAACAAGTTTCTGAATCATAATTATGTCGTTACAGGTAACATACATGTACTACACTGGTCGTTTGGAAGTGCTGAATGAAAATTTTCCAGCTGTAAGTATTTCCGAGTTTCCCCGTCAATATGATAGTCAATGATACATTCTTAACTTGATGATCTTGTTCTGTATCTTGCAGGCTGATCATAAATTGTCGTATGCTTTGACACATTGCGACCCTCAAAGTAAAGCCAACATAAGGTTACTTTCCATTTTCCCCCACGTTCTCAATGTTATTACACTCTAGATTTTTTAAATTTAAGTTGTATGCGTCATTAAATGGGAAGACACTAACTGATATGGATGTTCTGAAATCAGGGTCTGTGAAAATATCCCGATTGTTCTTTGTGGAAACAAGGTCGATGTGAAGAATAGACAGGTTAAAGCTAATCGGGTTACATTCCACAGAAGGAAGAACCTGCAGTACTATGAGATCAATGCAAAAAGCAACTACAACTTCGAAAAGTTGTTCTTGTACCTTGCTAGGAAGCTTGTTGGGTAGTTACAAACACTCTTGTTTTTATTGAAATAGAATCTTATTTGCCTTGTTACCTCTATAATTAGATGAAGTTGTCTTTACTGACATGCATCTTGTTATTTCAGGGATCCTAATCTTCATTTTGTGGAGTCTCCTCCTCTTAAGCCTCCCGAGGTTGATATCGACATTGAAAATCAAAAGAAGTAAGTTTTCTCATTGCCATGCAGTAATTCACCAGTTAAATAATCAGGGTACGTATGTCGTTAGGATATAAGAGGGTATTGTCTGATAAAGGATGGTTTTGATATTTAAAGGTGTTTGGGTGTGAATTAAAGCTGAGTGGTGCGATTTTAAGTTGTAGTAAATCAGTTTTAAATTTTTAATCAAACTAATCATTCTGATAGGCTCATTGCAATTTGATATGAACCCAAACAGAACTGATAGCTGATATTAATATATGATCACTTTAAAATGATCTCTAGAAAATTTCACAGTTATTATATTTTCAGGTTTAAGAACGTATATTTGATGTTAATGCTAATATTTTTCTTATGAAATGCTTCATTTAGATAAAAATCGTTAATAATTATGTTATTACTTACTGTTTTTTATGTTGGTCAATTAGCTGAATTATGCTTGGTTAAGATGCAGATAAGAAAAGGAGCTTTAGGATGCTCTTAACGAACCGCTGCCTGATGACGAGGATGATTTCATGTAAAGATGTAGCTTAGAGTTGGAGATCTTGTTTCTTGCTATATTTAGTTAAAAGATTTAGGATTTTGCATCTCCCAAAGTTTCTCTTATCACTCTCAGATCAATGTTTATACTTGGTTATTGGGTTTCACTCTTAGATTAATGTTATGTCTTTCCGGATCATGTTTTTGTTAGACATTTGTGTCTGGAGAGTGTAATGAAGTCTGAAGTTTTTGTCATTTATCCTGTCTCTATTTACATTTCCAATAGATTCCCTCTCCCCTTTGAGCCCTCATGAAAAAGGGCTTTTTTGGGCATTTTCAATAGGGCTCTATGCCCTTTTTTTCTTTTTTCTAGTAGTGAGATATAAATTAACAAATTATCAAAACCTTGATATAAAGTTGTATTATATCTAGATATAAATCACAATTTATGGTTGTGTTACTTTATTATATCTAGATATAAATGAATTATGACTTACTTTATATTTGGATATATATCACAATTAAATAAAACTGATTTACTTTATATCTAGATATAAATTAACAAATTCTCAAAACTTTAATATAAAAACTACAATTGCTTTATATCTAGATATAAAACACAATTTATTACTAAGTTGCTTGTTTAATTACACTCTCTTATACATGTAAGGTATTCTTGTTTGAGTTGTTTTATTACACAAACTAGTATTTTCAAGGAAACCAAGGGACTAATCCTAGCCATCCATTAGTTGAGACCAGATCTTACGAAAAAAAACGGATGGACTAAGTTGCAAATAACCAAAACTATTCAGGGAAACAAAAGCGGGGGGACTAAACTGCAAATATTATATTTTCTTATTTATATCCAGATATATATATATAAAGTATATTTGGATATATATAAAATATATCTGGATATACCTTTTTAACTTTTTTAATGTCACTTTATATCCAGATATAATGGTCAATTTAATAATTATGATTAGATATATATAAAGTATATCTAGATATATACAAAGTATATCTGGATATATAAAAAGTATATCAAGATATATATACAGTATATCTGGATATATATAAAATATATCTAGAGATACCTTTTTAAATTTTTTAATGTCACTTTATATCCAGATATAAGGTCAATTTAATAATTATGATCAGATATATATAAAGTATATCTTGATATATACAAAGTATATCTGGATATATAAAAAAGTATATCTAGATATATATAAAGTATACCTGGATATATATAAAGTATATCTAGATATACCTTTTTAATTTTTTTAATGTCACTTTATATCCAGATATAAGGTCAATTTAATAATTATGATCAGATATATATAAAGTATATCTAGATATATACAAAGTATATCTTGATATATAAAAAGTATATCTAGATATATATAGAGTATATGTGGATATATATAAAGTATATCTAGATATACCTTTTTACCCTTTTTAATGTCACTTTATATCCAGATATAATGGTCAATTTAATAATTATGATCAGATATATATAAAGTATATCTAGATATATACAAAGTATATCTGGATATATAAAAAGTATATCTAGATATATATATATAGTATATCTGGATATATATAAAGTATATCTAGATATACCTTTTTAATTTTTTTAATGTCACTTTATATCAAGATATAAGGTCAATGTAATAATTATGACCAGATATATATAAAGTATATCTAGATATATACAAAGTATATCTGGATATATAAAAAGTATATTTAGATATATATAAAGTATATCTGGATATATATAAAGTATATCTAGATATACCTTTTTAACTTTTTTAATGTCATTTTATATCCAGATATAAGGGTCAATTTAATAATTATGATCAGATATATATAAAGTATATCTAGATATATACAAAGTATATCTGGATATATAAAAAGTATATATAGATATATATAAAGTATATCTGGATATATATAAAGTATATCTAGATATAAGGGTCAATATAATAATTATGATCAGTTAATATGTCGGTGGTAACATTGTAATTTTTTTTGCCGCTCGAAATTTTTTTATTTTTTTTTCCGCTCGAAAAAAAAAATTCTGCTAAAAAAACATTTTTTTTCGTTATTAAAAAAACATATAATAAGGATTTCTTTATTAAATCTTAGATTAATCCTAGCTATTGGATGAAAGGTGAATGGAGGTTCAAGATGAGTCATTTGGTTTCTTAGAAAAACAAGTTTGCAAAATAATTTTTGCCTTCTTGTTTTATATCTAGATATACTTATTTTATAAAATATAAACAGCTTATTTGTTTTATATCTAGATATTAAAAACCTATTTGTTTTATATTGATAAACAAGTAAAGTATTCTTGTTTTATATATAGATAGAAACATCCTGGTTATATCTAGATATAAACATCGTAGTTATATCTAGATATAAAATACTGTTACACTGCTACTTGTTTAATTACACTCTCTTATAAGTAAGGTATTCTTTTTTAAAACCGTACCGGACCGACCGTCCGATCCGATGGTCTAAATGCTCACCTCTGTATTATAATATAGACCACCACAATCATAAATTAGTAAACAAAACAAGCATTAAAAAAACAAATAGCTACCTAATTTATAGCTACTAGTAAAAGTCAAGATCAATTTGCATTTTCTGATTGTTTCAAAACTCGTATAATTTTTTCTTCGACCATATGAATAATAGATTACAACAATTGGAGTTTATTGATATATAGATCATCTAATCTCCTAAAAAACGCTTACAAGGCAAAATCTGGCAGTTCTCCACTAGGATAACTACTTCAAGCATTGAAGACTTAATTGGTTGTTTGGGCTCTGTTGTCTTCGAATCAACAGCTTGGTGTTGACACAACAGCTTCTGCTTGATCATCAAACAAGAGCTTCAATATTGGTGAAGCGCATATTTCCTTGTATACCTTATTCAAGCGAAACATGTAGATCCACCTTCTAAAAGCTCTTAAAACGGATGCACAAATCATCCTTCTTCTTCTTTGTATTTGATATCAGCTCCATATATTCAGAAACCAATTCAGCTTCTACTCCATACATTCATAATAAGTTATATATCAAATGTTTTGGGATCATCCTCAACTTTAAAGCAATAGGAGTATTGATCAGAGACCTCATCCCTTATTTCTTCAACCAAGTATAGTTGAAACTCAGGCTCAAAATTCCTTGGATTCATATGTCTTGTGCTTCTTCTAAGCTTAGGCTCGGGTTGCTGAACCACAACCTCATCAGTGACTCTTTTAGGTTCTACTGAAGCACCAATATCCTTAGCTCTAGTAGGAGTCCTAAGGCCTGGTCTAGGAACTGATGAGAACCTAGTCTCATCAAAGTTAACATCCCTGGATTCAATGATTGAGTTTATTGAGACTGAGTCATTAGGTTCAATAACATAAAACCTATCAGTCTTGGAATGCTCAACATATCCAACAAAGATGCACTGAATGCCTCTTTCACCAAAAGTTTTCACCTTTGGATCAGGGAGTCTTACAACTGCCCTACAACCCCAAACCTTGAGATAGTTCAACTTTGGTTTCCTTTTAGTCCAACGTTCATAAGGGGTAATCTTGTTCCTTTTGTTGGGAATCCTATTTAATAAATAGCAAGTTGTTAACATAGCTTCACCCCAAAACCCGTGACTCGGTCCAGAATATGACAACGTGGAGTTAACCATTTTCTTTGGTACTCTATTTTTCCTTTGATATATACCATTATGTTGAGGGGTATACGGAGCAGTCGTTTCATGGATAATACCAACAGAGTGAAAATACTGAGCATCCATGTACTCACCTCCCTTATCAGTCCCTTTTAATTTGGACTCCTTGTTGTAATTCAACTTCAGTTTTAAATACTTTAAATTTATCTAATGCTTCATCTTTAGTATGTAATAAATAAACATAACAAAACCTTGAAGCATCATCAATAATAGTTACCAAGTATTTCTTATTCCCTAATGAGGGAGTATAATGCAAGTCACATAAATCACTATGGATTAGCTCCAAAACTCCAGTTTCATGTTTTACATCTTGAAATGGTTTCTTAGTTATTTTGTTAAGCATGCAAGTATGACACTTTTCAGTTTCCATGTCAAATACTGGGATTAACCCATCCTTAGACATATTTTGCATCCTCTTAAAGTGTACATGGCCCAGTCTAGCATGCCATAGTGAAGAATCCTTTAGTTTACTGGTGGACACTGAGGCTGAACAAATATTTGCACTACCAGCACTAACTGAGTTAATACTGGTGGTTGTTTCAATATTAAGCCGGAACATTTGATTACTCATAACCAAAACCAATAGACACATCATGTTTTGATAAAACAAATTTATTAGATTTAATCACTTGTTTATAATCCCAATTATTTAAAACACTACTAGAAACCAAATTCTTTCCTAATATTAGGAACATGCAAAACATTAAACAAGCTAACAATCTTTTCAGAACTAAACTTAAGATCTACAAAACCACGTCCATGCACTAGGGATGATGACTCATTTCCCATGTGAAGAATAGATCCATCATTCAGTGACCCATAAGTCTTGAACCAGTATCTATCTATACACACATGAACAGTTGCTCCAGAATCAACCCACCACGCAACATCATCATCCTACACAAAATAAGCTTCAGATACATATGTAACATAATAAATCTGAAGAGATTCATTAAACATATTATGACCTTTCAGTTTTGTGTTGTTAGAACCAATTACTTAACCATTTGTGTCGGATCCACTAGCATTGTTGCCAGTACCAACACCTTTGAAATCCCTTTTGAAGTATCCAGGTTTCCCACACTTCCAACAAGCCACTGAGGACTTCTTGTTAGGATTACTTTTGGTGTTATCTTGATGCTTACGTTTGCCCTTCTTGTCCTTGTACCTGATGAAGTTGTTATGCTCCACCATATTGACAACTGATGAACTAGCAACATTTTTGCTCTTTCGGTTGTCACTATCTTGCACCCTGAGGGATTCCTCAATGCGCAAATGACTGCCCAACTCAAGAAGAGTTAAATCCTCCTTCTTATGTTTCAGTGTGTGCTTGAAATCTTTCCAATAAGGAGGAAGTTTATCTATGAAACAAGAGACCTGAGTGGTCTCATCCATGTGGATATGATGTGTAAATCTACCAAGTATACCAAGAAGTTCATTGTATTATTCCATGACTAGTCTTGAATCAGTCATTTTGTAATTTGTGAAATCACTTACAAGGAACTTCTTACTTAATGCATCCTCAGCCATATATTTGGCTTTCAAGGAATCCCATAGTTCTTTACCATATTTAGAATTTTGGTAAATATCAAATAAGGAATCAGACATACCATTGAGAATAATCCCACGACACACATAGTCATCATTCTCCTATTTCCTCCTTTTCCTTATGTTCTCCAAAGTAGCATCATCACTACCATCAAGAATGGGAGTGGCCAGCACATACACCACGCTCATGGTAGAGAAAAAAAGTGCATCTTTTGAAATCTACCCCTTCAAACTTATCCAGCTTGGTGAAGTTAGCCACCATATGCTTCATAGCAGCAGCTATTGATTATCACAAAATAATTTACTTTGATTGTTGGCGTTTACTCGTCCCAACCAGGGTATAGATAATCAATCCTAGCTACTAACCAAAACAATGGTTACCGGATATCACTTGGAATCGTCTAATCACTTTACAAAGTAAATTACTCGACCCTAATGCCTGGGTATCATGCATACCTACTTGGGATAAGACCAAACACTGTTAGTGATTTAGGCACAAATCACTAACCCTTTCGTTATTATGTATTTCTTGTTCATGTATCCCTTCATGCAAGATATGATCACCTTTTATAGGTGAAATACTCAACCCTAGTCAATGGTATTAAGAGAACTTAATGGCCCATTAACTCCTCTTAATATGCTCCATAATACCAGGTCATAGTGGTTACAAGACCAATTAAACGTGTTCTTTAAAGCACTTGAATTGTTCAAAGACCGTTACAAGTATTAATGTTCAGCTTCAGTAACTTTCATTCTTCAGTCTCACTGAAGCATCAGCAAACCCTGAAGGGTATTCTCGCTGAGCCTTCAGTACTGAAGAAAACTTACTAAAGTGTAAACACTGAAGACAAGTCTTTAGTGGTGTTACTCCCTGATGAATACCTTCAGACCAGAGTTCAACTCACTAAAAATCATCAGCAATGCTGAACAACATGTAACCCACTATAAGAGTATGGGTGTTCAGGGACTTATGCGTGTACACTCCGTACCTCCTTACCTATTCACCAGTATGAACTGAACCTACAATTAAACTATATTTCCAACATAATTATGTGTAATAGTTAGGATATAACTCTAGAGGTTTTTTGTAATTTAACTCAAACTTAAGGAGCTTCAGAAACCGTTTTGTTAAATTTCTTTCGATAAGATTTCTAGTGAACAAATCAAACTCAAATTCCCTATTAACACCTTGAAATGCTAGCATGTTTAATTTGACAAAAAAAAGTTGATTATTGTACCACTTTCCTACGACGCTAGTCAAGGAAATTTTGATAAACATAAAACTTTGATAGAAGAAACAAAATTAAAAAATTAAAAACAATAACTAAAAGTCGCCCACAAAAATTTTAAAAAATATTAAAAAGAAAAAATATTGAATTAGTATTTCAATTTTGCATTCAAAAAAGGGATAGCTTTCAAATTTTAAAAATGTTAGCAAGGCAGCTTGTCGCTCGCTTGTTTACCACAATTATGTAAAATACTAAAATATAATTTTTTAAATATAAAATAAGCGCACATTTTGGGAAAATTTTTTTTAAAAAAAATACACGTTGAGAAATAAAAATAAAACCAAGAAGAAGAAAGTATTTGATACAGATAGATCATGTAATTGCAAGTTAGCCAATGTGCAATGAAAATTTTCATACACAAAAATTATAAATAGATACAACAAACCACTAGTTTTGTTTTTAGCCTAGTGGGTTTATACCCTACCTATTTAAGAGTAATACCCTACTATCTATCATATTAATGATTAATTATTAGCATTAATCATTATCTTTTATTTTATTTATACTAAACTCAATTATTAAACAAATATCACCCTCATTTAATATTAACTAAATTTTTTTTAGTTTGTAACTGTTAAACAGTTATGCATAATGTATTCATTTGGTTTGCAAACATTTATAACACATTGACCAATGTAAATAATATAAAAATTCACGCAACACGCGATTAATTAATTTTCGTTAGGAAAATATAAATTTTTATTCTTTTATCCGGTATGATCCCGCCAGTTTTATTAAACAAGGTCAACCCGGGTTGACGAAAAACTGATGGTTCAACCCGGTTCTTAAACAAACAAAAACCCGGTCACATCCAGACCGGTCTCCGAGCTAATTTACAGATCAATCGATTCAATAGCCCAGGTCAACCTGATTTTTAAAACATTGATAAAATCTACTAAAGTCACAAATGGAATTTATTAAGCTAGTTGATATAATATTATATTTTCACCTGAAGATATTGACATTTTTTCGACAAATATTCACAGGACCCAATATTCACATACAAATAGGTTAACATTACTTATCTAATAAAAAAAAGACTTGAAACCTGAGTTTAACTACAAATCTATCAATCTCCTTCGAGTACATCAATTTATAACCACCAAATCATATTGTGATTGATGTACTTTTGCTTATGATTATTAACACTTACAAGGTTTCATGCAAAACTAGTCTTTCCTAAACCAATAGTAAAATAAAAGTATAAATTAAATAATATACAACATACATAAAATAAAAGTATATATCTGCATCCCTTAACTAATAAAATAAAAAATATATATAAAATAAAAAATAAAAAAAATTAAATACTTAATAATAAATAATATATAATTATTTAATAAATAAAAATCATAATTGTATTTAATGGATTTGTATAGAAGACAACAATTAAAATATAGATCAAAGCTAATTAAATGCTAATGATTGTATATATTTTGTGTAGAAAAATAACTAATGATTGTAAAATGAGGTATAAATCATATGACTCTTGTTTTTATGGTTAAGGTGATATTGTTTTATTCAAAGACAAGAATAATGATGGGTTTGCTTCAAAGTCTAGAGATCTGAAAGTAGGATGAACAAATTGAAATGGTCTTAACCCGTACTGTTTGAGTAAGTTTGGTTGGATGTGTTAAGTTTAATCAATATTGTGCCAAAAATTAAAATGATCTTAACCCGTAATGATTTTTTTATTGAAGTTGTTAGAGCGTTTTTAATGTTAAAAAGCTTTAGGACTTTTAACATTTAATGCTATAAATGATAAAATCATTTAATGAGAAAGAGTTTTATGAAAGACTTTATGATTATAAAGTCTTTTTATAAACTATGTAAAAAGTATTTGTTGTAATGCTAAAAAACACATCTAGAAGCCTTTTCAAATAATAGAAAGGGTTTGAAAAATCTCTTAAAAGTCTACTCATTGAAAATACAATTAGAAATTTTGATTAAAATATAGTAAAGTTGTGAATTTTATTTCAAAATATATGAAAATTCAAGCACAAATTTAGAAAGGAAGAAGTGAAAAATACGATATTATGGTGAAATGAAAAAGGCAAAAATACTATTCTTATTTTTAACTTAACGGAAAAAGTTAACACCCGTTTCAAATAGGGGTCGTGAGAGTTACGAGTTTCAAAATCAAAGACAAGCAATGTACATAATTTGTGTAAACAATATCAGGAATATGAATAAAACATCAGATTTACACTCAACCAACCACCCCTTTAGTGCTTATAATGAATCAATCAAATACAATACGATCAAGTCCACAAATGTATGCTTGATAAGAAAGAGAATCCCCACTAGGTAAATCTTATCACCTCACATACAAATCACTCATCACTCGAAAAATATAGATAATCAATCAAGATGATTGAAATGAATACAAGATCTAGAATAATCAATCGTAAATGAACGATTTAACAAGAATAACAGACTAAAGAATTATGAACTTCTGTGTGTAATCGTTGAGAGAGATAGAGGCTGAGTTCTGAAACCTTAGCTGGTGATCCAACTTATATACTCCCATAAGTTACATAAAAGCCCTTCAACTTTGTCCAACTTACAAGAACGGATAAAACATCGTCTTAGCCCATACACACTTTCCAACTTGACACCTTTAGTCCCTAAAGCTTATACAAACACACAAAATACAAAAATAGAAAACATACTTACTTTGAACATCCTCCCTCAATATTTTCCACGAAAATCTTGCAATAAAAAAACATAATAGTTAGACCAAGTTTCCTACACAATTTAAGATGTTGCATTGTGGAAAGACAGTTAGTAATGACATCACCAAGTTGATCTTTAGTATTAAACTTAACATTTTTGATCAAACCCGCAGACACCTTTTCTCTAACCAAATGAATATCCAATTTAAAATGTTTAGTTCTCTTATGAAACACAGGATTTGCTACAATCTGGATAGCTGAACTACTCTCATAGTGCCAATCAACATGATACAAATTGTCTATACCCAAACTATGAAGTAAATATCCCAACTAGATAAATTCACAAGGTGTAGAAGCTATACTTCTATACTATGCTTTAGCAAAGCTTCTAGAAATAGTATTCTGCTTCTTAGTTTTTCAAGACACAAGTGAATTACCTAAGAATATACGATATCCGGTAATAGAGCTCCTTGTCTTAAGAACTTTAGCCTAATCTGCATCTAAAAAAGCTCTAAGCTTTAGACGTGACACATAATTAAACTAAAGCCCTAGTCAACGTTCCTGTTTTAAGTATCTCAAAACCCTCAAAGCTAATTTGAAATAAGATTGCAATGGCTTATGCATATGTTGACTCAAACAATAAACAACATAACTAATATCAGGTCTTGCATTAGTTAAATAAATCAACTTACCTACAAGCTTCTGATAATTAGTGAGACAATCCAAATATTTATCATTTCAGACTCATCACAACTCAAAACACAATTCTTTAAAAATGTTGTTTCTACAAGTTTAGCAGTTAAGATACCATATTCATTCAACAACTTCGTACAATACTTTCTTTGAGTCATAAAAATACGTACTGTTTTTATTTCTAAGCACTTCAATACCAAGAAAATATTTCAATTCTCCCAGATATTTAATTAAAAACTTTGTTTTCAAAAAATCTTTAAAGTTTTTAATCAAAGTTTCATCATTGCCAGTTATTAACAATATCATCCACATAAACAAGCAGAGCAACAAACAAAACCCCATCTCTCTTCACATACAAAGAATAGTCAAACTTACTTTGTTCAAAAGCCATGCTCAACCAAGGCAGTTGTAAGCTTGGATTCCACTGTCTTGGGACTTGTTTTTAACCCTGAAGAGACTTATTAAGTTTACACATCTTTGTTACTATCCGCACAATCAATTACTTAAGGAAGTTTTATATAAACATCCCCAATAAGATCACCATACAAAAATGCATTAATCACATCAGGATGATAAAAAGGCTAATTGTAATGCACAACAATACTAATTAAACACATAACAGTCCCCATTTTAACCACCGAACTAAAGGTTTTATCATAATCAAACTCTTTTCTTTGACTAAAACCTTTAGCTACCATTTTTGCCTTGTATCTTTCAACATCACCATAAGATTTATATTTAATCTTCCAAAGCCACTTACTAGCAATAGCTTTCCTACCAACAAGCAAATCACATATAGTTCAAGTATTGTTTCTTTTCAAAGCTTCAATTTCATTATTCATTGCCTTAACCCATTTATGATCAGATAATGCTTCAGATATACATGTAAGTTCAACAGAATTATTCAAATTAGCAGCAAAACACATATTTTGTCTACTAAAACCAGTATCCCTTAAATATTTTTCAATACCGTACCTTACATTTGAACAAACAATATAGTCACTAAATTTCACACGCATTCTAGACTCCCTATTATACCTTCTTACAACAGGTGTCTGCTCATCATTGTTATGATCATTAGATTGATTAAACTGAAGTGGTGATAACTTAAAACTTTGTTTTTCAATAATGATTTCAGATTGACTATTAACATCATATTGGGTTACCGATACCTCTTCATGGCCTACTCTAGTAGTATTTGTAGACCTATTATAAAGTGGGTTACTACCATCCATAATTGATGAATTCCTTCTTTCATTATAGAGACTTTGAGACCCAAGATTAACAAAAAACCTTAATTGATCATTTCCACTAGTTTTTTCAACAACTGAAGTTGAATAACTAGTTTTCATTTTAAAATGAAACATGATCTCATAAAACTTAACATCTCTTAAAAGGAAAACATTTCTATATCAAGACTCAACCGTAAAACCCGTATAATAAGGTCATAATTTAATTCTATTTCAATTATTTTGAAGTATTTTATAACGTTAAATACTATTATGCTTAGTGGTTTACGTTGAAACTGATATTGAATATGATATTTTAATATTTTGACGAGTAACGAGGACTACTAGTGATCGCGATACCGACGGATGCAAATTTTTTTTTATATTTTATTATCGATCATTTCGATATTTAATACTTTCGACGATATCGTTTTAATTACGTATCGAGTCGTTTTATTATTATTTTTTGTGTGCGTATTAAACTCTTGAAAAGTATTTTTACGAAACCCGAGACTCGTAAATATTTCAAAATTTACAATTTACATTTTCTACCCTTTTAAACTATTTTATTCCATTTTGGACCAAAACTATCACAAATTGGCAAAATTAACCCTTGTACCACCATATAAAAGGGTTTTTACTTCCACTAACTTTTATATAATAATAATAAAACAAAAATTTTTCTCTTCCTTTCTTTTTTTCTTCCAAACCGTGACCCCCTCTTCATCTTTGATCAAAATTTTCTCAAAATCTAGCTTGATTCAATCCAAACTAAAACAAGACCCATTCCTAAAATCTCAAGGTTATTTTAATGATACTAAATTTTCTTACATACATTAAGTTTTTGTTTTTGATAAAAACTAGGATTTTTAGATGGAGATTTTGATCATGCATGTGTTAGAAATGATGATCAAGTGATGTTTATGTTATATTTTTGTTAGAAAGTTGATTTTTAATTTTGGGTTTTTGATTTTGATGATGATACAAGTGTTAGGATTGGTTTATGATGATATTAGGATGTTAGGTTGATGATAAAAATGATTGGTTTTGATCAAAAACATAATTTTGTGGGAGATTTTGAAAGGTGATTTTGAGCAGTAGGTTTGAGGCCATTTTCAGGGGTTTTAAGTGTGAAAATAGGTTGATATTATGGGATCATGTTGTAGAAAATTTGGTTAGCTTCGATTTGATATAAAGTAGGCCTTCCAACTCCAAATGAGGTGGAAGATACACTAGTTTGATTTTCGTGTACCAGGAGACGAGTGTTGACACAATCCGAAAATTGTTGTCAATGTTTGGATCGAATCTCGGGGACTATAAAATGAGTTTCAAAATGATTCAAGGGATGTTATCAGGCTCAAAGTTTAGTATTTTGAGTCTATTTTTAGAATCAAGTGTCGGTTTTATAAATGGAGTTGTTTAGAATGGTCAAAATGGTTTCGTAAGTCAAGGTCGCTAAACTGTCCGAATTTTGTAATTCAAAGATGTGTCGGGCAGGGAACTTTAGAAGTAAAATCTTTAGATGGGCTCTTGGGAGGACTTTCTACATATAGTATGTGAGTTCCTCAGGTAGTATCATGAATTTTTGATGTGTCTAAGTATGGGAAAACGGGTTGGACATTCGGTATGTTCCGGCAGATTTTTATTGAAGGCATAAAATAATAAAGTGAATGTGTAAAAAAGTATAATAGTATCACTTGTATCGTTTTCTCTCGATTTTGTCATGATTTCATGAGTCGAGTTTTATATTCTTATGTATGGTTTATTTCTCGAGTGTATTATTAATGAACGCACCTTATTTGATAGGTTGCGGTTCTCGTGTTTAAAAGGCATCATCTATCGTCGGCGATCGTCTCATTACCACTATTGGCGAAGGTGAGTCTATAGCCTCGCTTTATACTAGTTATTAAATGATTTTAAACCCGCGAGGGGGAATACATGTTTTATAAACATAGAACACAAGTCTTTTATGGTATGCGTGTCCCTCTTTGAATGGACCCGTGGTTGCCTTTGAATTGTATTAAGTGATTTGCCTTTGTTAATGCCTCAATTATAGACCGTTAATTAACCTATGATGGGTTAACCGCTAGTGCAATTAATAGATCTATGTGGGAAGCCGCCCCGGTTCAGTTTGTGTGGACTTGTCACAGAAGCTTAGGCCGACCTCCACACTGTTTGAACATATTGTATTGAGAAGTCCGGTATACGTCAATGTACCAATAATCTGGAGGTAACGATAATTAATAAATCTCTTGTCTTATTAGACCTAACGGAGTGTCTAAGGGATCGGTTCCATGAGCTTGATGCAATTTATGCTATATACAATTATTATTGTTGATACAAATTATTATTCGATGCCTATTGAGCATGCCACAAACTTATAATCTTTGCTTGTGTTCAAATTGATTACATAAACCTATAGATTTCACTCCGCATTTTTGCTGATTGTTTTACTCACATGTATTTCAGGTAATCAAGAAGTGGAAGCTTGGAGGTCACGGGAATGAAGTTGTGCACTGCCTTTGTTGTTCAAACTCTTTAATTTATTTATCGTTCCATTTTTAAAACAAACTAACATGTTGTTTTAACTTATCTTTTGGTAACGATTACTTGGGACTACGCTACTCTGATGAATGTTTTAGGAACGATAAATTTGAAACGTCTCTTTTCGAGTCGTTCTTTATAAATTGTATGTTTTTATACCATTGTTTAGCACCCAAAGATATATTCCGTTGCGTGTAAATTTGAGGGTGTTAAAGATTGGTATTGGATCCATGTGTTATAGAGAACTAGGTCTTTATTTTAAAAACCTAAACTATAACTGTTAGTTTTTATTTTTCAAAGAGTCAGTGCACATGACTTCGCGTGACTTCAGGTTTAAGCTACTTCTGAGATTACAATTTTAGTATACGTTATTACGTATACCTTATTGGTAAGTATTTGTAAATAAATACTATGATCCATTTATGGATATATATTTATATCTAGGATCCCTTTATCGATATATATTTATGTCATTAAACTTTTCGATAAAAGTTTATCATTTATTAATGATTAACTTAAATAAATAAAATGAATTTTCAAGATCTTTCTATATTTATTTTTGAAGTATTTAAATTGCTTTTATTGCAAAATTTTGTATTATGAGCTTACATACCTTCATCTGCGTGTGCTATGTTCATTGTTTAACCCTTTGAGATATCTATATAGATATCCAAATCGTCTTCCGGTTGTTTGTGCTTGGACGGCTTGAAACGTAATCTCTAGACCATTGTGTAGCTCAATGTGTCCTTGGAATAGACTAACCGCTATCGTGTGAGTCACACATTTTGAAACACTTCCTATAATCGTGTTGAATAATATCATGGGTTTTCATAATATTTTGTTGATTTTTATCAGCGTTTTGCACGGTATGTGAAGATTTAATTCATTGACATTTATATGTACCGACTCCGAAGTGTATTGTTCGCTTATATCTCGGTAAGGCCATTGTCATTTTATAAATCATCGTCTAGATTATGGCGCTAGATTGGAATACGATTTTACATCTATAAACTTGTATTATCCTCTTTCATTAACCTTCTTGCTCCCGGAACGCGACCTATGAATGTTCCATTCTTTTCATGTTTTATTTTGTGTTCTTGGACAATCGTGGCACCAAGGAGATTTACCTACTTTGCACCTTGAAAATTATATGAACGTCATTCACTGTTTTTCTTCCTAAATTTCGTATTGAATACCTTGAAGCATTTTCTGTCATTCATTATGCTATATTTTTATTTGATGCTCATTATGAGATTTATTTTTCGTTGTTGTAAAATCCACAAGACATGTGTGTGTATATATTTTGCGTCGTTAGGAAGTGTCGAAAAATACATTTAATGGAGAAACTGCAGGGGCAGTATAAACAGGTCAAAACATAAAAGTAAAACATGCGTTTTTAAAATAAAATAGTCAAACCTGCACAGAACTTGCAGGGGTATTTTGGTCATTTTATATTGGGTTTCAGGTCTCGGGTAAAACTAGAAAGTCGTCTGAAACGTCGTTTTGCATCAAAATGCTTTAGACTTCGAGTCTTGGAGATGTCGTTCATCGGGTCAATTAATCGGCTCATATTTAAAAGTCAAATCTGATAGAAAATTCGGAACATGGGTTTTAAACGTTTCTAAGCAGTTTTGAGTTCATTGAGATCGTAAAATTTTAACGAATATTATTTTACAACTAACGAATACTAGTTGCATGTGAAAATGTTTAAAAATAGAAACATTACAGGATTAGCAATTACCGGTTTAATGGTGTAATTGGAAAATGAATAATAATTTCTTAAAAGCATGTTGTGTCGAGTATCTTACATAGAATACACATATGTATTGCTTTATTCTTTTTATATATATGACTCATTTGTCATTCGATGTTATTTTATTTTTATTTTCTTCTAACCTTCCACTGATTTGGGTTGAGTTTTGACGTTTTGCCTTCACATTCTTCTACGACATTCTCATCACGTGTCTCATGGCGTTTTCGTCTAAACCTTATAACCTTTTGAAACCTTAACAACTTGTAACCATTTCATTGGTTGTTTTATGAGCTACTATTTGCCACTTTTTGCAAACCTTTGGCTACTTATTACATTGTCATTATGTCACCTTATAAATAAATATGATATTGTTTTATGATTATTTTCACCAACTGTTTTACTTTGGTCTTATAAAATACTTTTCGTAACATTAAAAGTTCCTTATTGAGTATCTCACAAATTACTTGTATCCTATAAATTTATAAACTATTTTTAAATTCTGTTTTACAAATGGCATGGTTTATATATAAACATAAGAAACGTAATACTCTTCGACGAAATGGAGCACTGCATTACTAGCCCTGAATTATACATGGCCTGATCACCTATGTCTAATTTAGAAAGAGCCATGCTAGGCTCAATAGTAGTCACCTTAAAAATCTTGATAATAATCAACTCTTTACTTGTATTTATGATAAAGATAAATAAAATGAAATAAAGTGAAAAGAAGTTTTGAAAACCTTTATATTTTATGCAAGTAGCGCAATTTCTATGCATCCACATACGTTTTCTTACCTTCTCTTGAACGAATTACGCGCTTACGGGTACGTTTTTACTCGACGATCGTTTTCCACTTGTTACTTCATTTTATCTTATAACCGATTTTTTTTTACCGTTCGTCCAATTACTGACAGTTGATAAATGACTTGAAAGTCTCGATGTTTTATCCTTCCTTCTCGTCCAATCTTCTTTATGCGACTGGGTAGATCTTTTGAGTGTCTCCGCACGTGAATAATGAATTATCACTAGAGTGATTTCCGTATATCCGGGATGACGTTCGTCACTCTCGTTTGTCTCGAAATCCATTCTTGTGAACCGTGCTTTGACTTCTCTCTTTAAACACTAACATCGTTCATTTGATTTGTTTTAATTACAAGTGATTATTAGGAATTTTCTTTGATTAAAATTTTTGTATGGATCTTATTTCCGATCGTGTATCGACCACCGCTAAGTTAACGAGCTGATGTTGGTGAACCATCGACCGCACTAACAAAATTGACAACTTGTTTAATATATTATTTCTTATCGTCTTACTATCAACGCCTTCATCTTATTATTCTCTTTAAGAATTCATATGACATTTTATTCGTCCCCCTTTGTATCGCTAATTTCGTACTAATTGTTGACCATTATTCCCATTCGACCATTATTCCCATTCGTATTCATTTGTTATCTTGTCACATTTCGAAACCCGAATAGATCCCATGTTTATTTTGAAATAATAAACACCTTTATGTATTTCTACAACGTATTATAAAATTTTTATGGAACTTTTATACATTTTCCAATGATTTTCAATTATTGAAATAATTATCATAAGAAAAAGGTCAAATTTATACATCATATTTTGTATAACTAAAACTGATGTTTAAAATGAAATTATGCTCTATCTTTTGAACTAATTGACTTATCATACTTTACTTTTAATGTAATGAAATTACCGGTTTAATTTATATTCCTAATAATGATTTAATTTGGAAATTATATTTTCTAATTGTAACCATCAATACGAGTTTAATTAGTAAACTTATGTCATTCTTTCAAAGTTTCTTAAGACAACCAAAATAAATTATGAAGCTATTTAACTCCTATTTTTGATATATCATCCTTATCAAGAAAGTACCTCAATTGATTTTTAAGGTAATACCGAATCCTGGACGGATAATTGCGACAAACGTTATTTTAATGTTAATATTTAATTCATTCTTCGCTCTCATTTTTCTAGTATTGTGAATTATTATGTTTTACGGTTACGTGAGTCGAGATCCCTCGTCGATCGTTAACCACATCTTGTCCGTTTATGCGTTTATTGAATTTATTTTTATCTCGTTCTGTTACTCGTATTGAAGGTCACTATTTTTTTCTGAATTTAAAATTAATCTCGGCAAGCAGTGCATAAGAAGAAATGATAAGTGTCACCAGGATTTATGCGTGTACTTGTGGAATGATTAAGGACCGAGTTATCAATGGCAACATACCATTGATATGAAGTTTTTGTAATTTTACTTGCTACTATCGAAGAATCATAGAAGACTCTTTCATGATGACGAAACTCTTGGGGTCTAGTATGAAGAATAAACGAGGAATATGATGCATCACCTTGAGCACTGGAGCAGAAGCTGTCGATACACCCGTTATATTGAGAATCTTCACCAATGGACCGAATCTCTTAATGAATGGAGTTAATAAATTCTTTACAACCTCGAGGAGCATGTTGAAGCCGACACCGCAAGTGGAAAGACTCTAGAGATCAAGTGGTTATTATCAAGGGTTCGTTCAAGGATTTCTCGATGATTAACGGTGGAGATCTATACTCGATGTTTATGTTCGACCTTTTCTTTTTATGTACTTATGTGGTATGTGATCTAGTCAAATGATCTAAGTTATGGGAACTTGAGACGGAATTATCCAATGACGTCCGATCATGACGAACACGTACCATGTAATATCTTTTTGACCTACAATGACGATCCTTATCGAGTCTTTGACTGCACATGAAGCGAAAGTCAGATTGTGTCCTAGTATTATTTTTTTGAGAATGGATCTGTGTGTGAGCACACTTCGATAACAAAAATATTGTCTTGTTATTCTTGGGATATGCGTCCATGGCTATCTAACCAGTGGCTATCCTTTAAATTGCAACATTCCTTTTTACTAGACTTACCCGAAAATCCTGTCATCTATTCTTGTCGTCGAATGAGCTTCGTGTGATTCATAAAATTTTCATGTGTCGAACTTGACGGGTGACTGGTGGATAAGGATTTATTTGTTCCTTTTTGGTGAGATACAACTTGACAACAAGTTGCGTTTTGTAAAAGAACCAGTGGAGATCGTGGATCGAGATTCACGTGGGAATGTGAGGACTTCTTTATAAGGAATGCCCTCATCCGTCCGGGTAGTAAACAACTCGATTATAAGGTGAGTTGAGCGCCGGGACGTCGCTCCCTTAAGGTGGCGAGGATGTAAAACCCGTAAAAAAAAGGTCATAATTTAATTCTATTTTCAATTATTTTGAAGTATTTTATAACGTTAAATACTATTATACTTAACGGTTTAAGTTGAAACCGAAATTGAATATGATATTTTAATATTTTGACGAGTAACGAGGACTACTAGTGATCGTGATATCGACGGATGCAAAAAAATATATATTTTATTATCGATCATTTCGATATTTAATACTTTCAACGACATCGTTTTAATTAAGTATCGAGTCGTTATATTATTATTTTTCGTGTGTGTTTAAACTTTTGAAAAGTATTTTTACGAAACCCGAGACTTGTAAATATTTCCAAATTTACAATTTACATTTTCTATCCTTTTAAACTATTTTATTCCATTTTGTACCAAAACTATCACAAATTGGCAAAATTAACCCTTGTACCACCATATAAAAGGATTTTTACTTCTACCAACTTTTATATTATAATAATAAAACAAAAAATTTTCTCTTCCTTTCTTTTTTTCTTCCAAACCGTGACCCCCTCTTCATCTTTGATCAAAATTTTCTCAAAATCTAGCTTGATTCAATCCAAACTAAAACAAGACCCATTCCTAAAATCTCAAGGTGATATTAATGATACTAAATTTTCTTACATGCATTAAGTTTTTGTTTTTGATAAAAACTAGGATTTTTAGGTGGATATTTTGATCATGCATGTGTTAGAAATGATGATCAAGTGATGTTTATGTTATATTTTTGTTAAAAAGTTGATTTTTGAATTTTGGGTTTTTAATTTTGATGATGATACAAGTGTTAGGATTGCTTTATGATAATATTAGGATGTTAGGTTGATGATAAAAATGATTGGTTTTGATCAAAAACATGATTTTGTGGGAGATTTTGTAAGGTGATATTGGGCAGTAGGTTTGAGGACATTTTCGGGGGTCTTAAGTCTAAAAATAGGTTGATATTATTGGATCATGTTGTAGAAAATTTCGTTAGCTTCGATTTGAAATAAAGTAGGCCTTCCAACTCCAAACGAGGTGGAAGATACACTAGTTTGATTTTCGTGTACCGGGAGACGAGTGTTGACACAATCTGAAAATTATTGTCAATATTTGGATCGAATCTCGGGGAATATAAAATGAGTTTCAAAATGATTCAAGGGCTGTTCTCAGGCTCAAAGTTTAGTATTTTGAGTCTAATTTTATAATCAAGTGTCGGTTGTATAAATTGATTTGTTTAGAATGGTCAAAATGGTTTCGTAAGTCAAGGTCGCTAAACTGTCCGAATTTTGTAATTCAAAGATGTGTCGGGCAGGGGAACTTTAGAAGTAAAATTTTTTGATGGGCTCTTGTGAGGACTTTCTACATATAGTATGTGAGTTCCTCATTTAGTATCATGAAATTTTGATGTGTCTAAGTATGGGAAAACGGCTTGGATATTCGGTATGTTCCGGCAGATTTTTATTAAAGGCATAGAATAATAAAGTGGATGTGTAAAAAAGAATAATAGTATCACTTGTATCGTTTTCTCTCGATTTTGTCGTGATTTTATGAGTCGAGTTTTATATTCTTATGTATGGTTTATTTCTCGAGTCTATTATTAATGAACGCACCTTATTTGATAGGTTGCGGTTCTCGTTTTTGAAAGGTATCATCTATCGTCGGCGATCGTCTCATTACCACTATTGGCTAAGGTGAGTCTATAACCTCGCTTTATACTAGTTATTAAATGATTTTAAACCCGCGAGGGGGAATACATGTTTTATAAACTTAGAACACATGTCTTTTATGGTATGTTTGTCCCTCTTTGAATGGACCCATGGTTGCCTTTGAATTGCATTAAGTGATTGCCTTTGTTAAAGCCTCAATTATGGACCGTTAATTAACTTATGATGGGTTAACCGCTAGTACAATCAATAGATCTATGGGGGAAGCCGCCCCGGTTCAGTTTGTGTGGACTTGTCACAGAATCTTAGGTCCGACCTCCACACTGTTTGAACATATTGTATTGAGAAGTCAGGTATACGGCAATGTACCAATAATCTGGAGGTAACGACAATTAATAAATCTCTTCTCTTATTAGACCTAACGGAGGGTCTAAGGGCTCGGTTCCATGAGCTTGATGCAATTTATGCTATATACAATTATTATTGTTGATGCAAATTATTATTCGATGCTTATTAAGCATGCCACAAACTTATAATCTTTGCTTGTGTTCAAGTTGATTACATCAACCTATAGATTTCACTTGGCATTTTTGCTGATTGTTTTACTCACATGTATTTCAGGTAATCAAGAAGTGGAAGCTTGGAGGTCACGGGAATGAAGTTGTGCACTGCATTTGTTGTTCAAACTATTTAATTTATTTATCATTCCATTTTTAAAACAAACTAACATGTTGTTTTAACTTATCTTTTGGTAACGATTACTTGGGACTACGCTACTCTGATGAATGTTTTAGGAACGATAAATTTGAAACGTCTCATTCCGAGTCGTTCTTTATAAATTGTGTGTTCTTATACCATTGTTTAGCACCCAAAGATATATTCCGCTGCGTGTAAATTTGGGGGTGTTAAATCAACCATTTGTAACCTTTTGTAATATTAGAATAACCAATAAGAACATATTTTTCAATTTTTTGTAAGACATTTATCATGACTATTTAACACTGTAGCAAAACACAGACATCCAAAGGATCTCAAATGGGAAAGACTAAGTTTGACATTATACATTAACTCATAAGGACACATACCATTTAAAACAGATGATGGTAGCTTGTTTATAAGATAAAAATAAGTTAGAATACAATCAGGCTGAAACATTAAAGGAATTCCTCCCTGACATACTTCTTGTAACATTAAGCAGATGTCTATGTTTCCTCTCAGCAATTCTATTTCGCTGACAAGTATAAACATAAGAATTTTGATGAATGATGCCAAGATCAAAAAACAGTTTACTCATCTTATTATTAACAAACTCAGTACCATTATTATCTCATTAATCTTAAATTTAGTTTAAAACTGAATATGAACAAGATTTATACAAGACAAACAGAAATCAAACACCTCATCCTTAGACTTAACCGAGTAAACCCAAACAACCATTGAGAAATCATTAACAATGGTCAAAATAAATATAACGCCTAACCTGCTCGTGACTCTGTAAGGACCCCACAAGTCAAGATTAACTAATTCATCAAGATGTTTTGACTTATGATAGAACAAGGGAAAGGGCCCCCTAGTCTGGTTTGCCCTATGACAAACTTCACACACAGGCACAAAAGAAGACTTTGAAATATTAAGGTCATTATGAAAAACAAATAGAACTTGATCAACAGGATGACCAAGTCGAGCATGCCAAAGCAACTTAGAAACATGAAAACTCATAACCATATTAGACTCACCTAGAGAGCATTTAGATGTCATATCAAACAAATAGAGACCACCAGATTAACTACCAGTCCCAAGAGTTATCTTTATGGTCAAGTCCTGAATATAACATATTTCCTCATCAAAACAAACAAATATATTGATATTTCTAATCCACTTATTAATAGATAAAAGACTAACACAATAACCAAGAACAATAAGAACATCATCCAAAACAACATTATTAGTTAAATTCAAATTTACAACATGAAGTTATAACAATTACAGTACCATTAAGATGACTAACATTAATATTAAGACTAGACACATCAACAACATTATTCATTCCCATAGTAGACACAGACACAGTCAAATGTTATTCTTCTTCTTCTGTTGCGGTTGCTAGTGCTGGTCCACAAAATATGTACCACTGTGTGTAATCGTTAAGAGAGATAGAGGTTGAGTTCTGTAACCCTAGCTGGTGATCCAGACTATAAGTTACATAAAATCCCTTCAACTTTATCCAACTTACAAGAACATATAAAACTTCATCTTAGCCCATAAACACTTTCTAACGTCACACCTTTAGTCGCTGAAACTTATAAAAACACACAAAATACAAAAATAGAAAATATACATACTTTGAACAATTTGAGTTGGGGACGAAAAGCGTTATTTGATGTCAACCATAGAGACGAAGTATGTAAATTTAAAAAAAAATGCTAACCAATAAAGAGCAAACATAACCATAGAGACGAAAAGCGTTATTTGATGTCAACATGGTTTATTACAACTTACAATATTATACATTCAATGTTATAAATTACATCAAAACACCCTAATACTAAGTAAAAAGCAACCATAGGGCGTTTGTGGCAGCATATATGATCTTAGCGGTGGAAGAATCTCTAAACCAATATGATAAGTTCATGTTAGCTTATGTGTTCGTGGCGTGTTCGTGGCGGTGGATACTCGGGAACGATAGGAGGATGATACTGAACATTTGGCCTTAGGTTTGGAGCAGGCGGTGCTTTTGACATGTTTTAAGCTCTCTACGATTATCTAAAATTAAAATATCCATTACTTCAGCTCAATTCAAAATCATTGCTAGTAACATTTAACGTCGTTACAGCATGAACTTGATGACATCAGTGGGAAATATTGACTAATATTAAATTTACCTTGATTCGGAAATGATTTGGAAATTGCTTGAATAAAATGACCAAGCATCACAATCACAAGCAATGCTATAATTACTCGTTTTGCTAAAGTATTTTCCTTAGTACCTACTGTCTTTTTATAGTATGTTCAAATGTTCATGCACTTAGAACTTTTTAGAAGTCACTAAATTTTATAGAAATCACCAAATTTTATAGAAGTCATTTGAACATTAAAATTTATAGACACCAAATTATAGCTAAACATAAAGTTCTTTTCTAGGAAAGTAAGTTTAAAGCATGAAGCATAAAAGTCACCAAGCTTTTCGCCAACCACATAGTGCAGTACACGATGCTTTTTGCCAATATGTGTACCCAAATGTTCATAAGTTTTATTCAGTTTGATAACATTGTTAATGACCACATTTTGTAGTATGTTCGATTTTGGCATAGCTCGGCGTCATATTGTTCGAGTAATCCGACCAGATCTATAGATAGCCGTATCAATTGAAAAGACAAGGCACAAGAATATCACAACAAATGAAAATCAAAATACTAAGTACAACAACTGTCTGAAATATAATCATGCCTGGAAATAATACATGTTCCATAAAGGACCTTCAATTTATAAAATTGTAAGCCAAAAGAAGCAAGCATTTGGGTTTACGGCGGCAATGGAAGACTCGCTTTACGAAAATTATGAGTTTGACTTAGCTTATGCTTCGGTGGTGGTGGAGGCCTCGTAATTCTACCATACCCGTGGGTTTGCCCTAGCCTAGGAGCAAGGGGCGCTGATTTCCGAGTTCTAAGCTCTCTACGAATACCTAAAATTGTAAGACAATGTTAGATTGTTAGTAATACAGATACAACTATATAAAGTGATATAGAGGTCGGATTAATGATTAAATACGAGAAGGCATGCATTTGTGAACCTTGATTTTCATCAAATGAATTCGATCCTGCTTGAGTAACATGATTAAGCATAAGAATCACAAGCAATAGGATAACCACTCGTTTATCTAATATGTATTTCTTCATACTGATTTTTTTTTAATTTGTTCAAATATATGTTCCTTTACTTGAAATATATATCATGGATATTAGAAAGTTGACTTGAAGTCATCCACTAGTTTCAGTTGACTTGAAGGTTTTGGTGATATTGCTTGGATCCAAATTTCTTCTCAGAGTGATATGTTCACACATGAAAAAAGAAACACAAATAAATTTTTGCCACACATGCTTAAAAAAAATGAAACATAAGTTTTAAGCATGTCAATTACTTTTTGAAAAAATAACAGAAAATCCAATAATACTTTCAACAACATGCTTTATTACAACTTATTATACTTTAACCTATGTACTAAAAAGCAACCATAGGGCGTTTGTGTAAGCATATACGATCTTGGCGGTGGTCGGTTGAAGAATCGATAAACCAATATGATAAGTTCATCTTAGCTTATGTGTTGGTGGCAATGGAGGTGGATACAGGGGAATGATAGGTGGATTATGCTGAACATTTGGCCTAAGGTTTGGAGCAGGCGGTGCTTTTGATCGTGTTCTAAGCTTTCTGCGATTACCTGAAATTAGCATTTAACGTCGTTACAACATGATCTTGACATCAATGGGAAACAATGACTAAACCCAAGAAGTGATTAAATGTACCTTGACTCGGATCAAATGATTCGGAACTTGCTTGAATAAAATGACCAAGCATCACAATCACAACTTGTAACCACTCGTTTTGCTAAAGTATTTTCCTTCATAGCTACTGTTTTTTAATATGTTCAAATGTCATTCACCTAAATTCATAGAAAAAAAAACTTAATTAATTTTCTTGGAAAGTAAGCTTAAAGCAGAAGCCATAATAGTTACTATAGCTTTTTGGCCAAGCGCATATTGCAGTTCACATGAAGGTCGTCTTGTCAACTTTTATGTTATCAACTTTTTCTTGTTGAGACTTGAGACAACAAAAATACACAAATTACTTAGTTTCATTTTAATTATACTCAAATGTTCGTAAGTTTTAATTCAGTTTGATAACATGTATTATTAAAGACAGCATTTAGTATGTTCGATACTTGTATAGCTCGATGTCATAGTATTTGAATAATCCAACCAAGTCTATGGCCATATCATACGAAAAGACTAGGTACAAGAATATAACAGCAACACATAAACAATTGTCTGAATTTGATCATTACTGGAATACATATTTCATAAAAAGGAACTTCAAATTATAAATTATAAGCCAAAGAAGTAAGCCATGGGGTTTATAGCGGTGGTGAAAGACCTGCTATATAAAAATTATGAGCAAGACTTAGTTACGTGTCGGTCGGTGGTGGTGCACTACAACAATCCAGCCCTTCCCCATCGGGGTTTTCCCCAGCGACACAATGTCGAATCGACGCTAAACGACAAAATCTGTCTGACGTGGCAAACTTGCTCGTAAAAATTTTGACAAAAAAATAAATAAAAGTTTCCCCAGCGACTTGTCGCTGGGGAAAGGTTGACTGAATTTTGACCAAACTATTTCACAAAAATGCAAGCGGGAGATTAACCCGCCAACTTTTCCCCAGCGACATGTGGCTGGGGAAACTTTCTTCCACGTCTAATCCAAGTGATTAGTATTAATTCGTTGTTTATTTTATGGCCCAAATTTTCCCCAGTGACATGTCGCTGGGGAAACTTTTTAGGATTCCCTCCAAAAGTTTTTCGTTAACGCGACTATTTAACAAAACGACGAACGAAAGTTTCCCCAGCGACATGTCGCTGGGGAAACGTTGACTGCAATTTTACCAACAATTTCCACAAAAAAGTGTATTGTTTATATAATATTTTAGTAAATATAAAATATATATAAAAAATATAGTTATTAAAATTTGAAATAGTATATCTCTTTTTATGATAAAAAAAAGTGAGACAAATGGTTAATTTTCCCGCTAATGTTTTTCCGTTAATGTTTTCCCGCCAAAAGTTAACATTCACTGATAATTGTTAATATTCATTGTTAATATTAATTAAAAATTGTTAACATTCATTGAGGCTTACAAACAGACACGCCTAAACCTAACTTTATTCTACACGGACACTTAAACACACGCTTAATGAGGCCTGGCTCTTAGCCTAGGAGCTGGTGGCCCTCGTCTCAGAATTCTAAGCTCTCTACAACCGCCTGAAATGTAAACTCGGAATCAGTGTTAGTAACACCGTTACAATATAACTTAAATAAACATCTACTGAAAATGATTCAAAAATGCGAGAATAACGTACGCGTGGTTGTACCTTGATTTGGATAAAATAAATCCGATCTTGCTTGAATAACATGATCGAGCATAAGAATCACAAGCATTAGTATAACCACTCGTTTAGCTAAAATGTTTTTCTTCATTGTGTTTATTTTAATATGTTCAAATGTTCCCTTACTTGAACTTATATCAAGAATATCCACAAGTTGTGGTACAAATTGCCTTGCAAAAAATAGCATATTATAGTTGCTATTTCTTTTTATAACCACTTCAAATGTACGTGTAAGTAGTGAGCTTTTAACCCTAAATCCCATTTGTAAGACCGAAAATACCACCAACTCATTTGTATTTGATTATGTCTGCAAAAAGTACCAAAAGTTATCCTATCCTGAATGGATTGTAATGTATATATGGAAAGGTTATTTTCATTAACAATAAAAAAGATACATCACAAGTCAACTTATTACTATTACAAAAGAAACTTATGCTTATAAATCACATAGCAACCCCGTGATATGATATTCTAGCAGCGGTGACGACTCTTATAGCGGTGGAGGATTCATTATACCATTATTTTGAGTTTAACGTAGCTTATATGTCGGTGGTGGCGGAGGTGGATATCGGGGTGGAGGTGGGGAGAACCCAATATTTGGCCTCATGATTGGAGGAGGCGGCACTCTTTTTTTTTGTTCTAAGCTCTCTACGAATACCTGAAAATTCAACTAGATAGTCTAGTTAAATTCAAAATCGGTAAGAATATTATCTAAACATTAACGAAAAATAATTAATAAACACAAGTACGTAATATTTGTACCTTGACTTGGATCAAATACATTTGAGGTTGCTTGAGTAAAATGATCAAGCATCAAAATCACTAGGAGTATAATCACTCCTTTTGCTAAAGAATTTTTCTTCATAATGTTGATTTTGATATCTTCAAATGTACTTCATTCACTTGAAATATATATCAAGAAAATTGAATATTTAATTTGTAGTTGGGCAAATGTTTCTTGTTCATAGGAAATTTCGTTTCATATTCACTTTGACTTAATCAATGGTGTTTGGTTTGTATGCATTATCTAGTTTGAAAATGAGACAAACTATTTTATCTTGGATTAAAGAGTAAAATGCATATATCGTCCTCGTGGTATTTCATTTTTGCATATATCATGCGGCCTCTCTTGTCTATACTCTATATACTTTCATCTCGTTTTAGTCATTTGACCTAATGTGGGTTAAATATTGACTGTTAGTTGCTGATATTCCAAGGACCATTCTATCTTTTTATGTTATGATCCCAATCTTCACAAACCACAAGAACGATTTCTCCAATATACTTTTTCTTAATTGGCACCATAACATTACTTTTTTTTGTACTAATTTTTAACATGATATAAATCAAAGATTTGGATCTGGCCACCCAAATCCAAAACAAAAACATATCCCCAAAGAAACGACATGTGAACTCGAGCATCACAATCTTTATGAAACACAATCATGTAGGTGGAAAAGACTAGGGGGTCGGTAACTAAGATATAAACGTGGTTTAATGCTAGTGACTTCATGTACATATATAATCATGTTTCCAAGTCCTTTATGTGCAGTGGTCAAACATGCTAAAAATCCTTTCACTAAGATTCTTGTTTCAAAAGGAGTTTGAGCGGAAGAGACTGGCCTAAACGAAATTGTTTCAAAAGGGTTTTGAGTGGAAGAGACTAAGGGGTGGCCAAAACGAAAATGAAATGAAGAAATAAACACAATGAGCGTTTTGTACTTTAAGAGATTATACACAAATAGTCTCCAATATACTGTATGCATCTTTGTCATTCATGTTATCTTAATTTAACATGTAGTCTTCTAATTACGCTCCATCGAGTATTCGATTAAGAATGTCATTATGAACGGATCAACCAGGGTTACAAATTTGCCTATTCTTTTATTGGGTAAAAGTGAAGCTTTTTTTGTAATGCTATATATGATTTCTGGGTTTGTTAATTTACAAGAAGTTTTAATATAAGTTGATGTTAAAAGAAGACGACGAAGAAAATGAAGATATAGAACACAAGCAAAAGAATATATTGCAGAAATCGTCCTTACAAAACTACCCTTGGAATATTAGCAGCTAATGGTCAAAATTTAACCCTCGTTAGGTCAAAGGACGAAAATGAACCCAAAGTATATAGATCAGGGAGACCGCTTGCACATACGGAAGACCAAGTATGATATCTGCAAAAAATGAAATACCACGAGGATGATATTTGCATTTTACTCTTGATTAAACAATTAAAGTTATATAACTGGTTTCACGGGACTACGTTTTTTAGGACCACATGTAGTCCCTAAAGGTTTGTTGGGAC
Source organism: Glebionis coronaria (assembly GCA_025667525.1). Classification (NCBI taxonomy): domain Eukaryota; kingdom Viridiplantae; phylum Streptophyta; class Magnoliopsida; order Asterales; family Asteraceae; genus Glebionis; species Glebionis coronaria. The sequence goes on along the minus strand of JANFOE010000944.1, from coordinate 591,525 downwards.
TTAAATTGGGTCTTTTAGAGACCACAGCCCGTAATCCTTATTTCTTTTGTAAATACAAATGTGTATATCTGATAACTTAGGTCCATGCTCTAGTTAGAAGGTCCGAGCTATTAGAAAGTCTTGGGAAATGAATATACACTTGATGTTAGATGAACCGCCACCAAGCTGGCTGGCCGTCCTAATTTCCTCACAAGAGGTCTCACTTTTGAATCTCCCTAGGTATACATCACCTAAAGAGTTCTGAAACAGTCACGGGGATAACCCGGTTTGGTCGTGTACATATGAGTCATAAGACGTTAAAATATTATAAGTGGATTCAAGTGTCAATACATTAGCAGCAACTTATATTCAGTTTGTGGTTTTGTATAAGAACACTGATAAGATCGACCGACTGTAATGCGTATGTCGTTCATCATTTTTGTCTGCAACCTGCTTCTCACCCAGGATGTGTATAGAATGAAAACACAAACACGTCTTTTCTTACTACTTTGTATGCCCTGAACATTGTATTCGTACCCATACCAAAACAACTAAAAGTAAATGTAGTGTCACGGACTTGTCTCGACAAGGGTCTTCCGTGCGGCACTTAGTCTCTACTAAGTCAGCCTTGCTCCCAACACTCACCGATCTAGGCAACAAAGAAAGCTACTAAGAAAGAACACAAGGGAACTAGGGGAAAATGCTTGTATTACTAGAGAACTTTACAAGTAGAGAATACAAGTGAATATGAGATGCTTTCCCCAAATGAGGATGGCTCTATTTATACTACTACTCTAGGGTTACATTTGGGCTCTATTTACAACTCCAAGACAAGGCCCATAATCTACAATCTTCCATTAGGGTTTCTATAAGCTTCCATGTATCTTCCAAAGGCTTCCAAAAGCTTCTCCCACTTTCCATATAATTCCACTAAGTCTTCTAGTCAAGTGTAGAACCATCCGGATCCCCGTTAACCTTGTGAAACTAGGCGGGACGTGACATCCTCCCCCACCTAAGCTCGCGACGTCCTCGTCGTGCCATCCTCGTGATACTTCTTGATCTCGTCCTTGAATTGCCACAATAAGTCTTCCGCTTCCCAACTTGCTTCACTATCGGGCAAGTCACGCCATTTGATCAAGTACTCCTTGTAGCTCGGCACTCCTCGTCTCCTTATCGTACGATCCGACAAAATCTCCTCAACCTCTCGATCATACGAAGTAACAACTGCCGTTGGTGCTCGCTTCAAAACTCCTCGGTTAGGATCTTCCCCGTCTCCATGATAAGGCTTGAGAAAACTTACGTGAAAGACCGGGTGAATCTTCAACTTGGGAGCTAGTTGAACTCGATAAGATACCTTTCCAACACGTCCAATCACCGGGAAAGGGCCTTCATACCTCCGTATCAATCCCTTATGAACCTTCCGCAATGACTTGAATTGTTGAGGCAAGAGCTTCACCATCACTTGATCTCCGACCTCGAACTCAACGTGTCTCCTCCTCTCGTCCGCCCATTTCTTCATTTTCTTAGCCGCTTTGTCCAAAGATGCCCGGGCCATGTCCGCTTGTTCGTGCCACTCCTTCATAGTTTTGTAAGCGGCCGAGCTACTCCCCTCGTACGATGCGGCTAAGGCATTTGGTGTCAATGGTTGGCGCCCCGTGACCAACTCAAAAGGACTCTTCCCCGTGGCTTCACTTCGTTGCATGTTGTAGGAGAATTGAGCAACATCAAGAAGTTTAGCCCAATCATGTTGGTTGGCACTCACATAGTGCCTAAGATAGAGCTCCAATAGTGCATTTACCCTCTCCGTTTGCCCGTCCGTTTGGGGATGAAAACTCGTAGAGAAGTTCAAATCTGTCCCCATGATCTTGAACAACTCCGTCCAAAAGCGCCCCGTGAATCTCGGATCTCGATCGCTAACAATCACATGTGGCACTCCCCAATACTTAACCACATTCTTGAAGAAGAGCTTGGCCGTATCATCCGCGGTAACATCGGATGGCGCGGCTATGAAAGTACCATACTTTGAGAATCTATCGACCACCACAATGATACTCCCACTCCCTTCCGACTTCGGCAAGCATGTGATAAAGTCCATAGAAACACTCTCCCATGGTCCTTTCGTAGGTAAAGGCTCCAACAATCCTCCGGATTTCTTTTGCTCTATCTTGTCTTGTTGGCAAATTAGGCACGTCCGAACAAATGTCTCAACATCGTCCTCCATCCTCGGCCAATAGTAGGTACCTTCGACTAATTCCAACGTCCTCTTCATCCCCGGGTGACCAGCCCACTTTGAATCATGACACTCTTTCAAGATTACTCGCCTAAGATCACCCCACTTAGGTACGTAAAGCCGATCTCCTTTGGTGAACAACATGTCTCCCTTAAGCCAAAATCTCCGAGTCCTCCCGTCCTTCGCTAAGGCAACGATCTTCTTGGCCATAGGATCATGTTCCAATCCTTCCTTGATTCGGTCTTGGAGGAAGAATTGAGCTTGTGTAATTGCCGCAAACTCCGCTTTGCGACTCAATGCATCGGCTACCACGTTAGCCTTCCCCGGCTTGTACTCCAATTGGTAGTCGAACTCGGTTAGGAAGTCTTGCCAACGAGCTTGCTTGGGACTTAACTTCTTTTGGGTTTGAAAGTAACTCGTGGCAATGTTATCTGTCTTGATCACGAATCTCGAACCCAACAAGTAATGCCTCCAAATCCTCAAGCAATGGATAACCGCCGTCATCTCCTTCTCTTGCACCGTGTACTTCCTTTCCGTCTCATTTAGCTTTCTACTTTCGAACGCGATCGGGTGCCCATCTTGCATTAGAACTCCTCCAATAGCAAAGTCCGATGCATCCGTGTGTAACTCGAAGGGCATCGTCACATCCGGTAGTCTCAACACCGGCTCTTCCACGACCGCCTTCTTTAACTTCTCGAACGCCGCTTGACACTCTATACTCCAATCCCAAGCTTTGTTCTTCTTTAAAAGATCCGTCAATGGTGATGCTACCGCCGAATAGCCCATGATGAATCTTCGATAATAGTTCACCAAGCCAAGGAATGACCGCAACTCCGTCACTTTGGTTGGTGGTTCCCAATCTTGGATAGCTTTAATCTTTGCCCCGTCCATCATCAAGCCTCCATCCTTGATCTTGTGGCCCAAGAACTCGACTTCATATTGAGCGAAAGAGCACTTCTCCAACTTCACATAAAGTTCATTGTCTCGCAACACCTCGAACACCTGTTTCAAATGCAAGACATGCTCTTCCAAAGTATGACTATAAATGACAATATCATCCAAGTATACAACCACAAATTTATCGAGGAATGGATGAAACAACTTATTCATGAGGGTGCAAAATGTCGCGGGAGCATTTGTCAATCCGAACGGCATGACTAAGAACTCGTAAGAGCCATACCTCGTGACACACGTCGTCTTGGCCTCGTCTCCCTTCGCTATCCGTACTTGGTAGTACCCCGATCTCAAATCCAACTTAGTGAAGTATCTCGCCTTCCCAAGTTGATCAAACAAATCCGCAATAAGAGGAATAGGGTACTTATTCTTGATCGTTACCTTATTGAGTGCCCGGTAGTCTATGCACATCCGCAAGGACCCATCCTTCTTCCTTTGAAATAGAACCGGCGCACCATATGGGGCTTTCGAGGGTCGAATGTAGCCCGCATCCATCAACTCCTTGAGTTGTCTCCTCAACTCTTCTAACTCGGGTGGCGGCATTCGGTAAGGGGCTTTAGCGGGGGGCTTGGAACCCGCTTCCAACTCGATGGTATGATCCACCTCTCGCCTTGGTGGTAGCTTCTTCGGCAACTCCTTGGGCATCACATCCTTGAACTCCTCAAGAACCCTCTCGATCACCTCCGGTACCTCTACTTTGCTTGATTCCTCCTCCGTCTCTAGCCTTGTTACCGCCAAATAGCAAGGCTCACTCTTGTTAAATCCTTTCTTGAATTGCATGGCCGAAAGGGTCTTTGCTCCACTCTTGGAATCCCGCTCCGTGCTCACCATGCAAGTCTTTCCACCATCTAGGATACATAAAGAATTAGCAAACGGCATAGGAAAAGCTCGTACCTTATCGAGAAACTCTAACCCAAGAACCACTTTGAAATCATCCATCGGGACCACCGACAAATCAATCGTCCCTTCCCAATCTCCAATCTTCGCTCGGACATCCTTAGCCACTCCATGAATTGGTTTGGCCTCCGAGTTTACCTCCTTGATAGTTCCACTCCTCTTTGTAGAGTTAATCCCTAGCCGTCTAGCTTCATCAACCGCTACAAAGTTATGAGTCGCACCAGAATCGACTAAAGCACGCACCTTTACTCCGTTGATGGTTGCTTCGACATATTGTAGGCCTCGTCCTACAACCTTTGGCACCTCCGTCTTCGCCTTGATTGCATTCAAGATCCTCATCGAACCCATGCTTCCGCCATTACTCGTACCTTCGTCTTCATGAGTCGACATTGCGTTGAGGCTTGCTTTCTTTGGGCAATCTCGAGCTCTATGAGGTCCATCGCAAATGAAGCATCCACCACTTTTGTAACTCGTCTTTACGTCTTTCTCCTTTCCGGTAGGGGGTTTCTTCGCATACTCGAACTTCGGTTTTTCACCCCCACCTTTCTCATGGCTCACCTTCCGATCTTTTGGCTTCGACGGTTCCCTCCTCGAACTAAAGTCAATCAAAGCCTCGGCGTGGGCAATAGCCGTAGCCACGTCTTGGACTCCTCGTCGCTCTAACTCCGTCTTAGCCCACCCTTGCAAACCATCAAGAAAGTAAAAGAGAGAATCTTGCTCGGATAGTTCCGGAATCTCCAAGGTAAGTGTAGTGAACTCTTTCACATACTCCTTAATCGCTCCGGTTTGCTTAAGTTTACGAAGCCGACTCTTCCCCTCGTTCTTAGCATTCTCCGGATAGAATTGCCTCTTGAAATCCGCAACAAAATCAACCCAAGTGTTAATAGTAACCGTACCTCGTTCGATATCTCCATGCCGACGTCTCCACCATAACGCCGCGGTGTCCTTCAAGTAGCGAGTAGCCGTCTCGATCTTCATAGCATCCTCCACTATCTTGGCACCCTTCAAGTATCGCTCCATCTCCCATAAGAAATCATCGACCGCTCTAGCCTCCCGCTTTCCTATGAAAGATGATGGTTTAGGAATGTCCATCCTTGGACCATGATTACTAGCGCTACCCACACTAGCCAAGGACATCTTGCACAACTCTACGTCCGCGTGCAAGCTTCCAATAGTATTATGGATTGCGGAGATCTCTTCCTCGAACCTTTTTCCATCTTCTCCATTCCATCCTTGAACATATCTCGTACGTCAAGGATTTCCTTCTTCATGTCGCCGCTAAGAGCATTTAGGACTACTTTGAAGTCTTCCCTCATACTCTCAAACTCGGATTCAAGATTTGCCAAGCCCTCAACTTGGTTCTTCATATCCGCCATGGATCTCTCGAAATCCGCCATTCTTCTATCCATACTTGCCATAACGTCCCTCGACGATCCTCTCTTCTTGGGGTCTTGGTTATCATTTCGACCACGGTTCCCATCAACACCACTTCCGCTAGCATCATTCTTCTCAATTTCAATCGCCATCGCCTCGAATCGAATCTCGCTCTGATACCACTTGTCACGGACTTGTCTCGACAAGGGTCTTCCGTGCGGCACTTAGTCTCTACTAAGTCAGCCTTGCTCCCAACACTCACCGATCTAGGCAACAAAGAAAGCTACTAAGAAAGAACACAAGAGAACTAGGGGAAAATGCTTGTATTACTAGAGAACTTTACAAGTAGAGAATACAAGTGAATATGAGATGCTTTCCCGAAATGAGGATGGCTCTATTTATACTACTACTCTAGGGTTACATTTGGGCTCTATTTACAACTCCAAGACAAGGCCCATAATCTACAATCTTCCATTAGGGTTTCTATAAGCTTCCATGTATCTTCCAAAGGCTTCCAAAAGCTTCTCCCACTTTCCATATAATTCCACTAAGTCTTCTAGTCAAGTGTAGAACCATCCGGATCCCCGTTAACCTTGTGAAACTAGGCGGGACGTGACAGTAGGCTGTAGTTTATGACCATCCTTAAAAGAGAGTACATGACAAATTAAAAGTTACAGGAGATATATCACGGGCAGGAAGGAAATTAGACGCAATGTGATTATCAAGGAAAAATAAGAACCCGTTATTAAATGTTCATATAACCTACAACTTGAATTGTCTCCTGATTGTTTCATTAGACAGGTTGCTAATTGTGATATTTGGAAGCTGAGTTTTTTAACCCGTTATTCGTGTAGTGAGATTAGAGTTTTATTGTCATGGCTACAGCCTACATGTGCATGTAGGCAACACCAACTTTATGTAACTGAACTAATGTCATGCCTACAGGTGCATGTATGCAACATCATAATCAATTGGGGCACACAATGGTTCACTAGACGTCGCAAGAAGAGAAGCGACATTTGACCAGAAATTTGGAACCTGTAGAGTAGAAATATTCACAGCCAGATAGATTCCAAATGACATGTTGTTACTTTAAGCTTCATCTTCATTTTCATTCCAAATGACTTTTGTTGATTCGATATGAATCTGACTATATCGATATATTTCAATTAGGTTTTCTATATGAGTCTGCCTACAAAGTTATCTACAACTACTACTATGTAGCATATACAAATATTTGCATTTAACCAATTAGGTTTTTCGGCTGTCGGCAGCCAACAACACAAGAATATCTTTCAATCGGCGGAACCTCATTACTACCATCACCCCGTCATATACGTAGCTTTAAATTTAGCATTGAATTTATATAGGCTATAGTCCTACGTGCACTACTTGGCATTGCGACCGAGTACACGGCAGAAAATACTGTAATTAAATTGCAATAAGTTTTGTGAAATAAAATGAACAAACAACCTCTTTTCACACATGATATGGGGCTTTTAATAACTTATTCATGTTATTAAATTTATGTGTTGTTCTAGTGGTAGAATAGTACCCTGCCACGGTACAGACACCCTGCCACGGTACAGACCCGGGTTCGATTCCTGGCTGGTGCACATTTAGCTGTGATGATAAGCGTTAGCAATGGTTAGGTCCATTGAACATCATCCGTTAAATTGGATGAAACATGGCAAATTCTGAGCTTTAATTTTTTTCTACACTTTCTGTTCCGTGGTTCTTCATTTTTCAAGTTTACTACAGTAGTTCTTCTATGTATACGCTGATGACTCGTCGTTAATACAATGTCAGACAAGTGTCTTCCAACTTCTACATCTTCATTACTTATTAACTGACGACGTGTGCAAAATATGAGTTCTACGATCAAAATATGGAATTTAGTTCAAAATAAAATGTGCACATAACTGAATGCAGTCACAAACATCAGTTACAGCAACAACGGGACATGCCGCATAGCAGCAGTACGTATTGAAGGCTTTGCAAAGTGGGCTTCAGTAATTACTTCTTCTAAAGCATTTTTAGAGATATCAAGATCCGCGAGTTTGGCCAGTTGTCCAATAGAAACTGGACAGTCCCATTTCACGAGTTTTGGAACAAAATTTGTAACAAATTTCATAATTCATAAAAAAACAAATAAAACCGTGTAAAGTCACCCTAAGTTATTCATAATTCATAAATGTTTTTTCATTGTTTTCAGATCCGGTGTCTGGTAATGGATGGGAAAATGTCGATGGACCTGTTGACGTGTACCAGCTGGTGATATCGCTGCTGCTGCATCTGGCTGGGAGTGAACCAAAACATCTCTACCTTTGTCTTTACTTTTTAGTGTTGTTTGAATTCGAGTACCCTAGTTACCGTGCCGAGGTGAGTCAGCACCAAGTCCGAAACATGTGGTTGCATTGCGATAGTTGTTCACTTGTTTGTACTATCTTCAAAGTCCTGGGCTAAAAGTTGACTTAACAAAGCACATCTTACTACCATTTGACTAAATTGGATAAGTTTTATCGATCGATATACGTTTAATGTTTTTGACACCATATACAACAATACCCTTTGACTGACTTGATTGGAGCAGAAGTCCTCCTGGAAAAGCTGGTTCAGGATGGGGAAAGCACAGCCGTAGCCCTAGGAGGTTTGACAAGGCACCCTCAATGGGACCTCAATCAAATGGTCCTTGTTTTCGTCCTAACGATGATTACATGGATTTGAGAGTAAAAGTGATGGTGGCTACACCTGAAATAATCTGCCATTACTCTTAATGGGACAGTATAACATGTTTTAAAAGTTCAATGAACATGTTAAGTAGAAGTTATGCTGATGCCACTCTTCTCATTTTAACTGACACCATAAGAAGTCTGCAATAAATCTCGAATATCCGTAAGGCACTCGGCGTTTTATTCTTGGAAGGTTGTGCATTCGCGAATAAGTTACGACTCCTTTCAAGGAAACTATATATAAGATGTATCCTAAATTTCCTAATAGTCTTCCATAAGCCAACGAAAATCCGTTCTTTTTGGAAGCTAGTCATTTCACGATCAATTTGTCCATATCAACCTTCTTCATTCAATAGTTACTTAAGAGAATCGATGTCTATATATGTTTCGAGTCCTTGTGAGTTGAGAACAATGAGGAGACACACGGGTCTGCAAAAAAGTATCCCCAAGCAATGGATCAAGCAGTTGCATAGCATTGGGACTGCAAATGGTCTTAGATTGCAGAAAAGCTTCCTGGAAGGATCGCAGAACAATGCAGAGATAGATGGCAAAACCATCTGAGGCCAGATATTACAGTATCATCATTTCCGCTATTAATAAATTTCTAGGGAAAAATGGTACAAGAAACTATATAGTTATCAGCCTAAGGTGTAGATAAAAAACAAAAACAAAACGATTATAATCTGAGCCATTTTGCGACCTCTAGTTCTTACTATGTCATTTGGTTGTGTTACTTGATTTCTTATGAGCAAGTTTTCAGAAATAGCGAGCAGGTTGCCTGGTAGGAGCTAAAACACGATCAAGAACCATTGAAACACAAGCAAAACAAGTGTTCATCTCCATGAGGATCTAATTAACTTCAATGAAATTAATGATATTAATCGCAAGAGGTTAGTGCCCCGATCCTCCCTCTGCAGGCGAGCTTTCTATCTGACGTGAATGCCTCATCTCCTTTAGAGGAGTATGATTTAGGTTCTATGCTTGGTTAGGTGCCAGGCTGGTCAGCAGTTATGACTTTGACCATGATCCGGCTCATTCGACTAGTCCTATGGAGTTTGATTTGAAGAAGATGGATTTTCTATTGTAATAATATAAATTTATAGTCAATTAAGCTACAATCGTTTTTTACCCAAAAAAAAGCGACACGGCATACATGAGCCAAAAACATCTGCTAACTAAAAATGAGTTTAAAAGCGTATCAAAGGTCTCATCATACAAAACATTTAAGTCTAGCAAAGGTTAGATAGCCTGTGTGGCCTTTTGCCTCAGCAGATGGTCGAGCCATCACATTTGGCGAACCAAAATTATCCTAGTGCCACTGACTTGCTACACTTACACGGTGCTTCCTCTTCCATGGGCGGGACCCCAGAGTGCCTTCTTCCACTTTGACACGGACCCCGCAGACGCAATAGCCAACCAAAATCTTTCGGAAATTCCTCACCTTAAACAAATTGCTCAATTCCGTCTTCTCAAAATCTCTCTGTTGCGATAACAATAAACAAAATCAGCAAACAATTAAACAGTTTGTCATTCTTAATGTTATAAAACATATATACTAAAGATCTTACCTAGCAGCCGCAACCCATTGTTCATGAAAATCAAACATGCCTTGTTCATGAAAATCAAACATATAAACATCACCCGTAGGGGCAATAGCCCTTGCTAATGAAGTACTCAGCGACCCACTTCCAGTCGCGGACTCAAGCACGACACAACCCGGAACCAACTCCAAATACATCACCACAAAACTAATTTCCGCAATATAAAGGATTCGTGTCGAATGACTCAAAACCAACGTCCATAGCTCAGGAGTCAGAGCCAACAAGTGTGACTAGAAGCTTTACATCCAAAAGGCTTCCCAATCTAATCAGAATGCTTAAAAACACCAGAAGTATTCTCAAGAACTGACTTCTCACTCCTGTCACCGCCTTCGTGATATAATTGTTACTTACTCGAGTTTGTGATCACCAAAGAAACAAACGTTGTAAATACCTTCATCCAATTGCTTTAAAACGTAGCATACGAAACAAGTGGATGTTTTTCATTACCGTAAACAAGTTGGCACGACGCTTAAACGTAGCATACGAAACAAGCTGGCATTCTCAATAGCATACACAATAAGCTGATTTGTCTGTATGGATGATAATGTGCTAGGCTTAATTAATTCCTAAATATAACGTTAACATTTACAACCAGACGCAAAAAATTGAATAGTTGGGGGCAAAAAAAGTTTTGACGATAGTAAGGCGAAAAGACAAAAATCCAAATAAAAGTTCGAGTATTTTAGCTTAAAAATGGAGCATTTTCAGGTTTTTGCGTGTTAAATATTACTAGATTTTAGAGTTTCGAGTGGGGGGCAATTTCAGTTTCGAGTGGAGAACGTTTAAAAAAAACACCTAAAATTGAAGAAAAGTTACACTCTAATATCGTTGTTTTTGCACATAACTGAATGCAGTCACAAACATCAGTTACAGCAACAAGGGGACATGCCCCATGCCATGGATTTACAGTAGCAGCAGTACCTAGTGAAAGCTTTGCAAAGTGGGATCAGAGGCCTCGTGATAAATTTGCAGAAATCAAATCTGGCCACAGATACGGACAAACGAAAGAGATCCGAACAGTAAGAAAATAGTACACCCTCAAAGGCTCATCCGAAGATTGCAGAAATCAAATCTGGCCAATCATGGCTTCCAAGTATTACACGAGAGATATTGAGCTTGTATTTAACTGGTGAAGCATTGCCAAAAGTAGTTTAGCTTCTTTTGAGTAACAACATATAACATAAATTTGCACCATCAAGTGATCTAAATAGCTAAACTTAAATCTGATAGCTAAACTTAGATGCTGTTGGGTCAAAATTAATATGAGTTGATGTGGCAGAAACTCCAAAAACGAAGAAAACATGCTAGACGCTGACACGCCATGTTTGGACGCTGACAGAAGTCTACGGCGCTGATGGAATTTCTATTTACGGAATATATTGGATATATTCTAAATAATATATTCAATATATATCTATAGAAATAGAATATTTAGATGTTTATTTGATATTATCTCTTGTAGATTCTGTTCCTTCCACTATAAAAGGAACAAGAGTCTTAGGTTTTATACATATCATTCATTCACAATGTAAACCTAAAGTGTGTGTCGCACTAGACGTGGGATTCAATGTATACACGTCTAGTGGTTGTTTATTATTAATATAATGAGCAACCCAATTGTTTAATTCGTGTTCTTTGTGCCTAAACACCTTGTTCATGATCATTGTTCTTTTCCGCTATGTTATCATATGAATGATGATCAACCTAGATATAATGGTTCATAACCATTGAGTCTAACGATCATGGGACTCCAAAATTGGTATCAGAGCCTAAGGCTCTTGATATCTAGGTCCGACGAGGTGTTCGTGTATGGTGAAGAAAAGAAAAATTCGTATGGATTTTTCTGGACGTTTTTGTGTGCGCAGCAGTATTCAGAAGGTCATAACTTTTGATTGAACCGTTGGATCGTCACGAAATTTTATATGTGTGTTCTAAATACATAGATCTAAACATCCACCGGAGGGATTGTCGAGTTTTATCCCCAGGCAAAAGTTATTAAGCGTCGAAGTTGGCTGATGGTTGATTTTCAGTTTTCTGCTTTTACATAAAATCATGACCTAGGGTTTCTCAAACCCTAGATATACCTAGAAAGCAGAATGTTATGATGTTCGTGGCTGTTAAAACGTGTGAAGATACACGATCTAAGGTTATTTACAAACCCTAATTAGGGTTTCAATGCTCAAAGTTCCAAACCCTAGATCGCTGTTACAGACGTGAAGGTTAATGCAGATTCGTGTTACTGTTTTTAATTCGAATCCTATACATGCTAGTCTACAATAACTCTCGTGGGGGCTAAGTCAGGATACAAACCTTTCAATTTTGATTGGTTCTTCAATTTGTGTTCACACGGTTTGTAAACTATGATTGGTATAGAAGCTTTGCATTCACACGGCCACTCAATTCTCATTGGTTGGAAACTTGTGTTCACACGGTACAAAGCTTCTAATTGGTGGAAAGTTATTTGCATTCACATGGTTTAAGTGTTCACATGGTTCTACGCTTGTGATTGGTTGTTAAAATTAGTGTTCACACGAATGAAGAATTCCTATTGGTGGACAATCATATGTTCATACGATTGATTTAAAGGGATGACGTGAAGGATACAAGAAATTCGTAGATCTGTGGCAAACAAGGCGTTCACGTTTCAACTTTCGAGTAATCAGAAAGCTATATTCACGTAGAAATCAGAATCTCGATTTGATTTTGCTGACTTTTATTTACGTATGACTATCTTACGTGAATCAATATATGAGACGTGATATACTTTATTTTGTGGGAAAGAAATCACGAGATAATAGGAATGACAACTTTTGGACGTGATTTATTGTCCTAGATGACGTCAGCAGAGTTTGACGCTGACAAGAGTAATGTTGGCGCTGACAGGAAGGGTTTCGACGCTGACAGGAATAAGTCAACACTGTCAAGTTGACAGTGTTGTCCGATATATGCTATTTCAACGCTGATAAGTGTCATCCGATATCGGACAATGCATCTGATGAAGATATTGGACAAAATTGAATATTGGACAACACACTGTTTGCTGCTGTTTGAGAAAATTGGACGTTTTAAGCACACAAAAAGGAGGATTATACACACAAAGGTACATGGAATCTCCGTTTTAATTCAGAATATCATGGTGATATTTATGGCTCAGATATTTTGAAAGGGATTAATGATCTTAAATCGAGTTAGCAACTTTTTATGGGAATTTGATGGATATTTTAAACTATGTAATCGGGATAGCCTTGCGAAAGAGTTATCCATAACTGGCTTTTACATATGGTATGAAGGTGTTATTCTATTAAAATTCGTCATGAAGAAGTGTTAGCTTAAGGGGAAGAATTCTTATGGTAAGTTTGATGATTGAAGAAGATTTTCGCGAGGTTATGTTCTATCATATCTTGAAAGTAATTAGCATGACAACTAACTTTCAAGGTAACTTGTTCGTGCTTACATGGTTGGTCATGAAGACTTGTCATATCTAGCAAACCAATTGCTATCACTTGAAGGAGTTACATTATCGTGCTCAGTGTCTCACAAAGGATGAGGATTTTGACAAATGGATCGAGGTCTACTTATACTTTGTAACATGAGTATAAGTTCTTCATCACATGGATAAACAAGACATGGAACATAAGATTGGGTTATTCTACTTCTACATCAAGAATACTTTATTTATTTTTCTTCAGGATCATTACACAGAGCCTACTTTTGGAGAATCTTCAAAGATTGCATACATTGTTTACTTCCTTGTTGATGTGACAAAAAGGGGAAGATACGCATGCTACACTTGAGGGGAAGCAATTTGAAGATCATGTACAACTTACAAGAGATATACAAAGAGTTTTGCCGACATCAACTAGGGGAAGATTGTTGGGTCAAAATTAATATGAGTTGATGTGGCAGAAACTCCAAAAACGAAGAAAACATGCTAGACGCTGACACGCCATGTTTGGACGCTGACAGAAGTCTACGGCGCTGATGGAATTTCTATTTACGGAATATATTGGATATATTCTAAATAATATATTCAATATATATCTATAGAAATAGAATATTTAGATGTTTATTTGATATTATCTCTTGTAGATTCTGTTCCTTCCACTATAAAAGGAACAAGAGTCTTAGGTTTTATACATATCATTCATTCACAATGTAAACCTAAAGTGTGTGTCGCACTAGACGTGGGATTCAATGTATACACGTCTAGTGGTTGTTTATTATTAATATAATGAGCAACCCAATTGTTTAATTCGTGTTCTTTGTGCCTAAACACCTTGTTCATGATCATTGTTCTTTTCCGCTATGTTATCATATGAATGATGATCAACCTAGATATAATGGTTCATAACCATTGAGTCTAACGATCATAGGACTCCACAGATGCATGTAGAAACATAAAAATTAATGTGTTAGTTCTAGTGTTATAGGAAAGCACCTAAGCTACTTACTCTCTCCGGCCACCGCATATGAATTCTAGACACAGTGTACATACACTACTACACAAACAGGCTTTACCCACGAATTTTTTCCCACGGAACAAAAACCGTGGGAAATTTGACACGGTATTCCCACGGATTTCCCACATAAATGACAAAAAAATAATCCGTGGGAAATTACCCACGGATTTCCAACAGAAGCATTGACCAAGGTTTCCGTGGGAAAGTCGTGGGAAAGTCGTGACAAACTACCCACGGACTTCCCACGGATTGCAAATTACCCACGGATTTCCCACGGAGTACAAAACTATTTTAGTTATTTTACACATCCGTGGGAAAGCTGTGGCAAATTACCCACGGATTTCCCACGGTATACACATTATTATTATTATTTATCTATCTGTGGGAAATCCGTAGGTAATTTACCCACGGATTTCCCACGGACAACGTATTATTTTATTATTTATTCATCCGTGGGAGATCCGTGGGTAAATTACCCACGGATTTCCCACGGATAACATATATTTTATTATCTATTAATTCGTGGGAAATCCGTGGGTAATTTACCCATGGATTTCCCACGGACAACATATTATTTTATTATTTATCCATCCGTGGGAAATCCATGGGTAATTTACCCACGGATTTCCCACGGAACTCATAATATTTTATTAATTATACATCCGTGGGAAATCCGTGGGTAATTTACCCACAGATTTCCCACGAAAAACACATTATTTTTTTATTTACATATCCGTGGGAAATGTGTGGGTAAATTACCCACGGATTTCCCACATATTTCCCACATATTACCCACATATTTCCCACGGACTACCAATATTTTGTGATTTATACATCCGTGAGAAAGTTTATAAAAGTTTATTCAATAAAACATACAAATTACGTTATAAAGTCGATAAAAAGTTAAACAATAAAACATATGAATTATATTACAAAGTCGAACAAACATACGAACTTATTAGAAAGATGATAAAACATACGAGTTATATTAAAAAGGTGATAAAACATACGAATTACATTACAAAGTCGATAAAACATACGAAACCCTATCGACTACTCATTTGAACATCTCATGTACAACGATACCCTATCGACTACTCATTTGAACATCTCGTGTACAACGACACCTTATTGACTACTAATTTGAACATCTCGTGTACAACGATACCCTATCGACTACTCATTTGAACATCTCATGTACAACGATACGCTATCCACTACTCATTTGAACATCTCGTGTACAAGGATACCCTATCGACTACTCATTTAAACATCTCGTATAGACTACTCCTTTGAACATCTCGTATAAGAGATACCCCTTGAACATCTCATATACAACGATACCCTATAGACTACTCATTTGAACATCTCGTATACAACGATACCCTATCAACTACTCATTTGAACATCTCGTGTACAACGACACCTTATCGACCACTAATTTGAACATCTCGTGTACAACGATACCCTATCGACTACTCATTTGAACATCTCGTGTACAAGGATACCCTATTGACTACTCATTTGAACATCTCGTGTACAACGATACCTTATCGACTACTCATTTGAACATCTCATGTACAACGATACCCTGTCGACTACTCATTTGAACATCTCGTGTACAACGATACTGTTGGAAATACGTTTTTACGTATTTATGAAGGATCGGTCGCTCAAACGATATATTAATGTATTAGGCTCGTGATCCAAGTATAGCCCATATAGCCCACATGTAGGGTGAGCTATATATACCCCTCCTAGCATGTTAGGAGGGGTGGTTCTTCTCATTTCTCACTTTTTCATTTATCAAATCAACTTTTCTCTCTCTACTTTTCTTTCCTCTCCTTTCTCTCTCTACACCTCATCTCCTTCTTCCCCATCTTCCTCCTTCATCAATTCTAATCAATAGATCTAATCCATTAATTACCAAATCCTAAGAATTCGTAGACCTTCAATTGGTATCAAGAGCCATGGTTAATTCTTAGGATTTGAATTTTTTATCTATTGATTTGATTGAAAAATCTTTTCTTTTCTAATAATCAGTTTCTTAAAAATCAGTTTCTTATAAATAATCATCAGTTTTGTTTCTTTTTAATAATCATCCGTTTTGTTTCTTTTTAGATCAGTTTTAATTTCTTTTAAAAATCATCCATTTAAAATCAGTTTTTTAAATAATCAATTTCTTTAAATATTCAATTATTTTGTTATAGTTTGTCCAGTCAGTTTTAGATCAGTTTTTAATCACATTTTTTTATCAATTTTTTTTAATCAGTTTTCTTTATCTGGGTGACAGTCATTTTTAATCATTTTTTAATCAGTCATTTTTTTAATCATTTTTTAATCAGTTTTCTTCTTCTTTTCTTCCCCCAACCAATCTGTCTAAACCCTCTCGTTTTGATCCATCTGTATCCACTTTCTATTTCTTTTTCAGATTATTCCGTATAACGGATTATTCCGCATAGGATTATTCCGAGTAGGATTATTCCGAGTAGGATTTTTCCGCGTAGGCTGTTATTCCGCGTAGGCTGTTATTCCGCGTAGGCTGTTTTTCCGCGTAGGACTTATTCCGCGTAGGACTTATTCCGCGTAGGACTTTTTCCGAATAGACTGACTTTCCGAATAGACTGACTTTCCGAATAGACTGACTTTCCGAATAGACGACTTTCCGAATAGACGACTTTCTGAATAGACGACTTTCCGAATAGACGACTTTCCGAATAGACGACTTTCCGAATAGACGACTTTCCGAATAGACGACTTTCCGAATAGACGACTTTCCGAATAGACGACTTTCCGAATAGACGACTTTCCGAATAGACGACTTTCCGAATAGACAACTTTCTGAATAGACGACTTTCCGAATAGACGACTTTCCGAATAGACGACTTTCCGAATAGACTATTCCGTATAGACCGACTCCTCACTCGTCAATTCAAACATAACGGGAAACAACTCACACTCGAAGACCTCACGACCCACATACTCTCACAACAAGACCCTCGACTGGAAAAACCTTTGTTACGCCTCGTCTCTTCTCAACAACACTCTCGTCCAACCCTAGACGAACACCCTCACATCTCTCGACCCTCACAACACAAATCAAACTCGATCACACTCTCAATCTCTCGACCAAACAAGACTTCGACTCACGACAAACCTCAACTGACTCGAAGACAGCACCAACAAACACTCATCTCACTCGACTCATACCACAATACTCGAGTTTCCAAACATACCCACGACCAAACCAACCTTGACTATCCTCACCCATTTAAACCTCACCCATTTTCGACTCCCAACAATCAGCCCCGACTAAAACACCCCCTCAACCCTCACCCGTTTTCGACTTCAAACCTCGACACAACCAAACACACTCTCGGTCTGAACCTCTCGAATCACACTCATTAAACACACCACACACCCTCACACCCTCACACCCTCACACCCTCACAATACTCTTGACCCTTACATCACCCTCGTTTCATACACTCACACAATCACACTCGACCCACAACAACTCTCGAACTCAAATAATTACACAACAGAAAGACACTACAGATGAGAGAGACTACAATTAAAACTTAAACTAAAAGGAGACACCTACCTGAGACCCATTTAAGGATCTTGAAGACACACCTGTAGTCAAAAGAAAAGGATAAGGATTTGATTATCAGATTTGGTTTGTTGAGAGGAAAAGAGTCGGAGGAGTAGTGTTTTTGAGGAGAGAGAGTAAATAAAGGGGGGCGGAGTTAATTAGGGACGAAGTTCACAAAGAGTGAAGTTGTTTAGGGTTGACTGGGGGTGTGGAGTAGATATATATAGTTGGCATTAATTTTTGTTTAAGTCTCGCCACGTGTTGAGAATACATTATCGCCACCACAGTCAAGGGAAAACCGAAAAAGGACTAAACCCAAATACTATCAACGTCTTATTAACTTTTTTGGGTTAAGTCACGCAAAAGAAATTCGTGATAAATCCACGTCTTACTAACTTTTTGTTTGTGGTTGTGAGTTGACGTATATAGGATAAGTGGATTAAAAAGTTTTAATTTTTCTTTCTGAAATTTTTCTTTCTCAAATTTTAATACATTATTAATACCGAGTTTCGTTTTTAATACATTAATTTTAATATCAATATTAAGTGGGTATTAATACCGAAATATTTAACGTAAGTATTAAAATGTATTAGTTTTTATATCGAGATTGAGTGGGTATTAGTTTGAGTTTGCACAAGTGGGATATAACGTGGTTGATATATTGAAATTTAGACTCGAAAAATTGGGGATTGGGTATAAGTGGGCTTCAATCTGTTTCGTCGGGCCTCATTGAT
The DNA here is from genome assembly GCA_025667525.1 of Glebionis coronaria. Lineage (NCBI taxonomy): Eukaryota > Viridiplantae > Streptophyta > Magnoliopsida > Asterales > Asteraceae > Glebionis > Glebionis coronaria. The sequence goes on along the minus strand of JANFOE010000944.1, from coordinate 572,969 downwards.
TTTTGTCATATCCCATAAATTGCAATTTTTTAAATTTCTTGACGAATTGTAAAATCCCAAAACCAACCACATTCACATCATTTTTCATCGATATTCAATGGATTCGTTCAATTCGCCATGTCAAAAGGGAGAAGCGCATAATCTGCAAGCCAAAGTTAGTGATAATTGCATCACTTCATTTCAAATGCTTCAGTATCATCTAGTTACACTTTCACGGCTTCAAGGAGGGAGCGAATTTGTGACACTCTTTGGTCAAGATCGTCATATATTAATGGAATCGTTGTTCAACATCTTGAACCAACTAGCAGAGCAACTCCACAATAAAGACTTTAATCACTCTGCATCGGCACTTGCATATAAGGCTCTTGTGACACAACTCACGCCTTTCCTCCAATTCAATATCACCAAGCCTGAAAGTTCAGTGATTTGCCAATCATTTCTTCGAGATACACATACCGAGCTTCGAGTTTTCCGTGATACAATTTTGAAACTCATGACATCGGTCTCGTCTTCGATTTATGAAAGATCTCGACTTCAGCAAGGGTATGATAATGGAGTGCAAGACTCTTCGATGCAAGAGGACACTGTTCATACGGTTGAAAACTTGGAGCCTATCAATGCCAAGAGCACGGAATCAAGAGGACAACATGATACCAGTGGCACGTCAGGGACTGTTCACGAGATCTCTTTTGCTGACACCTTACCCGTTTATGACGAAGCGCCTGCAAACATGGTACAATGTAATGTTGTTTATGATGTATATGCTGATGACATACCGCATATTGAGCATTCTGAACCTAATTATGACAAACATGGGATGGACAAGAGTGATAGAAATACCACTTCTGATTCATCCGATGTGAGTCATAATGGGGGAGAAAGTGTTCAAAATGCTATAGTACATCATGATAAATGCTTTATAACTGCCTCGTTAACTGATTCTGATTCCAAGATTAAAGAGCTCGAAACGATCGTAGCTCGGCAATCAAAAGATCTTGAGGATACCAAACTTGAATTTTCTAAGAAAACGGACAAATTTGAAACATACTTTGAAAAACTTGAAAAGTCAAACGTTGTTCTTGAAAGAAATTGGATCAAAAAGTTTTGGATTCGAAAGCTGAAAAAGATAATCTTTTGAAACAAATTCAGTTACTAGAGTCTAAATTGGCATCCCAAGATAGAGTGCTTAAAAAGAATGAGACATTAAAGGCTCAAGTACAGGATAAGGTCTTTGCTATAGCTGCGTTGAAAAACGAATTGAGGAAAACTAAAGGATCTAGTGTGGACACTAAGCTTGAAAAACCATCAATCTTGGGGAAACCGCCTACAAATCAGTTCGTAAGACAACCGATTGTCAGACAACCTACTGCATTTAGATCCGAGCGACCACAATCCTCGAGACCGCGGTTTGCCTCCCAAGTTGATTTGGTTCATCTTCCTAGACCAGTCACTCCAGCAACTAGGCCCAATGCGATCAAAACAGCTTTGGCAAGACTTAATCACATGATTGCCTCTAGTTTCCCTAAAAATACCAAGACCACGTCTAGAACTAGTTCAAATGACGTTTGCCATAAATCTGGTCTAAGGGAAGTTATGCAAAAGACATATGTAAGAGATAGCAATGTCAATTCTAGTCACATGCCTTCTAGATTACCCAACACTGTTAACCGTAGCATGTCATCTCCTAGGAGCATCGATCAATCATCTAGGAATTACTCAGCATTAAATATGCTACTTGTAAAACATGTATAAAATGTGTCTTTAGAGCCAATCATGATTCTTGTATAAAAAAATTGCTTAATGAGGTGAACTCCCGTGCTAGACTTAAATCCCAGTGGGTTGCTAAAATCAAACCCATTGGTAAAATGTGGCGTCCAACTGGTAGAACTTTCACTCTTGTAGGAAACGAGTGCCCTTTAACTAGCATTGTCTCCGATTCTACTAAGACTACTAGGGAGGAAATTGCAAAGGATGATACATCACCTAAGCCTGAACTTAAGGTTTTCTATAAAAGGAAACGTTTGCCAACTAAGACAAGTGAATCATCCCCTCAGGCCACCTCTGACACAAGAAAAGAAAACCGTGAACCCCCACGTGCCTCTAAAATAGATATCTCTAACCCATGCAAAAGTATACAAACTCCTAATGAGAATGCAGGTACCAAAGTTGATGTTCCAAAAGAACGAAGCGGTCCAATCGTTATGTACCGTTTAACTAAGGACACTCTTAGAGTTTGGTTGCTGAAGAAGCAGATATCGAAGAAACAAGTGTCTCAGGGGATTCATGGTTAAGCTTACCAAGGACTTACAGTCACATAACAGACTGTAACTCGATCTCAAAAGACAGGAAAGTTCATCCCGATGATGACTTATCCTAAAAACGAGAAATTCATTTTTCTCGGGCATGAGCTTATGTTAAAAACATTCCACGTTTTTAAGCTCATGCACAAGGACTTATAGTCACATCACAGACTATAACTCGATCTTCAAAGAAAGGAAAGTTTATCGCCGATGATAAACTTATCCTAACAACGAGAAATTAAGTTTTCTCGGGCATGATCTAATATTAAAAACATTCGAAGTTTTTAAGCTCATGCACAATGACTTACAGTTAAATGTCAGACTGTAACTCGAACTTCAAATAAAGGAAAGTTTATCATTAATGATAAACTTATCCTCATAACGAGAAATTCAATTTTCTCGGTCATGAGCTTGTCTTAAAACATTCGAAGTTTTAAGCTCAGAAAGGAAAGTGTATCTTTTAAATAAGAGAACTTTTCCTCATAACGAGAAATTAACCTTTCTCGGTCATGAGCTTTCAGTTAAAATAGTCAAAGTTTTCAAGCTCATGAATACGACTTCTAAGTAAATGTCAGCTTAGGACTCGTCCTTCAGATAAAAGGAAAGTTTATCGCCGATGATAACTTATCCTTACAACGAGAAGTTTACAACTTCTCGGACTTGAGCTTTCCCAAGATATTCCAAATCTTAAGCTCAAGTAATTGGTTTTCAAAACTTTGAACACAATTTTTCAAGAATTTCTCAAAAGGTTTTTCTAAATCTTTCAAAATTGTGTGTTAAAAAACGTTTTGATAAAACGAGCATGTCTTCTGGAATCGATAATATTTACGAACCTAGAAATGTCATTCAATAATGACACGGGGTTGTAAATAAAGTTCGAGCAGAAGTTTAAAAGATTTAAAACATGCTCCATATGGTTTGCTATTATTTCAGATAGCAACCCGCTTTTCATAATCAAGTCAAGCATTTCACCGGAAAGCTTTGACTCAACAACGGGAATCAATTCTCTCGGGGACGTGACGAGGTGACCAACATTCGTGAACAAGAACCATGTGAATCTTTCATATGATGTTCTCCATCATTCAGGTCCTACCTCGTAAATTGTTAATCTTGTGAATTCATTATCATATATGATCTTTGTACGTGATAAATACCTTACACTTGTGTTTAAAAGGTATTTGATTTACGTTTCAAGTACACCCTCATTAATTTGAGGGGGAGCTTGTGTAATTCATGAAGATAATTGGATTTGCATTTTTCTTCCCAAATTTTCTTAAAACGCTATTAAATCAATTGATATTAAAAACATTGATTGAGTTAATATTTTTAATATGGGGGAGAAAATGTGATTTAATATGGGAAATGATTAATCACAAATGGTTTGACTTAACGTGCTAGCTCATCCTGACATGTGCGAAATGTTTTCGGATATCGTGGCATATGTTAAGGGGGAGCAAAATAGATTTGCACTTCAAAAAGGATTTCATGGTGACATACACTTACCCAAAACATCTCTATTCACGATGATGAAGATTGTGGTGACATAAGGATGGTAGGATAGGTTAAAGTCCAATGATTCCTCTTAAACCGGAGGAATCTTCCCAAGGACATTACATAGCTAGAAATAGTAGTCCTTAGGAAAGATGGAGAAAGATTGTGAATGTAGCTGAATGCCGACCAAGTACTTAAGTTAGCACTGGAACAATCACAACAAGGTGCTAGTGATGACGTATTGGTAAGCATTGAAGGGGTTGAAGAATTAAAAAGAATTGTAAAGATAAAGGGTGTAAAGAAAGAAGCCCTCCTTACAACCTTAGGCAGAAACCAGGTCAATTCATATGCTATTGAGATCATTTTTAATGATTCTTGATATTGAAGAAAGACATCATGGACCCAGTGATGCAATGCACAACCCTTCCCAGCTAACTCAAATATCTCTCAAAAGGTATTTGTTTTAATCACACGGAGATCAACACATTATCTATTGGTTTATTCACTCTGAATAAATTGGTATTGAAAAGGTGGCACTCCTCTCCAGCCTCCGATCACTAAAATCCAAAATGCACGATCGAGTCTAGAGCCATTTGAGATCATCAAATATCTCATTAGGACACACTTTCATATTTCCTTGCTTCTTCACACACTGTGAAAAGTAAGAAAGATCTTGAGAGTCCTACGCAAAATCTTCATGATCTTGCCTGAACATCCGAGTAATACGAAAGTATTTACAATGAAGATGGAAATCCTTCTTGAGCGAATATCAAAAAGCTCATGGTAGGTGACTTGTGCGATTCTTTATGAATCAAACTTGTGATAACTGGAAAGCAACAGTGGTTTAATTCTTAAATGAATTTAAACACGTTCCAGGCCTCTACGCAATATCTTAGTGATCTTGCCAGAACATTCAGAGTAATACTATTAAGTATTTACAGTGACGAATGGAAATCCTTCTAGTGTTAACATCAAACAGCACTTGGTAGGTAACTTGCAAGATTCTATATGAATCAAGCTAGTGACAACTGGAAAGCAACGATGGTGTGGTTCTTAATTGAACTTCACTTGTTCCAGGAACATGAACTGACGGCTTCAAATCATGCGGATAATATTATCCAAATGATTCACTCTTTACGTTCGCAGTCAGCTTTGGACGGTCGAGTAAAGAGAACGGGTTTACCCGCGAAATCTTGTCAAGGAGGTTCTTTATTGAAACTACCTGCCACAAGTACGATATTTAATATCGTCCAACGGTCTTCACCGACCGGAGGTAAAATGCTACCGAATTAGAATGAAATGTTCAAGGCCATTTCATCCGTGTATATTGTTTGTTGCTAACTGTCTTATGCAGCGTAACAAGAAGGTGGCATTGCGGTGTACAATCCAGAAGAAGTCGTCACCACATGCTTACACTACATACACTTAGTACTTCAACAAATTCAAGAAAGTCTGAAGGTCAATTCTTCCGCTGTATCAAACTCTGAAGCTTTCAAGAATTTAAAGGTATAAGTATGTGGAACATGAAGTCACGAAGAGGCAAATTTCACAAGTGATGAATGCACAAGGTCAAGGCAAGGAAACATGCTCAAGACTAAAGTCAAAGATCACATCAAGCATATTCACAAGAACAAGATCGAAGACTCAAGCATAGTATGCTAGGTTTAAGTTTTTTGTAAAATGGTGTGACCTCCCTTAGGGGGAGATTGTTGGAAATACGTTTTTCCAAAGAAAGTCTCGGTCACATCATTATTAGCATAGATCACGAGCTATAGACTATTTAGAACTTTGTAACTTGGAGCGACCTCTCTTAGGGGGAGATTGTTGGTAGTACGTTTTTACGTATTTATGAAGGATCGGTCGCTCCAACGATATATTAATGTATTAGGCTCGTGATTCAAGTATAGCCCATATAGCCCACATGTAGGGTGGGCTATATAAACCCCTCCTAGCATGTTAGGAGGGGTGGTTCTTCTCATTTCTCACTTTTTCATTTATCAAATCAACTTTTCTCTCTCTACTTTTCTTTCCTCTCCTTTCTCTCTCTACACCTCATCTCCTTCTTCCCCATCTTCCTCCTTCATCAATTCTAATCAATAGATCTAATCCATATTTTACCAAATCCTTAGATACCTTCAGATACCCTATCGACTACTCATTTGAACATCTCGTGTGCAACGATACACTATCGACTACTCATTTGAACATCTCGTGTGCAACGATACCCGATCGACTACTCATTAGAACATCTCGTATCCAACGATACCCTATCGACTACTCATTTAAACATCTCGTATAGACCACTCCTTTGAACATCTCGTATAAGAGATACCCTTTGAACATCTCATATACAACGATACCCTATAGACTACTCATTTGAACATCTCGTATACAACGATACCCTGTCAACTACTCATTTGAACATCTCGTGTACAACGACACCTTATCGACTACTAATTTGAACATCTCGTGTACAACGATACCCTATCGACTACTCATTTGAACATCTCGTGTACAAGGATACCCTATTGACTAATCATTTGAACATCTCATGTACAACGATACCCTGTCGACTACTCATTTGAACATCTCGTTTACAACGATACCTTATCGACAACTCATTTGAACATCTCGTGTACAATGATGCCTTATCAACTACTCATTTGAACATCTTGTGTACAACGATACCCTATCGACTACTCATTTGAACATCTCATGTAGAACGATACCCTATCGACTACTCATTTGAACATCTCGTATACAGCGATGCCCTATCGACTACGCATTTGAACATCTCATGTGCAGCGATACCCTATCGATTACTCATTTGAACATCTCGTATCGACTACTCCTTTCAACATCTCTTATACAATGATACCCTATCGACCACTCATTTGGACATCTCGTATACAACGTTACCTTATCGACTAATCCTTTGAACATCTCGTGTACAATGATACCCTATCAACTACTCATTTGAACATCTCGTGTACAAGGATACCCTTTGAAAATCTCGTATACAACGATACCCTATCGACTACTCCTTTGAACATCTCGTATACAACGATACCCTTTGAACGTCTCGTATACAACGATAACCTTTGAACATTTCGTATACAACGATACCCTTTGAACATCTCGTATACAACGATACCCTTTTAACATCTCGTATACAAGGATACCCTTTGAACATCTCGTATACAACGATACCCTTTGAACATCTCGTATACAATGATACCCTTTGAACATCTCGTATACAACGATACCCTTTGAACATCTCGTATCGACTACTCCTTTGAACATGTATTATACAACGATACCTTATCTACTACTCCTTTGAACATCTCGTATACAACGATACCCTATCGACTACTCCTTTTAACATCTTATATAAACGATGCCCAATCGGCTACTCCTTTGAACATCTCGTATACAACGATATCCTTTTAACATCATGTATCGACTACTCCTTTGAACATCTCGTATACAACGATACTCTTTTGAACATCTCTTATACAACGATACCCTATCGACTACTCCTTTGAACATATCGGATACAACGATACCCTATCGAATACTCCTTTGAACATCTCGTATACAACGATACCCTTTGAAGATCCCATATCGACTACTCCTTTGAAAAGCTATTATACAATGATACTCTATCGACTACTCCTTTGAACATCTTGTATACAAAGATACTCTTTGAACATCTCGTATAGACCACTCCTTTGAACATCTATTATACAACGATACCCTATCGACTACTCCTTTGAACATATGTTATACAACAATACCCTATCGACTACTCCTTTGAACATCTATTATACAACGATACCCTATCGACTACTCCTTTGAACATCTCGTATATAACGAACCCTATCGACTACTCCGTTGAACATCTCGTGTACGACAATACCCTACCGACTACTTCGTTAAACATCTCATGTACAACGATACCATATCAACTAGTCTGTTGAACATCTCGTGTACAACAATACACTCTCTACTCATGTGTTGAAGATATCGTGTCCGTGATATGTTTTTGTGTACTTACATAGTCTTACATTACTTATTATGTCTTTACATGTGTTTTTAGTTTCATATGATATGTTATTTTTTATTAATGTAACTATAAAGGTGAGTATCACAAGTGTTTTGTAGGTTTGTGTGTAACCTTCGTTCGAAACAAACCAACGTATATCCGTGGATCTTTAATCATGTATGTTCTGCATATTCATTTATAGTATTTATTTTATTTTTTCATGTTTTTTATGTTGGCATGCGAACGTGTATATGCGTGAATGTGTGACAATATAAAAAAAACTAATGAAAAACGATTGTTTATGTGGAAAAACCATGGGTATTTTCTCACAGCTTATTCACCAATATGATAAATCCGTAAAAAAACTATGGGTAATTTCCCACAAGTTTCCCACAAATATAATAAAGCAATGGTAAAAAAAGCTCCCTTATAATTTCACAAGTCCCGCCTAACTATATTTACCAAAAATCAAATAACCCCCAAAAAATTTTCAGAAAACCCGCCCAAGTCTTTTACCCAAAATCAAATCCCCACCCATTTATTTCGTTACCTCAAATCTTATCCTCTTAATATCTTTTCTCTATTTCTTATTCTAAAAAAACTCCTCAGATCTCAAAAGGAATAATCTTTAGTGATCTCATACCTCGCGGTTCACCATCTAAACTCACGAATTTATGTCCATCTATCCACAAATCAGGCAGATTAATGTGTTACACCTTTAATTTGATCAACGATTTGAGGTTTTCATTGTTTAGTTTCGTGATTGGCTGGTTTCATGAGTTAGGGTTCTTGTAAACCCGAATATATATCAACATGAAACTGGCTTTCTGCTACAATTGAATCTCATTAGTAGGTAGTTTTTCGTAATATATTATCATTCATTTTGTTTAGATTTAAAGTATTATGTTGTTTTGGTTAAAAAATCTGGGTAGCTTGTTTAATTAGAAAAATCCTTATAGAATATACACTCTCGCTTTTTTTGTTTAGTTACAAAATTAGGATGTGTGTACCTAATTTAGTTTTAATATGAGATTATGATGTGTAAAGCTGATTCTAAAAATTATTTGTTTACCTCCAAAGGTAAATATACATCTTGTTTTAAGACAGCTACCTCAAAGTTAGATATTTCTTAGTATGCATTATAGGTTGAGGAAGCTATTGTGTAGGTAAAGATCTGGCAACCTTGTTGGGGTTTTAGAAATAAGAATATTTCATCTAAGCTGACTCAAAACTCTGTATATATACATATGAACATGGTTAGTTTGTCATGCTGGTTCACACCACCGTGTACATTGCTTCTTATTAGCGTAGCCATTTAAATCTTCATTATTAGAAATTTAGAAAAGATTGTTACTTTGAACCAAAATTCTGCCTGAACTATTCCTTTGTTTTTGTTTGACCAGGCTATGAACTTTTTACATTATCAACAAAATTCACCTACAAATGGGTTACAAGTATGAAGCCAATGAAGAAAACAGGTGAACCAAAAGCCTAAACACTAAACAGGTTGATAGTTTGGCAAGAGAGAAGTTTGAGAATGCTTCAAAATTGAAGAGAAGCTTTTCTTGGCTGCATAAAATAAGGGGTAAATTTATAAAGGTACGATCATTCTTATGTAATACGTAGTACAACACTCCAAAACTTATGAACTGCCGATAATTAAGTATGTGACATTTCCTATGCTATATTAGCTGTTTGTAAGTTTTTAGGGGTGAGCACATGTGCCGAGAACCGAACTCAAACCAAGAACCGAACCGGAACCGACCCAACCTGATAACAGAACGAGGATTATTTCCTTCAGTTTTAACTTCACAAATTGTTACCAGGAAACACAATTTGCCATGGTTGTAGAGATAACAGAACGAGCAATGACTCACTGTGATAAGAAAGATGTCCTAATTATCGGTGGTCTGTGGTGCAATGAACGATTAAAAGGAATGATGAGAGTTATGTGTGGAGAAAGGGCAGGAAAGCAGTTTGCAACTGATGACAAGTATTGCATTGATAATGGGGCCATGATCGCTTACACAGGTCTTCTTGCTTATGCTCATGGAAGTACCGCTCCACTTTAGAAGTTAACCTTCACTCAAAGGTTCAGAACATATGAGGTGTGGGCTGTTTGGAGAGATGAACATGAATCGGAAATCAAGTCCGCTAGCCCGTCAATGTATCAGGTCCTAGCTAGTTTACTTTGCATTAAGCTTTAGTTTTTTATTAGAAGTAAGAAGTTTTTGTTTAGAAGTTAGAACTATTGGGTTTAACTATGTTGATAATACTTTAGGATTACGGATTTATGTCGAACTGATAACACATTTATGTATCCCGGGTATTATATTTATATTTTTGGTAATTTATTAATTGTTTTTATTGCGTCAATACTCGATACCAGTTTTTTCATATTTTTATATATTTCGAATCCGAAAAATATCAAATTATAATGTGGGAAATCCGTGGAATTATGTTTGTGTTAAATCTGTGGGAAATAATTGTGGTAAATCCGTGGGAAACACATGGAAAATGGTTACTAAACATTGTGGGAAATCCGTGGGAATATGTCAGTGGGAAATACGTAGGAAAGAGTTGTGGGAAATCTGTGGGAAACATATGGGAAAATGGGTGTTAAAAATTGTGGGAAATATGTGGGAATATGCCCGTGGGAAATCTGTGGGAAAATGTTTGTGGGTAATCTGTGGGAAAAAAGTTCGTGGGAAATCCGTGGGAAGAAAACCACTCCTTGAATGTTAAAAATGGTTGATAAAAACCGTGGGAAATCCGTGGGAAAATGGTCAACGCTATGTGGGAAATTCTGTGGGAAAATATTTACCCACGATGTTTTTACAAACGGAATAATTCCGTGGGAAATCCGTGGGTAAGGGCCCTTTCCCACTGGATTTCCCACGGATCTTGCTGTGGGTAAAGCCTATTTCTCTAGTAGTGATATTGACAAAGCGATTTCCACTACTATTCCAGATATTAATCTTTCTGATATCAATTAACCAAACAGGTATATCAGATGTAGCAGAATCTTACACTGCAACTATAAAATCCGTTAGTTGCTGCTGATTCTCCTGATATTAAACCATAGAAACCAGTTCAAGACAAAGTGATGTCTTTCTCCTGATGAGTAAAATTCTTTGCTACCCGATCACATTAATTTATGGACCCTGGACTATTTATACTTGTAGTTGTAATGGTACCATCTATCATCTATTAGCCAAAAATTGACTATATATATGTTTAGATAAAAAGATTTGCATGTTTATGAGTTTATATCAGATGCATATCAGAAGACAGAAATCTATGTACAATGATAGTCTTGAGTAGCTTACATAGTCTTATGTTAAGTGACCCCGAACTTAGTAGTGGATTGGTGATTTTCAATTGCTGTAAATATATTGGTTAGGCTTATTGTTTGTGTTTCTGGTGTAAATATTTCTTATTGTGCTTTTGATTTGTTGATTTTTAAGTGTCATTGGAAGCATAAATAAGAGATAAATAGGCGTTCTGCCAGATTAGTTGGAGCATAGGCATCTTTCATGTCCTTTTTCACATGAAGAAAACACATCTCCGCAGCCTAACACATTGCCCTCTACTCTACGAACCAGGAAGCAAGAGCCTTCGCTCAAACACCATGGTCTAACTATCGACTTGGAACGGGGGCAAGCCAGAAATTCAACGACTTGACACAGAAATTGTAACGACTTCAATTACCGTTCAACCCACTTTAATGCCTTCACTTGAGTCACAAGCTCGCATTACTGAGCTCGGCAAGCATCTTGGTGCCAAATGCCAAAAGCTCTTAAGGTCTTCTTTTAGCTCATCTCGCTTAACAATGTGTTTTATAATATTGCTTTAATGCGTAAGTTGTAGAATCATAGAGTGATAAGCTTCATGATGCAGGTTGTGATGGAACCTCCTTGCCTTAACTTAAGAAATAAGTCATTGAAGATTTTTTTTCATCTGAATAGACTTTGATCTATGGTAAGGAATGCCCAACGAGGCATTATGCAAATCAAAAAGTCACAGTTTGCTTATGAAACCGACCAAAGGAATCTTAACAGCTTGTCATTGACGACGCTGCCCATTACCAGAATGAATATTAATCGACCAAAGGAATCTTAACAGCTTATAATTGACGACGCTGCCCATTACCAGAATGAATATTACCGTCTGACGTTTAGTTTGGTTCTGCTGTCGCTGGTAAAGAGCAGGACCAATCCTCTCTCCGATGCACACAACAATAATTGAGTTATGTTTGTCTCATTGTTGTCTGTAATCAAGTAATCAACTGAGGGATTCTCATCCAGCAGCATTGAGGTTATATGATTCCAATCCTGTAAGCATGGATTAGAATTTGATTTTAACACAAGTGCTGAAACTATAAGACCACAAGGATGATATGTTAGAAGAGAACAAGGGACATACAACTTACTTTCATAGCATCCACAAACTCATAAATGAATCATTGGCATACAACTATATAGACTCAATTAGTAAATCACAGATTCACGATTTACTAACTTATGTATGCAAGGAGCCATATAGATTCACAATTTACTAATTTCATAAAATCAAAAAAGGTTACCCACATAGATACTACCTCAATAGTTGTCTTACAAGGCTGATGAAACAGACTGCAAGATCCAGCATTCTTCAATTTACCATATCGCCAAAACTTTTTGGATAATCACGTAATATTATTACATAATCCAACACTACAAACAGAATACCAAACCACAACAAAAACTCGAGATACTCCTTTCACATGTCTATTAAAACCTCAAATTATTAAACTTGAGGTTTCAAGCATGAAGGTCGCAGTTTGTTTACCTGATAGTTTTGGTTCAGACAAGTAATGCACGCATAGAGGTTTCGAGAACTTCACTTTCGTTGAGCTTCAAGTAGAATTTCTACAAAGTTGATCATAATGCAATGAATTTGGTTAGGAGAATTTCTACAAGTAGAATTTCTACAAAGTTCATTATATTATAATACGGTTGGGGACGAATTTGTCAAGTAAACAGCCGCAAAGATTGAGAGGTTTACTGGGTGTTTGTGATAGCTTATTTTATGGGCTTATGAGGTTATTGAAAATATGATAAGTCCATGAGCTCATCGTAATTGCTTAAAAGCATATAAAGCTCAAGTGGATGAGCTTATAAGGTGATGTGAAGAGCCTATGGTAAACAGCTTACTGGGTGCTTGTGATAGTTTATAAGTCCATCAGATAAGCTATAAGTTATCATGAAGCGCAAAAACGGTTGAGAAAAAAATTTGGACCATTTCTCGAGTTGTGCGTGTCATCCTGGGCCATGCTAATCTTCTCTGTATCGTTCCAATTTTATCGGATGTCCCCGAAGGGATAATGTTTAGGTGACCTTGGCCTCTTTTAAAACTAGTTTCAACTTCTTCTTTTGGTCGATGTGGGACAAACTCAAAAGAAAGTATCTAGAACCTTTGAATATAATTCACTAGTGAATCATCGTCTCGCTCCAGCTATGAGATGCCATGAGGAGACATCTGAAGTACAACTTTATAACACGTGTTAAGGAAGAAGGGTCTTATAATAGCCTGCTAGAAATCTATGATATCGTTCTGCTCATCTTGATCACATACAAATATATAGAAACTTTAGGTAATGATTTTGACAGAATATACAAATACAAAGCGAATTTTTTCCTTTCTACCAAGTGAACTATATTTTCTACCATTCTGTTATACATCAGTACAAATTAAACTTGCATGTTGCAACTTGTAGAAAGTATATTATATACTTAGATATCCAAACTGATGTTATATGTCTCTCAGACCAAATCAACCAAACATGGTCCACATTAGTTGATTTGCGCATCAATATAACGGAACAATGTGATTCAAGATGAAAAACCAAGCATGCTATATGTATCAACATAATAATATGTTCTTGCAAAGAGAAAGAAAAACCAAGTCTGCATGCATTTGCCTTTTTTATTCTAAAGAAACTAGACAAATATCAAAATAGTACGCCCAGTGACTTCGGATGTGCTCAAACTCTAGGCAACCAGAACTTAACAAACACATCTTCAGTCAAATAAAGATCATCAGTCTCATCCACGACACTACAGAACGAGAAATCGTGAAGCTCATAATCAATGCCAATACGTACTAATTCAACATCTTTCAAATTCGATGGCTTATCAGAAGATGAACAAAACACTTGTGGGATGTAAAACGGACGAGTTACAATAGCGTTGTACACAACATGTTCAATGGATTAGTCGATATAATATTGTTGTCGGCGAGATGTTCAACGGAGTAGTCGATACAAGACGTTAAAAAGGTATCGTTGTATACGAGATGTTCAAAGGAATAGTCGATAGGTATCGTTCTATATAGAATGTTCAAAGGACTAGTCGATAGGGTATCGTTGTATACGAGATATTCAAAGGAGTAGTCGATAGGGTATCGTTGTATAATAGATGTTCAAAGGAGTAGTCGATACGAGATGTTCAAAGGGTATCATTGTATATGAGATGTTCAAAGGGGTATCATTGTATATGAGATTTTCAAAGAAGTATTCGATAGGGTATCGTTGTATACCAGATGTTCAAAGGGTATCGTTGTATACGAGATGTTTAAAGGAATATTCGATAAGGTTGTATACGAGATGTTCAAAGGGTATCATTGTATACGAGATTTTCAAAGGGTATCGTTGTATCCGAGATGTTCAAAGGGTAACGTTGTATACGAGATGTTTAAAGGACTAGTTGATAAGGTTGTATACGAGACGTTCAAAGGGTATCATTGTATACCAGATGTTCAAAGGGTATCCTTGTATCCGAGATGTTAAAAGGGTATCGTTGTATACGCGATGTTCAAAGGGTATCGTTGTATACGAGATGTTCAAAGGATTAGTCGATAGGGTATAGTTGTATGAGAGATGTTCAAAGGGTATCGTTGTATACGAGATGTTCAAATGAGTAATAGATATGGTATCGTTGTACACGAGATGTTCAAAGGAGTAGTCGACAGGGCATCGTTGTATACGAGATGTTCAAAGAAGTGGTCGATAGGGTGTTGTTTAATATATGTTCAAAGGAGTAGTCGATACGAGATGTTCAAAGGGAACTGTTGTATACGAGATGTTCTCCGTGATCCAATTTCACCATTCATAACCTCTTTTACTAGACTTTCTTTGTTAATTTCTCACAAAATATTTTTCCACTTACAAGAGCAACAAATAACATTCATTGACGTGGATAGAACACATTTTGATGGAACATGTACATTTGAGATCCATTTTGAAAAAATCAATTTTTTTTAAAATTTAACAATGCATCAAAAAATAATCTACGAGACACCTCATACTCCGTCCCTAACGAAACTTCAGCTGACACTACAAGAAAGTTGAGAACAGATGACGGGGGTTTCCCTGGCGACAAAATGTCGCCAGGGATAACCCCTTTTCCCTGGCGACAACGCTGACGTGGCGGTAAAGTAGATTTACTTTTGGGTCAAAGTTTGACTAGAGTTTCCCTGGCGACATGTCGCCAGGGATAATCGGTCCAAAATCAGATACCAAGTGAAAGAGCGCGAAATTTCCCTCCGAGGTTTCCCTGGCGACATGTCGCCAGGGAAAACCTAGTCAAACTTTGACCAACTTATCCCTGGCGACATGTCGCCAGGGAAAACTCGTCCATCGTATTTAACAAAAAAGTATGTTTGCTAATTACATGTCAAGATTATCCCTGGCGACATGTCGCCAGGGAAACCTTTGCCATTTGTGATTAGTTTCAAAATTAAACACAAATGTTTAATTACATGTCAAGAATGTGTGGCGGGCTTTTACCCGCCAAATCCCAAATGTTTCCCTCGCGACATGTCGCCAGGGAAACTCCCTGACATATATTTATTTTGTTTTTGCTTGTTAATTATTATTTTAACTATCGATCCGATGTTATTTAATTTTTGCGACGTTTATATAATAAAAATGAGACATTTATAAAACAAATATTTATTTATTCCAAATAATTATTATATTAACTATCGATCTGATGTTATTTAATTTTTGCGACGTTTATATAATAAAAATGAGACATTTATAAAACAAATATTTATTTATTCCAAATAATTATTATATTAACTATCGATCCGATGTTATTTTAATTTTTGCGACGTTTATATAATAAAAATGAGACATTTATAAAACAAACATTTATTTATTCATAATATTATACATAGCCCTTGTGGAATCAAATGGAAAACTTAAAAACAGACATTACTAATCAACTTAAAGTTCGTGAAGTAGTGCAGCCGATTACTACTCAACGCTAAGATTTTCCATTTCATTTAAAAGCTCATGAAGTATTGCAGCCGATTGACATGCGTGGTCTTCAGGATGCCTTTCCATTTCTAGTCTTGCCTCTAACATCTTTATCTTTAGATCTTTGATCTTGCAATTTGAGCACTCAGTGGGTGCAGATTGAGAAGGACCTGTAGAAGAACTTGGATGTGAACCTTGAGGTGTTGAAGATCCAGGGGAAGATCTTATACGGAGTTCGAGATCAAAATCATCCTTCCATTTAAAATATTTACATCCATAATCATTTGTTTTTGGCTGTTACAAAGTAAACAAATAACATGACATGTCATTTAATAATCACACGTATTACATAACTAAAACATTTGATTGTTTACCTTCGAAAAAGGACATGCATAGTAGAGTTTACCAAAGCTATGAGGTTGATGTGACTGTCTCAACATAATATATCCCTTTCTACATGTACACTTATAAGCTTCACGGGGATCCATCGGCTACCAAATCAGGTGGTGGTGGTGGTGAGTTTGGTAGGAGATGATAAGTGTGTGCGTGTGTGTGATCTACTGATGATAAGTGTGTGTGAATCCTTTTATGGTCAAAAAGTGAGGGAAATGGTTAACATTTTCCCTCCAATGTTTTCCCGCCAACGTTTTCCCGCCAATAGTTAAACGTTGGATGTTCAATGGATGACCCGGTTTGTTATGGTTATACGTTGTCTCAACTTTCACTCAGAACGTTATGACATATGCTTCTCAGTTTAGTGAAGTGATAGCGGACGGGATGTTGTGTGAGAATGAAGAACATGTAACCAAGCTTGGTTAGACGTTAGATGTTCAATGGACGACTCGACATGTGTTGGTTACACGTTAGATGTTCAATAATTGCTTATCAGGTTGGTTGCCAGTTGTCTCAACTTTCACTCAGAACGTTATGACATATGCTTCTCAGTTTAGTGAAGTGATAGCGGACGGGATGTTGTGTGAGAATGAAGAACATGTAACCAAGCTTGGTTAGATGTTAGATGTTCAATGGACGACTCGACATGTGTTGGTTACACGTTAGATGTTCAATAAATGAGTCGGCATGTCTTGGTTAGCCGTTAGATGTTCAATTGATGAGTCGGTATGTCTTGGTTAGACGTTAGATGTTCAATGGATGAGTCGGTATGCATTTGTTAAACATTAGATGTTGAATGGATGAGTCGGCATGTCTTGGTTACACGTTAGATGTTCAATGGATGACCCGACATGTCTTGGTTACACGTTAGATGTTCACTGGATGAGTCGATATGCATTTGTTATACGTTGGATGTTCAATGGACGACTCGACATGTGTTGGTTACACACGTTAGATGTTCAATAAATGAGTCGGCATGTCTTAGTTACATGTTAGATGTTAAATGGATGAGTCGGTATGCATTTGTTAAACGTTAGATGTTCAATGGATGAGTCGGTATGTGTTGGTTACACGTTAGATGTTCAATAAATGAGTCGGCATGTCTTGGTTACACGTTAGATGTTCAATGGATGACTCGCCATGTCTTGGTTACATGTTAGATGTTCAATGGATGAGTCGGTATGCATTTGTTAAACGTTAGATGTTAAATGGTTACCGAATTAGAATAAATCGAGAAACTAAACGGAGTAAATCGGAATGAATTTAGAAATTAAACTGACCGGGATGATATAGTTATTTTATAAATAATAATAATTATTTTATAAATTGTAATAATAATAATTATTATTTCATAAATAATAATAATAATTATTATTATTTTATTACTAATTATAATAATACATAAGTAACAAGAAATTTTATTTTCACAAAAATTATCCCTTGCGACATGTTTGTCTATCCCTGGCGACATGTCACCAGGGATAGTTTCCCTTGCGACATGTCACCAGGGAAACCTGGGCTCACTTGACTTTTTAAAAAGTCAACCAAGTTTCCCTGGCGACATGTCGCCTGGGAAACCTGGGCTCACTTGACTTTCTAAAAAGTCAGCCAAGTTTCCCTGGCGACATGTCGCCAGGGAAGGTTTGGGAGATACGACAAACATTATAGGTACGTGTATATGCGTTGAAAAGTCAAAGGTATCCCTGGTGACATGTCGCCAGGGAAACTGCGTCACACCCCTCCAAAATGTTTCAATCACGCGCGCTTTTGGCTAAACGACAAAAGTCGAAAGTATCCCTGGCGACATGTCGCCAGGGATTGTGGCCGGGGAAAAAAAACCCCTTTATTGACCAGATATCCTTATCTTCTCACAACACTTAACAAAAAATAAAAATTCATCTACTCCTTCGCTGTTGCTGCTGTATCACCACCACCACCACTCTCCTCGACATCCCGCTGCTATATCACCACCACCACCACTCACCATCACTCTCCTCCACACCTGCACACATGCACTCACCACCACTCACCACCATCTCCAGTCGCCAACACCACCACCACGCCATCTACATTCACCGGCACCACCACCACCGCAATATATATTAAGGTTTTTTATATAATTTATATTGTAATTGTTAAGTTTTTTTTTTATATAATTTTTTTTATAATTTATATTGTAATCGATTTTTTTATATAACTTATATTATAATTGATAGTATATTTGGTTTTGTTTTTACATATCCGGTCACCGCAGCCGAGTCCCGACCGTAGCCGAGCCCGACCACAGCCGAGACCCGACCGCAGCCGAGCCCCGACCACACCCGCGCCCCGACCACAGCTGAGACCCGACCACTATTTAAAGGTATGTTTTTTTAACTTTTAATTGTAATTGATAATACATATTGTTTTTTTTTTAGTTTTTTTTAGATTCCTTGGCGACATGTCGTCCGGGATGTTTAAACTTGTTAATTTTTTTAAACGTAAATCCAAACACTCCTTATGTTACCTATTTGATGAGAATAAATTCTAATAATCTTTTTTGGATAAGCTGATTTCAAACAGGTTAACCTGGCTTATCAGAATAAGCTGTTTGATAACAGCTTATCCTAATAAGCTTATCAGGATAAGCTGTTTGATAACAACTTATCCTGATAAGCTTATCAGAATACGCTGTTTAAAAACAGCTTATCCTTATAAGCTTATCAGAATAAGCTGCTTATCCTTATAAGCTTATCAGAATAAGCTGTTTTCAAACAGCTTACTTTGATAAGCTTATCGGGATAAGCTGTTATCAAACAACTTATTCTAATAAGCTTATCATAATAAGCTGTTTGAAAACAGCTTATTCTAATAAGCTTATCGGGATAAGCTGTTTTCAAACAGCTTATTCTGATAAGCTTATCAGAATAAGCTGTTTTTATTATATGATATAAATGTTTTATTGGACTAAGCCTTAGGAATGTTTTAGGATTTTAGCGATTAATTTCGGAAAATTCCCGTCTGAAATTGATCAACCTATAGAAAACCCGTCCGAAGTTAATTTATTAGGAATTAACTTCGGAAAGTCCCCTGTTTGGGACTGCTTTTTGAATGTTTTGTCTCATTTAGGATATGAATGCGTATAACCGATTTAGTATTTGAGATGATTTCGACAGTGTTTCTCCTTTACTCCTACGAATATGTCTTTAAACAAATATTTAGGGAGTTGAGGGGAAATGCTGCCGAAATTTTCTCAAATAGTAAATCGGTTATACGCATTCATATATGAGACGAAACATTCAAAGGGTGGGTTAGGATTGCCTTCCATAGTTTCGCTAGGTGAACATACTATTTTCTATACTTGATAATTATATCTTTTAATAAGTATTATTATATAACTATATACTTTATAAATAATAATTATATATTTTATAATTATTTTTTATAATTTGATATAATACATATTATTATTTATGAAATATATAATAATTATTTTTTAAAATTCCTTGTGTTAATTAAGTTGCATATAATAACTAAATGTATCGTTAAAACACAGTTATGGTACTCATTGATAAGAGTTGGACACGTTAGAGCGTCATCAGCCAGAATATATATTGGGTCTTGCCAATTTTGTCAAGCATTCTAGGAAGTTTGTGAATCGTTTGAATGAGATACCATGTCCATGCAAGCGTTGTCGAACAAGACTCCTGGTAGATATTGACCTTCTTTCGAACCACGTTATGAAGTCAGGGTTTGACTACAGTTATAAAACATGGGTACACCATGGTGAACCGGCTCCTCCTACACCTACACCTCCTCCACCACCACCACCACCGCCACCACTGCCAATAATAGATAACACAAGACAACCTTTTATAACTGACATGACATCGTTACTTGATGACCTTACCTATATGCCTCTGGACTATATTCCTCCTCCACCTCCTCCCAACTCAAGTAACAGACGGACTCAAGCTAACGAGTTTGAAGAGTTATATCGCAGTGCCAATGAGCCGCTGTACCCTGGTTGTGTAGAAGCGACTCGATTAGACTTAATGGCAAAGTTTACACATTATAAGGCCAAAGGTAAAATCACCGATACCATATTCAATGATATTCTAGAGTGGTTCCAAACTATCTTTCCCCCAAGCAGAGGATTCAAGCTCCCACCGTCATACTATGCAATAAAGAAGACATTTAAAACGATCGGGTTAGGGTACGATTCGATACATGCTTGTGAACACGATTGTTGCTTATTTCGGGAAGGATACGCCGATTTGGATTTCTGTCCGGTGTGTAATACAAGTAGATGGAAAGACACTAACACGCCGGGGAAGAAAGTTCCTAAGAAGGTGCTACGTTACTTTCCGATCATTCCTAGACTACAACGTTTGTACAAGTCTAGTAAAAGTGCAAAGGATATGATTTGGCATGCTACTGGAAAGTGTACGGAGCCCGGTAAGATGCAACACCCGTGTGATGGTGCGGCTTGGAAGAAATTTGATGCCAAGTATGGTGATTTTGCAGCAGAACCAAGAAATGTTCGATTAGGGTTGGCTGCTGATGGTTTCAATCCATTCGGCAACCTTAGTCAGACTTACAGCATGTGGCCGGTGATATTGACAACATACAACCTGCCTCCGTGGTTGTGTATGAAAGAGAGTTCTTTAATGCTGACGTTGTTAATTCCTGGCCCTAAATCCCCGGGCAAGGACATTGATGTTTACTTGAGACCTTTAATTGATGATCTAAAACTTTTATGGGATGGTGTGAGTACTATAGACCAAGCTACAGGCGAGGCATTCACCATGAGAGCGATGCTTTTATGGACCATCAATGATTTTCCGGCTCGAAGTAGTTTGTCTGGGTATAGTGGGCAAGGTTACAAGGCTTGCCCTACATGTAATGACGACACTCCATCTCTTCATGTGGCAAGCAAAATAGCTTATGTTGGCCACAGAAGATTCTTACCGCCCCGCCATAAATCCAGGACTTCACGTTTATTCAATGGTAAACCCGAACACCAGCCCCGTCCTAGAACATTTACCATGGACCAGATTGACGAGCAACACGCTTCACTGCCAAATCGACTGCCCGGTAAACATAAGAATTTTGGGGGTGTGAAGATAACACGCAATTTTCGTGTTGAGCCTAACTGGTCTAAACGTTCTATTTTTTACGAGCTTGAGTATTGGCCTTTTCTTTCACTAAGACACAATTTAGACATCATGCATATCGAAAAAAATGTGTTGGAGGCCATCCTGAACACTTTGTTGATGAATGACAAATCTAAAGACACTGTCAAGGCAAGACAATACTTGGAAAAGTTGGGCATTTGAAAAAGCTTGTGGCTCACCCAAAGTAAAAACGGGAAGTGCAAGAAGCCTCAGGCTTCGTATTCCTTCACACCAGAGAACAGGAAAAAGTTTTGTCAGTACATCAAGAGTGTTAAACTACCAGATGGGTTTGTATCCAACTTCAAGCACAAAGTGACCGATAACGATACCAATATAACGGGCATGAAGTCTCATGACTGTCATATAATGATGCAACGTTTACTTCCTTTCGCACTTCAGGAATACTTGCCTGCTGAGATTGCAAGACCACTGATCGACCTATGTAACTTGTTTAAGCAACTCTGCTCTGCAACTTTAATGGTGGATGACATGTTGACTGCTGTAAAAAAGGTGGTTGACATTTTGTGCGATCTTGAGCTCATATATCCTCCTGATTTCTTTGACATTATGGTTCACTTGGTTATCCATTTACCTGATGAGGCCATTGAAGGCGGGCCTATCCGCCCCCGGTGGATGTATCCATTTGAAAGATACATGAAAGAGCTAAAAGGTTTTGTACGAAATAAAGCTAAGCCAGAAGGTTCGATTGCGGAGGGTTATGTTGCACAAGAAGCATTGACTTTCTGTTCTAAGTATTTTCGGGATGATGTTACCACTAAATTTAATCGTCTCGACCGTAATGTGGACCCCCCTCCCCCAACGTGTCAGTTTCAGGTGTTCCGATCGGTATGTAACCCGCTTGGGAAAAAGTCGTATATTCCGTTCCCTTATCAAGAGTTCAAGAAAGTGGAATGGTATGTACTAAACAACAGTCCTGAAATCGACAAGTATATTTCTGAGTTCAAGAGGTACGCGTTTTTTATTTTATTTTGAAACTTCTTTTTCTTAACAATAGCGACTTATTCTAATACCATGAACGTTTTTCAGATTATATCCTGACAAAGACGAGAAAAAAGAATTCTCCGCGTGGTTTGGGAAAATGGTAAACTTAGACTTATCTTGTGTACTTACCTGTAAAAAAATAATATTATTATAAATAGTTTTCTGTACCTAATCCTTTATTCCTCATAGATCCGTCAACATCACGTAGACAATGACAAAGACCCAGAGGTTATCCAGACCAACGAGTTATTCGCTTTGGCTTGTGGACCATCACCGCATCCAATCTCAATAAACTCTTGCATAGTCGACGGTGTGAGGTATGTCGTGCACAATCACGATGAACGTCGTACAACTCAAAACAGCGGCACTTGTGCGCCTGGCCTTGAGAACACAATGGCTTATGGTCAGCTTCAACAGATCCTCGTGTTTCGTTATTTGTCGTTCAGTGTTGTGTTGTTCAAAGTTAAGTGGTTCGACACTCGCCCCATGTTACGTAAAAAACGTCTTATATATAGAAACAACATGACTCAACTCACCGACACAAGAGCTGAGTATTGGAAAGATGAACAATACATTCTCGCAACACAAGTCAAACAAGTCTTCTACATTGAAGATCAGAACAAACCCAACTGGAAGGTCGTTGAACATGTTAATCATAAAAAGTTTTCCAACGGGGGTGTCATAGTGTCAGATGCCGTTCCTGATATTATACATTTCGACAACTCATCTGATCTACCACTTTCCACTGATTTGAATGACTTGGGTGATGTGACCTTGAATATAGATGGCCACGAAACGGAGGTTGATGCACCGCCAAATATCATTGATGTTGATGATGAAGACGATGGTATTACTGATGATGAAGACGTCCCTCATGATTTAAGTGATGAAGAACGTGTGAATGATGATGATGGTGAAGAAAGAGTTTATTCTAGTGAAGAAGAAGATTGACCTTTAGTTGTAACTTGCAAAAGACACTTATTTGTTTGAATTAATAAATCTAATTGTTGTGGATTTTTTAAATGTGTGTATTTATTTGGATGTGTTGTATTTGGATTTGTGCATGCTTATATTATTTTGGTCATGAATTTGTCTATGTTATGCTAATTGTACTTGTACAGATGTCAGCAGATGTTGCAGGATCACACGGTGGTGACGGTGGTGGTGAGGATGAACCTCCTACGCCAAACATCCGCAACAGTTGTTTTACCTTATTTAGAAATAAAGGTAAGAATATTTGGATTATTGTAACACAATCAAAAATTTGGTGCATATATATGTTGCTTGCCTTGAATTTTTATGACTTTGTCACTCACTTGATTTTTGCAGGCAAAGGCAAAAGAAAAGAAAATTTGGGCGGCAGAGCGGCCGGTAGAAAGACTCGGGGCATTAGCCGATGTATCGATTTGTTGGAGGAAGTTGGTGAGCATGGCCCTGTCCCGATAGATTTTGAAGAAAAATCTTTACGGCCTCGCGGCACGCATGCTCAGCATTTATCTAATTACATCGGAGATTGTATCAGGAGGCTCGTGCCACTGTACTACCTAAGTTGGAATGATGTCCCTGATGAGATCGATACATTGGTTTGGGCGAACATAGAGGTCAGTTATCATTTTTATGTTCATAACATTATTGTGTTTATTTATTTAATGGTGTATATATTTAAATAAATTTGTTTATTTATTTATATCATATAAATAAATATCAAATTTAAATAAATATACAAATTGTATCTTATTTATTTATATCAAATAAAATTTTTTAAATATATATAAAAAAATTAGAATAAATATAAAAAATTTAAATAAATATATATTTGATGAGAATAATGTAATAAGCTTTTCGGATAAGCTGTTTTCAAACAGCTTATCCTGATATGCTTATCAGAACAAGCTGTTTGAATACAACTTATCTTGATAAGCTTATCAGAACAAGCTGTGTGAAAACAGCTTGTTCTGATATGCTTATCAGGATAAGCTGTTTTCAAACAGCTTGTCCTGATAAGCTTATCAGGATAAGCTGATTTCAAACAGCTTGTCCTGATAAGCTTATCAGAACACGTTGTTTTCAAAAAGCTTATGCTTATCAGGATAAGTTGTTTTTATTATAAAAAATTAAATAAATGACTAAGCAATTAAATAAATAAACAAAATAATGTATAAATTATATCTCTAACTCTAACTCTGTGTTTGTTTTATTTGTTGTATATGAATGCATGCTAAGTTTAATTTGACGCCACACAAGAGTGATCCTGGTAGATGGAAGGAAATACGTGGCGGCATCAATCAAATGCTTACAAAGAGTTACAATTCTCGGAAAAATACGCTCAAGACAAAGCATTGGGTCCGAGACATCGATACCGGCAGGGTAGATATCGACAGAGTCCGCAGCGAGCGTCCAGAGGAAATTACTTCAGAGGACTGGGAGAAACAGATCGCACTTTGGAGTAATCCGGATTACGAGAAAAGATGCCAGACGAACTCCCAGAACCGGTCTAAGCAGAAGACGCCGAGTCGGCAGGGATCCCGATCGTTGGCACGCCTTCGAGACCAAGTGGTGAGAAATTCTATAATTAATTTACATACATATATGTCTTTGATTATATGTTTTGGTGTGTTGTGATTTTTTTTTTTGAATTTGCTTCATTCTATATATGCGTGTCTATGTATGTACAGACGCAAGCTGCAATTGAAGCTAATGTGCCACCCCCGACTTTCATTGATCACTTCTTCATTGCGCACACCGACCAGGATGGGAATTTTCCTTGCGATGCGGACCGCGTTATGTATGTAAGTATTTTTTTTAAATTAATTAATTAATTAATTTTTTTTGGATATGCCTTGGTTTTTTACTATTCCCTGCCGATAAATAATGTACCAACCCGACTAATATATAATATACTAACTGTCGTTTGTTTTTGTCACTTCATTAGGAGGAGATGCTTGCGATGAAGGCTGCAGGAAAACATACGGACGACGAGATCAACCGTATCGTCCGAGGTGGAAAGCAGCGAGGCCACATGCCCGGTGTCGGCCAGATAGTGCCAAGAAGGAGTGCTCACTATATTCCTCCTCCTCCTCCCGTCGACCCACGGTTGGAACAAGCGTCTCAAGTGTTTAACTTTATGAGAAGTGACGATAGGTTTGCCGATGCGTTCGGAGCATTTCTATCGGGTGGTGCTAGCGGGAGTGGCACGGGAGGCAGCGGTAGTGGCGCCGGTGGGAGTGGTAATGGTTAGTATGTTTGTTTTGTTTTTCCTACCTTAGCATGCAAGTTTAATAATTGTAAACCCCGAATTGCAAGTTTAATAAGTGTAACTAGGATCTTTGTACTCAAGTTGTGACATGTATTTGTATTGATCGAGAGGTTACATGTTATTGTGTTTTGGTACTAGATTCGTGGTAGATTTTTAGTATTTGTATCTTCAGGTTTTGTATTTGTATTCCCAGGTTTTGGTAGATTTTTTCCGGAAAAATTCCGGAAAAAATCTGGAAACAGCCTGTTGTGCAGGCAGCTTAAAAAAAAATGTCAAAGTTTCCCTGGCGACATGTCGCCAGGGAAACTTTGCCTCATTTGACTTTCTAAAAAGTCAGCAAAGTTTCCCTGGCGACATGTCGCCAGGGAAACTCAAGAAAAACATTGACTTGTCAACGCCAGGCGTTGACTTGTCAACGTTACGTCTAGTTTCCCTGGCGACATGTCGCCAGGGAAACTCGAGAAGAACATTGACTTGTCAACGCCAGGCGTTGACTTGTCAACGTTACGTCTAGTTTCCCTGGCGACATGTCGCCAGGGAAACTCGAAAAGAACATTGACTTGTCAACGCCAGGCGTTGACTTGTCAACGTTACGTCTAGTTTCCCTGGCGACATGTCGCCAGGGAAACTCGAGAAGAACATTGACTTGTCAACGTTACGTCTAGTTTCCCTGGCGACATGTCGCCAGGGAAAAGTGAGGTTTAATAACCTGTTTAACTTAAGTTCCTTAATCAGCCATATTTTCCATGGCGACACATGTCGCCAGGGATACTATCCCGCACCAACTCCAGCGTGGCACCAATTTTTGAACCAAAGAGTTTGCGGGGCCCACTAGTCGCCAGGGAAATCCTAATTTGTCGTCAGGGAAACAATCCCGCACCAACCTTTCTTGGCGACATGTCGCCAGTGATTCACCTTCCCTGGCGACATGTCGCCAGGGAAACGTCGCAAATTTGGCCAGGGAAGGGAGCGAATATTGTAGTGTGAAAATTATAATTAACACAATAATTGATGGTTATACCTTGATTTGGATCAAATGAATTCGAACCTGCTAGCATAACATGAGGAACATGATCATATAATATTTGTACAAGAAAAACAAGAAACCCGATAATACGTATTAGTAGAGTTCTACTAATACAAATACTATTTGGTTAATATTAAAAACAACAATGCAAATTAATCACGACACACCTCCCCGGCAGCGGTGCCAAAATTGATTGTGGTAAAATACACCTTTTAGGAAAAAGGCGTAAAAGCGGTAAGTATTGAACAAATGACTTTAGGAAAAATCAAGTGTTAATGACCCGATTAAGTTCGTTTCCCAAGGAGGTATATGTGTGTGACTAAGATGTACAAGATTTGAGATTAATATTTGGTTTAGAAGGGGATTAGAAGAGAAAATGACGAAGTCGTAAAAATAAAAATTAACTAAAAATCACTATTAGAAAGTTAAGACGTAGAACCTAAAAAAAATCACCAAAAATAAAATAAATTCTAAAAATTACCAAAAATTCACCAAAAATCCAAAATAATAAACTAAGAGTTTACCAATTATCAAAACTTTTTCAAACCTTTTAAATAATTAAATATTCAATTTTTAAATGCTAATTAAAGCCCTAAAAATCAAATAAATTATCAAAAAGCCCAAATAAAGATTTTTCAATTGATAAACCTCTAAAATGACCTAAAAAGATTAAAAACTATTTTTAGAAATTTTAAAACTAATAAAAGCTATTTAAAATGATTTAAAAACTATTGAAACTTAAAATAATTATAGAAATTAATCTATAAGTGATAAAATTATTCTAAAAGTTGCTAAATTCCTATTTTAATTTATCTAACCTAAGAAAAATGTAAAAAGTTGGAAAAAGTGAAATTTTAAAAATAATATTATAATAATAATAAAATAATATTAAAAATCCAAAAATTATAAAAAATTCTAAAAACTTGCAAACTAGTTTATTTTAACCTAAATAATCAGAAAATGAAAGTGAAATTACCAGAATACCCCTAATGGGCCCTCAAATGGACCAAATCCAAAAACAGTCAACCTAAAAGTCAAACGCTGACAAGTTATAGTCAGGCGCTGATAGACTTAATGAAGTGTAAAAACTTGTTTTTCACCCTGCTGATCAAGGTTTGAGTGCAAACCTTGTGAATCAAGGCTTACCAGTTGGGTAAACTTGATGTATTTTGGCACAAATAAGCCAATAAGCCAGTGAGCTTATGAGCTATGAACAAAGCAATCCAAATAGCCAAATATCAATCACAAGCAGCAATACAACAATCCTAATGCTAGAAATCAAAATGCAACAAGAATCAAACACTGAATCAAAGTAAATAACAAGATTAAAGCACAAAAAGTTACTGATTAGCAAAGAACATATGCAGAAACAAGTTTGCTGATATACTTGACACTTGATCCAATTTCAAACCTCAAATCCCTCTACCCTGATGTGATTTAGCTATGATTTAGCACTTGTTACCCTTAACCTATGTCTAGATCTAGGTGTCCTCAAAATCCTAGCCAATTTTACCAAGTTATGAAGATTTTAGAGCCAATCTATGAATCAATGTGTTTAAGCACACAAAACTTGCAAACAGATTCACAAATACTCCCAAATAACAGGTACCAATACTTGCATACAACACACAAGCACTTAACAAACGCTGACAAGTTTAAATCAAACGCTGACAGGAACAAATCAGATGTTGACAGACTTATGCAGTAATCCCAAACAACCCTTAATCAAGCACTTATCATACAAACTTCTGATTTTAACTAATAACCTACTGATTTTAATGATCAAAAACACTTAAACAATAGCAAATAACACAATCAAACTCAAAAATCACCAGCAGAAACACCAATACTCAAAATCAAAGCACCAAATCAAAAACAGTCATAAACATGAAATTTTTTAGGGGAATCTTAACAAGGGATTATACCTGCCTTCCACAACATCCTAGGAAGGCCAGCAATGCTCCTTGGACCTTGTTCAACAACTAGAACAAGACCAAGGTACTTCAATGAAGATGATGCAAACTGCCTTGGTTGATGGTTCAAAGTAGAACCTCAAGGACTTTATATCTTCAACACAAACAGCAAACAACTCAACCAAGGGCTCTAATCCCTTCACAAGCTTGGTGTCAACAAGCTTGTAAGAGCTTATAGCTAATGGTCAAGGGTTAGTACACAAAATAACCAAAACAGAACCTAGGATTACAAGGTTTACAAACCTTAAAAACCTTATGAAACAAGACGTGCCTTAACCACAAGATTAAGGTAGGCCTTCACAATCAAATGGAACTCAGAATTAGGCTACTCAAACACCAAACTTTTAACTAAATCAAAAAGAGATTTCAAATTTCAGAAATTCAAATTTTATTTAACTTAAAAAGGAATTACAAAGATTGATAGCCTAAAACTGGAACAAAAGCTCTCTCACATGTTGAGGAGTCTTTTTATAGGCAAATGCCAATGCTACACTGTTCATAAACCCTAGATGTGAAATTCCCTATTTGTCCTTAAGTCCTTCTAGACGAATCCTTGGTGTGAGCTGTTTAAAATGATCATGGATGTTCATTTCAGCTTTGAAATGAAGCAAACGTTGTCAGCTGTTGATTTTGACACGTCACATGACTTGGAGGCTAAGTTGCTTGCTGATTGGTGGAAAGGGTATTGGGGTGGGGTCCATAGTGAGTGGAGATGAGGGTTTTGTGTGTGGGATAGGTTCCTGCATGTGTGAATCAAACGTGTGCCTGGGTAATTTCATTTTACCCTTTGTTTTAAGTTTTGTAAAACCTGGGCTGTAAAGGTGAATAGTTGTCCTTTTGATCCGTTTTTGTAGGAGTGGGAAGTTGTTTGGCGCAAAAACGTGTTTGAAAGTTCCATTTGCACAAGTTCAGCCCTCCTCTTTCCTTTCTTTTGTTACTTGGATGCAAACTTCTATCAGCGCCCATTTTACATGTATCAACGTTTCACAACTTGGCAATTTTGGCACAAAACTTTTATAAAAAGTGTTTCAAGGGTTATATTTGCCATTTTGAGATATTTCAAGGACTGATCTTGGACAATGTTGATCTTCAAAGGTCTTCATTGTAACTTTGACTTCATGAGGGACCATTATTGGCAATTTTGATTTGTTGAGGGACTATTCTTGCCATTTCTTCAAAGTTGAAGGACCTTTTTGCAATTTTGACAAACTTAAGGGACCAAACTTGTAATTATTAATATACAAGGGTTTTAAGTGTCATTTCTTCAATAAATGAGGATCAATCTTGTTTGTCTTCAAGTCTTCAAGGGTATTTGTTGAATATTTCATGATTAGGGCCCGGTTCATTGTGCGTCTTCGTTTCTCGTGTTCGTTTTTCCTTGTATCTTGTGATCTTTTGTCTTTTTCACGATATCCATGCCTAAAATACACATAAACACAAAAGCAAGCATATACATGGTATTTTATGACATATTAGTGCATTAAAAGCCCGAAAAGAACGATGAGATCATGTACAAATGCCATCTCATCACTCCCCCATACTAAGCCATTGCCGTGCCCTCACGCATTGCTAGAATAAAGTATCAAAGCATCACCAAAGTTCAATTTTATTAACCTTTATTGAAGAGTAAAAGACTTGCAACATACTACGAGAATGTGTAAAGACATAATGTATGATTTTCATCACCAAAAGGTGACTTTTAGGGTCAAAGAATAGAAACAAGTTAATGTCCCTTAGAGTAAACTTCGTCATCCTTGATTGTCATACATTCCATGCTAAGTGCAAAAACAAGATCATTGTTGGTACAAGTCACAATGCTAACACTACTCATACGTCCAAATTGTGTAATACTTTTTCTCCCCGCAATCCTAGTTATTATAAAAGGAAATGGGTTACTAGCATTTTTTATCTATTTGTCATGGATCACAAGTGATACATATTGACTTATTTGAGTAGTTATTAGTCCGAAAGCAAAGTAGCACGATTTGATCAATAGTTAGCCGAAGGACAAAATCTTTTAAAACGGCTTCTCGTGTATCTCCTTAAGTTCATATCTTGGCATAACTCGTTTCACGATTTGAGACCTTTCTCGGACCGATATTTGGCATGTACTTCATACTTCAAATCTTGGGAAGACGTTCTTGAAATTATGGTCTTCTCTTCATATTTTGGAATTTCTTCACTTGACGTTTTTGAGAGATTCTTCATATAGGACCACGACTTCATCATTTTTCTTCAATCTTTATTTTGGATTTTGATATACAACGATCCGCCTCCTTTTCGGATTTGGATATATTTTTCCTCATACCTTGTTAGGGTCTTTTTGGATAGACTTTCTCCATTCTTTAGGGGAGTAATTGCTTCTCGTCGTGTGTCTCGATCCTTCATATTGATTTAGGAATAATGATACTTCACATCATCTTTGGATCTTTAGCAAAAATAGAGCTCCTCATGCCTTGTTAGGGCCTTTTTGGATAATCGCCAATCTTCGCGTCCCGCTTCAATAAGTTATGCCTTGGCTATGAACTCTATTCAACTCCGAGCAACTTTTAAACGATCTTGCGCTAGAGGCTAAGTAACCTTTCAAATCGTACGACCTTACTTATTGCAATTATGATTTATTCCTAATGCATTGATCTTATGGGAAGAAAAAGCCACAATTAAAAACGTATGAGTTTTTGAAAGAACATTTTCATGTTCTACGTTTAGCATGATCACTTGTCTAACTCTATCATTTCTTATTCTTCACTATATAAAGACCTCTAATTAAAGAGACTCGTGAATACTTAGCCATGCAAGTCAAAATTAAGCCAAATTTGGATTAGCTTTCATTAAGACTATATCAAATCAAAGTTTTGGGTTTTCAAGCCACCTATAGGATCTTGCACTTTCTTGGACTTTTTCAAGTTTAGAGAATGCATTTTAAAGTTCCCTTGATAAGTGACTTTCTAGAATCAATTATAGGAACTTGCGAAAAGTTCTTGTTCTTAACCCGAATGAATTAAGACTTTCGCGTTTTAAAGCTCCCTATATAAAAGTCTAGCAAAACTTGAATTGAGCGGGTTAAGGAATGTAAATGGCTCCAAATGCCCATCAAGTCAAAAATTAACTCTTATTCTACCCATCGGAAAATATACATTCGTGTCTTAAAAACACTTATGAAAACTAAGAAAAATTTTAAAATTTGGCCATTTTTAGCCTTATTAGCAAAACAAAACATATGAAAGTTGGAGCACGTGAGGGCGTAGCAAAGCAAGTACCTATTCACCCCCCCCATACTAAAAGTAAACATTGTCCTCAATGCTTCGAGTCTAAAGGTGGAGCACCCCCATACTAGAGACGAAGAGTTGAATGCTTAGGATCTAGCATGGAAAGGGTGATCAACAATATATCCAAAGCCGTTTATTAAGTATGCTAAAAGATAATTGTTAGAACAATAAAGGATATGTCATGGAATCGTGAAAAACTTCTTCAAACGAACGATGGAGGCTCACGTAAACGAACACGAGAGTCTTCAATCGTAGATGATGATGATGATCTAGATAACACAATCACAAACAACCACGAGACAACGAGTTGAAAGAGTACAAATCCCCTTATTAGTGAATAGTGAGTATAAAAGATAAGCATGGGATCTCCCTCACGAGGCACCTCGTTTTTGATTACCGAGTCATGAGCTCGACTCGATCCCCTCAAAATGTGAACATTTAGGGAAAATCGTGGTGTGGTCAATGGGGCTTACATGATAAACAAGGCCCAAAAAGCAACCGGTATAAAGGACTAAGTCCTTAAATGATGCAAAATACCGGGGTCGAAAATGGCGTTCTCGTTTCCATTGGAAAAACAAATTAACGCCACTTCAACATGTGCCATAAACTCAAAGAGTTTGAATAAAATAGATGAGAAATAGAAGGGTGAGACAATTGGTAAGACAATCTTTCGAGCTACTCGAGGTAGACTCGCACCAAGCAAATAGAAAGATTTTCCATTTATTGCATCGGTGGAAGACCGAGATTTCCCTTTACATGAAATTCCGGGATCGAATATCTCGTCCTCGGTGGTCAAGGATGAGGGAACATAAGGGGCTTCCCCCATATTAAAACCACACAAAACATCGTCAAAAGGAGTAGACGAGCTTGTAGCGCTCAAAACACGTGGTGATGACGGAGTTAGATTTGTAGAAAAATCAATTAAATCACATTTAAGATCTTTTCCTTTTTTATCTTTTAAACTCTCCTTATGAAAACCCTTTTTGATTATGTCGAAAATATTTGGTGTTTCTAAGACGATGTTAGTCACACTAAAAATTCTCACATTTTGAAACCGTTTTGGTTTTGGTGGTGGCAAGTTCTCAAAACGTTTATCGACGAAGAAAACCTCCCCATCGGGGTCTACATATTCATCATCCGAAAGATCTTTCGTAGAAACCGGCAACTTATCAACACTTTTCAAGAATGAATGTTCGAGATGAGGCGAAGGATTTTTCGATTCAAGTATTGATGGTTTCTTCTTTGTAGGTTTTGCACTCATAACCTCCACCGGCGGAGGAAATGGTAAATTGTTTTTGGCGACATTTCCTACAACTCTTGGTGAAAATTCTTTGCAAATGACATTGGTTGAATCACCATGGTTTAAAGTAGCAATAGAATAGACATGAGAAAGATTGGAGTTTTGTGTTGCATTGATGACAAGTTCTTCCTCATTGAAACGAAGGGTGATTTTTCGAGCATGAACATCGATGAGTGCTCTTGATGTATCCAAAAATGAACGACCCAAAATGAGAGGAACTTTTCGATCGATAGGAATGTCTACAACGATAAAGTCAACGGGATAGTAAAACTTTCCGATTTTAACGAAAACGTCCTCGGCTACTCCACATGCCATGATCGTAGAATGATCGGCCATCTCGATGGACATGTTCGAAGGAGTAAGAGCCGGAAGCGAAAGCGATTTGAAAATCTCGAGAGGCATTAAATTAATACTAGCACCAAGATCGGCCAAGGCGTAGCATTCCTCCATATCTTGAATAGCACACGGAATCAAAAATTTACCGGGATCACCGACTTTTTGTGGTATGCGGCTTAGAAAAACCGATGAACAACTAGACGATTGTTGTAACTTTTCTTTGTTGTTAAGCATACTTTTGAAGTTTGCGGCGAATCGAGGCATCATGATAAGAGCGTCGGCAAAACTTATGTTAAAATGTAGATCACGAAACATTTTCATAAATAGCTCAAATTGATAATTGTTCCGTTCTTGTGCTTTCTCTTTGTTACGTCTCGAAGGGTAGGGTAAAGGTGGTGTGGGTTGGTCATTAGGCAACGGCCTTGGAAACTCGGGTTCCACAATTGGTATTGGTTCAACCGTAGGTGTGGTTTGAGCGGTACTTCGTGGGATTGTAATATGCTCCTTTTCGACCATCACCTCGGGTTCTTTCTCGATTTCCTTCTCCTTAGAAGTACTTGTACGAGAGATTGGTTCCTTGAAAGTTTTACCACTTCGTGTAGCAACAACCTTCAATTCTCCCCTCGGGTTGTTAATGGTATCACTAGGAAGACCACCCGAAGAAGAGGGCTTACACATGATTGCTTCAAACATCTTAGCCATTCGGTCCTCAAATTTTGATTGCCTAGCATCCGCTTTCAATAACTCTTGCTTAATCTCATGTTGTCCTAATTCCATCTTTTGTTGGTTTTGTTGAAGACGTTGGACATTTCCTTCCATTTTGTTTGCATGAGTTTTAAGTTCATTAGCAAGTTCATTTTTAAGCTCGTTTTTCAACTCGGATCTCAAGCTAATCATCTCACGTTGCATGTTGTCAAATTTAGCATCATTTGCTTTTGCATAATCCAAAAATTCTCCTTGCAAATTTTTCATGTGAGCATTTTGAAAACCTTGTGTAGTGTTTTGAAAATCACGGTTTTGGTTTTGATTAGAGATTTGTCCATTCCCACTTTGATAATTCCCCTTGTTGTAATTGCGTGTGTTGCCTTGGTAATTACCTTGGTTGTTGTTTCGATAATTATTAGCATTTTGGTTTGGTGGAGCTTGATTTTGGCGGTAACCTTGGCCGTTTTGGTTGTAAGTTCCCGTTGCTACATAAGCACTCGAAGTGTTACCATCCGCGGTAATGCACTCGGAAAGATCATGAGCTCCCCCACAAGATAAACAACTCTTAGTAACCGCTTTAACCGAAGCGGAATTGGAAGCTTCTTGAGCCTTCCAATGGGACATTAGATTAGCAAATCTATCAAAAAACCGATTTTCCTCATTAGCTTCATCATGTAAGGCGTTAATGCTACGAGACGATTGTGACGAAGATGACGAACCCATATTGGCAACACTCGGTGTGTTACGAGGGTTATAAACCTTAGATCGATTTTCAATGATTTGTAAAGCCTCATTTGTCGTCTTGCACAAAAAATTACCACCCGCGTCGGCATTTAAATAATCTCGTTCATGATCGTTAAGCCCATTATAAAAAGTATCCACTTGATGCAATTCCGTAAAATCATGGTGTGGACATTCATGTAACATCTCTTTAAATCGTTCCCATGCCATTGAAAAACTTTCATTATTTCTTTGCACAAATCGTGAAATCTCATTTTTTAAGTGTGTTGTTTTAGATGGTGGAAAAAATTTGTTCACAAACTTAGAAACGAGATCGGTCCATGTCAAAATCGAATTTGGTGGTTCTTTCTCGAGCCAAATTTTTGCGGGTCCATCCAACGAGTATGGAAACAACATCATCTTAATGGCGTCATGTGGAACATCCTTAAATTTGCTAGTGGCGGTGAGACGGTTGAAATTCCTAATGTGGTAATGCGGGTTGTCTTTCTCGTGACCTCTAAACTTGTTTGCTTGCAACATTGACATTAAACCCGTCTTAATTTCGAAATTCTCCGCAAGGATGGCGGGAATCACAATAGCCTCTCCAAAACCCTCGGTGGGTGCTTGTAGCAACTCCATCATAGTACGATTAGCCATGACGACTTCTTGTTCTACAATAGGTTCAACAATTGGAGGTTCCTCAACAATCAACGATCCTTGATTTGCTTGCTTTTGAAGTCGTTTACGAGCTCGTTTTGCTTGATTACGAGTGATCATAAACTTCACGAAGAATGGGAGGTGAGCAAAGAAGATTCTTTTTGGGTGTTTTGTGAATTTTCAATTTTTTTGTGTTTTTGATGATATTTAATTTTTTTGGATTTTGGTGTATCTTCGTAGACAACAATCTACAAAATCTCTCCTCGAATCAAACTCTTGATTAAAGAAGCCTCAAAAGAATGAAAACGATCACGTGGAGTGAACGCCTTCGAATGACTTTAGAACGATGGTGAAGACCAAATTGTTCAAGAGGGTTTAGTCATAAAGAAAACCAAGCAAATATAGTATACGTAATAATACTTTGGGCGGCAAAACCCTCGATTAGCCTTCAATCTCAAAATACTCACAAGCAAGCGGGGAAACGAGGCGGCGCGAAGCACTTAAGAGCCTTTTTCCTTAGGGTATATTTTATAATACCCGCCTTATACCCACCTTATAGTTTGTATTTTTCAAAATCGAGCTTCACGAAAGTATTTATCTATTTTTGCCTTTTTCTTTTTGTTTGAGATTCGAATACAATAATTGAGTGATGAAATCCCAATTAAGGTTGTGTTTTCACACTTTTGGAGATATTGTTTATTGGTTGTGATACTTAATACAATATAGTAATAATATTTGTACAAGAAAAACCAAGAAACCCGATAATACGTATTAGTAGAGTTCTACTAATACAAATACTATTTGGTTAATATTAAAAACAACAATGCAAATTAATCACGACACACCTCCCCGGCAGCGGCGCCAAAATTGATTGTGGTAAAATACACCTTTTAGGAAAAAGGCGTAAAAGCGGTAAGTATTGAACAAATGACTTTAGGAAAAATCAAGTGTTAATGACCCGATTAAGTTCGTTTCCCAAGGAGGTATATGTGTGTGACTAAGATGTACAAGATTTGAGATTAATATTTGGTTTAGAAGGGGATTAGAAGAGAAAATGACGAAGTCGTAAAAATAAAAATTAACTAAAAATCACTATTAGAAAGTTAAGACGTAGAACCTAAAAAAAAATCACCAAAAATAAAATAAATTCTAAAAATTACCAAAAATTCACCAAAAATCAAAAATAATAAACTAAGAGTTTACCAATTATCAAAACTTTTTCAAACCTTTTAAAGAATTAAATATTCAATTTTTAAATGCTAATTAAAGCCCTAAAAATCAAATAAATTATCAAAAAGCCCAAATAAAGATTTTTCAATTAATAAACCTCTAAAATGACCTAAAAAGATTAAAAACTATTTATAGAAATTTTAAAACTAATAAAAACTATTTAAAATGATTTAAAAACTATTGAAACTTAAAATAATTATAGAAATTAATCTATAAGTGATAAAATTATTCTAAAAGTTGGTAAATTCCTATTTTAATTTATCTAACCTAAGAAAAATGTAAAAAGTTGGAAAAAGTGAAATTTTAAAAATAATATTATAATAATAATAAAATAATATTAAAAATCCAAAAATTATAAAAAATTCTAAAAACTTGCAAACTAGTTTATTTTAACCTAAATAATCAAAAAATGAAAGTGAAATTACCAGAATACCCCTAATGGGCCCTCAAATGGACCAAATCCAAAAACAGTCAACCTAAAAGTCAAACGCTGACAAGTTATAGTCAGGCGCTGATAGACTTAATGAAGTGTAAAAACTTGTTTTTCACCCTGCTGATCAAGGTTTGAGTGCAAACCTTGTGAATCAAGGCTTACCAGTTGGGTAAACTTGATGTATTTTGGCACAAATAAGCCAATAAGCCAGTGAGCTTATGAGCTATGAACAAAACAATCCAAATAGCCAAATATCAATCACAAGCAGCAATACAACAATCCTAATGCTAGAAATCAAAATGCAACAAGAATCAAACACTGAATCAAAGTAAATAACAAGATTAAAGCACAAAAAGTTACTGATTAGCAAAGAACATATGCAGAAACAAGTTTGCTGATATACTTGACACTTGATCCAATTTCAAACCTCAAATCCCTCTACCCTGATGTGATTTAGCTATGATTTAGCACTTGTTACCCTTAACCTATGTCTAGATCTAGGTGTCCTCAAAATCCTAGCCAATTTTACCAAGTTATGAAGATTTTAGAGCCAATCTATGAATCAATGTGTTTAAGCACACAAAACTTGCAAACAGATGCACAAATACTCCCAAATAACAGGTACCAATACTTGCATACAACACACAAGCACTTAACAAACGCTGACAAGTTTAAATCAAACGCTGACAGGAACAAATCAGATGTTGACAGACTTATGCAGTAATCCCAAACAACCCTTAATCAAGCACTTATCATACAAACTTCTGATTTTAACTAATAACCTACTGATTTTAATGATCAAAAACACTTAAACAATAGCAAATAACACAATCAAACTCAAAAATCACCAGCACAAACACCAATACTCAAAATCAAAGCACCAAATCAAAAATAGTCATAAACATGAAATTTTTTAGGGGAATCTTAACAAGGGATTATACCTGCCTTCCACAACATCCTAGGAAGGCCAGCAATGCTCCTTGGACCTTGTTCAACAACTAGAACAAGACCAAGGTACTTCAATGAAGATGATGCAAACTGCCTTGGTTGATGGTTCAAAGTAGAACCTCAAGGACTTTATATCTTCAACACAAACAGCAAACAACTCAACCAAGGGCTCTAATCCCTTCACAAGCTTGGTGTCAACAAGCTTGTAAGAGCTTATAGCTAATAGTCAAGGGTTAGTACACAAAATAACCAAAACAGAACCTAGGATTACAAGGTTTACAAACCTTAAAAACCATATGAAACAAGACGTGCCTTAACCACAAGATTAAGGTAGGCCTTCACAATCAAATGGAACTCAGAATTAGGCTACTCAAACACCAAACTTTTAACTAAATCAAAAAGAGATTTCAAATTTCAGAAATTCAAATTTTATTTAACTTAAAAAGGAATTACAAAGATTGATAGCCTAAAACTGGAACAAAAGCTCTCTTACATGTTGAGGAGTCTTTTTATAGGCAAATGCCAATGATACACTGTTCATAAACCCTAGATGTGAAATTCCCTATTTGTCCTTAAGTCCTTCTAGACGAATCCTTGGTGTGAGCTGTTTAAAATGATCCTGGATGTTCATTTCAGCTTTGAAATGAAGCAAACGTTGTCAGCTGTTGATTTTGACACGTCACATGACTTGGAGGCTAAGTTGCTTGCTGATTGGTGGAAAGGGTATTGGGGTGGGGTCCATAGTGAGTGGAGATGAGGGTTTTGTGTGTGGGATAGGTTCCTGTATGTGTGAATCAAACGTGTGCCTGGGTAATTTCATTTTACCCTTTGTTTTAAGTTGTGTAAAACCTGGGCTGTAAAGGTGAATAGTTGTCCTTTTGATCCGTTTTTGTAGGAGTGGGAAGTTGTTTGGCGCAAAAACGTGTTTGAAAGTTCCATTTGCACAAGTTCAGCCCCCCTCCTCTTTCCTTTCTTTTGTTACTTGGATGCAAACTTCTATCAGCGCCCATTTTACATGTATCAACGTTTCACAACTTGGCAATTTTGGCACAAAACTTTTATAAAAAGTGTTTCAAGGGTTATATTTGCCATTTTGAGATATTTCAAGGACTGATCTTGGACAATGTTGATCTTCAAAGGTCTTCATTGTAACTTTGACTTCATGAGGGACCATTATTGGCAATTTTGATTTGTTGAGGGACTATTCTTGCCATTTCTTCAAAGTTGAAGGACCTTTTTGCAATTTTGACAAACTTAAGGGATCAAACTTGTAATTATTAATATACAAGGGTTTTAAGTGTCATTTCTTCAATAAATGAGGATCAATCTTGTTTGTCTTCAAGTCTTCAAGGGTATTTGTTGAATATTTCATGATTAGGGCCCGGTTCATTGTGCGTCTTCGTTTCTCGTGTTCGTTTTTCCTTGTATCTTGTGATCTTTTGTCTTTTTCACGATATCCATACCTAAAATACATATAAACACAAAAGCAAGCATATACATGGTATTTTATGACATATTAGTGCATTAAAAGCCCGAAAAGAACGATGAGATCATGTACAAATGTCATCTCATCAGTGATCTTTGACATCAATGGGAAATATTGACTAAACACAAGAAGTGATTAAGTAGTGTACCTTGATTCGGAGTGAATGATTTGGAACTTGCTTGAATAAAATAAACCAGCATCACAATCACAAGCAATATTATAACCACTCTTTTAGCTTAAGTATTTTCCTTCATAGCTACTGTTTTTTTATATGTTCAAATGTTCATTCACTTAAAAATTTTAGAACCAAACTTAAGTAGTAGTTTTCTAGGAATAAGTTTAAAGCAGAAGCATAAAAGTCACCCAAGCTTTTCACCAACCACATAGCTCACAATGCTTTTGCCAATGTTTGTACCCAAATGTTCATAAGTTTTATTCAGTTTGATAACGTTGTTGATGACCACATTTTATAGTATGTTCAATTTTTACATAGCTCGGCATCATATTGTTCGAGTAATCCGACCAGATCTATAGATAGCCGTATCAATTGAAAAGACAAGGTACAAGAATATCACAACAAATGAAAATCAAAATACTACGTACTACAATTGTCTGAATTTTAATCATGCCTGGAAATAATACATGTTACATAAAGGAACTTCAAATTATAAAATTGTTTAAGCCAAAAGAAACAAGCCTTTGGGTTTATGGCGGCGATGGAAGACTCACTATATGAAAATTACGAGTTCGACGTAGCTTATGCTTTGGTGGCGGTGGAGGCCTCGTAATTCTACCATACCCGTGGGTTTGCCCTAGCCTAGGAGCAGGGGGCGCTGATTTCCGAGTTCTAAGCTCTCTACGAATACCTAAAATTTTAATACAATGTTAGATTGTTAGTAATACAGATACAACAATATAAAGTGATATAGGTCGGATTAATGATTAAATACGAGAAGGCATGCATTTGTGAACCTTGATTTTCATCAAATGAATTCGATCCTGCTTGAATAACATGATTAAGCATAAGAATCACAAGCAATAGGATAACCACTCGTTTATCTAATATGTATTTCTTCATACTGATTTTTTATTTTAATTTGTTCAAATATATGTTCCTTTACTTGAAATATATATCATGGATATTAGAAAGTTGACTTGAAGTCATCCACTAGTTTCAGTT
The DNA here is from genome assembly GCA_025667525.1 of Glebionis coronaria. Classification (NCBI taxonomy): domain Eukaryota; kingdom Viridiplantae; phylum Streptophyta; class Magnoliopsida; order Asterales; family Asteraceae; genus Glebionis; species Glebionis coronaria. The sequence continues at coordinate 531,760 of JANFOE010000944.1, read as the reverse complement.
GACTTGAAGGTTTTGGTGATATTGCTTGGATCCAAATTTCTTCTCAGAGTGATATGTTCACACATGAAAAAAGAAACACAAATAAATTTTTGCCACACATGCTTAAAAAAAAGAAAAAATTTCACGTTTGGTCCCTATCGTTTACCCCAAACATCAGGTTTGGTCCCTATCTCAAACTAAGTGCACAGATCGTCCCTATCGTTTACACTTTGGATCAAAATTGGTCCCTATTTTGGATGGGCGTTAATTTTCTCCGTTAAGTCTTGAGAAAAGAGGGGCATTTTGGTCTTTTACTTATTTTGACTTCATTTAATACAAACACCCACCATTTTCATCTCACAAGATCAAACATACACCTTTTTCATCCCATAAAACCCATCTCTCTCTCTCTCTCCCAAATCTCTCTTATCCAACCCTAACTATCATCACATCATTTCCATCATTTCCATCGTCTCCCCCAAATAAAAAGATGATTGGGTCAAAATTCTTTTCCATAGGCGTAACTCTAATCTTCGCCGACTTCCTAACAAACAAATGAATCACACCATCGTTATTATGCTTCTCAATATCATTAATCAATCTCTCGTCTTCTAACTGCTCACCCTCACACAACACGTCTTGCTCATCATTACCAATCAACCCACTCTTTTTCTTCGCAAGCTGTTTCTTCACATACCCAACATCCCGATTCCTATCAACATGAAACGTAAACTCCTTCCCAGACGACGTCTTCACATTAATCATTTGCAAATCCGAAAGCTTCACAACCAAATGAATCACATTCCCGTCTTCAACACCATAATCCTTAACGGACGAATCACGTCTCGCCAATTCCCTACCTTCACAAACCAACTTCTGATTCTTAACCACATACCCTTTATAACTCTGAATCCGTAACTTGACAGACTCGATAGAATCCGACTCCAATACCCGTATCGGCACGACGGAACCCGACATCGCCAAATGAATCACAATCGACTCATCGTGACTCATTGGCATTGGTGGCAAGATCACATTATCACATAAAGGTTGAATAGCCAATAAACCAGCTGACGACATTGTTAGATCTTTTAGCCATTTTAGCTTTGAAGCCATCAACAACTTTTCAATTCTGTAAGCTTTAGTAAAAGGTTTGTGTAACCCATATCCACCACCTCCACCGTGACCATTTTAGCTTTGAAGCCAATAACAACTTCCAGATTCAAGTTTTTGTGGTAGTTTTGTGGTGATCCACTGGACCACCTCCGGCGAGTGGTGGTTATTTTCACCGGACATGGTTATTAGAGAAAAAAATATATACTTTACTCATATATAATTGCAGTATTATTATGTAGAGTGTGTTTTTTTATTTGTATGAAAAAAAATTGAGTAGTCTTTTTTATGAATCTGTGTTTTTTGATTTTGTGTTTGAGGATATGTGTGTTTTTTTGGATCTGTTTGTCGTGAGGTAGTGGGTGGTGTTTTTTTTTGGATAAGATTTTGGATAAGTAGGTTTTGTTCAAACATATCCTCTCCTTCAATTCTTTGATATTAACAGTTAATAAGTAAAAACAGTGGACATACAATTAAAAGAAAAATAAAAGAGTAAAGGACCAAATTACCCTTCCCCTCATACCACTTAACGGCTAAAACTAACGCCCATCCAAGATAGGGACTAATTTTGATCCAAAATGTAAACGATAGGGACGATCTGTGCACTTAGTTTGAGATAGGGACCAAACTTGATGTTTGGGGTAAACGATAGGGACCAAACGTGAAATTTTTTCTAAAAAAAATGAAACATAAGTTTTAAGCATGTCAATTACTTTTTGAAAAAATAACAGAAAATCCAATAATACTTTCAACAACATGCTTTATTACAACTTATTATACTTTAACCTATGTACTAAAAAGCAACCATAGGGCGTTTGTGTAAGCATATACGATCTTGGCGGTGGTCGGTTGAAGAATCGATAAACCAATATGATAAGTTCATCTTAGCTTATGTGTTGGTGGCAATGGAGGTGGATACAGGGGAATGATAGGTGGATTATGCTGAACATTTGGCCTAAAGTTTGGAGCAGGCGGTGCTTTTGATCGTGTTCTAAGCTTTCTGCGATTACCTGAAATTAGCATTTAACGTCGTTACAACATGATCTTGACATCAATGGGAAACAATGACTAAACCCAAGAAGTGATTAAATGTACCTTGACTCGGATCAAATGATTCGGAACTTGCTTGAATAAAATGACCAAGCATCACAATCACAACTTGTAACCACTCGTTTTGCTAAAGTATTTTCCTTCATAGCTACTGTTTTTTAATATGTTCAAATGTCATTCACCTAAATTCATAGAAAAAAAACTTAATTAATTTTCTTGGAAAGTAAGCTTAAAGCAGAAGCCATAATAGTTACTATAGCTTTTTGGCCAAGCGCATATTGCAGTTCACATGAAGGTCGTCTTGTCAACTTTTATGTTATCAACTTTTTCTTGTTGAGACTTGAGACAACAAAAATACACAAATTACTTAGTTTCATTTTAATTATACTCAAATGTTCGTAAGTTTTAATTCAGTTTGATAACATGTATTATTAAAGACCGCATTTAGTATGTTCGATACTTGTATAGCTCGATGTCATAGTATTTGAATAATCCAACCACGTCTATGGCCATATCATACGAAAAGACTAGGTACAAGAATATAACAGCAACACATAAACAATTGTCTGAATTTGATCATTACTGGAATACATATTTCATAAAAAGGAACTTCAAATTATAAATTATAATCCAAAGAAGTAAGCCATGGGGTTTATAGCGGTGGTGAAAGACCTGCTATATAAAAATTATGAGCAAGACTTAGTTACGTGTCGATGGTGGTGGTGGTGGTGGTGAAGGTCTTGGTCTTGGTCTTGCAAAATGAGGCCTGGCTCTTAGCCTAGGAGCTGGTGGCCCTCGTCTCAGAATTCTAAGGTCTCTACGACCGCCTGAAATTTAAATGCAATCACTCTATGTAAACTCGGAATCAATGTTAGTAACACCGTTACAATATAACTTAAATAAACATCTACCGAAAATGATTCAAAAATGCGAGAATAACGCGTGGTTGTACCTTGATTTGGATCAAATAAATCCGATCTTGCTTGAATAACATGATCGAGCATAAGAATCACAAGTATTAGTATAACTACTCGTTGAGCTAAAATGTTTTTTTTCATAGTGTTTTTTTTAATATGTTCAAATGTTCCTTTACTTGAACTTATATCAGATATGCCTCAAGAAAATGAAGTCATAAATTGCCTTGCCAAAAATAGCCTTCCACATGGTGCAGTTGACTTGAATGCTATTTTTCATGCAAACGGACAAATAAGTTGATATTCTTTCAGTTCAGGATAATCAAGGTATTTTCGTGAGCATACCATTTCTGACTCTGTCTATCAATTTTTTTGAAACTCGGTTTGATTCGGCTGATCAATCGATTGACTTGGTTTTGATCGGAAAAATTAATCATATTAAATCGGGTTTTATATTTTCGAAACTTGGTTAGATCCGTTGGGTTTTGGAGACCCGGGTCAATCCGTTTCTCAACACCCGGGTCAATCCGTTTCTCAAGACCCGGTGGAGTTTCAAATTTTTTTCGTGTTTTTTACAAATGAAGAATGTAAATTATACGTATTTGCGACGTAATTTTAATTATACATATTATATTTATTAATAAATACAGTTATATGTTCCATGTATGAAATATTTCATAATTTATATATATATATATATATATATATATATATATATATATATATATATATATATATATATATATATATATATATATATATATATATATATATATATATATATATATATATATATATATATATATATATATATATATATATATATATATATATATATATATATATATATATATATATATATATATATATATATATATATATATATATATATATATATATATAATTTTCTTCTAATCGTTACAAATATAATTGTTTATATTGTTTTTAGAAAACTAGGTTAAACCGGTGATTTAGTGAGTCGACAGGATCAATTTAAAAATCACTTTTCAAAACATTTCTTTTTATAACCACTTCAAATGTACGTGTAAGTAGTGAGCTTTTAACCCTAAATCCTTTTTAAGACCAATAATACCACTAACTCACTTGCATTTGATTATGTCTGCAAATAGTATCAAAAGTTATCGTATCCTTAACGGATTGTAATGTATATACAGAAGAGTTCTTTTCATTAACAATAAAAAAAAGGTACATAACAAGTCAATTCATTATTACAAAAGAAACTTATGCTTAGAAATCACGTAGCAACCCCTGTGATATGATATTCTAGTAGCGGTGACGACTCTTATAGCCGTGGAGGAATCACTATACCATTATTTTGAGTTTAACGTAGCTTATATGTCGGTGGTGGCGGAGGTGGATATCGGGGTGGAGGTGGGGAGAACCCAATATTTGGCCTCATGATTGGAGGAGACGGCACTCTTTTTTTTGTTCTAAGCTCTCTACGAATACCAGAAAATTCAACTAGATAGTCTAGTTAAATTCAAAATCGGTAAGAATATTATCTAAACATTAATGAAAAATAATTAATAAACACAAGTACGTAATATTTGTACCTTGACTTGGATCAAATACATTTGAGGTTGCTTGAGTAAAATGATCAAGCATCAAAATCACTAGGAGTATAATCACTCCTTTCGCTAAAGTATTTTTCTTCATAATGTTGATTTTGATATCTTCAAATGTACTTCATTCACTTGAAATATATATCAAGAAAATTGAATATTTAATTTGTAGTTGGGCAAATGTTTCTTGTTCATAGGAAATTTCGTTTCATATTCACTTTGACTTAATCAAAGGTGTTTGGTTTTTATGCATTATCTAGTTTGAAAATGAGACAAACTATTTTATCTTGGAATAAAGAGTAAAATGCATATATCGTCCTCGTGGTATTTCATTTTTGCATATATCATGCGGCCTCTCTTGTCTATACTCTATATACTTTCAGCTCGTTTTACTCATTTGACCTAATGTGGGTTAAATATTGACTGTTAGTTGATGATATTCCAAGGACCATTCTATCTTTTTATGTTATGATCCCAATCTTCACAAACCACAAGAACGATTTCTGTAATATACTTTTTCTTAATTGGCACCATAACATTACTTTTTTTGTACTAATTTTTAACATGATGTAAATCAAAGATTTGGATCTGGCGACCCAAATCCAAAACAAAAACATATCCCCAAAGAAACGACATCTGAACTCGAGCATCACAATCTTTATGAAACACAATCATGTAGGTGGAAAAGACTAGGGGGAAATGTTTTGGAATAAGAAAGAAAAGGCAGATATGTAGTTGAAGTTCATAAATAATATCATTTCAATTACAAAATGCAACAAATATTTTATTTAACGTACCAGTTTTGGATGTAACGCTATAAAATGCAACAAATCTTTTATTTAGTAAGACAAAACGGTTAGTAGAGATTTTATTTGTCAAAAAAATCAATTCTCTTTTTTAGTAATTTTTTTTATATCAAGTATGTTTTTATTATAACAAAAATCAAATTATTTCTAAATTTGTAAAAAATAAGAAGAAAAGTGAAAATTTGATAGGAGCAAAAAATGAATTAAAAATATATGTGTCCAAATTTGTGAAAAACAAAACTTAAAAAAGAAAGGGTAATTAATAAAATTTTAATTGTTAAATTTTAAATAAATTAGATAAAGTTAATCGAAACTTATAATTTTCATACTTTTACAATAACTTTAGAAAACAAACAAATTTACATTTTATACCTTTTAGACTTTATACCTTTAACATACAAATTTCGTGAAATCTATCTAAACCTTAATATGAATAGATAATGTAATTTTTTATATATAATCACATACATAATTATTAATATACAAATATCACAATTACAAAATATTGACACATAAAAATCTTTACACATTCGTATTTAAACTAAAATATTAAAATAAACTTGATTTATATTTAAATCCGTACGTTCATGACACCAATTATAAGTAGTTAAAATCTAAAACAACAACAATAATGAAATATATGGAGGTCTTGGGTTCAAGATCGGTCAAAAGTTTTTCTTTACAAGCGAAATGGATAAGAAGTTTAACAAGTTTTGAAGAAGATATTCTTTCACATAGATGTTATTGCACGACTCGACTTACTAATCACTAACATTTGTTGTTCTAAAAAAAATGCTGCATACTAAAAAATGAAAAAGAATGCGAATATTCTCTAGTATTCCAACCAGGGTTTTAGATATTCCAAGAAAAGTTAGTTGAAATATATGAATTTTTACTCTAGGTCAAAAACATGGAATTGTCACTTTTGAATTTTTATTAATAATTATAATTTACATATTAGGAGAAGGCAAATAGGCAAAAAGCTGCGCCGCTAGCCCTTTTTGTATAACAAAACCAAGTCTATTAAATACAACGTTTGTGAATTTAGGAGTAAAAACATTACTTTTGAATCGGATAAATATTAGTAATTTTTTTTCTAAAACCAAACCTTTGCAAATGATAAGCGAGTTTATTTACCAACTACTACTACTAGTCTTCTACTATTTAATAATATAAAAAGTTCATGAGTACGATTTTAATTTCAAACTCAGATAAAAGAGTAAATTGCAAAATATGTCATTCGTTAGAAATATTGGCACTATATATCACTCGTTAAGCAAACATTTATCATAATACATCCGTCTGGACCAACAATGCAATTTTTTTCATTAATTTCTTACGTGGGATGGTTTTTGCAAAAACAAAAAAGAATTTCCAAACAAATTAACCTTTTTTTTTGAAAAAAAATAATTAGCTTCCTTTATGAAATAAGTAAAAAAAAATTAACATATTTATATTTGGTATATTTTTTTAAAAAAGGTTAAAAATAACTTAATTTGTTCCTTCTCAAAAAAAAATTAATATTTTTTCATACTTTTTTAAATTAAACGTTTTCTTAAAAAAATGAAAATAATTAGAACTCTTTAAATGTTTTTATGTTTTCTTGAGATAAAACTAAGTTTCATTTAAGGATAAAAATGTAAAAATATATTTTAAAATTAGTAAATTTTAAAAAAAGATAAAATTTTACTTTTTATTTAAAAAAATAAAAAGTGTTTAAAAAATTACTAAATTTTTAATTCGTTTTGGATTAAAAAGATTTAGATTTTAAAAAGAACTCAAAGAAAAACGTTAGCATTTTGTTAACTTTTTCAAAAGCTAATTGTTTTTCTTCCAAAAAGATTAAATTTTTACAAAGCTTTTAAACATTTTAAATTTTTCTTAAAAGTACATTTTTAACTTTTAAAGAAATTTTATCTTTAATATAAATCTACTTTATAGAAGATCAAAGAAGATTAGTTTTTCTAAAAAAACTGTTTTAAAACAAAAGGAACTCGAAAAGTCTTTTTTTTATAGAAAAAAGTACTTTATAAATAAAGAATAATTTTTTTAAAAAAACCAAAAAGAAATAAACATATTTTTGCATAATACATCCCTCGTGAGAAAATAACTAATAAATAGAATAAATTACATGGATAGTCTCTGTGATTTGGTTAAAAATGCATCTTCAATCCCTCGACTTTAAAAGTTATGTGGGTAGTCTCTAACTTTGTAAAGAATAACACGCTTGGTCCCTCTAGTTAACTAGTGTTAAATATGCTTTGTTATTATTTAAATGTTGGTCTTTTTTGTTAACGTTTTGTTCTCGATAAATATTTTTTGTCCATTTCTTTTCTCGTTTTCGTACGTTTTTAACGTTTTGTTCTCGATAAATATAAAAAAAATCGAAAAAAGAATGTTTAAAAAAAATTAAAGTTCAAAAAATCTCTTCTAATATCTAAAATCAAAATAGTTTTGAAAAATTTAATTTCGAAGAAAAATATTTACGAAAAAAATTTCAAAAAAATAATTACGAAAATTTTGTGTTTTAATTTCGAAGAAGTTAAAAAAAAACCTAGCTTATTTTAAAAAAATAATTAAAAAATAGTTTCGATAATTAATAATTCCAAAAAAATCTGAATTTTGAAAATTTTTGAAATTCTGAAATTTCAAAAACTTTTAAAATTTAAAATTTTTAATTTATTTTCAAAAATAAATTAGATTTTTTAACTTCAAATATTTTCTTAATCTTTTTCGAAATTAACTTTTATAGAGATTAATTTTCAAAATTGTTTTTTTTCTAAATAATTTTTTTTCCAAATTAATATTTTCACGAAAAAAACTAATATAGAGTGAAAAAAAAGTTTAGAAGAAAAATTGGGAAAAAAATTATAGTTAAAAATGTATTGCATTTTCGGAAAAAATTGATTTCGAAAAAGTTTTAAATAATATTTAACTTAAAAAATGTATACTATTTTCGAGAAAAATAATTTTTGAAAAATCAAAAGTTAAAATTCTGAATGTTTGAAATTTTAAATTTTTAAAACTTTAGATTTTTTGGAAATTATTTTTTTCGGGGTTATGTTTTTTAATTAATTATTTCCAAAATCAATTTTTTTATATAATATTTTTTTCGAAATAAACCTTTTCAAAATCTTTTCCGAAATTAATTTTTTTCAAAAATAAAATAGTTTTTTTGAACTTTATTTTTTTTAAACATTTTTTTGAATATTTTTAAACTTATCGAGAACAAAACGTAAGAAATAGGCAAAAACGAACTTAAAGTTAGCTTATAAATGTTCGTTAGAATAAATATATATGGTCTATTTCAAGTGACATACGTCTTCTTGTATGGTTTTTGACTTTTTTCTAAATATACACGGTCGACAATAATAACTAGTGTAATACCCGTGCGTTGCATAGGTCAATAAGTTTCTTAACCAAAATCTGATATTAAATGTGTAAACACATATTATAATCGACATATTTATAAAAGTAAACATATAAGTCGAAGTGCCAGCATTTAAATCATTACCAATAGAGATGGTGATGTGCGTAAGCAGAGTTCCAACATCTATTTCACGGGGAAGACAACTAAAAAGATCTACAATCATGTTTAACTTGCTCCGTCGTCCACCGAGACTATTTTGAGTATGAGAAGCAACAGGTTGGTTCTAGTGGAAGGCTAGAAACAATAATGCAAACAACCATTCCCTAAACATGCGACCAATATTATTTCAAACACTAATTATAAACCATGAAATACATACTCAGGCCATCATTGAACTCATATAATAAACATAAACTATATTGTGCACACACCAGGGCTACATAACAAAAGTTAGGAGACCTTTTCTTTAGGGCTTGTACAAATGACGAGCAAGAGACATCGCTGAACTCATTTCCAAACAGTCTTAAATGATTGCAAATATCATACCTACAACACAATTGCTCCTAGTATGAATTGGAAAGACATCCTTTGAAAATTATTGGTTAAATCCCAATATCAGAATAACAATGGAAATAGCTAAAATTTAGAACAATAGGACATGAAGCAAAAATAGTCAAATATGGTAATAAATCCATTCATCTTCGTCATCAACTTAGTTTTATCTTCATCATTGACTTCCCACAGGGGGTTTGTTTTTACCAGTCTTCATCTTCATCAAGTGGACACAACTTTTACCCTCGTATTCATCTTCATCAAGTGGACACACCGTGTTTCTGGCATTGACTTTGATATGGTATTTCTTATTTCGCTTCATTGGTGCCATTGGAATCATCAACAGTGTCCTACATGTAGAATGATAATTTGTTAGTTGAATATTTAGAAGATGAATACAATAATAAACTATAAAGTATAAGGATATAAATCTTGTGTGTGTTACATGTTCATCATATTGTTGATTTGGAAAATTGGTATGAAGAATGACATGCTCATCTTTCCCTTCAACAGTTCTTTTTATTTGCGCAAATTCATTTGGGACATCGACGCCGTCAATGACAATGGCATCTTCCCATTTCCAGTTGTTCATGTTGTCTTCACGTATGATTTTCTTGAGTGCATTAGCGAAGTTGTTTGAAACTTTAAAGGAGGGATAGTTTTGATTGTGTGCCTTGATGCTTGGATATTCTAATCTTTCTTCTAGTAGTATAGCTACTTTGAGAGTAATATTGACTAATAAGATTAAGAGTGACAATACTTTGAGTCTAGTTTTCACTTTTTATACACAATTGATATGTGAAACATGCAATTTTAGAACCGAAAAGTAGCAAAAGAATGTTAAGAGTTTGTTTGAAGTAGAGAGTCATAAGTACAAATAGTCATATCCAATTTGGAGGTGATTTGCACACTTTTTGATTTGATTGGGGCACTCTAAAATATGGTGACTTGACACTTATACCCTTGTAAGAATGAATATGAGTAATAGTGATGTAAGGATATAAATGTCAAGTCATTATATTTTGGAGTGTCCCAATCAAAATAAAGAGTGTGCAAATCAATACCCTTTATAATTAGGAGTGCAGGTTGTATTTTTGTCCCATGTGTTTTCATTGTCAAAGATATCTACACTTGGATAAGCATGAAAGTAATTAACACGGTCTAGATTTAACGTACACGTGATCCAAGGGTTTTGAGATGGTGACACGTCATACTTATAAGTTATGAGTTGTTATAACGTATAAAGTAAATAAAAAAACTAAATGAGCTTGAAACAACACATTTTTTTCATAAGCAACGTGCGCGAGTATAGGCACGGGTCAAACATAGCATGTCATAGGGTAATACGGAGTATAGAATTTTGTAGAATTTATCTAAATATGTCAATACTTAACATTTCTGTAGATAGGTTATAGTAGTAAGTAATAAAGATACATCCAGGGGCGGAGCTAGTAGGGGGAATAGTGGGTGCTGGACCTCCCCCAATCAATCTATTTCGCTTTTTATTTATGTGTATCACAAGTCATTTTTCTACTATTTTCTATGTCAAGCCTCCCCCAACACTATGAATTTTTGCTTTAAGTATGGTTAGCCTCCTTTAACTAAAAATATTGGCTCCGCCTCTAGATACATCATATTAATATTTACTATTATATACAGAGTAATTCAAAAGAAGCACATTAAGCATGGATACAAACACTATCCAAAGAAAGGCAAACGCCTTATTCGTACTCAATTGCGATAGTAAAATATTACAGAAAATAAGAAATCAATAGTTGTATCAGGCGGAGCTACAAATCTATGTTAGGGGGATCGAAATTTTCTTCCCGGATAGTAGCTACAAATTTAGATGGCATAGTAAAGAATGCCATTGAAAAATACTACTGGGTTAAGCTAAACATCATAAACCCTAAGATTATGCAGATGGTATTAAACAGATACATGGTGACCGAGGAAAAAGAAAAACAATTCATATTGCTGAGTATATGTATTAAACTATGAGTGCATTGGTTTAAGTTAATATAGACTATAGAGTATATGTACTTATTGTATATCTTTTTGTTGTACATTAAACAAACAAAGATTAACTGCTAAGAGCCTAAGACTATTAAAATTACAAATAAAATTACAAATAAAGGGAAAAACATAAATCTCACAAACGAATAAATGCTAATAAGACATAAGTACTCACCTACTCAATTTATTACTTCTGTATTTTATTTCCTTCTCTCCCTGCTGCCATTGTTTACATCACTATCACCACATAAAACTCGCCTAAATAAACTCATCAGGAAGAAAAACACAACCTAACTTCACTGGTAGCTAGGCTGGTTAGGGGGCCGAGCACCCTCTAGCCGCCCTCCCCCACTGGCTCCGTCTTGTATGGATACATAACAAAATATTAGATTAGATCTACGACGTGATTTTTATGAGATGTTTGAGACTTGCATCAATAACTGAAAGATGACACCCATCATGAACTCGCTCTCTTCAGTTTTTAAATAAAACTCAACTTAGATGGGATGCTATAACTTTATAACATATAATGAATATAGAAGCACAATACTTCTCTTTAATATGTTGAAAAGAACCTCAAACTGCCTATCTCACACATCACATTTCTTTGGTACAAATTTTTGTTTATATAATAAACTGTCTTGAAGTCCTCATTTTTACTATAGTTAGTTGTAGTGGATTTGTAAAATAGAGTATGTACTTATATTCATATATCAGTATATAAAAAACGTGAGACAATCTATCAAGAATAAATCAGAGAAATCACCGAAAATTTAGGATGAATTTACTTGGCTCAGATTAATTTTAAATATGATCGTGTGGTTTCGAGGATATGCCATGTCACATTTTTTTCTCTCTGCTCTGTTGGCAATAAGAATGGAAATAACCACTTGGGATGTTTATTTAACATGTTTGTCGTTATCCGATATAGTTGGTCATGCATATTTAAAAATAGAAATTATTTATTTATTTTTTTCTTAAATCTGTTTTTTGGAAAAAAAAATATTGAAAAAAAAATAATTTTTTTTAAAAAGGAATTTAGTTTCAAACCATTTTTTCTTGAAAAAATATTTTAAAATAATTATATTTTTTGGGAAAAATATTATAATTAAGAAAAAGGTTTAAATTTGTTCGAAACATTTTTTTCTTACAAATACAAAAAGTTAAAGATTTGAGTTTTAATTTTGTTAATGCAAAGCAATTGCCTAAAAACATTGTTAGCACTAATTAATCTTTCTTAGTTTTGATCAAGACAAATTACAAAGACATTTATTGTCAAATATAATCACAAAACGAATTATTTAACAACACTATCATCAAGGTAATAATCATTACACTAACATATCTTAATCATGCTTAGTGATCATAAAAGTGATTATCCTTAAAACTCACGTTTGTCTAATGTGACAAAATATTTTTAATAAACTTTATTTTTTAGAAAATGTTTTATTAAAATGAAAATGTAAATTTTAATATGGCATATTCCAAATGCCATAAGAATATCCTTTGAAGGTTTAAACAGCCTCAGATATTTCAAATTCACTAAAAGACAAAAAGGATCGGAGTCTACACTCCGCGGTTCCTTAAGTGCCTATGCGGTTCCATAGCGATAAGGAACCGTCTGGGCAGATAAGGAACCGCGCCCAGGTAGCCGTTGGGAGCTTGTCTCCTATAAATAGTGAATCAAATCTGCACTTTCATCAACCCTTTTTGGACATCTTTTCAGTATTCTTTCTTGTTTCTAATCCTAATCATTTGTAAATGATCACTTAATGTGTTAAGTATGTTTACCTATGGAGATTATCCTCTTGATCTCCTTTTTTTACCTTGTCCAAAAGAAGATCACTCACACACTTGTGTTGTCATGAAAGATGTAGCCTTGATGAAGATCATTCTCTCCTAAAGATCTTATCATGTTCATCATTTTTTATATGTGTCTTGTGTAGATCCAATGTATTTGTGAATACTTGGACTAGTTGTGTTCATCCAAGCTAGGTGTATGAATACTTGGATTAGAGTTGTGTAAATCCTTTGCACATGTGTGTGCTTGGATTGAATGTGTAGATCCAAGTTACATGTGTGTACTTGGATATGTTTAGTTGAGTTGTAATTGGTTGTGTCTTGGTAGTTCTCACTAAACTCTAAAGTGATGTGGTTGTGTCTTGTGAGTTCTCACTAAACTCTAAAGTGATGTGGTTGTGTCTTGTGAGTTCTCACTAAACTCTACAGTTATGTGGTTGTGTCGTGTGAGTTCTCACTAAACTTTAAAGTGATTAGTAGTTGTGTTGTGTGAAGTTCTCACTTAGCTTCAAAGTAAAGAGTCGTGAAGATTGGTTCTAGCTTTTGATTAGAACTCGACATCTAGCCTTATGTCGTAAAATGGTAAAGTAGGCAACGTTGTGAAGATTGGTTCTAGCTTTCGATTAGAACTCGACATCTAGCCTTGTGTCGTAAAATGGTGAAGTGGGCAACGTTGTGTAGATTGGTCCTAGCTATGATTAGGTCTCGACATTTAGCTTAGTGTCGGAAAATAATATAAGCGACATTGTAAGGTTTTCTCCTCCAAGAAGGGAGCTTGTGGATATAGTGGAAATCTTGAGTAAGGTGTACTCGAGGAGTGGAGTAGGAACGAGGATGTGCTTGTGGAAACCTTGGTTTCCGGATCTTTTAAGCTACTAGGAATGATCATTGTTCATATGATTATACAATCAAAGCGGAATTAGAACAACAACCATTAACAAGGTGTTTAGGCACGAATAACATGAATTAAAACAATTGGATTGCTAATTATATTAATAATTAACAATCACTAGACGTGTATACATTGAATCCCACGTCTAGTCGACACACACTTTAGGTTTACATTGTGAATGAATTGAATGAATAAAACCTATGACCCTTGGTTCCTTTTATAGTGTAAGGATTAGGGTTTACAAGAGATAAGGATGAATAAACAAGTAAATCTTCTATTTAAATAAACTTATGCAAAATATCTTTTGCATGTTTATCTAAATAGAAGCTTCCATAAGCTTCTTTGTCTACGTTTTGTCAATGCTTGAATTGCATGTAACAATGCTTACATTGTACATGACAACTCTTGAGCTATCAACGCCTAAATTGTACATGTCAACGCTTGATTAACTCTTGACAACGCTTGGACAATTTCTTCACGTTTTCTTCATTTTTGAGTTTCTGCCACATCAACTGTTTGACCCAACAGTGCTTCGTTGCCGAACCACTATAAATCTTGGTGTCTTCCTACTAGGTTGTTTCTTTCCTTACTCATTACTTTCATTCATTACCATTATACTTATTACACATTGTTAATGCATTAGAATTGGACCTAATCATTATGCAACTAGGTTTTAAATAAAAGATAGTTTTAGCACTCACCTAATTGAAAGGAATTTTAATTAGGAGATAAAAACCGACTAAAAACTAATCAACCCCCTTCTAGTTTCGAAAATTGGTATCAGAGAGATGGTGACACAAGATCTTTGAAGTATATTGTGCTTTAAAACTTGGACCGATCCATTGTCTCCTCAAATTAGAAGGTTAAGTTGTACTAAAGTGTCTCCTTGGTGAAAACTATTTTTCTTTGGAAATAGGCCTTTTAAGTGGTAATATTACATCCCATTTAGATTAGTAGTCTTTATGCATTTTTATATTTTCTCATGAAATGTATCTACTAGTATGCATCTTGTTTTGTGTAGGTACTCATGAAGAATCAATCATTTATTTGGTTGTGAATTGAGTTACTTGCACTTATGGAAGACTCATCTTCATTGATCTTCAACATCTTTGAATGATGATATCAAGATAGTTGGGCTTTGCTTTGATTGCTCAAATGCTTGGAATGCTCTTTGTGGCTAAGGTACGCTCTCGTTCTTCCACACGCCCTATTGATCATTCTTTTGATCATTAATTGACTATGTGCCTGTTCTTGGCATCCTTGCCTTGACTTTTGTGTGTGGTTTGTGATTCTTTCACTGTGCTCATATTTTGGTATATACTAAGACTATTATTGAAAGTGATCTTATTCTATGCATCAAAATTGCTTAGTGTAATTCATTACCAATGTCGTTTAATCTTTCACCGGAAAGACTCGTCTTAAACCACTATATATGACAAAAGCTCTTCGTCTCCACGATTTGAAGATTGTAACTTATCCCTTGAGCATTTTACTTGGTCTTGATTCACTTCCCTTGACTTCTCTCCACTGTACTTTTTCCCTACGAGTAGTCGTTCCTCCGTTTCGGTTCTTTTCAATCTCAATTCCACTCGTAATCCTTCATTAAGACATATTGCTTAGTGTTATGGTGATCCAATGATATTCCAAAAGGCTTAAGATATATTTTTAAGTATTTTAAAAATTTTGGTTTTCAAAAATTCGTTGAGTTTCTTTGATAAAAACCTGCCTCTGTAGGCTGTTCCTTATCACACGCGGTTCGGACCCGCGGTTCTCTATCGATAAGGAACCGCGGTCAGGAACTTTGCCAAAGCGCCAGTTTTGTAAAATATTTATTTTCAAACAAACCCTTCTCTCTCCTTCTCTTTCACTAGCGACGGGTTCCCACTTTTCCACCATTGTTGAAGCTTCAAAAACCTTCAATCACTCAAATTAATTGATTCCAAGTTGTGGGTTTCACTCATCCTTCGTCAAACATCAATTAATTGTAAGTATTCTCATTTAATTTCATCTACTTTGTTCTAGGGTTCATCCTTTCATAATTGGGGATTTTTAAAATTGAAATCGAATTAAAACCTTAATTGGAATATGGGTTGACATAGTTATTTTACTATGATTCCTTAGGTTCATATTCATTAAGATTTTACTAAACACACTTGTAGAACAATCTGAATCTTGACTAAATAGTTTTGGTTAATTGATGGAATTGAGATGAACCAATGAACAAATGGGTAATTGCATTGTTAATGCTTGCCTAAAAAAAATCTTTGTTTTTGAAAAACCAATGTTCTAGTTCATTGTTGATTCTACATAGTTCATATGTTTTGGTCAATTATGTAATGGGTACATTGTGAACATGAGAATGACAAAGATTAATCCTTTGTTTGTCAAGCTATTGATGAAACACATTTTCATCTTTTGATTTTTGATTTTCATTGTTCATAAGAGTGATTGGAGAAATATTTTTGTTCATTGTATTTAGGTACTAATCATGCCTTCGGAATGCCAAACCTTTCCGACTCTTGTCACTCACCTCAACTTGCCAACACCCATCGTTCACTTCAATCTCGTTGTTTTCATGAAGGACACATTGTTTCTTCAAACCTTGTTAGACTTGATTTCACTCGATTCATGTTCAAATCCATTGGTTTTGATTGCTTGCTTGATATTAATGAGCCAAGCTTTCCTTCCTTCCTTTTGGAACTCTTTAGCTCGTACTCATTAATTTGCATCAATAATGGTCTATCTATAAGATTTTCCATCAAGGGTAAAACCTTTGTGTATAGCCTTGAAGAATTTGGTAAAATTCTCAATGTTCCATACAAAGGTCAATGTAGGTTCATCGATACTTGGAGTCTAGACTCCTTAGAATCGGCCCATATTGATGTACATTATGTGACCGAGCTACCCTCGGCCTCGGCTATCTCTTATGCTATTGCCAAATCTCGTGAACATCCTTTTCTTGGTAATCTTGAAGGAGTTGTCCATTCACTCACTTCTCGGGAATTACACACTAGCGATCCTAATGATTTTATGATCCCTTGAGCAGAAATCATTAGGGAAAATGCAATGTGTTTAGATGGTGATCGTAACCAAGTGCATGCTTGTCTTGCACATATGTTGTTTTGTGTTGCTACCTCCACTCCATACAACCTTGCATTTTCCATGGCTAGAAGAATTGGATATTTTCTTAGCGTATCTCGCTCTAGCCTTCCTTTCGCTATGCTTCTTTCCCGATTTCTTAGAAAAGTCCTTCTTGACTCCCCCTCTCTAAATGCTTCCTCATTTCACTTTGTGAATCGAGTTATGCTTCCTATTGAGGGAAACATCTCACTTGAATCCAATCTTAATTCAAATGATGATTCTAGTGACTCTCCAAACACCTCTCTCAACTCCCATCATAATCTGTCTTCCGATATCTCTCAATTGTCCTTTCCAAAAATTGATTCTGATTATCAATTCTACCTCAATCACTGTGTTCGAGAATGTTTGAGAAGTGAATCAAGGAAATGAAGAAATGCCCATGGATAATTGTTTCTTGATCTTCGGATGTTGCCACTATCTCCTTAGCTTATCTTTGTCTCTTAGGATGCTTTGTGTAATATTTATTAACTAATATTATGTATTTGGATTGCTTATATTTTGATCCTAAGTTGTCTATGCCATCAATCTTTTGATTTTCATAGCTTTTGTGCATCTTATGTGTTAGTTAGCTTTCTAGATTTTGTTTAGTAGTTGACTTTGGCTTGTTAATTCTTTGTGCAAAATCTGGGTTAGCAATTGTTTGAGGAAGTGCAAATTTTTGAGACCTTTGGTCGTGGTTCTTTATCGAACCCGCGGTTATTTAGCGATAAGGAACCGCGGCCCCACGTAAGGAACCGCCGGCTACTGTTTCAACAGAATCTTTGTTTTACACTGTTTTCCTTTATCTGTGTAAAACTTTGATAAAATTTTTGCAAAAACCTGCACATTTCTTAAACTAGGCTACCTAATTTCATTGTTCACATAAAATGATTTTAACATATTACTAGTTTGGATCATCCCTCTTTCTTCTTAAACCTCCCATTATTGAATGTGTTCTTCATTCATTCAACTCTCTTCTAAACCTTAACCTACAACCATGGTATCCACTAGATCTTCCAATTCTTCCAAAACTTCTTCTCACAAAAGGAACCTCAAGATCAAAATCAAGTGTCCCAAACTTGGTTCTTCTTCTTCATACCAAACCCCCAAGAATGAGTCTACTCCTATTCTCATTTCTTCTTCACCTTCACCTCCTCTTGCTCCATGCAAGACTAACTCAACCCATGGTACCAACCATTCCCATGGTTATACCTCATCCTCATTTCAATCCAAAATGAATGCGTTGACTTCACCTTTCTGTCCCAGTCCTCCTTTGGATGGGAATTCTTCACCTCAACCACTACAAAACTTTCCCTTTGAGATTGATGAGTCTTTGATTTCCTCTCCTCTCACTCCACCATACTCATCATTGTCACCTACATCACCCTTGGATACTATACCTTCTCCCTCAAACACTCCACTCTTGGGTGTTCCTCTTTCCCACCTTTTGGATGATCCATACTTGTTTGATTTTTTTTCATGCACAATGGAACCAATTTTCCTTGTTGCTTAAACAACTTTCACCTCAGTGATATCCTTAGGATGGAAATGGTTGAGGCTCACATCAAGTTGAAAAGCTTTTTGTTGGACTTAGTTGCCAACCCTCCTCCTAGGAGATAAATGATGTTTTTTTAAATCTAATGTTTTTAAAAGAAGATCAAGCCAAAGAAGACTATGCATTCAAGACCTAGATTAAGCTATCTATGTTTTAGCTTATTATCTTTTCATTTCTTGTATTTTCATTTCCTTGTGTGCTTTGCATTAATTTGATGAATGGATTTAGTTTTATGTGTTTCAACTTAAGTGCTCACATTAATCAACTTCAATTTATTTAAAATTGAACCTAACTCTATCACAACCTCTAAAAACTTAACTTAAAATTGGATCAAAATGTTATCTAAATATTTTGTCACCATTTGTCAAGACATTCTTTGTGAATGTATTGCTTTTGTGCAACCCTATCATAATCTAATGCTAAAAGAAGTAAAAATCCAAGATTTGAATTTTTTTGAAAAAATCTTATTTTTCTCCAAAACTTTTGAAAATCAAGTTTTCATGTCCCCTGGACGCGGCTCCTTAGCCCCTAGGTGGTTCCATATTGATATGGAACCGCATGCTCCCTTAGGGAACCGCATACAGGAAAGTCGTTTATGGCTTATATTTGGTCTTTTTTCTTTGACCACTGTCTTGGTTAAGATTCCTTGTTTACCCTATTTGGCTAAACACTTTCTAAAACCTTTGGTTTCATTTCAAATCTTTGCCTTATTTTCTTAAATTCTTCTTATTTGGGATTTCTTCGCTTCATCCCGCATAATGCCTAACTCTTCCATTCCTAACCTTGACATATCTTTGTAACAAACTTCTCAACCTAAAGCTTCCTCTTCTAAGCTTTCAAAGAAATCGAAAATCTCGGTTCGGCCTATTTGGATCAAGAAGGACAAGTCTCTTCATGATTCCTCTTCTCCAAAACCTTCCAAGAATTCTTCTTTCTCTCCGATTAAATATTGGAATGAGACTTACTCTATAAATTTTGGAATGAGACTTACTCTATAGGCATTGTGAAAACTATTCATACCCTTCTTCTCCAAACTCTCCTTTTGATGGACCTCCCCCATCTAATGGCTTTGTCTTGAATCATGGTTCCTCGTGTGCTTGTTGTCGTTTTCAACAAATTGAACTTGCTCATATTTATGACAAGCTAAATTCTCTTGAATTCCTACTCACTCGACCTCCTCTCAAAGTTTTCGTTCCCGTGGACAAAACTTCGAATGATGCATCGTCATCTTTCTTTTCCAACTAAAGCACATGTTGTACTTTAGTTGTTTGAGTAAGTTAAACTTAAGCATCTTGGAAGATTATCACTTTTAGTGTAACTTATGCTTTGTGGTTTATTTTCATATTTTCTTGTTTCAAATATTCATATTGTGTGTATGAATATTTTTTGATGTGTTATTTCATATTTGTGTAATATGAATGTTATGTGTGTTATCTATCCCAATAGTTCTTTCTCACACATTTATTTAAGAGTTGATCATGGTTAAAAATTACAATATATTATGGGTGATTCCATAAATTTTAAATTTTAACCCCTTGACATTTTATATCATTTTTTATTGGCTTGGATGTTCCTTTTTCTTTTTATTCCACCAATTGAACTATGATGTTGTCAACTCACACTCTTTGGACACACTTAGCAAATACTTGCTTCTAATTTGAGATTTCTTTTCCTTCTCCCTCTCAAGTTAGTTAGTAAGTAGAGCACATATATACATTGTGTTTCTTCTTTTTCTTCTAACATTTGTGTAGCATGTCACTTTAGCTCACTCTTTTGGTGCCACAAGCAAGGGGAGTAAGCACCAAGGGGGAGCTACTAGCAAAGTCCGGTTCTTTTCTCCTTCAAAGACTTGTGCTATCCTTTTTGCTTCGACAAAGGGAGAGAAATGATAGTGATAAACTTGTTAATAATTCGATAATTTTGTATTTTACGTAAATGAGTTTATAGTTTGTCGTAATAAAAAAGGAGGAGATTGTTAATGCAAAGCAATTGCCTAAAAACATTGTTAGCACTAATTAATCTTTCTTAGTTTTGATCACGACAAATTACAAAGACATTTATTGTCAAATATAATCACAAAACCAATTATCTAACAAACACTATCATCAATGTAACAATCATTACACTAACATATCTTAATCATGCTTAGTGATCATAAAAGTGATTAGCCTTAAAACTCACTTTTGTCTAATAATAAACGTTTAGCGACAATCTTTATTACCTAATGTTTTCATTACTTAACAAATGTAATAACTTTTGTAATTGTGATATTGTGAAATAGTTAAAAAAAATCGTTCTAAAAGAAAAATATGCTTGTCATTCACATGTATAACAGCAAAATATGATATTGTAAAATAGCATATAAAAAATTTTTCGTTCTAAAAGAAAAATATACAAAAATTACTTTTTTCTACCTTTTTTTCCCCTGGTTATAGTATAACAAATTATAATGCTATAAAGTTGAGACCCATCATATTTACCAATCACAAATTATTTGAATGTATTAATTTTTTTATTTAATTAAATTCATGAGTCTTACTTATTTATTTATATTTACAAAATGTTAGCATGACCAATCATGTTTGAGCATAACATGAGATGATCTTTTTCCTTTTTTATTTTATGTTTTACAGTTTTATAACAATAACAAAATTAAAAAAATCAAAAAATTAAAGAGTTGAGAGAATATTTTAAAAAAGAAACCAATAAGTACCATCTTTATTCTAGCGATGATAATACATCAGACTGATACCAAGGTACCAAAATTCGTTTGTTGGTTTTTGAGATGGCTTATATAAAAGGCTTTTTTATAAGTTATTTCATACGTAATAGTGGTTCAAACACTTTGAGTTTGCGTATGAGATTGAGTTGTCACACAAACCGTTTATTCTTTAGACGATGCTAACTTAGAGCATGCCAGAGTTGACTTTTTTAATTTGTAATTTCAATGAACTTGAGAATGAATTTCTTTGAATTTATTCCTCAAGCACAGGGTACGGGAAGTTTTCAGCTCGCATCGTGCGAAAAGGTTATCCGAAAACACGACCAACTACACCTAGCTTCGAGTTTTCGTGTCTCGCGCCTAAGGCACGGCACACGTTTTCGAACGAAAACGCGACACGAAAACGCGAGAACCGTACCGTGTCTCGCGTTTTCGTGCATTTAATTTATTTTTAAACGAATAGTTTCTTGACACGTGGAAATTTGAGGGTCCAGCTTGTTTCCCATGGCTCAAGCCAACGAAGGAGGCTTAATTTTGGTGTTATGGGAATATTTACACAAAACTTATCATACCGTGTAAACTTTTTAGTGTTATGGGATGGCTCAAGCCAACCACAACCCGTGCTCTTATATTAAAGAAGTTAACTTATACTCGATTTGATTAATTCCTAGATAGAATGGTGAAGGTGGGAGTGTCAATTTGGTACCAGTGGATGTGATTCTAAAGTTACATTATTTAATTTTTAATAGACTAAAAATTGTTATTGAAATTTTTTGAAAAAAACTTGTGAATATACAGGTATTATAATTAGTAAGAATATAAACTTAAAACGATTAATTAGGCATGGATTACATTGTATGTAAGGATGAGTGCGGTTTCAGAACCGCAAAGACTCGAATCGGAACAAAAAAATCGAGAACCGAAAAATGCATATTTTATGAACCGAGAACCGAATCGAAATATGTGTTCAGTTCTTTGGTTCTATTCGGGTATTTCGGTGCTTACCTGATTGGAACCGAAATTTTGTATACATTAATGAGCTCTTTCTTTATACATCGATTAGAACTGACTTTTAAATATGGATATTTTGAATCTGAAACACTCCAACAAGTACTCTGTAAATAACTTATTAACTAAATCGCCATTCTCTCTACATTTTAGCCTTTTTTTTCTATCTTTATGTCATTTTGTTCTCCTGTTCTTCGACATTTACATGTTCTATGTTTTAATTCACTAGAGATGTTTCACTTTTGTGCTAAGGATACATGGAGAATCACTTTTGTGTTAATAGCTTACACATGTGGCATTACTTACTAGTAGGTAAAAAAGTTATCACTTGTTTTTAACTTTTTATAAATAGTTGTAAAATGACTCATTTTACTAAACTAATTTTTAAAGTGCAATAGTCATATAAAAAAACTCCATATGTGTAAAAGAATTGCAGCTTCATAAAGCAACTCATAAGCTTCATAATATCTAAGTTATTGTATGCATATCTTAACATAGTAAAGCGTAAGAAGTATTTTATAGGGTTTGATTTAAGCCTAAGACCATCTAACAATAACCATCTCACATAACTATTATAGACTAATTCATTATTGTTAACCTGTTCATTTCCATTTATATTTTAATATTATTACATACACTTTATTATCTTGGGCAAAAGTATAATATGTGTCCTCCGTCTTTAGTTATGCACTTTAAATAATAATGCCAACTAAAACTGGGCATGGTGTATAATGTTGTAAAATTTTTAAAAAGTTGTAACTAGCTTTGTACAAAAAAAAAAAAAAAAATTAGTAACTAAGGGGGCCTAATTTGTAGTAACCGCACAGGGCCAGCCCTGAGTAATCTTAGACCTAAAAATGAACAATCCAATTAAAAGATAATATTTTTACATCTTGCACGAGTTGTAGTCTTGTAGACGTTTGTGATGTGCTCGTATATTTACAATGCATATACGCTGTCACTCTCAAGTCTCAAGACGTTGGTCTCAACTTGAAAAAACGTGTGTATAAGATGTGTTTGTATGTTGGTTTACCTTTTAAAAAAACATGTTGACTTATATTGCTCATATATATATACCCCCAAGAAGCTAAACACACATAACATGTCGACTGATTACTCAAATATATACACTCCCAAGAAACACATAATAATGTAACATTGATTGAGGCTAAGATTGATAAGAACGACGTGAACTCATAAAACCATTCGGTTCTATGAGCTTAAATACGTGACATATAGGAGGAAGACTTGAAGGCATCATAATTTGGTCTTGAGCTCATAAAGTCATACCAAGATAAAATATAAGGTACTAATGAAAAACAAGTAATTTGGTGCTCATACTGTAATGGTTCACTTTTTTTTTTGAAAGGCAACAATTTATTAAACTACGAAAAAGACAATACAAACAAAGGCGCCTTACTTTCATAATCAAGATGATTGACGAAAGCAAGACCCAAAAAGAAAGATACAACACATTAAAACTACACCACAGAGACCTACACTGCAGCAAAAGCCACTAACTTACAATGATAAGAAAAACTATCCTAGTCCTATTTGTCCTACAATACTCATACCATCTTAACCAATAAAGAGCTAAAAGCAAGCCCCACCATAAAATAAATGATGAAGCTGCTCTTACAATATTGGCCAAAATGAAATACAAGCAAGTACAACAAAAGACAAAAACTAGGCCTACATACCAATCCACCAGCATATAGCAGCATACCATCACTTGGGTAATAAGAACACAAAAACAAACACACCTGTTGTGCTGCAGGCAAACAAACATACATGTTGTACAACACCTGCTGCAGACATCAGACAACAGCACGAAACAGAAACTACCCCAAATCAACTGATATTTTTTGGATTAAATAGCCAAATCTGCCAATCTATCCCTTTATATTTATTCGATCTTCGCACTATCCACTCGAAACTTTTTAGTTGAATATCTTGAACGATTTTATTTGTACTTGAAACTTTTTTCCCAAATACCCGAGCATTTCTCTCTTTCCAAATGTAGTATCCGGAAGTCCAAATAACCGCTTTCCAAACACGAGCATTAATATTAGGGGTAGTAATGTTCCCGTTTGATGAAAAAAACTCACCAATAGAGAAGGCATTAACATTCCCCATCTTCCACCAACTAGAAAACCCTTATGCCACACGTTCACAGCGAAATCACAGTTGACCAAGCTATGAGCACATGATTCCACCGCGTTGTAACAACTTGGGCAAAGAACCGAATCCAAATCGATACCTCTTTTATCTAATTCTTCGCGTACCGGAAGTCTTCCTTTCAAAGCTCTCCACACAAATATATTAACTTTTCTTGGCACCAACTTATTCCACACCGTTTCTTGGGCTCCATTTTCTTCATGTAACGTGTTTTCCTCGATCATTCTTGCTAACTCTTTCACCTTGAAATCCCCGTCCTCGAATAACGTCCACCTCCATCTATCCATATAATCATTAAGCACAACCACATTTTATAAAGCACTAAGCAAACGTTCTAAATCCTTACTAGCTCTACCCGTAATACTCCTCCCCCAATTCCATTCCCAACACCATGCTCCATTTACCCACGATTCTTTCTCTCTCACACTATCCTCCTTATTCCTATCTAAATGAAATAACCTAGAAAATCTATCACAAAGTCTTTGGTCATTAACCCATCTATCCGTCCAAAACCTAATATCCCTACCGTCCCCCAACACACCTCTACACGATGAAGAAAATCCTAACCCCAATTCCTCCAATTCTTCTCCTATCCTTACAATATCCCGCCAAACCCCGTTTCGGTTTCTCACGCCACTCCCTCTAACTAGCCTATTTTCATATAGCCCACCCGTAACACCATAAATGCTTTTAATCACCCTAACCCATAAACACCCACCCTCTTTCTTAAACCTCCACCACCATTTACCTAGTAAAGCCAAGTTTTTAGCCCGCAAAGACCCAATGTTTAACCCCCCACCCCATGTGAGGCTATAACCGTGTCCCATTTAACCCAAGATATTTTCTTCCCATCCCCAACCCCACCCCAAAAGAAATTTTTTCTAATTCTCTCAATTTGTTTCAACACACTCGAAGGCACATGGAACGTCGAAAAATAATACAATGGCAAGCTACCAAAGACCGATTTAACCAATGTTAAACGCCCACCGAAAGACATCATTTTTTCTTTCCAATCGGCCAACCGACTCTTGAATTTTTCTACAACAAGGTTCCACACGTTTATCCGCCTCATGTTTACACCAATCAGCAACCCCAAGTAAGTGAATGGTAAATCTCTGACACCACATGCCATCCAACCCGCCATGTCCTCCAATTCATCCTCGTTGACCCCAATACCATATAATTTACTTTTGTTGTAATTTACCCTTAAACCGGAGACTTCTTCAAAACATTTAAGAATATACAAAAGCGACCTGGCGTTTTCCTTATCACCAAAGAAGATAGTGTCATCTGCATATTGCAAATGTGACACTACTACATTATCCGCTCCAACTTTAACTCCTCTAAAAACACCAATTTCCACCGCTTTCTTAACAATGGCATTTAAACCTTCTACCGCTAGAATAAAAAGGAACGGTGACAAAGGGTCGTCTTGTCTAACACCCCTCTCAAGACCGAATTCATCCGTTGGAGAGCCATTAACAAGGATAGACATACTCGCGGACCGGAGACAAACCTCTACCCATTTACACCATTTAACCCCGAACCCCATTTTTTTCATTATGCTTAATAAGAAGCTCCAATTAATGTTATCATACGCCTTCTCAAAGTCCACTTTAAAGATATGTCCTTTATTCTTAACTCTCTTTAAAAAGTCCATCGTCTCATTTGCTATTAGGACACCATCGAGAATATACCTCCCCTTTATAAAAGCATTCTGCTCTTCCCCTATCACATTACCCACGACGTGCTTAACCCTCTCTGCTAACAACTTTGCAATAATTTTATAATAACACCCAATAAGGCTAATAGGCCGAAAATCCCCGAGCCCAATAGGATCCGTCACCTTAGGGATGATGGTGACAAACGAGGAGTTACACCCCTTCGACATCTCCATCTTATCCCAAAACCACGTGATCGCCCTCATAAAATCCAATTTCATCAGCTCCCGATATTTTTTGATAAACTTGAAATTAAAACCATCGGGCACAGGGGCCTTATCACCTCCGCATCCAGATATAGCATCCCACACCTCCTTTTCGGTGAACTCTTTATCTACTAGTTTAGCTTCCTCCGTCGATATCTTATCTAAATTACTACAATAAAACACCGGACGTATCCCCCTTGACTCAAAAAATAAATATTTATAGTGTCTAGCAATCTCCGTCTTGATTAAATTAGGATCCTCACACCACATCCCGTTAATCATAAGACCTCTTAGATTGCATTTATTGTTCCTTCTTTTGACGTCCGAATGAAAAAACTTTGAGTTCTCGTCTCCTTCCACGTCCCATCTTATTCTAGCCTTTTGTCGAAGCATGTCGCTATATTCCTTCTCTTTTTCCTCCCACTGCTTCCTTGTATCTAGCCATAATGTACGTTCACCTTCACTCAACGATCTCTTCTCTGCTTCTAATTCCCATCGCATAGCTTCTTTCTTTAAAAAATCAGCCTTCTCCTTGTGACCCCGAAACCTATTTCTACTCCAAACCCTAAGACTTGCCTTGATATTTTTTTGTCTATCCCGAACTACACAATCTAGACGAGAACAGCTAACCTCTTTAATTTCTTCCATGCCTCCTCAACAACTTGACATAAGTCAGGTTCGTCCATCCAAATGTTAAAAAACTGAAATGGTTTTGGACCAAAGTTTAAGTCCACATCTTTCAACACAATAGGACAATGATCCAAGAGTTTACGATCCAAAGCAGTGACCGACAAGTTACCCCAAAGATTGTAAAAAGCGTCATTCATTAAAAAACGATCTAATTTACTAAATTTCAAACCATCATCACTTACCCTGGTAAATCTCCTTCCCCCATTGGAACTTCAAATAGTCTTGTGTAATTAATGAACTCGTGATTTCTTTGGTGTTTACTTCAGAATTAAGTCGATCATCACAACTCCTCACGACATTTAGATCCCCGAAAAGACACCACGCCCCGGGCCATCTACTTATAAATCATGCAAGCCTCTCCCATAAAGATGCTTTTTGACGACTAATGTGCGGGCCATAAATGCAAACTAAAAATATATCCTCTGCTTTCCCTTTCCATGCGCCCTTTAATGCTATATATCTCTCGTCACCCACCGCCTCCTTACATGTAAATACCCTCGTGTCCCATGTTAAGATTATTCCCCCCGAGTTCCCGTTAGTTGGCAATTGCGCATACCTGTATCCTTTCCCACCCAAATGTCCTCGATCCAAATATCATCTACCATACCACTTTTAGTTTCCTGTAACCTAATAATATCAGGTTTCTCCTCCCTAATAATTGATCTAATCCAACCTTTTTTCCCTGCCTCTCCCGTACCTGTCACATTAATCGAAATCAACTTCATAAAATTAATAAAAACGAAATTGAGGCATACCAAACCACCTAAGGCTACTGCTCCTCCGTGTCGCCTTCAACCTTATTATCCTCACGATTACCGACACTTTGATTCTTGTCACTCTCTCCTACAACCCACGATACTCCAATCAACTCCCCTACTTCCTTAATTTGTTCCACATTTACTATACATCTACTGCTATTGACATCTTTATCTTTTGTATTTCCAAAGTGGAATATCTCATTCTCATCCCCTTGTTCCTCATAGTATTCCTTATATATGTTTGAATCACCTTCTTTATATTCTCTTAAACCTGCCACTCCAATTTGTCTTGCCACCATCCTAGCTTTAGTGATACTTTTCCTTCCTGACCTCTTATGATCTTTATTTCTTCTTATACTTTCGTCATTGTCTTTACCCATGTCAAAACCCTTCTCAATCTCTTCTCCCCCAAATACCTCTTCAATGGAAGCCTTTCTCTTTTTTTTCAATCGGTTGCCTCCGCTACCGAGCGAACTAGACGGCGATATTTCTCTTTTGTCTCTTCTTCCCATCGCCACTTCCTCATCCTTAGCACCATGTTCCTGATCTTTCTCATTCGCTTTTTTTATTCCCACTTGTGAACTACTAATATTTTGTTCGCTTACTGTTGCTCTCCACTCCTTTGATCCAGCCCGTTCACCTTGTTCAGTCATAAGCCCATCTTGGATACAATTTTGTGAATTATACACATTCTCATAAAGCCCATTTTCCAAAGCCCACCAAATTCTCCATGACGTCTAAGCCATCTTTATTACTAGACGAGTACTCGCGCATAGCGGCGGAATTTGATTAGTGGCAAATAATTTACAGATGGCGATATTGTGGTAAGCGTTTCGTGTACGTTCAAAATAAAGCATGAAAAGATCAAATTGAAATTATAGAATGTTTTAACATATGACAATTCAATGCTAGATAAAATATTAAATAAAGTGTATCAAAAAGCCTATAAAAACTTTTAGTAAAGATGAAAGTAAAACATTACATCAGAGTTTATGAGCTAACTAATAATACACGTTACCCGTTACATAAACCCTACATATTATATTAGTTGGTAAACAATTTAGAAAACCGGGTTAATCCGAGTTTACCCAATTTCTCGACCAGGTCGATTTCAAAACCGGGTTTCAAAACATTGAAAAATGGCATCGTTCATAACTTCATATGTTAATTTATTCTCGTTGCACGTCAATAATTCATCTCCAAATGACTTTAGTGTGTTCACATAATATAGTTTATATATGCATTAAGATGTTTGAATTATAAATATAGTATAGATTAGTGGGACCCACATTTTTCAACCATTCAACATTTTCAACTTTCAACCAAAGGGATACACCCTTTATAATGTAGTATAGATTTTTATAGAAGATACTCCCATTTTCTTGAACTTCTTGGTCACTGGACCCACCCGCAACATCATAATTATTCCCGACCAGAACCGTCTTTTTCCCATGCAACTTTTTCTTAGACTCAGCCGCCTGTTTCTCGGATATCTCGCCTTCCTCCTCGAATGTATCCATAACCTTTGTTTCGCCTGAACACCGAGGCTCTTCGTCTTCTCCAATATTCTGACCACCGGAATCCACCCTCGTACTATGTTTTCCACCACAACGTTTACCATCAACGCGCATCTCCTCACACTCTCCTTCATCGCTGGACTCATCACTCTCGCTATTATCCTTATGTTCATCATCGTCTTCGCCACGTCCTTATCGATATTCATATCATTATCGTCTCCTATTTTCTGTTCTTCATCATTCAGATTGCCCTCTTCTTGGATTTCCAAAGGACTAATATCTCTAATATCCTCCACCACACTAACTTTATAGTCAATCCCTTTTACTCTAACGACTAAATCCTCCTTAATCAAGCCGTTGTTGCTAGTAAGGATTTGCACTCTGCCATAAATAAGACTTTGGTTCCCTTCGAGATTACAATTATGTAAACCCAATATAGTTCCGTGCACTGCTGCGATCCTCCTAAATGTCCACTCCCCCTAATACGAGAAGGGAATACCCATAATGTTAATCCAAGTCACCCTCCTCGATATCCTCTGCGTACTATCCATTCTTCTCAGCTTGTATACCCATCTCCTTAAACCATGTTCCGTATCCTTCAACACATTAAGCGCCGTTTCTTCATTTTCGAACACCACAAACACTTCTAGTCCTCCCAATAGTTTAATTTCAATCTTATTAAGCCCCTGTTCTTCACAAAGTAGAGGTAGTTTAGCAAGAAAACAACTCGCTTTCACCTCCCCTACTACACTCCTACATATTATCTTCTCATTGGTTTCCTCTTCACCCACCTCGATAATCCTTTCTATCCCCTCAACACCCAACGGCTCATCCATATTGCAAGTGTTACCTGTATGTTTCACATCCTCTTTTGTGTTATTATAGTAACCTTTTGTACCACCTTTCTTGGTGCCTCCATTAATAACATCAACATACTTGCGATAGTCACGAGTATTCATGTTCACCTCAGTTCCATCTCTCTCCTTCCTATCCCCAAATCTACCACTGCTTATTTGTCTTTCATCATTGCCCTTCATTGCTCCATTCACATTACTTCTTCTGTCAAACGCCTCATACACCCTTAATTGTTGCTCCCCTATCTTTATTTTTTGTAGTTGCCCTAAAAGGCCCTCTACGTCTTTGACGAATTTGTATCGAACAAACCCGTATCTCTTACCATTGCGTAACCTCCTTTACACCATAAACATATCAAACACCGTCCCATATTTCTTAAAAACCATCCATAGTTTGCCCATACTCCAATCGTCTGGAAAATTGAAAAACATGAACAATATCGCCGAGTTGCGTTTCACACCATTGTAACTAGTACCTAGAAGCTTGCCATTGTATTGCCATCTATTTTCTATGTGCCTCGATCTCTCATTCTGGCTTTCTCTCACTGGAAAGTTACTATGTGATCTATACTTAGGTGATCATTTCTTGAAGGCATAGAGTGGCATAAAGGTGTAGTAGTTTCAGCTTTAGCTTTACGACTAAAAACGTTTGACCATACCTTTAACGCAATTGATATGGGTCCTACTGTTCCTACCCTATTTCCACTATTTAAACCCATTTACATAAATCAAAGTTTAAATCTTCGATATTATTTTCTTGGAATAAAAGTAACTGTTGCAACAATAATTAGTTTTTTATTCAACTCTTATTATTGCTAGAAAATACAACTAGCAACAAATAAACCCCACCTTCACCACCGTCAAAACAGCCCCGACTAACTTTTATTTATGAAAACTTCTGACAACTTTTTTCTACAAAAATCCGGTCACACATCGGCCGATCACTGGTAATCCATCTTAAAAAATCATCAAGCGACCACTGTCGTTTGTTCTGCTACATGTAATCGCCGATCATTTTAGATCTACACTATTAAATCACCGATAACTTTTAATGGGTTGATTTTTAAATTTTTATTAAGATTTATGTATGTTTGAGAGATGTATGAAAAAAAAGTAAGTTGATGGTGAAAGAGAAGGGAGATATACAGTGAGAGGGAGAATAGGAAATAAATAAATCATTTTTCTAATTGATATGCTTAGGATTTATAAAAATATTAATTATTCAATATTATATAATTAATGAAGGTATGATTAGTGATATTAAGGTGTACGTTAAGAACAACCCATTAATATTGAAAAAAACACCTTTATGTAGTTTCCTTAATTGTTCCTGATCAATCAAATGTATAAACTATAAACCATGTAACTGGTTTTCGTGTTTGCCCTGTGATTCCAACATATTCGCACAACCGTAGCATTGAACCATTTTCATCTAAGTTAATCTAGTCGAGTAAC
This sequence comes from Glebionis coronaria, assembly GCA_025667525.1. Taxonomy (NCBI): domain Eukaryota; kingdom Viridiplantae; phylum Streptophyta; class Magnoliopsida; order Asterales; family Asteraceae; genus Glebionis; species Glebionis coronaria. The sequence continues at coordinate 499,901 of JANFOE010000944.1, read as the reverse complement.
TGAGTTAAAGAATTGATCACTGGAACAACCCCGTTGAGTCACCAGATAACGAGTTCGTAATGACCGTGATATTCTCCTAGAAATAGTCTTTAATTATAAGATTAATTTTCTCAAATCCTATTTACTTGTTTCCTTAGATAAGGGTTGTATTCCCGTATTTATATGGGTGTTATCTCTGTATGTAATATTCAATTTTCGCAAGAAACATATATCATAATAACTGAAATTATCATGGTATCAGAGAAGGATTAAAAAAAGGGGAGGAATAAAGGCAACCTTGGCTGGCGACAAAGAAAACAAAGATGCTGGAGGCAGCGGTAGCGTCTCCGATCACAACTCACCTTATTACATTCATGCCTTTGATTATTCAAGGCAAATTCACATCAATGAAGTGCTCACTGATGCAAACTACATCGACTGGTCACAAGAGATGTTGAATTTCTTGTTTTCCAAAAACAATGTTGGCTTTATTAACGGGAAGATTAAGAAACCGACATCTGAATCACACAATTACATGAGTTGGATGAGGTGTGATGCAATGACCAAAGGGTGGTTAAACACCGCCATGGAGAAAGAAATTAGAAAAAGTGTTAAGTATGCAACGACGACGAAATATGGGAAGATTTAAAGGAGCGTTTTGGAAAGGGTAATGCTCCTAGGGCATATGAACTGAAGCAGTCACTTAGTACAATCAAACAAGAAAGGGGCTTCGGTCTCAGCCTATTATACAAAATTACAGTCCGTGTTTGCAATACCCGCATGTGAATGTGCCGGATGTACATGCTGAATTGTGAAGAAACTCGAAGAACAGAAAGATAAAGAAAACTCTATGAGTTTTTCTTAGGATTAGATGCTGAGTTTGGAACCATAAGAACTCAAATCCTCGCCATGAAACCAACACCCACACTTGGGACTACTTATCATAGGGTGGCAGATGATGAGCAACAAAGGGTCGTGTCAAACATGAAGAAAAGAACAACTGGATCTAGTGGTTTTCAAGCCTTCGTTCCACGAAAGAGGGACAATAAACAGCCGACAAATAAGTTTGTGAGAGGGGATGGAAGAGCAATGTTGGTGACCAGGTTGAACATTGTACTGAATGTAACAAAGATGGCCACAATAGGGATGGAAGCTTCCAAATAATAGGGTATCCTGACCAAGGGCTGCACATGTTGAAGGAGAAGGCAGTCTCACTCCCGGGCTAAGTGAAGAAAAATTTCAGCAACTTGCAAAGTTTTTTAGAGATAAAAACGGAGCAGCAAAAGAAGGGAGACAACATGTTGCAAACATGGCAGGTAACCTAGCCGAAGAAGGTTAGTGGGTCATTGACTTAGGTGCCACCGATCACATTTCATATGATGATATTTTTCTTGTAAAGAAAACCAAAGGAACTTATGAGGCTCTGGTCAATACCAAATGGTGTAACTATACCGGTTAAAGGTCGTGGGTATTGCACCCTACCCAATGGGATGATGATTAAAAATGTCCTTCATATCCCAGATTTCAAGTGCAATTTACTTTCCGTAAGTAGAACATCAAATGACTTACAATGTGCAGTAACATTTTTTTCTGACTTTTTGTGTCGTGTAGAGCTTACATTCGAGGGAATTGATTGGAGCGGGTGAATGCGTGAAAGGTATATACAAGATGGGGATAATGGGAACCAAGAGACGGATGATGATGACAACTGCTGGCACATGGCATAAGCGATTAGGTCACACGTCCATTTCTAAACTCAATCATGTTGGTATTATTAAGGATGTTTCTTTAAGGGGTTTTTGTGATTCTTGTAACAAGGCAAAATTTGCTAGACTACCATTTCCTGTTAGCAAATAAAAAAACACATGATTGTTTTGATCTTATACATTGTGATGTGTGGGGAATGTATCGAACACCCTCTTTTACACGTGCAAACTACTTTCTTACAATAGTCGATGATTTTAGTCGTGTCGTGTGGGGTTTTCTTATCAAGCATAAACACGAAGTTGGCACTCATTTGATAAATTTTCATAAAATGGTGCAAACCCAATTCGAAAGAAACATAAAAAAGAATACGATGCGACAACCGGGGGGGGGGGGGAATTTACTTCGAATGAGATGCTTGATTTTTATGCTAGTAAGGGAATGGTGTTAGAAACGACGTGCACACATACACCACAACAAAATGGTGTTGGGGAAAGAAAACACCGACACCTTTTGGAAACGGAAAGCGCATTTAAGTTCGAAGCAAATCTACCCACAAAGTTTTAGGGAGAATGTGTGTTAACAGCAACTCATATCATAAACTGTCTTCCTTCGGACGTGATAGATGGAAATACACCTTATAAATTAGTATGCAACCAGAAACCAGAGTACGAGCATCTAAGAGTGATCGGTTGCCTTGCATACTATCAAAGCAACGAAACCAAAGGAGACAAGTTTGAACCAAAGGGGAGACCGGGTATTTTCATGGGTTACCCCAAGGCACCAAAGGGTATAAGATATATGAGATGGAGCATAAAAAGATCATAGTTTCAAGAGATGTAAAATTTATGGAAAGCATTTTCCCTTTCATAAAATCACAAGATGTAGAAGACAAGGAAGAAGAAATCTTTGTTTTACCAAAGTATTGGGAAGATGAGCCAATGAATAAGAATGAACAACTGAATGATCAAAATAACTTTGTTGAAACAAAAGTAACTGATGTCGAACAAGAAATAGAACAAAATTTGGGATCATCAAGTGAACTAGAACATGAAGAAACATTAAAAGATATGGACATTAATGGCCTTGAAGTGCACGATAGACCAAAAAAAAAATTAAATCTAAGCCTGAAAAGTTCAAATATTATCAAGTGAAGTTGCCCCCATCTTTAGACCATGAGCATTCATCTTTTCACTCCAATCATGAACCCTCAACGGTACACCCTTTAACATATTTCATTTCTTATAATAGTTTTATTGACTCACATAAAGTTTTCTTGGCGGCCATTACACAAAGTAATGAACTGAAATATTTTGCTCAAGCCATTTAAGATCCGCAGTGGGTGGAAGCATACAAGCTTTGGAGAAAAGTAGGACTTGGACTCTCCAAGAACTCCCAAAGGGAAAACAGGCCATCCACTCAAAATGGGTGTATAAAATAAAGTATAAACCAAATGGGAAAGTTGAACGCTACAAGATACGCCTTGTTGCTAAAGGCTTTACACAAATGAAAGGCATCAACTTCCATGACACCTTCGCCCCTGTGGCAAAGATTGTAACTGTTCAAAGCCTTCTTGTCGTCGTTGTAAAAAGGAAATGGCACATTCACCAACTAGATGTAAACAACATTTTCTTACATGGTGACCTAGATGAAGACACCTATATAAAGGTTCCTCAAGGATTTAGAAAGCAGAATGGCACACGGGTTTGAAATCTAAAAAGGTCACTCTATGGACTCAAACAAGCATCGAGAAACTGGTTCCAAAGATTCACTAGTTTCTTACTAAACCTTGATTTCAAAGAATCAAAGGCTGATCCCTCGCTTTTCTTATTTAAGAAAGAAGGAATATCCGTTTCCGCGCTCATTTATGTTGAAGATGTCATAATTACAGGTGATAACCGTCTCAAGATACAAGAAATCAAAAAATTGCAAGACAAGGAGTTTAGCATTAAAGATCTTGTGTAACACCCCGCTCCGAAAAGAGACAAAGTGCTACTACTATGGTGTCACATCAGATACATCATATTTTAAAAGGGCTAAAATGAAACTTTTATTAAATCCAAAACACTTAAAGTAATATCTTAATAAACAGAAATCCCCAAAACAACGGGGTCCAAAATGCAAAGTATCAAATCATAAAATGTCTTAAGATTTATTAAAAACTTGGGTGAATCTAGGTAAGTCCAAACTCTCTCAATGCCCCGTCTCCCGCTTAATACCTGCCGCATGGAAAAAGAAACGGCTGAGCAAAACGCCCAACGAACGGATACAACAAATATGGTTTAAGGCAAAAGAGATAACAATAATGAAGATATCACAAGGTATGAACATAAGGATGATTAATTGGATGAATAAAAAGGGTTAATGAAAGACAAGAATAGCCCACGAGCACACATAACAAATCACATATCCAAATCAACCAAATAATCATATATGTGTACTAGGATTGCGACTCCTATGTACCAAAGTGACGGCGTGGAATGCACACACAAACCTATCACATTAAATCAAATCATATCATATCAAACAAATACATAGGATGCATCTATACGCTCCCTACAAAACAAATGTCAATAGCACGTGTACTAGCTCATGACTAGCACCCGCACTCACAATAATATAATAATTATGTGCACCAAAAGGGAACGCCGGGGATCAAATCACACCGCCCCAGTTAGTGTCATGTCACCGGTGCATCATATGACATGGTCATGGTACCCCCATGACTAGATACAAAATATGGCTTGGGCTTAAGGGTTCATTTCAAAGGCATAACAACTAGGAAAAATATAAGTATTCAAATGGGGAACATATAAAGGCATAACAATAACGGAATCATAACAAGGCAAAGAATTTAAGGATCATATCAAAACAAAAACCAAGGATGTGGGAACATAGTAATGGCATAGGGATTTATCAAATGGAGTTGTGTAAGAAAGAGTAAAAGTGTGTTCTTTAATAAAGAACCGAATATCCGTACCTTAAAAGCACAAACAAGTCACGGAATCGTATACAAAGCAACAAGTCCTATTCCCGTGTCACCAAGGCTAAAAGATACATAAAAATATGTCTTACATACTGTTCTAGAACAAAAGATTACAAGGTTTCATGATTCGGTGATTCAAAACCCTAATTATACACTTTCCCAAAACCCGTCATTTAGGGACTGTTTTAGAAGATCCGACTGTAAAACCATTTTCCAAAACCATACTCACTGATTAAAGTCCATATTTGAAAAATACATTCGAAGTAGATAGTCTTAGACCCCGGATTCACTCAAAAAGCTATCCCGAGGCTCAAGATATGACTCTTACAAGATGACTCATATTCTGATTTTTAAGGACTGTTTTCAAAGATCGACACGGTAACCATAGTTCCAAACCACTTCAAAACGTTTTAAGACCTGTTATGAAAACTAGATTCATTGTAGATGGTTTTAGGATTTTGAAACTCTTAATAAGATGTTATAAAACCCGTTTACAGCCCTTACAAGATCACCCAAAATCCGGACAGCCCTTAGTTATTATTACGTATGAGCCGGTTTAATGATCTAGACCACCATAGGTTAGCTAGATCTTTATAAAAACTTTATAAAACTATATTAGAACATATTTAGGCTGGTCAAAAACAAGATCTAACATACAAAAACGTTTTTAAGGTATTGAATCACCAAAACACATTTTTAGGGTTTCAAAACCCTAGAAATCATGTTTATGCATTAAATCAAAATATAAGAAAGCCATAAAGGTGACATAAGGATTATAAGGACTTACATGAGATGTGTATAATGATATAGTAATCACTATACATACAAAATAATAATAATGGATGTTTAGTAACAAGAATGGAGGTTTAGAGAGGAGAAAGATCAAGAACAACCTTAAGGCTTTAAGGTTTTCTTAACAATGGAGATGAGAGGAGATTTTGGTAGAGTTTAGGCAAGGTGAAAAGTGTTTGTTGTGTGTTTTAGGCCTGCCATGGGGTGACTTTATATAGCAAAATTCTATTTTAGTTAAAAGCTTGAATTAAAGAATAACATTAACTAGGTTTTTCAATCCTTGAAACATATGTTACATCTTTGCATTAAAACACATTAAAAATCATCAAAATCATTCCTAAAACCTTCAAAATTTCGTGTGTTTTAGTCAATAATAGGGAAGGATTTTCATCTCAATTTTAATGCCATTATAACATACCAAAAAGTTACCTTTTTCCCATTTTAACAAGTCTTTCAAAAAGTGTACATTTAACAAAGTGTGTACTTTTTTTTAAACAAAGATAACCTAAGTCTTAAAATATTTAATCACATTAGTTTAAGAATGTCCATTTATACTTTGTCTTTATTTAAAGTATAGGTTATAAGATAATTTGATAAAAAGGTTTCATAATCTAAGTCTTATTTATTTAATACTTATGAAAAAATTTAACTATGCTTTAAATTATATTAAGTAAATAAAATCTCTACTATTAAACTTACATAAAACTCTCAAATTCTTATTAAATGTTTAAAGATCATACTTTATTCAAAATTTCCATTTTATAAAAATACGGGTTTTACAACTCTTCCCTTCTAAAAAGAAAATTTCGTCCTCGAAATTAAAGTAGTGTTACGGATTCTACAATTCCTCCTCTCTAAAAGAAAAATTTCGGCCTCGAAATTGGAATAACACGATTAATCGAAAACGAATACGAAAACGTACGAATCAGATCGAATGAATTCGAAACAGACAAAGTGGCGATAGATGAAATCATCTTACACATAACACTTGCAGAATATGCACGGAAGTAATGTTAATGGAAAGGAATCACAAAGTGTTTGCACAAATCGAAGGGATATCAAAAGAAAATAAACTAAGAATTTCTTGGAATCGTACCTAATGACTTTTCATCTTCATCACCGCTTCCATCTTTCCCAGGGCAATCCTTAATCCTATGTTCAGTCGACCCACAACGAAAACATAAAGGTGTAGTAGTTTCAGCTTTAGCTTTACGGCTAAAAAAGTTTGACCATACCTTTAACGCAATTGATATGGGTCCTACTGTTCCTACCCTATTTCCACTATTTAAACCCATTTACATAAATCAAAGTTTAAATCTTTGATATTATTTTCTTGGAATAAAAGTAACTGTTGCAACAATAATTAGTTTTTTATTCAACTCTTATTATTGCTAGAAAATACAATTAGCAACAAATAAACCCCAACATCACCACCGTCAAAACAACCCCGACTAACTTTTATTTATGAAAACTTGTGACAACTTTTTTCTACAAAAATCCGGTCACACATCGGCCGATCACTGTTAATCCATCTTAAAAAATTATCAAGCGACCACTGTCGTTTGTTCTGCAACATGTAATCGCCGATCATTTTAGATCTACACTATTAAATCACCGATAACTTTTAATGGGTTGATTTTTAAATTTTTATTAAGATTTATGTATGTTTGATAGATGTATGAAAAAAAAAGTAAGTTGATGGTGAAAGAGAAGGGAGATATACAGTGAGAGGGAGAATAGGAAATAAATAAATCATTTTTCTAATTGATATGCTTAGGATTTATAAAAATATTAATTATTCAATATTATATAATTAATGAAGGTATGATTAGTGATATTAAGGTGTACGTTCAGAACAACCCATTGATATTGAAAAAAACACCTTTGTGTTGTTTCCTTAGTTGTTCCTGATCAATCAAATGTATAAACTATAAACCATGTAACTGGTTTTCGTGTTTGCCCTGTGATTCCAACATATTCGCACAACCGTAGCATTGAACCATTTTCATCTAAGTTAATCTAGTCGAGTAACTGAGTTAAAGAATTTATCACTGGAACAACCCCGTTGAGTCACCAGATAACGAGTTCGTAATGACCGTGATATTCTCCTAGTAATAGTCTTTAATTATAAGATTAATTTTCTCAAATCCTATTTACTTGTTTCCTTAGATAAGGGTTGTATTCCCGTATTTATATGGGTGTTATCTCTGTATGTAATATTCAATTTTCAAGCAAGAAACATATATCATAATAACTGAAATTATCATGGTATCAGAGAAGGATTAAAAAAAGGGGAGGAATAAAGGCAACCTTGGCTGGCGACAAAGAAAACAAAGATGCTGGAGGCAGCGGTAGCGTCTCCGATCACAACTCACCTTATTACATTCATGTCTTTGATTATTCAAGGCAAATTCACATCAATGAAGTGCTCACTGATGCAAACTACATCGACTGCTCACTGATGCAAACTACATAAAACTCTCAATTCTTATTAAATGTTTAAAGATCATACTTTATTCAAAATTTCCATTTTATAAAAATACGGGTTTTACAACTCTTCCCTTCTAAAAAGAAAATTTCGTCCTCGAAATTAAAGTAGTGTTACGGATTCTACAATTCCTCCTCTCTAAAAGAAAAATTTCGGCCTCGAAATTGGAATAACACGATTAATCAAAAACGAATACGAAAACGTACGAATCAGATCGAATGAATTCGAAACAGACAAAGTGGCGATAGATGAAATCATCTTACACATAACACTTGCAGAATATGCACGGAAGTAATGTTAATGGAAATGAATCACAAAGTGTTTGCACAAATCGAAGGGATATCAAAAGAAAATAAACTAAGAATTTCTTGGAATCGTACCTAATGACTTTTCATCTTCATCACCGCTTCCATCTTTCCCAGGGCAATCCTTAATCCTATGTTCAGTCGACCCACAACGAAAACATGCCCCAGATATCTTATAGCATGTCCTTCCAGAATGAAGCCTTCCACAAGCTTGGCACGATGGTCCTGAATGACCCTTTTGACCATCCCCATTGTTGTTATGAGTCACTGGTCTAATACGGTCCCCCTCACGGTTCCTCTTATTCAGCCCCGACCTCTCACGATGAATTTCATAGTTCCTTGCAGCATCAGCCACCGCCGCCACATCCGTGAAATCCAGGTTCACAAGGTTGTCCCCAACTTGATCGTTGAGAGCCCATTTGAACCTCTGTGCCTGCTCCTCTTGTGTACCCGCCTTTGTCCCTAAGAAACTTGCCATCCTCAAGAACCGTTTCATAAAGTCCCCAGTAAGCTCTCCCTCCTTCTGCCTAATATTGTGGTATTCCCGCTCGTATCTCTGTTGCTCTGACTTAGGGAAGTATTGCAAGAAAAAGGCATCTCGGAAGTTTTCCCAAGACATAGTTAGCACATAGTCATCACCTCCCTTGGCCTGCTTGTAGGCCTTCCACCAGTTCAGAGCGTCACCCTCTAACTTGTAGCTAGCTAACCTAGCCTTATACTGATCTCCACAATCCAACACTTCTAACAACTTCTCAATGTGTGCAATCCAGTTCTCAGCATCGACTGGATTAGAAGCAACACTAAAGGAACGAGGTTTTTGCTTGCCAAACCTTTCCAACCATGTATGCATTGTAGGAGTTTGGTCATTGCTTCCGCTAGCAGTATTCTGGCGAATTTGGTTGGTAATTTCAGTAGTGAGGCCAGGAATTAGTTTAGAAACGGCTCGTTGCACTGCCTCGTCAAACGCGGGACCGGAAAAGACGGGAGAATTCTGACGTGTGTTCACCATTTGAGATATAAACGAATTAGTGGTGACAAAAAAAAATAAAGTTTATAAAATAAAATGCACATATACAAAGAAAGTGATAATATCAGAGTACGAAGAAGACGTCATTGTTCGGGCCATGATAGTTAGGAAGCCATTCTATAAACGTTTGGGGAGCGAGGGCACTTTAAATCGTAAACCCAACCACTCAGCCAAGACGTAATATCGAGATGAAACATCCTAATACGAAGCTCCCTACTAACATGACAAATTCCACGGAAACAAATACGTATCAAAAATATCATAACAATATCAAAGTACGCATGGAAGCCTAATCTACCCAATCCTCACAGGTCAATCCTAGGTCGTAGACGCTCTGATACCATAATTGTAACACCCCACTCTGAAAAGAGTCAAAGTGCTACGACTATGGTGTCACATTAGATACATCAAATTCTAAAAGGGCTAAAATGAAACTTTTATTAAATCCAAAATAATTAAAGTAATATCTTAATAAACAGAAATCCCCAAAACAACGGGGTCCAAAATGCAAAGTATCAAATCATAAAATGTCTTAAGATTTATTAAAAACTTGGGTGAATCTAGGTAAGTCCAAACTCTCTCAATGCCCCGTCTCCCGCTTAATACCTGCCGCATGGAAAAAGAAACGGCTGAGCAAAACGCCCAGCGAACGGATACAACAAATATGGTTTAAGGCAAAAGAGATAACAATAATGAAGATATCACAAGGTATGAACATAAGGATGATTAAGTGGATGAATAAAAAAGGTTAATGAAAGACAAGAATAGCCCACGAGCACACATAACAAATCACATATCCAAATAAACCAAATAATCATATATGTGTACTAGGATTGCGACTCCTATGTACCAAAGTGACGGCGTGTAATGCACACACAAACCTATCACATTAAATCAAATCATATCATATCAAACAAATACCTAGGATGCATCCATACGCTCCCTACAAAACAAATGTCAATAGCACGTGCACTAGCTCATGACTAGCACCCGCACTCACAATAATATAATAATTATGAGCACCAAAAGGGAACGCCGGGGATCTAATCACACCACCCCAGTTAGTGTCATGTCACCGGTGCATCATATGACATGGTCATGGTACCCCCATGACTAGATACAAAATATGGCTCGGGCTTAAGGGTTCATTTCAAAGGCATAACAACTAGGAAAAATATAAGTATTCAAATGGGGAACATATAAAGGCATAACAATAACGGAATCATAACAAGGCAAAGAATTTAAGGATCATATCAAAACAGAAACCAAGGATGTGGGAACATAGCAATGGCATAGGGATTTATCAAATGGAGTTGTGTAAGAAAGAGTAAAAGAGTGTTCTTTAATAAAGAACCGAATATCCGTACCTTAAAAGCACAAACAAGTCACGGTATCGTATACAAAGCAACAAGTCCTATTCCCGTGTCACCAAGTCTAAAAGATACATAAAAATATGTCTTACATACTGTTCTAGAACAAAAGATTACAAGGTTTCATGATTCGGTGATTCAAAACCCTAATTATACACTTTCCCAAAACCCGTCATTTAGGGACTGTTTTAGAAGATCCGACTGTAAAACCATTTTCCAAAACCATAATCACTGATTAAAGTCCATATTTGAAAAATACATTCGAAGTAGATAGTTTTAGACCCCGGATTCACTCAAAAAGCTATCCCGAGGCTCAAGATATGACTCTTACAAGATGACTCATTAACTGATTTTTAAGGACTGTTTTCAAAGATCGACACGGTAACCATAGTTCCAAGCCACTTCAAAACGTTTTAAGACCTGTTATGAAAACTAGATTCATTGTAGATGGTTTTAGGATTTTGAAACTCTTAAAAAGATGTTATAAAACCCGTTTTACAGCCCTTACAAGATCACCCAAAATCCGGACAACCCTTAGTTATTATTACGTATGAGCCGGTTTAATGATCTAGACCACCATAGGTTAGCTAGATCTTTAAAAAAACTTTATAAAACTATATTAGAACATATTTAGGCTGGTCAAAAACAATATCTAACATACAAAAACGTTTTTAGGTATTGAATCACCAAAACACATTTTTAGGGTTTCAAAACCCTAGAAATCATGTTTATGCATTAAATCAAAATATAAGAAAGCCATAAAGGTGACATAATGATTATAAGGACTTACATGAGATGTGTATAATGATGTAGTAATCACTATACACACAAAATAATAATAATGGATGTTTAGTAACAAGAATGGAGGTTTAGAGAGGAGAAAGATCAAGAACAACCTTAAGGTTTTAAGGTTTTCTTAACAATGGAGATTAGAGGAGATTTTGGTAGAGTTTAGGCAAGGTGAAAAGTGTTTGTTGTGTGTTTTAGGCCTGCCATGGGGTGACTTTATATAGCAAAATTCTATTTTAGTTAAAAGCTTGAATTAAGGAATAACATTAACTAGGTTTTTCAATCCTTGAAACATATGTTACATCTTTGCATTAAAACACATTAAAAATCATCAAAATCATTCCTAAAACCTTCAAAATTTCGTGTGTTTTAGTCAATAATAGGGAAGGATTTTCATCTCAATTTTAATGCCATTATAACATACCAAAAAGTTACCTTTTTCCCATTTTAACAAGTCTTACAAAAAGTGTACATTTAACAAAGTGTGTACTTTTTTTTAAACAAAGATAACCTAAGTCTTAAAATATTTAATCACATTAGTTTAAGAATGTCCATTTATACTTTGTCTTTATTTAAAGTATAGGTTATAAGATAATTTGATAAAAAGTTTTCATAATCTAAATCTTATTTATTTAATACTTATGAAAAAAATTTAACTATGCTTTAAATTATATTAAGTAAATAAAATCTCTACTATTAAACTTACATAAAACTCTCAAATTCTTATTAAATGTTTAAAGATCATACTTTATTCAAAATTTCCATTTTATAAAAATACGGGTTTTACATCTTGGTCCGATAAACTTTTTTTAGGCACTGAGGTTGCACACACAAAGCAATGGATGGTTTTGAGTTAACGTAAATATACGTTGGACATCTTAAAGGACACGGGTATGATGGGTTGTCGTCCAAGTTCATTCCCTATGGAACAAATTTAAAGTTGGGGAAACAAAATGATGAAGCAAAGGTAGATGAAAATCAATATTGGAGGCTGGTTGGGAGATTGTTGTACTTACAAGCTACAAGATCTGACATCATTTATGCTATAAACATTCTAATCCAATTTGTTAGTGATCCTAGGGTAAGTCATCTTGAAGCTGCCAATCGAGTTTTGCGATACCTTAAAGCAACACCTTGGGAGGGCATACTTCTCACAAAAGAAGGTGGCAACAGCCTCACCGCCTACTGCGACTCTGACTGGCTTGGGTGTCCCATCACCAGGAGATAGAGGACATGTTACTTGTTAATTTTAAGAGGGTCGCCTATACCATGGAAGTCTAAAAAACAATCGTTGTTTCAAGATCATCGGCCGAAGCAGAATACTGGGCTATGCCCACTGCAGTAAGTGAAATTTTATGGTTACGATGGTTGTTAAAGGAGCTTCAGATGCCATGTATTGGTCCTACACATTTATTTTGTGACAACCAAGCTGATCGAAACATAGAAAATAACCCCATTTTCACGAACGAACCAAGCATGTTGAAATGGATTGAGTCTAAAGAGATAGTTCCTATGCAGATTAATTCCAAGTCACAACTAGCATACATGTTTACAAAGAATTTAGGAACGCAAAATTTTCATGCACTGCTCGACAAGCTGGGCATTGTTAATGTCCATGCACCAACTTGAGGGGGACCGTGATATTCTCCTAATATTAGTCCTTAATTATTGGCTTAATTTTCTTCAATCCCATTTACTTATTTCCTTAGATAAGGGTTGTATTCTCGTATTTATATGGGGTGTTATCTCTGTATGTAATATTCAATTTTCAAGCAAGAACATATATCATAATAACTGAAATTATTAGTTCGACCACCGAGTCAACTCGGTTAAGTCACCGGGTTAACGGTTCGACCACCGGGTCAATTAGCATATCGTTAACTACTTGTTGCTAGAAAATTTTCATAAATATACACGAGTATACGTCTATTGAGATATAATGTATCCTCGATTTTAGTGTATATATTTTCGAAGTTAAATTTAATCTTGTGTTTACATTGTCTATAAGGCTGGAGGGAGCAAAGACGAGTTTTAAAAGTCATTTTTATCATGGCAAAAAGTCACGTGTGAGATAGAAAATTTATCAATAGTGAGCTTTGACTCGCAGGACCACTTTTCACTTATTATTCTAAAAAAAAATTAAATATCACTTTTATCTTTAAATATTCTTCATTTAACTATTTATAAAACATATCAAAATCAAATTTCTATCATATTCTTCAAAAGCTTCATATATTTACGGTTACCAAATATATTGGCCGACAAAACACCCGAACCACCGAACATCGTCAACAGAAAAATACTAGAAATTCTTCGCTGACACCCGACGGTAACTTTCATCTAGGAAATGCATCACCAAACAACACATATCGATCATACTTTGGCAACCTACCCTACCCGAACCAACCTTAAATGAACCGACCTTACCCGAACCAAACTTAGCCAAACCAACCTTACCCACTAGAATCTTTTTGGATTTGAAAAATCCCTAATCTCTCTCTACTATGGGAGATTTTCAACCCTCTCCTTTCTGGCAGTTTTGATCAATCCTAATTCTTCACCAATCATTGAATAGAGCATGATTATCATTCTTTCTTGAATATTAGCATCATCGCATCAATCCTGATTCTAATCATCCCTATCTGTTTTGTGACCAGTTGGTTCGTAGAGTGTTGCGACTGTCTTGGGTTTGATAGTTATTCACTATTTGATTCGACGTGATTTATAGGTATTTGATCATTGTTGTTTTTTAGGGTTTGATTAATTGTTTATTAGGGTTTTTCGAGACGGTTCATATTATTTCATATCTATTATCTTAATAGAGGTCGGCTAGGGTTGTGGGTTGTACCGTTTGAAATCCTAACGAATTAGGGTTTTGGTTTTTGTTGTGTGACTGTTTAATTTGCCTTAGAGAGAGATGGAGGTGGAGGATCCGATTAAGGCTACTCAAGATTTGGTTGATAATTTTAACAAGCTCATTGAATCGTAACGTAATGACGATTCAAACGGGAGGAATGTGACTGTATCGAGTACTTCGGGTTGGGAGGATCCTCTAATAAATGGGATCAAACCAAATATTGTTGCTGATGATGGGAAGGCACCAAGGTCTTTTGTGAAGGTCGTCAATTTTGCTCCTACTAGGGTTAAGAAATTTTTTAGAACGCTAGTAAGTGAGGGGGTTGATGATACGGACTCCTCTCTCCCATTCCTAACTATGGAGAAACTGAGACATAGATTGGAAAACTATATGGTGAGTTTGTTCGTGGGAAAAAGTGTGGCGTTCCCCCTGTTTAAAAATTATGTTTCAAATACGTTAGGAAAATATGGATTTCAAAATATCATGCGTGATGAGGATGGATTCTTTTTCTATTAATTAGAGTGAACAAAAAGTAGTTTTTACATTTATATATTTTCTATTAATTTCAAAACTATCTAGGTAATTAGTCATAAAAAGAAAAAGAAAAAATATGTAGTACGTAAATATATACAGGCTGACCCTGATTTTGTATACATGCATGTCAAGTGAACCATAATATTCATTCTCTCTTACACAGAAAGCACAAAACGAAGTATTCTCTCACAGAGAAAGCACAAAAGATCGCCAACTTTAATCAACAGTTAAGATCTATCTCACTCTGAATCCGTGTGACTTTAAACAGACCAATTAGAAAGCAGGATGGCTCACTTTTTGGAGTATAAATACCATCACCTTCTCCCATTAATTTCATACTAACTCTAATTACAAGACATAAAGGCTAACTTCAATTCACACAACCACCACTAACCCTTTCTTTAACTCCCAAAACTCAAACCACCACAATGCCAGACTACGATGACCCTTTTGACGTGGTTCCACCTGAGATCATACTGGATATTCTCAAAAGAACCAACACTTCATAATACCACTTATATCATAACACCAAAATAACACAAACTTACTTTCACTAACCTATTTATTTTCATAAAACACCCTCAACAATTAAATCATTTTAAAAACCTAGTTTACTTTCATTCTTTCTTTAAAAAAAACTACATTCAAATAAATAAAAAATTACATTCGAAATTAAAAATAAATAGTTTTAATAGGGACCAAGTACCGCTTAGAAAATTTTGGTCCATTTACAAACAAGCATATCCTTTTTACTTTTTTGAAAATTGTGGCGATTAAACGAAGCCATAACATTAAACCAAAATGTTTCATCATCTTTTTCTTTCTCAACATTCGGGTCTTCCGGGACCTTAACATAATAATCGGTAATTAATCTTTTCTCGGCTGAAAGGCAACGCCTTGTTGTGTCCGACGCGTTCGGGCGATTTTGAAATCCTGGCTGAGGTCACCCGAGAAGCCTTCTTTGGTGGGATTTGGCATAAGAGGAGGATAACCGGTCATTTATTAGTTACAAAAGTGTGTGTGAAAAATATAGATAGAGATGAGGTACTATATAGCTACGTATCAGGTTAAAATAATTTTTTTTAAACTAACCTTGTGACATTTATCAAAAAAAAAATCTACACTATATGTTAGATAGAAGAGGTTTATTTAACTTTTTTATTTTGATAGGTTTTTAAAATATATCTGTTATAAGTGGTAAACTTGTATTTTTCAAATTACCTACCAACGCGCGTTGGAAGGTTAAGATTCGGGCTCAACGGGGTTGCCTTCGTAACACGACGAGACCATAATGCAAGCTAACGTCAGACACGTAGCCATAAATACGTTATGTCGGGCCGGGAGTTATGGTACCGTCCCCTTTAAGAGTAATTAGACCAAATCCTTTAATCGTTCTTCACAAAACCTGCTCAAACCTTTGAGTGCCTATCAGCGTTACCGACCAAACCAGCTTAAATTACGTTATTATTTGTTTAGTCTCTTATGTGACCGAGTAAAATACAAGAAATGTGATGGTATGATCTCTTTGTCCTTAAGTAGTTATATACGTATTTCTCATCATAACACATTCCTTAATTATGATGGTAGAAAAGCTTTTCAACTATACCCGATTGCAAGAGGCTATTAATTCTCTGTCCATCAAGAATAAAAATTGTATATTTGCACACGCTCCTTGTATTGATGACCAAAGCCATTAAGAATAATAACATGCAAATATGTCATATCTATCCACGTCCATTAACTTGGACATCTAATGTTCATGTATTTTGTTTCACTTCTATTTTTATCGTTAAATGTCATATCTTTTACAAGTTTGAAATCTCTTTCACAAATAATTATCGCGTGAATTTAGACATTTATTAGTCATCTTAGAAATTTTTGTGGGATAAATGTAAATATGAAATGGGAAACTTTCGCCGATAATTTTTTGATATTTATTTAAATCATTTAATGAACTTCTCAATAACAAGATAATCATGAACTTGGATATCCGAAATTTGCGATGACGCTCATATGAATTTAAAATTGTTTTTTGTATTTTTAAGATCATGCCATAATGACATTTCTCTAACCTAATATTAAGCATATATATAAATTAGTGTATTATATATCGAACTTAAAATATATGGTCTAAAATAGGGATAAGCATTTCGTCCCGAATTCCGAAATCAAACCGAAAAGGTACTGATTTCCGGAACCCGAATCTCGTTCAGTACGGTACCAGTACTAGAAAATAAAGTGAAAAAATTGGTACCACTAATTCGGTACGGGACCGGTACCAAATCGGAAAATTTCCGATTTCCCGGTACCGGTACCGATATCCGAATCACGTTTGGTACAGTACCGATACCATTAATTTATGCTCGAGAAAAAACCGATACCATTAATTCGGTACGAGATTATTACGATACCAGTACCGTGCTCATCCTAATCTAAAAGGCGTGTATGATTTTGTTTAATATAATGTATGATTAGAGTGAACAAAAAGTAGTTTTTACATTTATATATTTTCTATTAATTTCAAAACTATCTAGGTAAATAACCATAAAAAGAAAAAGAAAAATATGTAGTACGTAAGTATATACAGGCTGGCCCTGATTTTGTATACATTCATGTAGAGTGAACCAAAATATTCATTCTCTCTCACAGAGAAAGCACAAAATGAAGTATTCTCTCACAGAGAAAGCACAAAATAATCGCCAACTTTAATCAATGGTTAAGATCTATCTCAATCCGAATCCGTGTGACTTTAAACAGACCAATTAGAAAGCAGGATGGCTCACTTTTTGGAGTATAAATACCATCACCTTCTCCCATTAATTTCATACTAACTCTCATTACAAGACATAATGACTAACTTCAATTCACACAACCACTACTAGCCCTTTCTTTAACTACCAAAACTCAAACCACCACAATGGCAGACTACGATGACCCTTTTGACGTGGTTCCACCTGAGATCATACTTGATATTATCAAAGAACCAACACTTCATAATACCACTTATATCATAACATCAAAATAACACAAACTTACTTTTACTAACCTATTTATTTTCATAAAACACCCTCAACAATTAAATCATTTTAAAAACATAGTTTACTTTCATTCTTTCTTTAAGAAAAACTACATTCAAATAAATAAAAAATTACATTCGAAATTAAAAATAGATAGTTTTAACGGGGACCAAGTTTCGCTTAGAAAATTTTGGTCCATTTACTAACAAGCATATCCTTTTTACTTTTTTAAAAATTTTGGCGATTAAACGAAGCCATAACATTAAACCAAAATGTTTCATCATCTTTTTCTTTCTCGACATTCTGGTCTTCCGTGACCTTAACATAATAATCGGTGATTAAGCTTTTCTCGGCCGAAAGGCAACGCCTTGTTGTGTCTGACGCGTTCGGGCGATTTTGAAATCCTGGCTGAGGTCACCCGAGAAGCCTTATTTGGTGGGATTTGGCATAAAGGAGGATAACCGGTCATTTATTTGTTATAAAATTGTGTGTGAAAAATATAGATAGAGATGAGGTACTATATAGCTACGTATCAGGTTAAAATAATTTTTTTTAAACTAACCTTATGACATTTATAAAAAAAATCTACACTATATGTTAGATAGAAGAGGTTTATTTAACTTTTTTAATTTGATAGGTTTTTAAATATATTTGTTATAAGTGGTAAAATTGTATTTTTCAAATTACCTACCAACGTGCGTTGGAAGGTTAAGATTCAGGCTCAACGGTGTTGCCTTCGTAACACGACGAGACCATAACGCAAGCTAACGTCCGACACGTAGCCATAAATCCATTATATCGGGCCGGGAGTTATGGTACCGTCCCCTTTAAGAGTAATTAGACCAAATCCTTTAATCGTTCTTCACAAAACCTGCTCAAACCTTTGAGTGCCTATCAGCGTCACTGACCAAACCATCTTAATTTACGTTATTATTTGTTTGGTCTCTTATGTGACCGAGTAAAATACAAGAAATGTGATGGTATGATCTCTTTGTGCTTAAGTAGTTATATACGTATTTCTCATCATAACACATTCCTTAATTATGATGGTATTCAAGCTTTTCAACTATACCCGATTGCAGGATGCTATTAATTCTCTGTCCATCAAGACTAGAAATTCTATATTTTCTCACGCTCCTTGTATTGATGAACAAAGCCATTAAGAATAATAACATGCAAATATGTCATATCTATCCACGTCCATTAACTTGGACATCTAATGTTCATGTATTTTGTTTCACTTCTATTATTTCGTTAGATGTCATATATTTTACAAGTTTGAAATCTCTTTCACAAATAATTATCGCGTGAATTTAGACATTTATTAGTCATCTCAGAAATTTTTGTGGGCTAAATGTAAGTATGAAATGGGAAGCTTTCGACGATAATTTTTTGATGTTTATTTAAATCGTTTAAGGAACTTCTCAATAAGAAGATATATCATGAATTTGGATATCCGAAATTTGCGATGACGCTCATATGAATTTAAAATTGTTTTTTGTATTTTTAAGATCATGCCATAATGACATTTCTCTAACCTAATATTAAGTATATCTATAAATTAGTGTATTATATATCGAACTTAAAAAATATATGGTCTAAAACAGGGATAAGCATTTCATCCCGGATTCCAAAATCAAACCGAAAAGATACTGATTTCCGGTACCCGAATCTCGTTCGGTACGGTACCGGTACTAGAAAATAAAGTGAAAAAAAATTGGTACCACTAATTGGGTTCGAGACCGGTACCAAATCGGAAGATTTCTGATTTCCCGGTACCGGTACCGATATCCGAATCGCGTTCGGTACAATACCGATACCATTAATTTATGCTCGAGAAAAAACCGATACCACTAATTCGGTACGGGATCAGTACGATACCAATACCGTGCTCATCCTAATCTAAAAGGCGTGTATGATTTTGTTTAATATAATGTATGATTAGAGTGAACAAAAAGTAGTTTTTGCATTTATATATTTTATATTAATTTCAAAACTATCTAGGTAAATAGTCATAAAAAGAAAAGGAAAAATATTTAGTACGTAAATATATACAGGCTGGCCCTGATTTTGTATACATGCATGTCAAGTGAACCAAAATATTCTTTCTCTCTCATAGAGAAAGCACAAAACGAAGTATTCTCTCACAGAGAAAGCACAAAAGAATCGCCAACTTTAATCAACGGTTAAGATCTATCTCAATCCGAATCCGTGTGACTTTAAACAGACCAATTAGAAAGCAGGATGGCTCACTTTTTGGAGTATAAATACCATTTTCTCCCATTAATTTCATACTAACTCTCATTACAAGACATAAAGGCTAACTTCAATTCACACAACCACCACCACCCTTTCTTTAACTCACAAAACTCAAACCACCACAATGACAGACTATGATGACCCTTTTGACGTGGTTCCACCTGAGATCATACTTGATATTCTCAAAAGAACCAACACTTCATAATACCACTTATATCATATCACCAAAATAACACAAACTTACTTTCACTAACCTATTTATTTTCATAAAACACCCTCAACAAATAAATCATTTTAAAAACCTAGTTTACTTTCATTCTTTCTTTAAAAAAAACTACATTCAAATAAATAAAAAATTACATTCGAAATTAAAAATAGATAGTTTTAACGGGGACTAAGTTTCGCTTAAAAATTTTTGGTCCATTTACTAACAAGCATATCCTTTTTACTTTTTTGGAAATTTGGCGATTAAACGAAGCCATACATTAAACCAAAATGTTTCATCTTCTTTTCCTTTCTCGACATTCGGGTCTTCCGGGACCTTAACATAATAATTGGTGATTAAGCTTTTCTCGGCCGAAAGGCAACGCCTTGTTGTGTCCGACGCGTTCGGGCGATTTTGAAATCCTGGCTGAGGTCACCCGAGAAGCCTTCTTTGGTAGGATTTAGCATAAGAGGAGGATAACCGGTCATTTGTTAGTTACAAAAGTGTGTGAAAAATATAGATATAGATGAGGTACTATATAGCTACGTATCAGGTTAAAATAATTTTTTTTAAACTAACCTTATGACATTTATAAAAAAAAAGTCTACACTATATGTTAGATGGAAGAGGTTTATTTAACTCTTTTATTTTTATAGGTTTTTAAATGTATCTATTATAAGTGATAAAATTGTATTTTCCAAATTACCTACCAACGCGCATTGGAAGGTTAAGATTCAGGCTCAACGGTGCTGCCTTCGTAACACGCCGAGAGCATTACGCAAGCTAACGTCAGACACGTAACCATAAATCCATTATGTCGGGCCGGGAGTTATGGTATCGTCCCCTTTAAGAGTAATTAGACCAAATCCTTTAATCATTCTTCACAAAACCTGCTCAAACCTTTGAGTACCTATCAGCGTCACCGACCAAACCAACTTAATTTACGTTATTACTAGTTTGGTCTCTTATGTGTCCGAGTAAAATACAAGAAATGTGATGGTATGATCTCTTTGTCCTTAAGTAGTTATATACGTATTTCTCATCATAACACATTCCTTAATTATGATGGTATTCAAGCTTTTCAACTATACCCGATTGCAGGAGGCTATTAATTCTCTGTTCATCAAGACTAGAAATTTTATAATTGCTCACGCTCCTTGTATTGATGACCAAAGCCATTAAGAATAATAACATGCAAATATGTCATATCTATCCACGTCCATTAACTTGTACATCTAATGTTCATGTATTTTGTTTCACTTCTATTTTTTCGTTAAATGTCATATCTTTTACAAGTTTGAAATCTCTTTCACAAATATTTATCGCGTGAATTTAGACATTTATTAGTCATCTCAGAAATTTTTGTGGGCTAAATGTAAATATGAAATGGGAAACTTTTGACGATAATTTTTTTATGTTCATTTAAATCATTTAAGGAACTTCTCAATAACAAGATATATCATGAATTTGGATATCCGAAATTTGCGATGACGCTCATATGAATTTAAAATTATTTTTTGTATTTTTTAGATCATGCCATTATGACATTTCTCTAACCTAATAATAAGCATATCTATAAATTAGTGTATTATATATCGAACTTAAAAATATATGGTCTAGAATCGGGATAAGCATTTCGTCCCGGATTCCGAAATCAAACCGAAAAGGCAATGATTTTCGGTACGCGAATCTCGTTCGATACGATACCGGTACTAAAAAATAAAGTGAAAAAAAATTGGGACCACTAAATCGGTACGGGACTGATACCAAATCGGAAAATTTTCGATTTCCTGAAACCGGTACCGATATCCGAATCGCGTTCGGTACAGTACCGATACCATTAATTTATGCTCGAGAAAAAACCGATACCACTAATTCGGTACGGGATCAGTACGATACCAGTACCGTGCTCATCCTAATCTAAATGACGTGTATGATTTTGGTTAATATAATGTATGATTAGAGTGAACAAAAAGTAGTTTTTACATTTATATATTTTCTATTAATTTCAAAATTATCTAGGTAAATAGTCATAAAAAGAAAAAGAAAAATATGTAGTACGTAAATATATACAGGCTGGCCCTGATTTTGTATACATGCATGTCAAGTGAACCAAAATATTCATTCTCTCTCACAGAGAAAGCACAAAACAAAGTATTATCTCACAGAGAAAGCACAAAAGAATCGTCAACTTTAATCAACGGTTAAGATCTATCTCAATCCGAATCCGCGTGACTTTAAACATACCAATTAGAAAGCAGGATGGCTCACTTTTTGGTGTTTAAATACCATCACCTTCTCCCATTAATTTCATACTAACTCTTATTAAAAGACATAAAGGCTAACTTCAACTCACACAACCACCACCAGCCCTTTCTTTAACTCCCAAAACTGAAAACACCACAATGGCAGACTACGATGACCCTTTTGACGTGGTTCCACCTGAGATCATACTTGATATTCTCAAAAGAACCAACACTTCATAATACCACTTATATCATAACACCAAATTGAAACAAACTTACTTTCACTAACCTATTTATTTTCATAAAACACCCTCAACAATTAAATCATTTTAAGAACCTAGTTTACTTTCATTCTTTCTTTAAAAAAAATAAATTCAAATAGAAAATTTTGGGGACTAAGTTTCGCTTAGAAAATTTTGGTCCATTTACTAACAAGCATATCCTTTTTGCGTTTTTGAAAATTTTGGCGATTAAACGAAGCCATAACATTAAACCAAATTTTTCATCATCTTTTTCTTTCTCGACATTCGGGTCTTCCGGGACCTTAACATAATAATCGGTGATTAAGCTTTTCTCGGCCGAAAGGCAACGCCTTGTTGTATCCGACGCGTTCGGGTGATTTTGAAATCCTGGCTGAGGTCACCCGAGAAGCCTTCTTTGGTAGGATTTGGCATAAGAGGAGGATAACCGGTCATTTATTAGTTACAAAAGTGTGTGTGAAAAATATAGATAGAGATGAGGTACTATATCGCTACGTATCAGGTTAAAATAAATTTTTTAAACTAACCTTGTGACATTTATCAAAAAAAAAGATCTACACTATATGTTAGATAGAAGAGGTTTATTTAACTTTTTTATTTTGATACGTTTTTAAATATATCTGTTATAAGTGGTAAAATTGTATTTTTCAAATTACCTACCAACGCGCGTTGGAAGGTTAAGATTCGGGCTCAACGGTGTTGCCTTCGTAACACGACGAGACCATAACGCAAGCTAACGTCAGACACGTAGCCATAAATCCATTATGTCGGGCCGGGAGTTATGGTACCGTCCCCTTTAAGAGTAATTCAACCAAATCCTTTAATCGTTCTTCACAAAACCTGATCAAACCTTTGAGTGCCTATCAGCGTCACCGACAAAACCAGCTTAATTTACGTTATTATTTGTTTGGTCTCTTATGTGACCGAGTAAAATACTAGGAATGTGATGGTATGATCTCTTTTTCCTTAAGTAGTTATATACGTATTTCTCATCATAACACATTCCTTAATTATGATGGTATTTAAGCTTTTCAACTATACCGATTGCAGGAGGCTATTAATTCTCTGTCCATCAAGACTAGAAATTCTATATTTGCTCACGCTCCTTGTATTGATGACCAAAGCCATTAAGAATAATAACATGCAAATATGTCATATCCACCCACGTCCATTAACTTGGACATCTAATGTTCATGTATTTTGTTTCACTTCTATTTTTTCGTTAAATGTCATATCTTTTACAAGTTTGAAATCTCTTTCACAAATAATTATCGCGTGAATTTAGACATTTATTAGTCATCTCATAAATTTTTGTGGGCTAAATGTAAATATGAAATGGGAAACTTTCGATGATAATTTTTTGATGTTTATTTATATCATTTAAGGAACTTCTCAATAACAAGATATATCATGAATTTGGATATCCGAAATTTGCGATGACGCTCATATGTTATACCCATTATTTTAGATATCTGAAATCTCGAATAGAATTTTTGTATTTACGAGTATTCAAAATTTAAAATGAAGAAGTATATATGTAATAAAAAATTGAGACGAGGTTTATTTGGAAGAATCGTAAAGTTTCACAAAAAATGTATATTACAAGACAAACATCCATCGGGTTCCTGTGAATCCCCGAGAACCCCCTAGGTCCACCCTTGGTGATGAGAGAAAATCATGTGGTGAGTGTTCTCTGGTGTTGTTGAAATGAGTAACAAACTCAAGGTTGGTGGCAATATAGTGATTCATGGATTTTTGAAGTACGAAGAAATCGTGTCGCCTCTCGTACATCTACAAACGCATTGGTTCTTTTGAGAATATCAAATATGTTGCCTTTGTGGTGGTTTTACTTTTGGGAGTGAAAGAAAATCTTGGTTGTGTGAATTGAATTCTTAGCTTTTATGTTTTATAATGTGAGAGAGTTAGTATGAAATAAATCGGATAAAGGAGATGGTATCTATAGTACAAAACTGTGTCATGGATTCGTGTGATGGATTGTGATTGGTGCCATTTTTCTCACACCGATTGGGGATCGGATACACCGGAGCCGTTGATTAGAGCTGTGGATTATTTTTTGTTTCAAGTTTTTCTCTTGTGCTTCTTCTGTAAGAGAGTATACTTCATTTTGGTTCACTTGGACATGCATGCATGTGAATACAGAATCAGGGCTACCTATATTTACCTACTGTACATACTTTCTTTTTTTTGATTATTTACCTACACAGTTTTAAAATTAATAGAAAATATATACATGTAAAAACTACTTTTTCTTCACTCTAATCATATATTATATTAAAAAAGTTCATACACACCTTTTAGACTAGGATGAGCACGGTACTGGTATCATACCGATCTCGTATAGTGGTACCCGTTTTTTCTCGAGCATAAATTAATGGTACATGTACCGTACAGAAAGCGATTCGGATATCGGTACCGGTACTGGTACCGGTACCGGTGCCAGTACTGAGAAATCAAAAATTTCTCGATTTGGTACCGGTCCCGTACCGAATTAGTGGTACCGATTTTTTTCACCTTATTTTCTAGTACCGGTACCGTACCGAACGATATTCGAGTACCGAAAATCAGTACTATTCCGGTTTGATTTCGAAATTCGAGACAAAATGCTTATCCCTATTTTATACCATATAATTTTAAGTTCGATATATAATACAATAATTTATAGATATGCTTAATATTACGTTAGAGAAATGTCATCATGGCCTGATCTTAAAGGTACAAAAAACAGTTTTAAGTCACTAGCAGGGTACCACACAGTTAGTTTTTGGCAAATTATTATGTTTTTAAACAACATCTCGAAAAACGATAATGTAAGGTTTGGTTATCTTTATGTAACTATCCAGCTGAATTGATGGTGACTCTGGTTGCCCGTGGAACCCGCTTGCTTGGTTTAATTTTTAAATACGTAGACAATATATGCACGTTTTTTTGTAAAAGAATGTTTTAATAGTTGTACAACGTAAAAATATACTTGTATCGTAAAGTAATAGTTGTTTTACATATATATTAAATGTATTAATTATTTTTAATTTCAAGTGTGTATTAATTTGTATTAATATAAGTATAAATTACTTGTAACATGTGTTATTAAAATTGTAAAATGAGGTGATGGAGTAATTTAATTATAGAATTTAATGTAAATATATTATAATTAAATGTTTAAAATGATTATTTTACTATGTAAGCTTCTTTTACTTATACTATATGTTATATTTATTATAAAATATGGTGATGGTGTATGTTAAATGTATTATTTAATTCCTCGTGTTAAAATTTTATGTTTATTTTGCTTGTATCATGCGTGATTAATGTTGTATGTTGAAGATTTAGTTATTTTATTAATAACCTATCAAAATACTTTATAAGTGAGTTAGGTGAGTAAAATCTCGGTCTTGATAACCTTGTCTTAGTCGTATGTGTCAATAAAAGCCTTTATTGTATCTCTTTTTTTATTCACACTTATTCTAGAGCATCTATGTAAAATACAAGGTATTATTTATAAATTCTATCAAACCACCCCTTGATTTACTTGTAATCAATCAAACTTGCAATGCCAGAAAAAGAAAACAAGATTGATAAAAAACGATTATCAATCAATACAAGACTTTATCATTAACACTAACAAATCAAAACACTTGATGTATAACACTATTAGAAAGAGAAAGATGAGATCGTTTAGAGAGAGAAAAATATCATAACAAATTTAGAATACGACAAGACCCTAGCAATAAACTTTCACATTTGCACACTTTCAGCCCCTGCACTTCAAACCGACATACCAACGAAGCCAAACTTAAGGGTTAGTTATAATAGAGTTTCTAAATCCATATAATCAGTTCATCAACTCTCAATGGAGAAACTAGAACATTTAACACCCACCTTCAAGTTTTTCAACTCGAAACATGTCCAATATACCAACTTTACAACACAACTCATTGTGTTATTCAGAACCAAGAGCTTTTATAACATCACCAATCTTCTGAGAAGTGTTAATCTTTTGAGAAGTGTTAATCTTCTTAGTTGGCTAGCAACCTTTTATCTTACAAGATGTGCATAACTTTCAAAGTTCTTAGATTTCTTTTGAAACACTCATTTGACAACAATCTACAACGTATAATTGTCATCACAATATAAAACAATTGGAAACAATTGGAAAAAGTAAGTTTGTGTTATTTTGGTGTTATGATATAAGTGGTATTATGAAGTGTTGGTGTTATTTTAAAAAACTGATGCAACGAAGAGTTAACTACTCATTTTTTATGTTAGGATGGTATGATCTAATTTGCTCTTAGCTTAAGTATGCTTTTCATACACTTCCAAGAATATTGATGCACTACTAATTAATGTAGCCCTAGTAGTACATTTTTTAGTAGGTTTAATTGTTTTCCATGAACATCAGTAGCAATCTTAATTTCAAATCAACAATACTAACTTATCAAGAACAACACTAAACACTTACCATCTAGATTTCTCCGCATGACTTATAATCACACCAACACTTCATAATACTACTTATATCATAAAATAGTTGTAACAAAACTGATTTTGAATTCAGGGACCACTTTGTATGAATGCTATTAGATAATCGAGATTCGAGAATATTCAGATAGCTGATCGTTTGATTATCGTACATAAATGTTATCACTTTGTCACTTATAAGCTGCAAGGCCAAACAACCCTTAGAACACAAACGTTGATTTTCAAAAACAGTTGCTTGCATCAAGTAGATCATGAATTCTTGTGCAAGTCTTGGATGTCAGTTGTGGTAGACACAAGGGTGTAGGCGTGTGTAACATCCCACCTTTACGGGTCAAATGTCACACTTATGGCACAACAACAACGCTAGCAGAAGACTTTATTCAATAAATGATTCAACGAAGTTCATAAGAAATCTAAGGAATAAATAAGTCTAAAGCATAATCGCTTTCGAACGAAATACAAATCCAACCTCCAAAGTTTAAATGAAAAAAATCCAACTTCAAAGTCTAAGCAACTATAAAAGAAATCGGGAAAGCTATCATAAAATGGGTCCACTAGAGCTCCTAAGCACTCCACTCATAACTCAGCTTTCCTCACCTGCCGCGGAAAAAAAATGCGGTTGAGCTAAAGGCTCAGTGAACAGATATAAACAAAAATGGATAGATCAGATGTATAAGTAATGAAATGAGATTATCATAAAATGAATAATAAAATAAATAATCAAGATCATATATCATAAGAGTTGAGCAAAACAGATAGTCAAAAACCAAAACATACAAAATGCCCCACGAGCTCAAAACAAAAGCCTAACGCATGAAACAAGCTTAGACTAAATATATCATCTCATATCATATCAAATTGTACATGGGAGCTGCAGACTTCAGATGTGCCAAAACAAAATGTGTTATGGAATGTTAGCACCACACTAGTCGACACACATAAACTAAATTAAAGAAAATACCTAGGATGCATCCATACGCTCTTTAAAAATCATGTCACAACTGGCCCAAAGTGCATAACAAAGCACACAAAACAAAAGGGGAACGATGTGGACAGATCACACCGCCACATATAGTGTCACATCATTCGTTTCTCAATGACGCGGCCATGGTACCTCCATGGCTAGTTAGCTCAGGCATCGGAACAAAACAAAGGGTTCATATAGCATATCAAAAAAGGTCATGTCTAAACGAAACAAATAAGTTCATATCATAGCAAAGTCAAACAAAACATATATTTAAACGGATTCAAAAGGCTTATATCAAAATGGGTAGCAAAATGATAACGAATCAAAGGCTATAAACAGATGTCAAAAAGTACAACTAGATACGGAGTCAAGTCATGAGAATCCTTAAAAGAATGAATAGATATTTGTACCTAAAAAGCAACTCAAAGCATACTCGAACGCTATTATCTACAAAAATTAGAACAAATAATATTTAGCTTCTACTAACAACTAACATGTCTACCATTACCTTATATCCGTTGCATTCCTTTCTTTAATAATAATATTACACATTACATATTATGTGACAATCCGTCAATTTCAGGTCGTTATTTTAATCTCGACTATGAAGTATTATATGTCCACTTTAATGAGAATTTTAAATTATCGGCTAACCGAGAAGGTTATAGCTTGAAACTTAACGTAATAATGTTGTTTAGATGAAAACCGACAAGAAAAACATTAAGTATCGATAATATATTCTCAAATTTATCATATGAATGATTTTATTGTATTTATTTTTATTTCTCGTGTTTTACGTTTTAACGAATGACGAGAACTACTAATGATCGCGATACCGACGGATGCCCAAAAATTTACGGTTTATTATCGATTGTCTCGATATTTAATATTTTCGATGTTTTCGATTTAATTACGTTTTAAGTCGTGTCAAAGCCATATTATTATATTTAAGAAGCGTTTTAACTTTTAAAAAGTATTTTTACGAAACCCGAGTCTCGTAAATATTTTCAGATTTTAATATTTACATTTTTTACCCTTACAACTATTTAATTACTTTTTGGACCAAAACTATACCTTATTGGCAAAACTAGTCCCTCCACTACCAATACTATATAAATTAAATTTTCACCAACAAATTCCACTAACTCATTTTTATAATAAAAAATTCACACATCTCTTTCTTCTTGTCTCTTTTTTCCGTCCAAAAGCAAGAACAAACACCCCTAAAATTTTGATTTCTACTTTGATTTGTTAAAATATGTAGAAATATGATAATCTTTGATCTATCAAGAGGGTTGATGTTTCTAGAGAGAGAAACTAGCGAGAGAGATGAGAGAATAACTTTTATTAGATGTGAAAAATAAACAACAACCAACACCCTTTACTTGGAAGGAAAGGGTTTATATACCCAAGTCCTTAATGTACTTGGGCCTCCTACCCATGACAAGCCCATGGGTTAGGTTAGTAATAATAAAGTAACTAAAGTTTAACTACGAGCTGACTAACGTTTAATAATATTGTTGGAGTGACCGATCCTTCTAATATACGTTAAAAACGTATTTCCAACAATCTCCCCTTAAGGGAGGTCACTCCAAATTACAAAGTCCTAAACCTAGCATACTATACTAAGTCTTCGTTCTTGAGTTCGTAGTCTTTTCTCTTTTATTCTTTTCTTTTTGTGCTTGTGAATATGTGTTGATAATCATTGGGCTTTGGCTGAGAGCATGTTCTTTGGCCTTCCACGTGCAGTCTTTGCCTTCTTGTGATGTTTGCCTCCTCGTGACTTCATGTCCCACATACCTATCCTTTGTTGAATTCTTGAAAGTTTCAGAGTTGATACAGCGGAAGACATTTAGGTCAGACTTTCTTGAATTTGCTGAAATATGTGAAGCAGAAGGAATAAGCATGTGAGGACGACTTCATCTGGTTCACCGCAACGCCACCGTCTTCAAATGCAGAAACATAATAAGACACGAACGAAATGGCTTAGAACATTTCGTTCTTAAACGGTAGCATTTTACCTCCGGTCGATGAAGACCGTTGGACGATATTAGATATCGTACCTGTGACGGATAGTTTCAATTAATTGACTTCCTGACAGGATTTCGCGGGTAGATCCGTTCTCTTTATTCAACGATCACTAAGCCTGATTGCGAACATAAAGAGTGAATCACTTGGATAAATTACCCTTGTGATTGAAGCCGTCAATTCATGAACCTGGAACAAGTGAATTTCAATTACGATTTTCACCATTGTTGCTTTCTAGTTATCACGAGCTTGATTCATATAGAATCTTACACGTCACCTACCAAGTGCTGTTTGATGTAAACACTAGAAGGATTTCTACTCGTCACTGTGAACACTAAAAAGTGTCACTCTGAGTGTTCTGGCAAGATCATACGATAATGCGTAGAGGCCTGGAACGAGTTTAAGTTCAACTAAGAATTAAACCATTGTTTCTTTCCAGTTTTCACAAGATTGGTTCTTAAAGAACCGCACGTGTCACCTACCATGAGCTTGTTTGATGTTGGCTCAAGAAGGATTTCCATCTTCATTGTAATACTTGCATATCACTCGGATGTTCTGGCAGTATTACAAGAATACTGCGTAGGACTCATAAAGATCTCTTACTTTTCACAGTGTGTGAAGAAGCAAGGAATAAATGGAAAGTGTCCTAATGAGACTTTTGATGATCTCGTGGCTCTAGACTCGATAGTGCGTTTTGATTTAGTGAGCGATGGCTGGAGTGGATTGCCACCTATTCAATATCAGTCTATTCGGAGTGAATAAACCAATAGATAGCGTGTTGAGCTCCGTGTGATTAAAACAAACATCTTTTGAGAGATATTTGAGTCAGCTGGGAGGGGTTGTGCATGACATCACTGGGTCCATGATATCCTGTCTTCAATATTGAGAATCATTTAAAACGATCCCAATAATAGATGTGTTGACCCGGTTTCTGTCCTAAGCTGTAAGGAGGGCTTCTTTATTTACACCCTTTATCTTTACATTTCTTTTTCATTCTTCAATCCCTTCAGTACTTACCAATACATCATTACTAGCACCTTGTTGTGATTGTTCCAGTGCTAGCATCAGTAATTAGTTGGTACTCTGCTACATTCACAATCATCTCCAACTTTCCTTGGACTTCTAATTCTATCTAGGGAATTGTCCTTGGGAAGATTCCATCGGTTCTGATGAATCATTGGACTAATACCTAATCCTACCACCCTTTTGTCACCACATCCGTTGTGAATTAATTGGGTTATGGGTAAGTATTGTCACCATGAAAAATCCTTGAAAAATCACTCAAGGCACTTGTGATATTATAATCAAAGTTTTTGTGCCTTAAGTGTTTTGTTAATAAAAAACGCTCCCCCTTAACATGTGCCTAACACATATTAAGTTGGTTTATCTTTTAAGTCTTTTTCATCTTTAGCCAAATATCATTAAGTCTCCTTAATCCCATTTTCTCCCCTTATCCAAAATGTTAACCACCAATATTTTGGATACTAATGGATTAACCAGTCTTTGGGTAACAAAATAAAAATGGTTGATGGCCATAGAACATATTAATGGTCCCCCTCAATTTAATGAGGGTTATTTGTAGTGCTTGAGTATGATATATTTTGAAAGATTTAGAATCTCGTGAGAAATTCTTGAAAAAATTATCATACTTTCACACTACATCAAGCCACAAAAGCACAATATTTACATTATTTACATATTCACATGTAAGAGAATATAGAGTTGACCTGAGATGTTACGACCCATTAGATGGATCGTTTCAGTAGCTTGTGGTGCACTCCATATGGTATACCACCAACAAATCGTTCTAGACTCCTCATTAGACGTCTTTCCCTCAGATTTTCATTGATCTTGGTGATCATGTACTTAGCACTTGTAAGGTATCCATCATGCCACTTGACGGTAACCTTTGGATGCTTTTTGGTTTTGTTGAGCTGAATCAAAGTGTCCCTTACATGTTCAAGAGTTCCGTCACTAAACTTGTGAAGTTCCGCGATTCTCATGAATTTCTTATCACCGGATCCATTTAGGTTGAACGTGCCTGGAACCGGTTTTAAAGTGCTCGTGTAGGGACTTTTGTTGCGATGAATGGTAGGAACATCCGTGTATGGAGCGGTAAGATTCAACTTCATCTGATAACTTTCTACACCAAGTTGTAAGTCCTCAACTCTCTTTTTGATTACAACCCTTCGTGTGTACATTCTAAGAGCTGAATTCAGGGCTATGTATTCATCAGGTTCCAAGTGTTTGAGCGTTTCTTGAGTCATCAACAACAGCATGTCTTCAATGTCTTCAAGACGAAGAAGCGTAAAATCTCCCTCCATTATAGAGTAGTGTTTGCCGTCTTCTCTTTTGAGTTTGATCTCGATGATGTGATGGTAGCCGAACTTGGGTTGAGTTGTCACTCCTAGAATGGCTTTGATCCGAAAGTCAGATTTTACTTGAGGGCCTGAATTTTGCCTACATGCATAGTTGTAAGCGGATCGGATAGTTTCGTTCCAATGCGAGGCACCCAATTCAACATAGTAATCATACTCGGGTAGGAGTTCTTTTACCCAGATACGATTAACCTTTTCCTCAATCCATGGTATTGACCCCCAGGTCGAAGCTTTAGCCAGTGTTAAAGAAGTCGCATACTTGTTTGCACCTTTAACCAAAAACTCATGGTCGCGACAAACAAAGAACTGACGTATGATTTGACCATCATCTGCTGGAATGGGAGGACGAGCAATCATAGGGTTGTGAAGACCTCTTAGCAGTGGTGTTTTCATTGCTTTCATGAGAACATTCGTGTTGTATTCAGCCTCCATTCTGCTGATTCTTGAATTAGAGAGTATGGTAGGATCATGAAATGCTCTAGTTATCATAACTGGAGTGATGTTTTCATCTCTATAAGTGTAGACTAGATAAGCTGAGAAGTCAATAGGGTTGCTGGGGAGTTGGGGTAAGTCTAATTCATCTTCTTGGGTTAGAGGACGAATGTTAGCTGCTTCTTTGATCCAAGGTTGCTCAGGAGCATTCTCATCCATAGTGATTGTATCTACCCATGCCGGTTCACTCGATTCTGGAATATCCTGAACTTGTGCAGATTCTGGAGATCGATTCAGGAATATTACTCGAACTGTCCGATATTTTGGAACTGTGTGAGTGGCTGGAATGTCGGTTACTGGCGCAGACTCAGAAGGTTCAGGTATTGGTTGATTGGGTTCTTGGATGGGTAGTTGTGATGTTGGAGTTGTAGATGTAATAGCTGGAGCAGATTGAAGGGAACCGGATGAATCGATCATATTCGCATCAACATCATGACGGTGTTTGGTGCCTTTGCCCTTTTGAGGTGTGTTGGAGTCTTGAGTTTCCCTGGGTTGGTCTTTTGTGACATCATCCTTGTTAATGTCGTCATCCTCTACCTCTTCTTCGTTCTTTTCCTTTTCTTCCTCATTGACTGGTTCCTCCTCATCATCTTCATCATCGTCATCTTTATTGGTATGGACCTTGTCATTGTCATCGTCAGCGTCATCGTCATCATCATCGTCATCATCATTGACATCGTCATCGTCATCGTCATCGTCATCGTCATCATCATCGTCATCGTCATCTTCATTCATGGAAGATTCATCGGGTTGTTCAGATTCATCTTCATTTACTTGGTCTACAATTAGACTACTGTATGGGACGACTGAGCCATGTTTGGCAAAGATCTCAATGTCTTGATCCATCGCCATCTTTAACGCTTTGTGAAGTGCTTTTTGTTCGGGCGTTCGGTTGTAAGACCCGACTTGAATCATCTTAGCATGCAACAACTTCTTCATTTCGTAGTCTGTGAGCCGTTGAGCTATGAGAAAGTCAGATTTCTGAATGTCGGAAGACTTGATCATGATTTTGCTTGAAGCAATGGTTTTTAGTTCGTCTTGCATCGCAGGAAGTGCTGTGTCAAGAGACTCTTTAACCTTTTCGTTGATCGATTCAACGAGTGCAGCATTAGCTACAACAAGTTCTTCTTTCTCTTCTTTGTATTTGTCTCTGAGGGCACGAAGACGTTTAATTGAATCTTGCTTCCTGTCTACTTTAGCTTCTAGACTTCCTTGGAGTGACTCTTCAGATTGTTGACGATTTGCTAACTCTTCTCGAAGCCGAGTGATTTCTTTCTCAAATTCTTTCTTGCTTGCTACTTCTTCACGGAGACTAGCGAGTTCCTTTGCATAGTCTGTCTTTGAAGATTATAGTTGTGCTTCAACTAGAATAGTCTTATCCTCTTGAGCCTTCAATCGTTGTTCGATGGTGTTCATGAAATCTGTGGTGACCGGTGGAGATGCAAGCAATTGTGTTGGATGAGCAGTTGGTTGGGAAGGAGTTACAGGAGTTGTGACAATGGTGCTGAATATGGATGTGGTGGCCACAGTGACAGGGACATTTACCATGTTAGGGTTTGTGGAAGCATCAGTGTTAGTAACTTCTGTGTCTAGAGGGCCAGAATTTAACTACCTACCAACTGGTTCCGACATGGAAGAAGATTGAGTAGCACTCTTTTGCTGATGAATGTTGCCGGTCACTGTAGTTTCTGGTGGATTTTCATCGATAATAGTGTCGTGATGGTCATGTTGTTGAACATCTTCGTCATCCTGAACTGGCTCGTCCACATACGAATCTGGTTCTCCAAAATCAGCAATGTCGGACATTTCAAGTTCCTTTGTCTTCTTTCCCGAACCACTACCTCCTGTTTCTTTTCTACTTCGAATTAAGACCTTCTTCAATTGCTTGGACTGTTGTTTCTCAGTCAACGGTGTGTGTTGTTCTTGTTCTTCATCCATGTCTTCATCCAAGAGAAGTGTTTTCTTTCCTTTGGACGCTTTCTCCCAAAGAGGCATTGTTCTTGTCCTTTTGCCTTTGTTTTGTTTTGGGGTGTCAGCTTCGGAAGATTCAGATTCTTTGCGTTTGCCTTTGGGTTTTGGAATATCGAATTCACCAGCTTCTACTTTCTTCTTGTGGTCTTCATTTTCTTTCAAAAGCTTCTTATACGCAACACTCTTTTTAATTTTGTCACTCAGCATATGATCCAGAACTGGAACTGGAATACCTAAGTAATTGACTTTAGATCCTTCAAGTCGCATTGCTGTCATGAATAAAACATCATCTTCTGAATTTACAAAGAAACCTTCACGTTTATCAATAGCTGCATCGGCTTGCATGAAGTAATTGATGATGAGCTTTGTAAATCGTGGAAACTGAAGGTGTTCGGATTTCTTCTTAACGTTTCTGAAAGCTTGATAATGAATTTCTTCCCATATGAGAGCGGCATAATCGATATTCTTGTTCTGGTAGATTCCATAAAATATCCGAGCCTGTGATAGTCGGAAGGAATATGCACCTATGGCTTTTCCCATCAAACATAAAATAAGGATAGTGAAAATTGCCTTCCATGGTTGTCCAAGCCTCGAGGTGTGAAACAATGATAGGGATGGCAATTCTCCATCATATCCCAGAGACATAATCAACTCTATGAGTTCTTTCGTGTCTGGATCAGGGTCATGTTTTGTCTCTTTTTATACCGGAGGAAACCCAAAGATTTCATGAAACTGTTTAATAGAAAATACCTTTTTCTCTGTGTTGACGTTGAAAGAAAACGATGTGTTTTTTATGGCTTTGATAGATGACCAAAACTCATGCATGTAGATCTAAGGAACACTTGCTGACATTCGTAGTGCATTTTTTATCGGAGAGAGATCGAGGATTTCGATTGCGATTCGGAATGCTGCCTGTGTTGGAATAAAGTCGGGTTTCAGTCGATAATTGTTGGGTTGAATTGGAAGACGGTCTTCTTCTGGGACGAGTGCATTGTCGAATGCAATTTGTTGTTCTTGAGTGTGACACATAATAGCTGCTAAGAAAAAAAACATACTTGTTGATACAAAATAGCAATATATCATAATGTATAATCCTAACAAGCGTCATATGTGACTTTCCCGAAAACATACAAAATATCATGCAACCACTACCCAAAATAATCATCGAGTCGAAACATATACGAATCAGACTACTAAGCAAGCATATCAAAACCCTTAACCAAATTCAACAATTCTATGCTTATCCGGAAATCATTTGCCTACACCTTATCCGAAAAACGTAATTTTAGGTCATTATCCGCAATCCATTTGGTAGGCCTTATCCGGAAACCACTTCCTATAGACCTTATCCGGAAAAGACATTTCTAGGCCTTATCCGGAAAACGTGATTCTGGGTCCTTATCCGCAATCAATGTTTTCTAACGCTTATCCGGAAAACACATTTTTAACTCTTATCCGGAAAAACATTTTCAAGTCTTTATCCGCAAAGTGTGTTTTCTAAAGCTTATCCGGAAAACACTTTTTAACTCTTTTCCGGAAAAACATTTTCTAGTCCTTATCCGCAATGTGAATTCCTACGTCTTATCCGGAATCCAATTCCTAGTCCTTATCCGGAAAGTGAGTTCCTTCGTCTTATCCGGAATACAATTCCTAGTCCTTATCCGGAAAGTAAATTCCTAGGTCTTATCCAGAATACGTTTTTGGATCGTTATCCGGAATACGTTTTTGGATCGTTATCCGGAATACACATTTTGTTGTCTTATCCGGAAAGCACATTTTGTTCTCTTATCCGGAAAACACATTTTGTTGTCTTATCCGGAAAACATTTTGGGTCCTTATCCCGCATCCATATTTTTAATCCTTATCCGGAAAATGGTTTTGTAAGGCTTATACGGGAAACATTGTTTCTAAGGCTTCTCCGTATAAAGTCTCAACCTGGGGATCGACTAAGAACACGCACCTAGGCAAATACTTTTCACACAAGAGGTGGGCACTGGCTAACCCTATCCCTAAAACGCATCTAATTAATCGAATCAATCAAACCAATCACACCTATCCTCATAAGGGGATCAATGATTTACAAACGAATGAAATCAATGGTTACCTTTTGTTCTTAGATCGTGAAATCAAACGAAGGAGATGGTGATGATTCGTTCGAGAAATGAATGGCGGCAAAGAGATTTTTGTGTGTGAGTGTTTAAGTGAAAAAGTGAAACGAAAAAGGGGGCGGGGTCAAAAGTTGACCTAAAATGGATTTAGTAACTTGTCACTATGAGCCCTCCTGTTTCTTTCAATGTGCCTTTAGTGAACTCTTAGTTTATTTTAACGTTTTATTAAGGGTAGACTTAACGGTTGTTAAAACATAAACACGCGTTTACCTATTGGGCACACACCACTTATCAACACACTTAAAGAAGTTGCCTAAATGCCATTAAGCTCTAAAGTCCAATCAAAAGCACGAGAAACGATCTACAGCATATCTAAGTACTACATACATGTCAAACACATAGCGAACAACATTTAACCGTTTATTTTTCTGAAAAATATTCTTGAAGACGATATCTTGATGACAAACAGATTTGATATTTTCTCCCACTTAAACATTGACCCGTTTTCTAATTAAAGAGCTGTAGTCTTCGTTTAAGGAGTCGAATACCGATGAAAGCATTTTCCGTTTAATGTTTTAAAAGAACGATTCTGGTGGCAATAAGATTTCTCTTATTTAAACAAAATAAGTGCACTGAGGCGTACATTAATTTGTGTTAGACAAAGTTTTAAAGTAAACTTGATCCCTTGTATGGTTTTAAAGTAAACCATACCCGAGAAAATTAATTCCCGTTGTGAGCCAACGTTTTCGAAAGAAATACGTGACTTTCATGCAAAAAGCGGGTTGCAGTCAGAAATAACTACAAGCCATGTGGGCATGTTTTAAAATATGTACAACTTTTATACGGACTCTATTTATGGCGCCGTGTCAATTTTAATCGACATTTCTAAGGCCGTAAATATTACCGTACTAAAAGACATGCCCGATTTAAAAAAAGAAAATATTTTTGAGTTTTCTTGATTTTATAATTTTTATGGTTTTTGTAGGTTTTATATTTTTGTATTTTTCTTTTTGTGGTTTATATATATATACGATAATATACAAGATCACGATCAAAGGATACGCTAGAATAGTTTACCACCACTATTCTGCAGATTCTTCTGCCAACTCCTGAAGAGTTGTTGGTGAGAATGATTTCATGCCCAGTTTTTCGATCAAAAACTCGATACGTCCTCGATCCAAGGCCTTTATGAATAAGTCTGCCAGCTGATATTCAGTGTTGAAAAATTATAGCTCAATGACTCTATTTTCCACTTGCTCTATGATAAAGTGGTAGCGTATGTCAATATGCTTCGCCCTGGAGTGTTGAACGTAGTTGCAGCAAAGGGCAATGGCGCTTTTGTTGTCGCAGTACATCGGGATTTTGTTGAATCCAAGACCGTAGTCTGTCAGCTGTGATCTCATCCAAAGAACTTGAGCACAGCATCCAGACATAGCAATGTATTCAGTCTCAGTACTTGATATCGCAGCACTTTTCTACCTTTTTGATGCCCAACTGATAAGTCTATCTCCAAGAAGTTGCACACTGCCAGAAGTGCTACGTCTAGTATCTTGACACCCAGCATAATCCGCATCTGCATATGATATTAGTGCAACAAAGTAATCCTTCGGATACTAGAGACCACGATTAAGTGTTCCTTTAAGGTAGCGAAAGATCCTTTTTACAACATGTAAGTGATTTTCGGTAGGCCGAGCCTGATACCGGGCACACATGCATATAGCAAACTGCAAATCAGGCCTGCTAGCAGTCAGATAGAGAAGGGTACCGGTCATTCCATGATAAAGTTTCGGATCGACAGCAATCTCATCCCTATCTTCATCTAACTTGGATCTCTCCACCATTGGAGTATCCACGGGGTCACAGTTTTCAAACTTATACTTTTTCAAAGATTCAAGAGCATATTTGGGTTGATTAATAAAGATGCCTCTAGGATTTTGAGAAATTTGCAACCCTAAGAAAAATGAAATTTTTCCCATCGTTGACATCTTAAAACGTGTGGACATTATTTTCTCAAAATGGTCAGACAGTCTTTGAGTAGTGGCAGCAAATATTATATCATCAACATAAATTTGTACCAGTATCTGTCATTGTCCTCCTTGAGAATGAACAGTGTCGGGTCCACTTTGCCTTTGGAGAAGCCTTCAGAGACAAGATATGACGATAGAAGATCGTACCACACGCGTGGAGCTTGTTTCAACCCATAAAGAGCCTTCTTCAGCTTGTACACATGGTTTGGATACTCCGAGTTGACAAATCCATTTGGTTGACTAACATAGACATCTTCCCTTAATTCTCCATTGAGAAATGCTTTCTTAACATCCATTTGGTATACGATCATGTTCATGTGAGCAAGATACGTAAGGAAAAGTCTAATTGCCTCCAATCGTGCAACAGGAGCAAAGGATTCTTCAAAATCGATACCCAACGTTTGTTTGTAACCTCGAGCAACCAATCTTGCTTTGTTCTTCAACACTGCACCCATTTCATCAAGTTTAACCTTATAAACCCATAACAATGTAAGAATATCGACGTTGTTGGGTAAAGGAACTAATTCCCAAACTTCAAGACGTTGAAATTCATTAAGTTCCTCTCGCATGGCTTCAATCCATGATGATTGTGTCATGGCTTGTTGCCAGTTTTTGGGTTCAACTTCAGAGAGAAATGCATCAAAGTAGCAGTATAATGCACTCTCTTATAATTGATGGCGTGTAGAGACTGGTCTAGTGATATTACCAATAATATTCCGGATTGGGTGATCCTTTGTCCATTTGATGTTGTGGTTTTCAATCCGCGGTGGTCTGGAGTACACAGTTGTAGGAGCTTCCTTTGATGTAGACGCATCATTAGGGTTCTCGGGTACGTGTGACCCAAAGAAGGGAAGCTCTTGGAAATGAGCATATTCCAAATCGTGATCATATGGATCC
The DNA here is from genome assembly GCA_025667525.1 of Glebionis coronaria. Taxonomy (NCBI): domain Eukaryota; kingdom Viridiplantae; phylum Streptophyta; class Magnoliopsida; order Asterales; family Asteraceae; genus Glebionis; species Glebionis coronaria. Next base: position 459,718 of record JANFOE010000944.1, on the reverse strand, counting down.
TCTTCATCATCATTAGGAACGAGTGGGGGTGAGGATGTAGGTATAGTTTGAGAATTACTTCGCGATGGTACATCTGGTTCAATGGTGACAGTGGATGTATCGGATTGAGCTCCATTATCTTCAGCAACGACTTCAGGAATTGGAGCTATCACTGCAGGTGCTGGAACTGTCTCACTTGGGGGATCAAATAATTCATCGAACATAGGTTGAAATAACTCATCCCACTCGGACCTTGTAAGTGGTGTAAATGATGAAGAAGTAGGATTGTTGGGAGTTAATCCAGAACTTATCATTCCGGTTCCCATCTCATGAAGTGCGGGTTCAGAGTTGCGTTGCTCAGAAGCCATCGCTGTCAGCTCATCAAAATCGACATCCAAAGTTTCTACAATCTTGCCAAGACGACGGTTATAAATTCGGTAAGCTTTCTTTGTGGGTGAATAACCAATGAATATACCTATGTCAGCATGCGGTTGAAGTTTACCCAAATTCTCACTGTTTGTATTTGGATAACACAAAGCACTAAACACATGAAGAAACGAAATATCGGGTTTACATCCATGAAGAAGCTCAAAAGGTGTTTTTACATGGCGCTTACGAATGATGGAACGATTTTGGGTATAACATGTTGTAGCCACTGCTTTAGCCCATAAGAATAAAGGAGCATTGGCGTAGATAAGCATAGTTCTAGCAGCTTCCATAAGTGTACGGTTACGTCTTTCCATGACACCGTTTTGTTGAGGAGTGCGAGAAACTGATGTTTCATGTGATATACCAACCTCTTCATAATAAGCTCGTAGAGTTTGATTAACAAACTCAATGCCGTTGTCGGTTCGAATGCGGCGAACAGTAGCATTAATACGCACTTGGATCATCTTTAAGAATTTGATAATAAATTCCGGTACTTGATCTTTAGACGCCAGAAATTTTACCCATGTAAACCTCTAATAATCATCCACCATCACTAGCATATACTTTCTACCACTCACACTGGCAGTCCGCATTGGCCCACAAAGATCCATATGTATAAGATGCAGTGGTTCCTGGTTGGTATCTTCTGCCTTAGGTTTGTAAGATTTCTTTGTACTTTTCCGCAATGAACACGCGGAACATAAATGATCCTTGTTGAATTTGAGCTTGGGAAGACCACGAACAAGTTTGTTTTTAGCCAAGTGGTTAATAGCATCAAAATTAAGATGTGATAAACGTCGATGCCATAACCATGACTTAGTCTTTGATGCTTTGGAGAGAAGACATACGGGAGAGGCGGCCATCATGTTTTGAATAGACAATGTATATAGATTATCCCCTCGAGAACCTTTTAACCAATCATTTCCTGCCAAATCGCGAATGAAGCAGGTATGTTGTCGAAAAGCGACTTCAAGGTTTGAATCGCAAAATTGTCCCACAGAGAATAAATTATGACTGAGTCCTTCCACATAATACACCCTTGAAATTGTAACATTCCCAATATGATATTCACCATACCCCATCATCTTAGCAATATGATCATTACCAAACTTAACCGTTCCTAGAAACTTGCTGACGAAATTTTTGAGCATCGAGTGATCTCCAGTCATATGCTTGGAGCACCCAGAGTCCAAGTACCAGAGGATGATTTGAACCACCTGAAAATATCACCAGACAAGGACGATGTATCGGAATCTAATTGTTCCTTAGAGTTAGCAAGTACAGATAAAATTATCTTAGATTTGTTATCCTAAAGATTCTTAGGTTTCCAAACTTGTTTCCTAGTTGTTAGTTTAGGTGCAGATTATCTAATCTCCTGAGGTACTTCCGCACTGGTAGGCACAGTAGTGGAGGCAGACCTATTTAAAGGGCGCGGTTTCCATACTTTAGTGCTAGTCTTCCTAGTTGAATAACGCTGAGACCTAGCTTTAGTGGAAGTGATCCTAGTTAAAGGGCACTTAGTTCCATTAGCAGTAAAGGTCCTACCAGTGGGTTTCTATTGCCATCCAACTTGGGTGAGTTTCCTCCCCGTTGGTTTCCATTCAAGGTTGTTCCTAAGTGCATACATTTCATTAACATTGTCAACAAGGCATAAATCATGACGCTGAGAAAACATACATTCATTACAATTCCAACATCTCAAATTAGAATTCATAGATTGCTTAGGCTGCTGCATAACCGCAGAGCTTTTTGTCTTAGATACATGATTCTTTTTATTCAAATTTGAAATAACATTCCTAGGGTGAACTTCTAATTTCTTCTTCGATGTTCTACGAGTAGAGGGCTTGATCCTATCTTTCATGTCTTGAGATCCTCTAGCCTTAGTAGACACATTTACTCCTGTAAAAGGCAAAGGAACATTAGTGACAGATTTTGATTTAGCCTTGTTGGGTGTACCTATGTTTAATTTTGGTTTAGCTCCTGGAGTCTTATTGAATGGAGTTATGGCAATGGGTCGGTTATTAAGTGGTGCAGAACCCGATTTTCCAATGTATTGCAAAGATGCTAAGCAATATTGTACTCTCTTAATGTATGCATGAGCTGAGTAATAGTGACTGCTTGAGGGATCTAACTCATAAAGATCATCTAAGATATCCCTAACAAGATCTACATGCTTAACGGCATTTTGCATAAAAACATCGTATGTATCTGGGTTATTCTTATGATACGGATTCTTATAAATCACCACTGGCTTGGTTGGTGGAGCACTAAAGGACGGTGCAGAGATTGTAGCTGAATTATCAACAACTTCTTGTCGGGTGAGTTGAAGTGTCTCCTTTAACTTATCCAAAACCATGTTTTTGTCAATGAGCTGGATATTTAAGTCAGAGATCTCCCCACACTTTTGGTTCAGTTGTTCAACAAGAGATTGTTGTTGTGCTGCATTAAAAGCGAAGCGTTCTTCTATTGAACCATAAAGATTGGAAAATCCCTACATTGCACGTTCCATCTCCCCTAGAATAGATGAAAGTCTAGTTTCTAAGGCATGGTTTTTTGTCTGTGCAGCCTCTAGCTCTTGTTTTAACGGTTCTACTGTTAATGACTCTCTCTTAAGTCTCACAATCTCTTCTTCTAATGCCTGAACCACCTGAATCATCTTGTCACTAGTCTCAACGTTGTTTTCACAATCGTTTGGTTTTGAAAGATTTTCAGTTGCAGATTGTTGTTCTATTTAGAGAGAAATGCAATGTTGTTGAAGATTTTCAAAACGTTTTGAAAGTGAATTAAAAGAATCTTGAAGCTTTAAAAATTCAGCGTTAGATTCGTGACAAGAATGATTATCTACGGTATCTACAGTCTCAACACTATTCAAAGAAAGAGCAGGCACATCATCACAACTATTCACAGAAAAAATCATCTCACTAGCACACTTAATCGTCACAATTTGCATCACATCTAGAGACACCGCTTGTTCTAAGAAACTATTATATTCGGATAAGATGTTCTCTTTCTCAACTAAATGTTGCTCATAAACATCATCCATTTCATGGAAAAAATTTTGAACTTCTTTCATTTCGAAATTAAGATTATCTCCTAGATCTTGATAGCATTCTTTAAGATTACGTACAAACAGAATGATTTCTCTCTCAAACACCGATTTCATGTGTTCGAAAGCCCATTCTCCAGCGGTTCTTTCCGTTCGAGTTGTACATTCCTTAATGACCTTCTCAAAATTAGTAAAGTGTCTGTTAATCACTTCCAAGGAGATCAAAACAGTACTTACTGGTGGAAGAACCTTTAGAGGCTCCTTAGGTTCCGCGGAATTGAGAAGTGTAGGAAATATACTAGGGATTTCTTTATGAGACATGTAATTGGGTATTGAGATTAAATCTCCATGTATATTAAAGCGTGTTCTAAAGTCCGTTCTTGCATATTCTTTATTCATCTTAGAATAGTCAAACTCAGGATATGTGGGAAGCAGTTTAGACCGTCTCTTTTCATAAGATGACATGGGCTCAGAAGGTTCCTTAAAAACAATCGATTCTAAGACCAATCCTAACTTGGTTGCATCGTAAAGTCTTGGGTTATGGTGAAAAGCTTACTTTGTATACCCCGGGTTAGGCTTAAGGTCTTTTTGACGCGAAAGATTGAATTCCTTAAATGAAGCCTCGAATAAATGAACTAATTGTGACGCAAAGTATTCACGTAACAGCAAATTATCAATCTTCTTAATTTGATTAGATGCATTAATTTCCACTTCAACCTTTTTAGACTCGAGAATTTTGAAATCCGTTATAAGTTTTTGAAAATTGGCTACGACTAACAGTTTCTCTTTAATCTCTTTTGAAAGATTTGCCTTTAACGTTTCAATCTCTGTTAAATGACCCATTTGAGCTAGTCGAAAATGATCAAATTCGGGGTTGGTCAGACTAGTGGACGAGGGAATTAATTCCAAGGTTTGCACCTTTTTTTTATACAAAGCAAGCTGGTCAGATAATTCCTTATTCGCATCTAGGGTTTCAAGGACCGCATTATTCATTTGGCCAAGTAAAGACGCTGAAACTGTAACCAAATCTTGTTGAGCAGGAGACGTCATATGAGAAATAGCAGCCGGTTGTATTTCACTCAAATTTTGGGGACTTGCATTGATATTGCTATCATTGCTCGTCTCCTTGTTTGAGTTACTCACCACCGAAGGCTCTTCCTGATACCGAGACCCTTGCCCAACTTGATAAGGGACAATACTAGTATCATTGTTAGAACTTGGTACCTCAGAGATGCGGTCAGACCCATAAAGTGAAATCTGAGCCATTAGAGCTGCCTTGGCGGTGTTGAAGTCATCATAGTCGGAGTCATATGCATCCAGATCATCTGCTTGATATGCTGCATTCTAAGTGTAGGTTGTTGTGGTTCCCTCAGTTTCCACAATTCCCGAATCCGCAAGAAATGCCAACTCCTCCTCATCTAATTCCCGACCATTTGCTTGAGCATTAACCAGATAGAGGTTCTCTTGAAACCATGTACCATCCCTTTTCCTTTTTGGTTGCTTACAATCCTTAGCCATATGCCCTTCTCCCTTGCAGTTGTAGCAGGTAATCATCTTCAATGTGCTTGTAGCCTTTCCCTTTGAAGCAGCAGTGGTGTAAGTACGGACTGCAGGAATTGAAGAACTCGGGCGACCCTGAATTGGTTGAACCATGACTCTGCCATCTTGAATGGTAGCTTGTTGACGAGAGTTAGAAGAATTCCTCAATTGATTGTTTGTTGGAGATGGTCTTCTATACCCTTGTTTACTCAATGTTTGAGTGAGATAAGCAGACATTTTGGCTAACACTTCAACTGGATTATCTCATTCTCTAAGTTCAGGGATTGGCACCTCATAATCACAGTATAAAACTGGTGCTAGAGGAACTTCATACACATGTGAAGGAGCACTGACATGTTGTGAGTAGCTTGGCTGACCCGCTGCAGGGTTTGGATAAGTGATTGTTGGAACGTGAGGAGATTGGTAAGGTGAATACCCTTGATGACCATAAGGTGATGGATGTGGATCCCTTTGTGATGGTGATGCTTGATGCTGATATTGATTGGGATAAGATGTAGGGGGTTGGGGTAAAATTGAGTACTATGAAAAGCTTAGAGTGCGATAAGCTGGCTGACTGTAAGCATGTTGTCCCATAGCAGCAGATATATTGTTATATGACAAACTTGGATGATTCGCCATTAACGCCAACGGATCGGGAGAATATCCTTGAGACATACGTTTCATTATCACATGCCTTTCCTGTTGCTGTAAGAAAGAGTACAATTGATCTAAGTTTGATTTGTGCAAATCACGGATCAACTTAACATCAGTGACATATTGGCTCCACTATGCAGGTAACGAGTTCAAAAACTTAGTGTTGATCTGAAACTGAGCGATTGAAAGATTATAGACATTCAAGTCATTCATGAGTGTGGTGAATCGCCAATAGTAGTCATGTAGAGTCTACCCTGGAATGTATGTGAAACGATCAAACAAATCATACAATTGACATTCTCGTTCTTTCTTAGACAATGAAGTCCCTTATAGCAAAACCTCCAACCGCTCCCATAATGCCTTTGCCACCGTAACGTTACTTACCATCCGAAAAATATCTGGAGGAAGAGCTTGCTTGATAGTCTTAGTTGCACGTACATCCGCCCCGGCAATGATTTGTTCCTCAGGCGCGAGCTCAGCAAAGTCTCTTGGTCTTGTCACATTATGGATAGTAACGGTTCCATAATCAAGTGGACCTTCTTGAATAGACTTGACCATAAGATGTCCATTTGGGCGATCCATGATATATGATATCATGCGCTCTTGCCATGCATCAAATAGATCTTTGATAAGCAACGGTGGACGGGTATCGGTACCCGAAATGATGGAAATATCCGTAAGTGATGTGAACGACGGCATCATCGGCATAAACGAATGTCGATTCATTTTTATCACCTGAAAGAAAAAATATTATCTTTTGATCGAGCAATGAAATAAAGTTGTGAAATTTGTTGTGTTGGTGTAGAAATATGAAGCTTATCCGGAATATGAATTATAACCCTTATCCGGAAAACACAATTATGCTTATCCGGAAAACACAATAAGACTGCTTATCCTGAAAACGACTTCTGGATCTTATCCGGAAAACAACTTCTTGATCTTATCCGGAAAACAGCTTCTTTAACTTATCCGGAAAACGAATTCGTACACTTATCCGGAAAACCTCTTCTACTTCTTATCCGGAAAAACCTCTTCTATGCTTATCCGAAAACCTCTTCTAGCGCTTATCCGGAAAAACCTCTTCTAATGCTTATCCGGAAAGGGGGTTCAACTTCTTATCAGGAAAACGTCTTAGACTACTTATCTGGAATTCAACTTATAAAGATTATCCGGAAAACGGTTCTGATTTCTTATCCGGAATACCACTTAAACCTCTTATCCGGAAAACAATTGCGAGTGATTATCCGGAAAACAAACTTATAAGGCTTATCCGGAAAAACTCTTCTGATCTCTTATCCGGAATACCACTTAAACCTCTTATCCGGAAAACAAGTTATGGTAGTTATCCGGAAAAAGGGTTTGTATTTGCTTATCCGGAATGTGGCCGACTTTTGTATCTCTAAGAATCCGAATACTAAACCTTGTAATATACCCACTAATCAATTCAAAACTACAAATTTCTTATGAAAATCACCAAAATAAAGAACCCAAGTCCCTACCACAACTATGTAGGCAATTTGTAAAAAACATTTGTGGTGAAAAACACAAAAAAATTCGAAAACCCGGATATATATTGATTAAAAGAGTATAAAACTAGAAACAAACACAACAAAAACTTTATTTCATCCCATGGCTCTTGATACCAATTGTAGAAATATGATAATTTTTGATCTATGAAGAGGGTTGATGTTTCTAGAGAGAGAAACTAGAGAGAGAGATGAGAGAATAACTTTTAGTAGATGTGAAAAATAAACAACAACCAACACCCTTTCCTTGGAAGGAAAGGGTTTATATACCCAAGTCCTTAATGGACTTGGGCCTCCTACCCATGACAAGCCCATGGGTTAGGTTAGTAATAATAAAGTAACTAAAGTTTAACTACGAACTGACTAACGTTTAATAATATTGTTGGAGTGACCGATCCTTCTAATATACGTTAAAAACGTATTTACAACAAAATCTAACAAAAGGCCCATCTTAATCTTGAGCTACCCATCACATTCGTATAACTTTTATACACATGCATTAACTTTTTCAAAAGTTTATTTTTCTTGATGAACTAATAGTGTTTGATCCATTTTTATGATGGTATGTAGGTGTTATTATTATTATATTCAAGTATTGTTGGTTGCATGTTCTTTATTTTGAGTGGGTAAATTTTTGGATGATCATTCAAGTGTATTATAGGTTAGATAGATGGATGAGGATGATATTATGATTATATTAGGAGTATAAGATTGAGTAAAATGGGTTGAAAAATTGATCTAGTATGATTTTTAGAAAGGTGTTTTAGACCAGTGGGTAAAAGGCTGTTTTCGAAAATCTTACTGTTTGAAAATGATTAAACTAATAGGATAGGCCTGTAGATAATTATTTTAGTTTCGATTTGATATAAAGTAGAGCTTCTAGCTCCAAAAGAGCGAGAAGTTATGCTAGTTTTAGTATTCGTGTACCGGGAAACGAGTGTTGACACAATCCGAAAATTGTTGTCAATATTTGGATCGAATCTCGGGGACTATGGAATGAGTTTTAGAAATACCCAAGGACTGATTTAAGTTGCTAAACCTCAGTTCATGAGTCTATTTTCAAACTCGAGTGTTGGTATTGTAAACGGAATTGTTTAAATGTGTCAAAATGGTTTTACAAGTCAAAGGCGTAAAACTGTCCGGTTTTTAAAACACGAAGATGTGTCGGGCAGAAGATCTTAGAAGTAATATTTTTGAATGAAACTTAAACTGAGTCTTATTCATATTATGTGTGAGTTTGTCACCAAGTTTCGTCGAAATTGGACAAGTCTAGATAGGGTAGATTGGTGTGTACATTTGGAGCGTACATGCTGATTGGTATTTTGGACACGTAGTCCAATGCTCGTGTGGCGTGAGTTTGAGTATTCACTATTGGATATGGTGACTTACCCAAGTGTTGAGTCATTATATAAATGATTTAGTTACTGTTCCGAGGAAAGTAAAATGATAAGCTGACTTGCGTTGACTTGGCGTCTTATGACGGGTCAATGTCGAGAGTGAAAGTGTTTAAAAGAATAGTGTTGAATAAAAAGGGTATAGTAATATCACTTGTATCGTTTTATTTTTCGGGATTGTCATGGTTTTATAATTTTGATTTTTATTATTTAAGTATGAGTTATACTTGAGTCGATTATTAACGAACACGTCTTATTTGGTAGGTTGCGTTTTTCGTGTTTAAACGGGCATCACTAATCGCCAGTGATCGTCTCATTACCACTTTTGGCTAAGGTGAGTCTATAGCCTCACTTTTAACATGTTTACTTGTTTTATAAAACCCGCGAGGGGATAACATGCTTGCTTTATTAAAATAAAGGGTGCAACGAGAAGTTGTGGAAACCCTACTTATTGGAAAAGTATGGGTGCAACGATAAGTTGTAAAAACCCTTCTTATTGGAAAAGCATTTATTATAAATGAAGGGTGCAACGAGAAGTTGTGGTCAACCCTCTTTGTTTTAAAGTAGAACACAAGGAAACCCGATTGTATGCTTAGATGAAAGTTGTTAAATAAGTTTGTTTTAGCCTTAAAAGACCCATGAATCGTGAATTGTTAATCGAAGTAACGCTAATGCTATGGATAGATCTATCAGGGTGACGCCCAGTCCGATCGCGATTAGCTCTCGCATGGTGTTGTGATGCACTAGTAATGAAACATCGGATGCATTGTATAAGAGAAATATAGGCACTTGGCTAGGTGTGTTGGGCTGAAATAATATATGTCAACGTTCAATGTCACGAGGCTTATGTAATGAAGCCGATAATTATGTCCGTACAACATAATGGTATTTCGGTGAATTATTAACCATGGAAGGTTATTTTAAATACTTGTGCTCTCTTTATCTAAATTAAACTCTATAGATTCACTCGGCAAATTTTGCTGACTTTTTAGCATGTTTTATGTCAGGTCCATATAGAAGGCACTCGATGAAGGCGGTTTCGTGAAGCTTGCATATTTGAAATGTTTTGGCCTGCTTTTCTAAAACATATCCATTCAAATAACTCTTATCATTTAGTATAGTTTGTAAACTTTTTGAATCATCTGGGACCGTGTATGAAATTTTATCTTTATTGAATGAAATTGAATGGATGTTTATTAAAACGACTCGTTTTGAGCCGTTTTCTATGATTATGAGCATGAATCATGTAAGTAACACCCAATGACCCTTCCGCTGCTATGACCGAAATTTGGGGGTGTTACAAATTGGCATCAGAGCTCAAGTTATAGAGAACGAAAAGATTTTCCAAAAATGAATTTTTGAAATCTTTTAACTATAACAGTTGCAAGCGAAACCTCCGAGTTGCCAATGGACGAGAATGAAAGTATTTATATATATATGGGATTATATATATGTTGTAATCTTTTAAGATTATTTAAACTTGTGAATTACAAGGTATGTCTTCATTTATTTAATTATAAATGATAATTTTATGCTTATATGAGATATTTCTACGACGTCGATTGTCACGAAGTCACCCTAGTCATTGTAATGCTAGCATTGAAGCTATTCCTAAAATGAATCCTGTTATTCACGAGACTAACTAAGTTGTGGATGGACATGATCCCAAAAAAGGTTAATATTCTTGATAATATTCTTTTGGTTACAAGTATTTTGATTCCTTGATTCTTATTCTTAATTTATCTATCCGTTCGTTTCGTTTAGCAAATTTAATTTGCATTTTCATTAATCTTCGACATCATACTGTTTCGATAAAAACAAGTTTGTCTAAGATGGTACTATTGGTTGTTAGGAATTGAGATTGATTGTTATGGTGTTCACATGCCAACCAGGATTCCATATCATATCACTGATCATTTTCTGCTAAATTAGTTTCTTGTTTGTTTCGATCTTGATATTTTGTGTTGAGCTGGCGATGCTTAAATAAAGTAATTTATAATCGTTGAAATAAATTGGCCATTTATTTGAACAAGGAAATTATAAATTTTTGAACTACAAATTTATGAATCTTATTCGGATGGACTTGATCAATCCATGGAAATAATGATTCATAAACGTGTGGGCTTAAGCATATAGCATCTACGTGATTAAAGTCTTATTGATTCATAAATTGGTTTGTTCTATTCATTCTTTGATTTTGTTTCTCTAATTCTTTGATCGTGAAATTGTTGTATTGGGGCTATTCCAAAACCACCAATGGAGAAGGATATCAAGCGTCTCTGAAAAACATTGAAGAAATCTTCTTCTAGTGGGACCGAGGAGCCTTCTTAGTCACGTGAACTACCTAGTAACTTTTAGTGGACTAGTTTATTAATTGTAGTATCTTTCAAATCACTAAGTAAACTGTGACATCAGTTGTAGGACTAGTCTTTTAAGTTGTATGGCATTAGACGATGAGTATCTATAATGTTTGACAATACAACTATACTATTTTGTGATCAATGGAATGACTATCTTTCGATTTTAAATTCCACATCGTTCTATTATTATCTTTCTTTGCTTTTCTCTTTTAAATTCATGTGGTATAACGCAACCATTGAATGAATACTCATTATGATTTGATTTGCGTTGCACATGAATCATACAGTCAATGAAAGCTATGACTGAAGCACGAATGCGCCAAGTTATTAGTGAATAAATTGATGTATCTTTAACTGAATTCATGGCCAACATGAATGGCAAAGCTGGGGCTGGTGAAACTAGAACCGGGGGAGCTGAAGCTGGAGCCAATAATGTTCGTGGTACTGATGGAACCAATGTGCCTGAAATTAGAGGCTATAACTACACTTCATTCGTTAATTGCAAACCGTAGACTCTTAAGGGACTAAAGATGATGGAGGATTGTGTCAGTTGTTGAAAGTTGGCGTCAGTCTCTCGAATCAGTGACCCTAATCAGGAGGATAAGGTGCAATTTGAAATCGCTACACTCTAAGGTCGTGCATTAATTTGGTGGAATGGCAGATTTGCTTCCATATGTATTGTTACTTATGGGACACCATTGACTAAGGTGAGGAAGCGGTTAACTGAGGAGCTTGTCCTCGAGGCATTTCCAAAGTATGGAGCAAGTGTTGTACAATCTGAAACTGAAGGGAACTAACATTGGTAGATATATCAAGTGTTTCCACAAGTTGACTCTTTATGTCCAAGAATTGTGGAACCCGAACCGTCAAGGTCAAGCGGTATATTCACGACTGACCAATAATATATACAGTGATGTGACTTCTTCTAAGCCAATAGATATTTGTAAAGATGTCTGCATGGCTTATTAGCTCATGGGACACATAATTCAAGACAAGGCTGATGAGGTCACTGAAGGGGGAAAATAATTCCAAATTGAAAATTCTTTTCGTGCATTAGAGCTCGTAATTATATTGAAAAAGGATGCGAATTATTCTTATCTTTAGTATCATGGAAGGAATCGTAACAGAAGTAAATAGAATTACTCTAGTCATTTGTAACTGTTCCAAAGTGTTTCTGGAAGATTTGCCAAGGCTTCCGCCTCCAATGAAAATAGAAATCCAAATTGATTTAATTCTTGGTGTTGCAACTGTGGCACATGAGCCATATTTATTAGCACCATCCGAGTTGAAGTAATTATTTGTACAGTTTTAAGAACTATCTGATAGAGGTTTTATTCAACCGAGCTCGTAAATTTATAGAACTCCTATTCTATTCGTTAAGAAGAAGGATTATTCGTTTCGTATGTGTATCGATTACCGAGAGCTGAATAAGATAACGATTGAGAATTTTTACCCACTTCCAAGAATTGATGACCTATTTTATCAACTTCAAGATTCTCGTGTTTTCTCCAAGATTAACCTTTGGTTTGATTATCATCAACTTCTTATACGCGAGGAAGATACTCCTATTACGGCGTTTAGAACTCGTGATGATCATTATGAGTTTTGGGTTATGCCTTCTGGTTTGACCAATGCACCTGTTGTATTCATTGACTTAGTGAATCGTATGTGTAAGCCTTATCTTGATAAATTCGTGAGCGTTTCCTTTGATGATATTCTAATCTGCTCGAAGAGCGAGGAAGAACATGCCGAACACTTAAGGATTATCTTGAACTTGTTAAAGAACGAAAAGATGTACCCAAAATTTAAAGTGTGATTTTTGGCTTAGTTTTGTACAACTTCTCTGTCATGTGATTGACAAAAGTGGGGTACATATTGATCCTGCGAAAACCGAAGCCATCAAAAATTTGAGTGCACCAACTACTCAAATTGAAATACGACAATTTTTTTAGTTTGATTGGTTTATACCGAAGGTTTATTAAAGGATTCTCTTTGATATCAAACCATTAACTAAGCAAAATAAAAAGAATGAACCGTATGCGTGAGGCGATGATGAAGAGAAAGCTTTTCAGACCATGAAAAGAAAACTCTGAAGCACGCTAATCTTATCGTTACTCGACAGAAGTAAAATTTTGTTGTTGATCGTGATATACCTCTTAAAGGATTTAGAGTTGTTGACTTGTGTATGCTTGTAGGAAACCTAGGAAGAATGATGAAACTACTCAACCCATGACTTGTAATTGGGTGCGGTGATTTTTACTCTTTGTCTATTGAGACATTAATTGTATGGCGCTAAATGAACGGTATCCACAGATAGAAAGAGCCTACAATGTATTATGGAATAAAAGTAATGAATAAGCCTTTAGGTGATTACGATTGTGTTATTCGTTATCATTTGGGAGGTAGGAGCAAATTACAATGGATTCATTCTTAAGCTCTCGAAAACTTAGCCTGAATACGATTCGATTTGTGTCAGAATCGTTTGTTAACTTCTCGTAGTAGACATAAAAGTTATGACGATGTGAAGCGAAAACCTTCGGAAATCGAGGTAGGTGGAAAAGGTGTTATATATGTTGGATACGAGATGATATCGAGTATTGGTCCGATGGCATGAAAACTTAAATTACCTTGATAGTTACAAGGAATTCACAATACTCTTTCATATGTTGAACTTAAAGAAATTTCTTCCCAACGAAGATCTTACTAACCCTCTTGATGAAGTATGAATCAACGGTAAGTTGAATTTCATCAATGAACCTGTTGATATTATCGATAAGGAAGTTAGGAAACAGAAACAAAGTCAAATTCCTATTGTCATGTGTGATGGAACTCAAGACGAGGACCAAAATACATTTAACTCTTTGATTTCAACGAGCGATCGAGGAAGAACGCAAGTTGATCTTCAAGACGAAGATCCCAATTTGGTGGGGATAATGTGACAATCCGTCAGTTTCAGGTCGTTATTTTAATCTCGACTATGAAGTATTATATGTCTACTTTAATGAGAATTTTAAGTTATCGGCTAACCGAGAAGGTTATAGCTTGAAACTTAACGTAAGAATGTCGTTTAGATGAAAACCGACAAGAAAAACATTAAGTGTCGATAATATATTCTCAAATTTATCATATGAATGATTTTATTGTATTTATTTTTATTTCTCGTGTTATACGTTTTAACGAATGACGATAACTACTAATGATCGCGATACCGACGCATGCCCAAAAATTTACGGTTTATTATCGATTGTCTTGATATTTAATATTTTCGACGTTTTCGATTTAATTACATTTTAAGTCATGTCGAAGCCATATTATTATATTTAAGAAGCGTTTTAACTTTTAAAAAGTATTTTTACGAAACCCAAGTCCCGTAAATATTTTAAAAATTTAATATTTACATTTTCTACCCATACAACTATTTAATTATTTTTTTGGACCAAAACTATACCTTATTGGCAAAACTAGTCTCTCCACTACCAATACTATATAAATTAAATTTTCACCAACAAATTCCACTAACTCATTTTTATAATAAAAAATTCACACATCTCTTTCTTCTTCTCTCTTTTTTCCGTCCAAAAGCAAGAACAAACACCCCAAAAATTTTGATTTCTACTTTGATTTGTTAAAATCTAACAAAAGACCCGTCTTAATCTTGAGCTACACATCATATTGGTATGATTTTTATACACATGCATTAACTTTTTAAAAAGTTTATTTTTCTTGATGAACTAATGGTGTTTGATCCATTTTTATGATGGTATGTAGGTGTTATTATTATTATATTCAAGTATTGTTGGTTGCATTTTCATTATCTTGAGTGGGTAAATTTTTGGATGATCACTCAAGTGTATTATAGGTTAGATAGATGGATGAGGATGATATTAGGATGATATTAGGAGTATAAGATTGAGTAAAATGGGTTGAAAATTGATCTAGTATGATTTTTAGAAAGGTGTTTTAGACCAGTGGGTAAAAGGCTGTTTTCGAAAATCTTACTATTTGAAAATGATTAAACTAATAGGATATGCATGTAGAGAATTCTTTTAGCTTCCATTTGATATAGTGTAGAGCTTCTAGCTCCAAACGAGCGAGAAGTTATGCTAGTTTTAGTATTCGTGTACCGGGAAACGAGTGTTGACACAATCCGAAAATTGTTGTCAATATTTGGATCGAATCTCGGGGACTATGGAATGAGTTTTAGAAATACCCAAACACTGATGTAAGTTTCTAGACCTCATGTCATGAGTTTATTTTCAAACCCGAGTGTTGGTTTTGTAAAAAGAATTGTTTAAATGTGTCAAAATGGTTTTACAAGTCAAAGGCGTAAACTGTCCGGTTTTTATAACACGAAGATGTGTCGGGCAGAAGGTCTTAGAAGTAATATTTTTGAATGTGAAACTTAAACTGAGTCTTATTCATATTATGTGTGAGTTTGTCACCAAGTTTCGTCGAAATTGGACAAGTCTAGATAGGGTAGATTGGTGTGTACATTCAGAGCGTACATGCTCATTGGTATTTTGGACACGTAGTCCAATGCTCGTGTGGCGTGAGTTTGAGTATTCACTATTGAACATGGTGACTTAACCAAGTGTTAAGTAATTATATAAATGACTTAGTTACTGGTCCGAGGAAAGTAAAATGATAAGCTGACTTGCGTTGACTTGGCGTCTTATGACGGGTCAATGTCGAGAGTGAAAGTGTTTAAAAGAATAGTGTTGAATAAAAAGGGTATAGTAATATCACTTGTATCGTTTTATTTTTCGAGATTGTATTGGTTTTGTAATTTTGATTTTTATTATTTAAGTATGAGTTATACTTGAGTCGATTATTAACGAACGCGCCTTATTTGGTAGGTTGCGGTTTTCGTGTTTAAACGGGCATCACTAATCATCGGTATTCGTCTCATTACCACTTTTGGCTAAGGTGAGTCTATAGCCTCGCTTTTAACATGTTTACTTGTTTTATAAAACCCGCGAGGGGGATAACATGCTTGTTTTATTAAAATAAAGGGTGCAACGAGAAGTTGTGGTAACCCTACTTATTGGAAAAGTATGGGTTCAACGATAAGTTGTGGAAACCCTTCTTATTAGAAAAGCATTTACTATAAATAAAGGGTGCAACGAGAAGTTGTGGTCAACCCTCTTTGTTTTAAAATAGAACACAGGGAAACCCGATTGTATGCTTAGATGAAAGTTGTTAAATAAGTTTGTTTTAGCCTTAAAAGCCCCATGAATCATGAATTGTTAATCGAAGTAACGCTAATGCTATGGATAGATTAATCGGGGTGACGCCCAGTCCGGTCGCGATTAGCTCTTGCGTGGTGTTGTGATGCACTAGAAATGAAACATCGGATGCATTGTATAAGAGAAATATATGCACTTGGCTAGGTGTGTTGGGCTGAAATAATATATGTCAACGTTCAATGTCACGAGGCTTATGTAATGAAACCGATAATTATGTCCGTACAATATAATGGTATTTCAGTGAATTATTAACCATGGAAGGTTATTTTGAATACTTGTGTTCTCTTTATCTAAATTAAACTCTATAGATTCACTCGGAAAA
Organism: Glebionis coronaria; assembly: GCA_025667525.1. Taxonomy (NCBI): domain Eukaryota; kingdom Viridiplantae; phylum Streptophyta; class Magnoliopsida; order Asterales; family Asteraceae; genus Glebionis; species Glebionis coronaria. The sequence goes on along the minus strand of JANFOE010000944.1, from coordinate 443,223 downwards.
TTTTGTTGACTTTTTAGCATGTTTTATCTCAGGTCCATATAGAAGGCACTCGATGAAGGCGGTTTCGTGAAGCTTGCATATTTGAAATGTTTTGGCCCGCTTTTCTAAAACATATCCATTCAAATAACTCTTATCATTTAGTATAGTTTGTAAACTTTTTGAATCATCTGGGAGCGTGTATGAAATTTTATCTTTATTGAATGAAATTGAATGGATGTTTATTAAAACGACTCGTTTTGAGCCGTTTTTTATGATTATGAGCATGAATCATGTAAGTAACACCCAATGACCCTTCCGCTGCTATGACCGAAATTTGGGGGTGTTACACATTATGTATGGGTTAGTGTTTGGCCCCGCAGACTGTCATGTCCTAAACTGCAAAAAGACAAAAAAAATGTCGATTTCTAACTATGATAAGTAAAACCGTTATTTTCAAAATAAAATAAAAACTTTTCTCAATACCCCTTTTTACTTATAAATACCTACCAAAGACTCTTATTTTTCAAACACACATTCACATTTCATACACATTTCACACATTCTCCCCAAATCACTAAAAAAATGGAAAATGTCGACGAACACGAGTTATTTTTTGCCACTGAAAATTCGGAAGTCGCAACGAAACGCAAGTGGGATTTTATTAAAAAAGCGTTGTAGTTTATTAAGAGACGACGCATTGCCAATCGAATACCAAGAAACATCATAACTCGAGACCGAATAGGTGCTCATGATCGGTTAGTTGCGTCTTTTTTTTCGGTGAACCCAAGATACGATGCGAAAGAGTTCAGAAAGGTTTTTCGAATGGGTCGCCCCCTTTTCAACTGGATAGTTAGTGAAGTGACTCACCATTCTGCATACTTTCGTAATAATATTGATTGTACCAGAAAAGAAGGTATTTCACCGTTGTTAAAGTGCACCTCGGCAATTCGTCAATTGGCATACGACGTCGTTCCTGGTTTTCTAGATGAGTATCTGCAAATGAGCGTAAGAACTTCTCGAGAATCACTTGATCATTTCTGTATTGCTGTTATGGAAATATTCGGGGCTGAGTATATGAGAAAACCCACGTATACTGATGTTCAGAAACTTTATGCGCATCATGAAGCAAAGCACGGGTGTCCAAGGATGATAGGAAGTCTTCATTGTACAGACTGGGAGTGGTTCGGTTGTCCAACTGCCTTTAAAGGGCAATATGTTAGACGAGATCATGGACCGAATCCATTCATTTTACTTGAAGCTGTTGCGTCGCAGGACTTGTGGATATGGCATGCATTTTTTGGTGTTGTCGGGTCGAACAACGACATCAACGTTTTTTATCAGTCCCATTTATTTAATGATTTGAAAGCCGGACGAGCACCTGAGGTGGAGTTTGTGGCTAACGGTGTACACTATCCATGGGGATACTATCTTACAGACGGAATATATCCGGAATTGGCACCACTTGTTAAAATAATTCCCGAACCATCATCCAGTGACCATAAGAGGATTTTATATAAGCAGAAACAAGAATCCGCAAGAAAATATATTGAAAGAGCTTTTGGTGTTTTGAAGAAGAAATGGGCCATATTAGCCAATCCTGCACGACCTTTACGGAAAGAAAGAATCATGAATATGATGTACACATGCATCATATTACATAATACGGTTCGAAAGGTAAAAAAAAAGCAATATCTCTTAAATGGTTCTAAGAAGAAGAAATTCAACCGGACGATGTGTTTCATACCCAAGAACACGTGCTACAAATTATCTGGCATATCTGCTCCGCGCATGAACATCACAATCTTCGAGCAGATTTGGTCGAGCATTTGTATGTCCATGCTTAATTTATTATGTTTTTTTTTATATTTATGTTTTTTTAAAATGTTGTTTTTAAATTTCCTATGTATCATCTTTTAATTTTGTACTGTGTTTTAATTTTCTATGTAGCCGTGTTTTAATAAAATGTATGAATATAAAATATTTAATAAAAAGATGGGGGTGATGTGGAGTGAGTTTGGGTGAGTGTCATTACCTCATGTGGGGAGTTTGGGTGAGTTTGGATGAATTTGTTAAAAAGCTGAGGTAACGTTCACGTGGCGGTAAGTGACTTCCCTTCCACTCCCACCAGCCTTAGTTGTATATAACTCCGGTACAACATTGTCCTCCATTGCCAGGACCATTCAGCATAATTTTAATTTCTAGTATCATTTTTATATGAGATACGATACCATGTGGTGGTCTTGCACTACCACGTACACCATGTGGAATGTAACACTACATTTGTAGTACAACACCAACATTCGCATATATATGATGATAACTAGTAATTAAAAAACATAAACTACAAAAAAAGGAAAGTTAAAATATAGGCAAATGAGCTCCTAACCAATGCAACTTTATTACATTCGTAGTACAACTGCCACCAACATACGTTCGTATGACATAAAGACAAATCCGGTTACCATCATCTTGTTGTCGTGCTTTTTTTGTTGACGGGTCTTCATGATGGTTGTTTATTGAACCAACACTACAAAATAAATGACATTTACTTAATAAAAGTTTTGCTTATTAATATGATTTACAATTATTTAAATCACTATAACTTTTCCTTACTAAAACACAATGAATATAAAAGTAAGCAGAAACATTTGCTTACTCTTTTCCCTACTAAAAAAAGAGTCATTAAAAGTTTTATACTTTTACTTACTCAATATTGAGTAAGTAATGACCTTTAGTGCTCCCCTCTATTACTTACTCTTTTTCTTAAAAGTAGGAGTTGATAAAAATAACTTTTGATAACTCTTTTTTGAGTAGAAATTGATAGAAAATACTATTGCTTACTCTTTATGAGTAAGTATAGACTTTTAGTGCTCCCTCTATTACTTACTCTTTCACGTTTAATTTAGTAAGCAAATGTCAAAAATTTCATGAGCATCGTCTTGTAGGTGGGCAAACCGGATTTTTTTTTAAAAATCGGATCAGATTTAACCTGGTTCGGTTTTAGTCAACTGATCAACAAACAGTTTAATTTAAACCGGATCGGTTAAATACCGGTTTTTGTTTAGACTTTAACCCGGTTTTTAACCGGACCGGTTCGGTTATAACCCGATTTTTACCGGTTTTTAATCCGAACCCCGTCATTTTATTAAACCTGTTACGAACCACATGATCATATTGAGAAACCCCGGTTTCATAAAATCCATTTTTTTAAAAACAGGTTTCGGATTTTTTCCGGATCAAATCATAAATCGCTTTTTTCCCACCTCAGTTAGAGGTGGGCAAAAAACCGGTTTATGATCCGATCTGGGGAAAAAAACAGACGTGTTTTAAAAAAACCGGAATTTCAAAACCAGTTTTTCGCAATCCGGTCCGGTGATTTGTAACCGTTTTAATAAAATGAGTGAGATCAGATTAAAACCGGTAAAAATCTGGTTAAAATCGAACCGATCGGTTAAAAACCGGTAAAACCTGATCCACTTCGGTTACAAAACTGATTAAAATCTAACCAAAAGCCGATTGTAATTCGATCCGGTTTAAGTCAAACTAGTTTACTAACCAATTGACTATAACCAAAACGGATTAAAAACCGATCTGGTTTTACAAAAATCTGGTTTGCTCGCCTCTACCTTATGGGCTAGCATTTAATAAGGCCAGTAGTATACTAAGTACTAAATGTAGTCTTTGGGCCAAGCCCGGTAAACCCAACCCAATAACATCTATCTGTATAATTATAAAGAGGTGATAAAACCAGAAACCCTAACCACCATAGATAGATAAGAAAACGACGATAAAACCCAAGTTAAAAATAAGCAATTTGAAGAGATGGTAGCACCACCAGAAGGAGAAGAAGAAGAAGATCATATATAGGAATGGGAAGAGAGTTGGCCTCCTAGTTCCCCCAGTTATACCAGACGAGGTACAAAGGATTTTAGATGGCATTAAAGAGATGGAGATATCTGACCCGGAGGGGTACAAAGAATTCATGGAAAAGCATAAATGGAAGAACCCCCGAGCCTCCTAAAGAGCCGTATGTTTCTTTATTTCTTTATATTACCTTTATTATTACCAATGTTGTAAAACAAGGCCTAGGTGATAGGTGGTCATAGGCGGTAAAAAAAGTAAGAAAGTAAAAAAAAATCAAATATAATTTTACAAAAAAATAAGGTTTTTCTTTAGTGCCCATATTTATTTTAACGTAACATTTTAAAATAAAATAATAGATAAACGAATGATTATAAATATAAAGTAATGGGTTTTTCGTATTAAAATAGAACCAATTAAATTATATGTTCACGTTTGAAGTTTTAAACACTTAAATTGTTATGTTTTATTTGTCTACTTTGCAACAACTTCGAATTATTTGAAATTATTTATAATATTTACATGCATAAATCTAATCCTCCTAGATGAATTCCGCCTCGAAGGTCGTCGACCTCCTCACTAGCGCCTAGCGATTTCTGCAACCTTGATTATTACTAGCATGTTGCCTCCACAAAGCAGCGACAGGTACATGATAGTCTATTTTTTTTACGAATAAATGTTATATTTTTACCCACCAATTTTTTATTCAAACTAACGTTAAAATTATGAAAATTAAATCTAAATAAATTAAACTCACTAAAAAAAAAATATATTAAAATGGATATTGAATTAAAGAGCGCGAAGTTTTAGAAAATATGGTGAAATTAAATTATAGAAAAAAATAAGTAAATACATATATTTCAGTTTAAATATAAAAGTTTTTTAATAGTTTGTTACAAAAGTTGTTGTTCCAAGTTCTGACTGCAGCCCCAAAAAGCGTAACTCGGGGCATTGACCCTAGCTCCTAAACACAAACACAATCGCTAAGGGCGAGGTCCTTCACCCCCTCCGAGCTCCTCCCCCCTTCGGTGTCTGGCTTATTGTTACTGTTTACTTAATACGTTAGAAGTAATTAAAGTGATGGTCATATAATATATCGTTGCGAAGCTCGTGAAAAATGTATTTAATGATGTCGAGAGTTTTTAATTATTATTGTTTATGTAACGGGATTTAGTCCCGAACACACAAATGAGGAAGGCCTCCTAAACATTTGTTAATTAGTATAAAAGGCCCCCTAAGCCTCATTTGTGTGTGTGCTTTTCATTTTGATTAGTTTTAGAGAGAGAAAGGTGTTTGTTTCTCTCACTAGGAAAACACAAACTTTGTATTTCTTTTCTTCTCTTCATCTTAATCTAATCTTTCTTTTTTAGTTTAATCATCATCATGTTATTTGTGTTTGATTAGTCGTGTGATTTAGTCCTACAAGTGGTATCATTCGCCAAGGGATTCGTAGTTAGCTTTGGTGTTGATTTGGTGTGGATTTGGTATTGATTTCGTGGGTTTTTTGGTATAGGCTATTGGATTTGGTTAGTATTTGAGGCTTTGAGTTGTTGTGTAGGTCCATAGTTTCTTAGGGTTAAGCAATATATGAATTATCTAATGAATGGAATGGAAAATGGAAGAACTAGAGAGAGAAAGAAGAGAGAGAAAGGAGAGGAAGAGAGAAAGAAGGTTGGATTGAATGAAAGTGTGAAAATACAAAAATGAGCAACCCCTCCTAACATGCTAGGAGGGGGTATATATAGCCCACCCTACATGTGGGCTATATGGGCTATATCGGATCACGAGCCCAATATCATTGGAGTGATCGATCCTTTCTAAATACGTAAAAACGTATTTCCAACAATCTCCCCCAAAGGGAGGTCACTCCAAGTTACAATGTCCTAAATAGTCTATAGCTCATGATCTATGCTAACAATGATGTGACCGAGACTTTCCTTGGAGAAACGTATTTCCAACAACCTCCCCCAAAGGGAGGTCACACCATTTTACAAAATCTTAAACCTAGCATACTATGCTTGAGTCTTCGATCTTGTTCTTGTGAATATGCTGATGAGATCTTTGACTTTGGTCTTGAGCATGTGTCCTTGCTTTGACCTTGTGCATTCATCACTTGTGATATTTGCCTCTTCGTGACTTCATGTTCCACATACTTATACTTCTATAAATTCTGGAAAGCTTCAGAGTTTGATACAGCGGAAGACTTGACTTTTAGACTTTCTTGAATTTGTTGAAGTATTAAGTGCATACAGTATAAGCATATGTTGACGACTTCTTCTGGATTATACACCGCAATGCCACCTTCTTGTTATGCTGCATAAGACAGTTAGCAACAAAACATATACACGGATGAAATGGCCTTGAACATTTCATTCTAATTCGGTAGCATTTTACCGCCGGTCGGTGAAGACCGTTGGACGATAGTAAATATCGTACTTGTGGCAGGTAGTTTCAATTAAGAACCTCCTTGACAAGATTTCGCGGGTAAACCCGTTCTCTTTATTCGACCGTCCAAAGCTGACTGCGAACATAAAGAGTGAATCATTTGGATAATAATATCCGCATGACTTGAAGCCGTCAATTTATGTTCCTGGAACAAGTGAAATTCAATTAAGAACCGCACCATCTTTGCTTTCCAGTTTTCACGAGCTTGATTCGTATAGAATCTTGCAAGTTACCTACCAAGTGCTGTTTTAGGTTAACACTAGAAGGATTTCCACTCATCACTGTGAACACTAAGGTATCACTCTGAGTGTTCTGGCAAGATCACTAAGATATTGCATAGAGGCCTGGAACGTGTTTAAATTCATTTAAGAATTAAACCACTGTTGCTTTCCAGTTATCACAAGTTTGATTCATAAAGAATCACACAAGTCACCTACCATGAGCTTTTTGATATTCGCTCAAGAAGGATTTCCATCTTCATTGTAAATACTTTCGTATTACTCGGATGTTCAGGCAAGATCATGAAGATTTTGCGTAGGACTCTTAAGATATTTCTTACTTTTCACAGTGTGTGAAGAAGCAAGGATTTATGAAAGTGTGTCCTAATGAGATATTTGATGATCTCAAATGGCTCTAGACTCGATCGTGCATTTTGGATTTTTAGTGATCGGAGGCTGGAGAGGAGTGCCACCATTTCAATACCAATTTATTCGGAGTGAATAAATCAATAGATAATGTGTTGTGTCCGTGTGATTACAACAAATATCTTTTAAGAGATATCTGAGTTAGCTGGGATGGGTTGTGCCTTGCATCACTGGGTCCATGATGTATGTCTTCAATATCAAGAATCATTAAACAATGATCTTAATAGCATCTGGATTGACCCGGTTTCTGCCTAAGTTGTAAGGAGGGCTTCTTTCTTTACACCCTTTATCTTTACAATCCTTTTTCATTCTTCAACACCTTCAATACTTACCAATACGTCATCACTAGCACCTTGTTGTGATTGTTCCAGTGCTAACTTAAGTACTTGGTCGGCATTCAGCTACGTTTACAATCTTTCTCCATATTTCCTAAGGACTACTATTTCTAGCTATGGAATGTCCTTTGGAAGATTCCTCCAGTTCTAGAGGAATCATTGGACTTTAACCTATCCTACCATCCTTATGTCACCACAATCTTCACCGTCGTGAATAGAGATGTTTTGGGTAAGTGTATGTCACCATGAAATCCATTTTGAAGTGCAAATCCATTTTGCTCCCCCTTAACATATGCCACGATATCCGAAAACATTTCGCACATGTCCGGATGAGCTAGCACGTTAATTCAAACCATTTTTGATTAATCATTTCCCATATTAAATCACATTTTCTCCCCCATATTAAAAATATTAACCCAATCAATGTTATTGATTTAATAGCATTTTAAGAAAATTTGGGTAGAAAAATGCAAATCCAATTATCTTCATGAATTACACAGGCTCCCCCTCAAATTAATGAGGGTGTACTTGAAACGTAAATTAAATACCTTTTAAACACAAGTGTAAGGTATTTAACACGTGCAAAGATCATATATCATAATGTATTCACAAGATTAGCGATTTATGAGGTTGGACCTGAATGATGGAGAACATCATATGAAAGAAGCACATGGTTCTTGTTCACGAATGTTGGTCGCCTCATCATGTCTGAAGTTATCTCTTTACTCCATGTGTACGATTGATATCATTGTCTTGACACCAACATGTGAACTTGGCACTTTCGGCGTCAAAGATTTGAATGCTGGACAATTGCTCCCCCTCAATTGTTGACCCGTGTTCTATTGAAAGAGCTGTAGTCGCCGTTTGAGTAGTCGCATCGTCGAGTATGTAGATATCAAATGTAAATTGCTACGATTGGTGGAGATGATAACTTCATAAAAACAAGATTTCTCTTATTTTAACAAATAAATGCACTGACACGTACATATATTCGTGTTAGATTGTGTTATTACGTAAACACAATCCCTTACATGGTTATAAATTAAACCATGCCCGAGAAAATGAATTCCCGTTGTTGAGTCAAAGCTTTCTGGTGAAATGCTTGACTTGAGTATGAAAAGCGGGTTACTATCGAAAATAATAGCAAGCCATTTTGAGCAAGTTTTAAAACATTTAAACTTCTGATCGAACTTTATTTACAACCCCGTGTCATTATTGAATGACATTTCTAGTATCGTAAATATTATCGATTCCAGAAGACATGCTCTTTTTATCAAAACATTTTTGAACACACAATTTTGAAAAATTTAGAAAAACCTTTTGAGAAATTCTAGAAAAATTGTGTTCAAAGTTTTGAAAACCAATTACTTGAGCTTAAGATGTTGAATATCTTACAAAACGAGCTCAAGTCCCAGAAGTTGTAAACTTCCCGTTGTTAAGGATAAGGTTATCATCGGCGATAAACTTTCCTTTTAACTGAAGAACGAGTCCTAAGTTGACATTTACTTAGAAGTCGTTTTCATGAGCTTGAAAACTTTTGAATGTTATAACGTAAATCTCATGACCGAGAAAGGTGAATTTCTTGTTAGGAGGAAAAGTTCTCTTATTTAAAAGATACACTTTCCTTGATGAGCTTAAAAACCTGGAATGTTTTACTAAAAGCTCATGACCGAGAAAAATTAATTTCCCATTATGAGGATAAGTTATAATTAAAGATAAGCTTTCCTAAACTTAAAGTCCGAGTTACAGTCTGATATTTAACTGTAAGTCATTGTACATGAGCTTAAAAACTTTGAATGTTTTTTTATTATTAGCTCATGCCCGAGAAAAATTAATTTCTCGTTGTAAGGATGAGTTTATCATCGGCGATAAACTTTCCTTTTAATTGAAGAACGAGTTCTAAGTTGACATTTACTTATAAGTCTTTTTCATGAGCTTGAAAACTTTTGAATGTTTTAACGTAAAGCTCATGACCAAGAAAGGTGAATTTCTCGTTAGGAGGAAAAGTTCTCTTATTTAAAAGATACACTTTCCTTGATGAGCTTAAAAACCTGGAATGTTTTACTACAAGCTCATGAACGAGAAAAATTAATTTCCCGTTATGAGGATAAGTTATCATTAAAGATAAGCTTTCCTAAAATTAAAGTTCGAGTTACGGTCTGATATTTAACTGTAAGTCATTGTGCATGAGCTTAAAAACTTCGAATGTTTTTATTATTAGCTCATGCCCGAGAAAATTTAATTTCTCGTTGTAAGGATAAGTTTATCATCGGCGATAAACTTTCCTTTTAATTGAAGAACGAGTTCTAAGTTGACATTTACTTAGAAGTCATTTTCATGAGCTTGAAAAACTTTGAATGTTTTAACGTAAAGCTCATGACCGAGAAAGATGAATTTCTTGTTAAGAAGAAAAGTTCTCTTATTTAAAATATACACTTTTCTTTATGAGCTTAAAACTTGGAATATTTTAATACAAGCTCATGACCAAGAAAAATTAATTTCTCGTTACAAGGATAAGCGATCTTTAAAGATAAGCTTTCCTAAAATTGAAGTCCGAGTTACAGTCTGATATTTTAACTGTAAGTCATTGTGCATGAGCTTAAAAACTTCGAATGTTTTTAATATTAGCTCATGCCCGAGAAAAATTAATTTCTCGTTGTAAGGATAAGTTTATCATCGGTGATAAACTTTCATTTCCTTGAAGTCCGGGGCATAATCTGGAATATAATTATACGCCATTGTGCATGAGCTTAAAAAACTTCGAATGTTTTTAATATAAGCTCATGCCCGAGAAAAATTAATTTCTCGTTGTGAGGATAAGTTTATCATCGGCGATAAACTTTCCTTTATTTGAAGAACGGGTCAATGTCTGACATTTAACAATGAACCATTTTACACGAGCTTAAAACCGTTGAATAGTTTTAAAATAAGCTCGTGTCCGAGAAAATTTAATTTCTCGTTTTTGAGGATAAGTTTATCATCGGTGATAAACTTTCCTTTATTTGAAGATCGGGTCATCATCTGATATTTAATGAAGAGCCTTATACACGAGTTTAAAACCTTTGAATGGTTTTAGGATAAGCTCGTGTCCAAGAAAACTTAATTTCTCGTTAAGAGGGTAAATTTTCGTTGCGTAGATAAACTTCCCTCTCTCTGAAGTCCGGGTCATCGTCTGTCATTTAACGAGGAGCCATTGTGCATGAGCTTAAAAACTTGGAATGTTTTTTTATATAAGCTCATGCCCGAGAAAAATTAATTTCTCGTTGTTAGGATAAGTTTACCATCGGCGATAAACTTTCCTTTCTTTGAAGATCGAGTTATAGTCTGTGATGTGACTATAAGTCCTTGTGTATGAGCTTAAAAACATTGAATGTTTTTAACATAAGCTCATGCCTGAGAAAAATTAATTTCTCGATTTAAGGATAAGTCATCATCGGGATGAACTTTCCTGTCTTTTTAGAGCGAGTTACAGTCTGTTATGTGACTGTAAATCATTATACACGAACTTAAAACCTTTGAATAGTTTTAACGGAAGCTCGTGTTCGAGAAAATTTAATTTCTTGTTTTGAGGGATAAGTCATCATCGGGATGAAATTTCATGTTCTTTTGAGATCGAGTTACAGACTGTAATTTAACTGTAAGTCATTTGTGGTAAGCTTAACCATGAATCACCTGAGACACTTGTTTCTCCGATATCTGCTTCTTAAGCAACCAAACTCTAAGAGTGTCCTTAGTTGAACGGTATATAACGATTGGACCGCTTCGTTCTTTTGGAACATCAACTTTGGTACCTGCATTCTCATTAGGAATTTGCATGCTTTGATATGGATTAGCGATATCTATATTAGAAGAAAGTGAGGGTTCATAGTTGTCTTTCCTTGTGCCAGAGGCGAACTGAGTAGATGATTCACTTGTCTTAGCTGGAAAACGTTTCCGTTTATAGAAAACCTTCAGTTCAGGCTTAAGTGATGTATCATCCTTTTCATTTTCCTCCCTAGCAGTGTTAGTAGAATCGGAGACTATCCTAGTTAAAGGGCACTCGTTTCCTACAAGAGTGAAGGTTCTACCAGTGGGGCGCCACATTTTATCAATGGGTTTGATTTTAGCAACCCACTAGGATTTAAGTCTAGCACGGGAGTTCACCTCATTAAGTAATTTCTTGATACAAGAATCATGATTGGCTTTAAAGACACATTTCCTACATGTTTTACAAGTAGCATATTTAATGTCCGAGTAAGATCTAGAATTCCTAGATGATTGATTGATGCTCCTATAATGTGACATGCTACGGTTAGCAGTGTTGGGTAAACTAGAAGGCATCTGACTAGGTTTGAAATTCCTATCTCTTACTTGTGTCTTTAGCTTAGCTTCCCTTAGACCAAAAGTATGGCGAACGTCATTTGAACTAGTTTGAGACGTGTTCTTTGGACTATGTCTAGAGAGACTAGAGGCAATCATGTGATTAGGTCTTGCAGAAGCTGTTTTAGTCACATTGGGCCTAGATAGTGGAGTAACTGGTCTAGAAAGATGAACCATATCAACTTGGGAGGCAAACCGCGGTCTCGAGGATTTTGATCGCTTGGATCTAAATGCAGTCGGTTGTCGAATGAACTGATTTGTAGGCGGTTTCCCCAAGATTGATGGTTTTTCAAGCTTAGTGTCCACACTAGTTCCTTTAGTTTTCCTTAACTCATTTCTCAAAGCAGCTATAGCAAACACCTTTTCCTGTACTTGAGCCTTTAAAGTTTCATTCTCTTTGAGCAATCTATCTTGGGATGCCAACTTAGATTCAAGCAACTTAATTTGTTTCAAAAGATCATCCTTTTCAGCTTTAGAATCTAGAACAGTTTGATCCAATTTTCTTTCAAGAACCACGTTTGACTTTTCAAGTTTTTCAAAATATGTTTCAAATTTCTCCGTTTTCTTTGAAAATTTAATTTTGGCATCCTCAAGCTCTTTAGATTGCTGAGCTAAAATAGTTTCAAGCTCTTTAATCCTAGAATCATAATTATTTAATGAAGCAATCATAAGACACTTATCATGATGTTTAGCATTTTGAACACTTTCTCCCCCATTATGACTCACATCAGATGAATCAGAAGTGGTATAGCTATCACTCTTTTTCATCCCATGTTTGGCATAATTAGGTTCAGAATGCTCAACATGCTGTATATTGTTGAAACTTGGCACCTGAACAGTTGGTGCTTGTGACTTGCTGCTCGTTTCATGCGTTCCTCCTGATTCCTTGCCATTGCTTACCTTGACGACCAAACTGGAACCTATTTCTTACACGGGGCAGATGTAATCATCTTTTGACGACAACTTGAAACATGTCTCTCTCTCATGTTCATGAGGTATTGCTGCATTCAATGACTTAGACGACTCCTTGATTCTTTGAATCTGACCCTTTTTCAACCGTATCTCGTTGTAATTAACTAACTTGACCTCAATACACTTCTCAAGTATATTGATGTGATTGAGTAAACCACTTCTAAAGGTTTCAGTCTGGCAACCCGTATGCAAGTTGAAAATCTGGTGAAGGATTGGAGTCGAATAATCAAAAGGAGGTTTCATTGTTGAGGCAAAGAAATCCTTAAATTGTGTGCGAAGGAATTCTAAACATATCTTCGATTTAACCTCATGAAGATTCTCCCTTTCAAATTACAACTGTAATGCATCCAAATTACTGAAAATCATCTCTTTGAAATTATCCACTTTTCCAAAGAACATTTGAACTATGGCTGGAAGTTCGGTCATGTTGTTCGGATAGAGAATTGCAAGATGTGTCTTGAGCTCGTGAAATATTTCCAATATTTTTTGACGCAATTTGAGCTCTTTGAGTTGCATGTGTTATAGTTCTCCCTTGTGAATTGTTGAATTCGATGATTCCATTGCAGTTTGATGAAAAATTAGGTAAGTGTTACTTATCAATGAAAAATCCGTCTTCAATTGCAAATACCCGATCAAATAATCTGTAGACACTAAAATTCACAATGAGCCATTTTTCTTGGTCTCGTAAAATTAAATCTCATCATGTTGTCTCGTCTCTTTGTCTTGTCTTTTTGACTCAACAAAATGTGTGTTAATATAATCTTTTAACACAAAGCTTAAAAATAAACTTGTGTAAAAATGATAAAATTTAGCACCAAAATTGAAAATAAGCCCAACACAAAAAATTTAACAAATTACAAACAAACTTTGACAGACCAGTCAAAGTATTTTATATAAAAAAATAGTGAAAAATAGCCGAACAGACAAAGTGTTTTTTTATATAAAAATCTAAGTTGTGATGATGCGTTGGAATCGTCCTAGTCACACACGTCTTCCACCAAAAATAAAACTGTGTTAACCCACTATATAAAACTGTGTGTCCTCATAATTTCTATCTTATAATCCCCTATCTCACCTAAAATATCAGATAAAAAAATCTGAATATCTGTTCTCACACCTAAACCTAATATAGTATAAATTCCTTCTAAACCACTCACCTTTTACCTTGTTTCATCCGTCCCTCATCTCAAAACCTCATATTGAAACTCAGATTTCTTTCATCACAAAAACCCAACAAACAAACAACCCCTGTTTAATCTTCGAACCACAAATGATGGTTAACTGAAGATAAATTTGTTGGAGCTTCAAGATCAATTGATTGGTCTCAGGTAGGTTTTTTATTTGATGTATTTTCCTTTGTGACAGAGATCTCGAGTCTTTGTCGAGGGTTAGTTGAGTGTGATGTTGGAGTCTAGAGTGGACGTGGTAGGTTATGTGTCGAGTGGGGGTGGATTAAGTGGGTTTGGGTTTGGGTTAGAGTCGGTTTGTTTAGACGAGAGATGTTTGTGTTTCGAAGTCTTTTGTGTTACGTCTGTCCGGGAGTATTGGGTGTGAGTTTGTGTTAGTCAGTTGTGGTCGAACGAGAGTCTAATTGTTGAGTCTGTGGAGTGTTTTGTTGTTATTTGAGTCGAGAGTAGGTCGAGGCTGTTCTTTGAGTCGAGGTATGTGTGGAGTGCTTGGTCTTGTGATTGTGATTCAGTGTGTGAGTGTCGTAACAGTGAGTGTTGAGTCGTGATGTTGTCTTGTTCCCGTTATGTTTGAATCTTGTGAGGGGCAGGTTTTTTGGAGTCTTATCCGGAATACGTGGTTTTCAGGCTTATCCGGAATAAGTTTCCTAAAGATTATCCGGAATAATCTCCCTAAGGCTTTATCCAGAATAATTTTCGAAGACATATCCGGAATGCAACATTCTAAAGCTTATCTGAAAAACAATTTCTATGTCTTATCCGGAATAAAATGTTGGTAGGCTTATCCGGAATAAGGGTATTCTAAAGCTTATCCGGAATAAAAACTTATGCGAATGCTTATCCGGAATCCAGTTTCCGAAGTCTTATCCGGAATAAATAATTCTGGGGCATATCCGGAATAAAGTTTTGTACAGCTTATCCGGAAAAAAATTCTTGCAGACTTCTTATCCGGAAAATTTCTTATCCGGAATAACTTCATACCACTTATCCGGAATTCACGATCTATCTTATCCGGAATAAAGTTTCTGATCTCAACAAAACGTGACTGTTTGAGACTCAAAATTGAAAACAGCTGAAAAGAAAAAATTGACCAAAGTTTTAAAACAGACTGATAAAGACTCGTATCAGACCAAAGTTTGAGGTTTATAAGATTGATAAGACTGAAAAAGTTGACCAAAGTTTATATGATTGCTAGAAAAAAAAATTGATAAAAAAAATAATAATACAAAAAAAAGAGCAACCCCTCCTAACATGCAAGGAGGGTGTATATATAGCCCACCCTACATGTGGGCTATATGGGCTATATTGGATCCTGAGCCCAATATCATTGGTGTGACCGATCCTTTCTAAATACGTAAAAGCGTATTTCCAACATGTTGTTATTGGCGTGATCGAAGTGGTTATTGAGTTTGGTGGATTCGAGGTATTGTTTTAGTGGTTTAATTTTATATCTGACGTCTCAACACTGTATCTCTGTATTTTCGGAATAAACTTCGCAAAAGGGTTTTACATTCCGAAATCCTACCATTTTTCTGAAAATCCATTTATTCCAAAAAAGCCATTTCTCTGAAAATCCATTTATTCCGAAAAAGCCATTTCTCTGAAAATCCATTTATTCCAAAAAAGCCATTTCTCTGAAAATCCATTTATTCCGAAAAAGCCATTTCTCTGAAAATCCATTTTTCCGAAAAAGTCTTTTTCTCTGAAAACTTCATTATTCCGAAAAATTCATTTTTCTCTGAAATCATCATTTTTTCCGAAAAAGTTCATTTTCCGAAAAAATCTATATTCCGAAAAAACCTTTATTCCGAAAAAGTGCTTTTTTCTGGAAACCCCATTTATTCCGAAAAAATCTTTATTCCAAAAAGATCTTTCTGAAAAAATATTTATTCCAAAAAAGTGATTTTTCTGAAAATCCCCTTCCGAAGATTGGTTTTTCTCTGAAATATTCATTTATTCCGAAAATATTTTCAAAATTTGTGTTTTTGAAAATTTTTAAACGTGTGTTTTTTTTGGCCTTGGAATTTTTGGTTTCCGGAGAGTTCATTTTTAGGGGATTTAATCATAATTAGGGGATTTTAACTTCAACATTCTACTTTCTACGAATTGAGATCCTGTTTTTCACACAACTTGTACGATGACGTCTCAACAAGATATTTACGCTGCGGGTACTGAGAATCGTCCTCCCATGCTCACCAAGGAGAACTACACTACATGGGCTAGTCGTCTCCTTCGTTATGCAAAATGTAAACCTTTGGGAAAATTGATTGTCAACTCGATTCAAAAAGGTCCGTATGTTAGAAGAACAATCATTGTGCCTGGGGACCCTACGAATGCTAACCCAGTGGCTGACTCAAGTCATGAGCAAACGGATGAAGAATTAACTGAAGCTGAATCTAAACAACTCAACTTTGATGATCAAGCAATTCAAGTCATCCTCATGGGACTTCCCGAAGATGTTTATGCTGTTGTCGATAGTTGTGAAACCGCACACGAGATGTGGCTTAGGATTCAGAAAATGATGAAGGGGAGTGAAATTGGTTTACAAGAAAAGGAAACTAAGTTGCTTCGTGAATGGGAAATTTACGTCTACTGAAGGGGAACAAATTGAACCTTACTATCATCGGTTTTCAACCCTCATGAATCATCTTAGAAGAAACAAACATGAACCTGCACAAATTGCTGCAAACATCAAATTTCTTGATAATCTTCCTTCTGAATGGTCAAGATATGTCACTCTTGTCAATCAAACCAAGGATCTTCATGTAGTGGACTACACTCAAGTATATGATTATTTGAAGATGAATCAAGATGAAGCTAACGAAGTTAGGGCTGAAAGACGTGCCAAGACACAAGATCCATTGGCTTTCATGGCAAACTCTCCATCATCTATGTCATATCCCATGGTACCTTACCATCAACCCTCATCAAGTAACTTCATGCCACAAAAACAACAACAACAACTCACCCCTTATGGATATCAACCTCCTGCTGCTGTGAACTACTTACAACAACCCATTGCCTGTTTTGATGACATCACCGATCTAACTCGTGCGATTAACACTGGTCTTGCACTTCTTGCAAAGGCATTCAAATTTACCATTAACCCCACCAACAACAATCAGAGAATCTCCTCGAACACTAGAAATAGGCAGATTGCTCAACCTTTCATGAATGCGAATCAAGATCGCCAATTGGTAGTTGATGGGAACACGGGGACACAATATGGTAAGAATGTTGGGAATGCAGGAAATCAGTATGGACAAATCCGTGGTCAGAATTCGATTGTTCCAAATGTGGGTAATCAGAATGGGTTAATAGTTGTGCCAGCGGTTGGTAATCAGATGGGAAACATTGTGGCTGCAAGGGCTGAGAATACTGGTAAGGGAAATGGAAACAACAATCGTCAGGTTCAGTGCTACAACTGCAAGGGAATTGGTCATTATGCTCGAGATTACATAGCCAAAAAGAAGAGGGATGTTGCTTATCTTCAGACTCAGCTTCTCATAGCACAAAAAGAAGAGGCAGGGATTCCACTTCAAGTTGGGGAATTTGATCTTATGGCTTCTACTGTAGAATATGACGAGGAAGAAGAGGTGAATGCCAACTACATCTTGATGGCAAACTTACAACAAGCATCAACCTCAGGAATGCATGATGACAAATCTCCCGTCTATGATTCAGACGGTCCCTTTGAGGTACACCCAAGTTTTGATGACAATGATATATATAGTATGTCTAATCAGGATGAAGAGTATACTGAGATGCTTGAGCCCTACATTGAGACACACTGGGACCAAACTAATAATAGGAATATTATTTCGAATGAGCCAAGTGTGGACCTTAGTGTGGATCAAGTTTCCTAACCTACAACCCTTCCTGATGAGACTCATGCGTATTATAAATCTCTGTTTGATAAGCTTGCTAAGGATGTAGATCATGCTACGGTGGTTAATAATAAGTTTAGAGAAACTAATGCCAAATTGACCACTGAGCTTGCGGGCTATAAGGAACGGGAGAAATGTTTTGAAATTCATCAGGCTAAAATAAAGGAACTTGAACAAGCTCATGCTACATCGGTTTGTCAAGAAAAATGCACAACTAAGAAATTAAATGCCTTACACTTAAGCAGTGCTAGAAAGATAAGCGAATTGAATGATGAAATCACTTATCTTAATAAACAACTTTCAACTGAAAAATCTACTATTTTGGAGTTAAAAGAAGAACGAAAAAAGCTGAAACATGATTTCAAAATTCGAGAAGATAGGCTTCTTGAGGATTTTTTCAAAGCTCAGGATAGGATTAGAGAATTAGACAACCTTTTAGTAAAGTGTGGCCAAACTATGCAAACGATAAATATGCTTGCACCAAAAGTGAATGAGATAAATTACACTCGATACAAATTGGCTTTAGGTTGCCCTCTTCCCCCTAATCCCGGATACCTTAAGCAAGTTCAGGCCACTAATGAAACTTTATATAATGGTAGTGTGCTATTGTCTGATGAGCATGATCCTCCTAGTGTGCATGATTCCGAGGAAACTACTGAACTTGCTGTAGAGACTCGTTTAAGAATGAAAAAGCTTGATAAAGAAGTTACACCCGTTTATTATCCAAAAATTAATCCTCCAACTGTTTTTGTTCGGTCTAAAACGAGTACTGAAATGCTTTTGCTACCAAGTGAGGATTTTTCTGATGACCATCCTAAACTGATTATCACACGCCGATTTCTAAACGAGCTTAAAGATAAATTTGTCATTCTTAAACGTGTTGTTAATTCCAAAATAACTGGAGGAAATTTTACATCACCTGTTCAAATTGAGGTCCAGAAAATTCTTCAGAACGATATTAATCCGATTATTAATCAAGTTGATGCTAGGTTACGTAATTTGGAAAACGCTTTTCTAAAAGTGTTGGGAATAAATTAAGGCCAGATCACTTGAGCGTTGACAAGAGTAATACAAGCGTTGACAAGAACAATACAAGCGCTGACAGCTTAAGCGTTGACAAGATAAAGTCAAGCGTTGACACATTGAAGACAAGCACTGATAGGAAGATATATTCTACGCGTGTATTATATTCTAGATTACTTCTAGTAAAGATAGGAACAACAATGTATTTTCTATATTTATCTTTACCTAGAATAGCTGATACGTAGATTATCGTACAAGGCTTCTTATGTCTATAAAAGAAGACCTTTAGGTTAATGTTATATATAAGTTTCATATAAGTTCTCATTCGTAAAGTACTTTCATTGTAAGCAAGTTTGATATTGATAATCAAAGTGAAAGTTTGTTTATATCATTGTGTGTTCTTGTTCAAGTGTTAAATTCCGCATAACACTTAGATTCATAAGTATATACAAAGGTTTCTCTACGTGTATTACTTGATCTAATCTCGTATACACAAAGCTAATCGATCTAAGTTTGGGATCAACAAGTGGTATCAGAGCTTGTTGAGGAACTTTTGATCTTAAAGAGCACCAGAACCCTAATTTTCTCAAAAACCCTAACAACATCATGTCTGAAGCAATAACCTCCTCTTCCTCAGCCTTACCAAACATCAAAATTCCCATGCTTGATGCAACCAACTTTGACTTATGGAAGTTCAACTTTGAACAATATCTGGGGATCTACGACTACACACTCTAGGAGATTATTGAATATGGAAACACATTCAATAAGGCTCAAAAGATTCTTGATGTCATTGCTCAAAGATCAGCTGTTGCTGGATGTTCTGAAGAGGATAAGAGAGAAAAACCTGGAGATGGTAGAGCTGTGGCTGCTGATGACATAGCAAAGAAAAGGGTTGACATGAAAGCCCTAAATATTCTGAAAGTCTCTTTGGGACAAGAAAACCAGCATAAATATAGAGGCTATGAATCTGCTAAGGATCTTTGGGAAGCTCTTGAAGTTGCATATGGTGGCAATGCAGATACTAAGGAGGAAAAGAAAAAGCAACTTCTGCATGATTATGTTGTCTTCAAAGCTCAACCCAATGAGAAACTGAGTAGTGTGAGAAGTAGATTGCTTGACATTACAAGCAAGTTGTCCTTCATGGGGACACAAGTTGGTGATGTTGACATTAATTCTACCTTTCTTAAAAGTCTTGGTGAGGCATGGAAGATTGAGGCAAGATCTATTCTTGCCAACAATACCTACAAGAGCTCCTCGTTTGATGACATCTACAACAAACTAAGGCTGTTGGAAGATGAAACTCTCTTAGAGCATGGAAGCAAGTCTACCAACATCAACATGGCCTTCTTCTCTCATAGTGAAGGTCAATTCAATCAGAAGGACTCTTACATGCATCCAGTTACTGGATCATCATATGTCAGCGCTGGAACAAGTCCTGTCAACGTCTCCTATTCAGACGCTGACACATTCAAGAGTGACTCCCCAAGAGTTAAACCTGCTGGTTTGGATCTGGATACTGTTTGTGCTTACATTGCTTCTTTGCCCAATGGTTCTATGATTACATATGAGGACCTTGAGTAGATAAGTGATGAGCACTTGGAAGAGATGGACATCAAGTGGAACATGGCTCTTGCTAGTATAAGAGCAAACAGATGGAACAGAAGGTTTAATGAGAAAATGACCTTCAATGCTAAAGACACAGCTGGATTTGATAAATCCAAAGTTGAATGCTACAACTGTCATTGTATGAGGCACTTCATGATGGAATGCAGATCTCCTAGAAGATCTGATGCTGGTAAACCCTCAAGTCAGGTTGTTAAAGCTCAGGATTCCAAAGCCATGGTTGCTGTGACAATCCGTCAATTTATGGTTGATATTTTATTCTCAATATTATTTAAAAACAATTTGCAATATGAACTCACATATTTTTGGGAAGAAATTTGGATTTACGTCTTGGAGTAGCATCGACTACGTCTAAACCGGAGGATTCAACGTTACGTGCTTACGTTTACATACACCGTCTTTGGAGACAGTCCGACATTTCAGAAAATAAATTTGTTCATGAATATTATTTTGGAGTTTTAAATTTGTGTTGGTTCATAAACTCACAAATTTACGAGAAGAGATTAGGACTTTCAATTTTATTTTAACGTCCTTTACGACTAAACCGGAAACCTTAGGATTACGTATTTACGTTTTCAAACTCCGTTTTTGATGAAACAATTTTTATTAGATTCGTTTTGTGTCGTTGATTCATAATTTATAAAAATGTTTTTCATAAAACGACCCGAGGGCACGCAAATCGAGGAAACTAGAATCGAGGAATACCCGTAAACTAGTGAGATGGGACAAAACACTTTGTCCCACCCCACTAGCAAAATGGGACGGCATAACAAGCCACCACATCACAAGATGTGGCAAGTTTCTAGCTAAACTTACACTTGTCCTTAGCTTCAATGTTAAGCTACTTAAAACAAAACCACCAAATGCTAAACCACTTCCTCATTCTCACAACATGCAAAAACCACAAATCCTCTCATCCCACTCTTTGTTTGCCGTCCACTTTCCCCCATCAAACACCACCTTTGATCAATTTCATCCATGAAATCAAGTGTTATTCATACACATGTTGAAGCTCTCTTGAAGCCCTATTGATTGGTGGTAATCATAACATCCAAGGAGGAGTTCCTATGGTGTCTTGAGGCTGATTTTCCACAAGGAGTTGATGAAGATTGGAGGTCTTGAAGATGGTCTTGGCTATGCACAAGTTTCTCCATCAAAATCCATGTTTTGATCAACCTACATCATCATGGTGGTATAAAGATTGTCCTCCTCATCATCTTGTTATTTTTGGTTATGTAATCATATATTTATTTCCTATTGTATATATTTATGATGATTATATGATGATAAAAATGTTATGTGGGGATTTGTTGTTGATAATCATGGATAAAAAGGTGAAAAACCATAAGAAACAAGGTTAAAACCTTGGTTAAATTTGATGGCTGTATAAAACAGTAAAGAAGTAAGTCATAAACTGATAAAATGATGAAGTGGAATAGATTTACAGTAAGCTATGGGTCTTGTACACATGTGAGAGTTGGCCATGCAATGGAATCAAAATAATGAGTGAGATATGATCAAAACAAGTTTAGGGTATAAATCTGAAGTTACTGTTTTGGACGATTTTTAGAAAATACTTAAAGATGATTCAACAGTAGCTATAGAAGAGTTAAATGTAGCAAATATCATGTAGTTTATGTGATAAAAATTTGAGCTTCTATCTCCATATAGAACTCAAGATATGGCAGTTTTGGTGAAGATGAAGTTAAAAATCAGATTTTTGGAAATTAAAGAATAATACTATTATATAAGCACTCACATTTTAATATATAAAATGTAAAATAAAAACCCACTAACTTATAAAACTTATTTATATAAATATATATAAAAGGTTAATCAAATGGATACATTATATAAATGATGGTGAAATAATGTTTATAAGTAATAAAAACTATAAACATGATTTTTACGACTTTTTCGGCTATTGCCGTAAAATTAACGTTTTGGTTAAATAAAACTTAGATGGTTGGACCCGTCTAATGAAAACTTTATAAAACTTATATACTGATATATAGACATGTATAACAAGTAAAAACCAATAAAACCCGAACTTTAGGGCATACGGACATTAACGAGCTAAGTAAACATATTGGACTAATACTTGGGTTAATAATTGGACTACATAAGATAAACACCCATAAAAAGAACTTATTGGGCTTAACCCATTTGGGCCCAACTTGAAAGTGTATGTACTGATAATATAAGTACAAGATGGATTAAAATAAGTTAAATAATCTATAATAAGCTTATTGGACTTAAGACACGTAAACGGGTAAAACTAGTAAACTAATATAAAAGCTATCGACATATAACACTAAAATGAGTAAACGAGAATATGTAAACCCACTTGATCATCATATATATATATATATAATCATCATATGTATACATAATTGATATTTTTATAAAGTCATTGGACAAACGTCTAAGACCGAGTATTATTTGTCTAGGTTTCCGTGATTGAAGCACGTACCGTACGACCGAATTGCCGATAACCCGCCTTCCCATATCAACGTGAGTTCATAGCCTCGCACTCTTTTAAATGTTTTTATAAATGTTTTATAAACCCGCGAGGGAGATAACATGTTAGTTTTTATAAAATAGGACACAATTTGTCCCGATTGTTTGTTTATTGATTTTGGACCCGAGTGATTGAATGACCCGATTGTATGACCTGATAAATGATTAATGGACCCGATAGATGAAATTAAATGGATTATTAAAGTTAGGTTATGTCACTAAAAGTCCCATTAGCATGAATTGTGAACTACCGAGATATGGTAGACGCTTATGCATTTAATAGTACTATTTGGGGACGATCACCCCAGTTCGCGCCTTGACGGTTGATCCCCGTCGTGCCACATTGATTGGTAAGCGAATTTATGTATGAGAAGATTTCCATAGCGTGACCTTTGTGACGACACGCTACTTTAGATGGGAAAAATTGGTATCGGGTTAGCTACCCGTTTTGGTTTTAGTAAGGTAACAATGTCATGTGGCTTATAATAATCCAATCACCGAAATATTACTAGACACTCCGAATTACGATGTATTGCCTGACTTGCAATACAGGGTCATACTATTGATATTATGTTTGTGTTTTGGTTTTCATAACCATATTCATATAACGGTTTTTATC
The DNA here is from genome assembly GCA_025667525.1 of Glebionis coronaria. Classification (NCBI taxonomy): domain Eukaryota; kingdom Viridiplantae; phylum Streptophyta; class Magnoliopsida; order Asterales; family Asteraceae; genus Glebionis; species Glebionis coronaria. The sequence goes on along the minus strand of JANFOE010000944.1, from coordinate 419,766 downwards.
TGATTTTATACAACGTCATAAGACTTATTGTATGACGTTTTTACGACATTGGCTCGTATAATGATTTTTAAGGCTTTTTATAACCATATTCATATAATGGTTTTATTTAATCTATACAACGTTGCAAAAACGTATTGTATGGTGTTTTTAACGATAATGATTCGTATAACGGTTTTTAAGGCAAATGCCTATATTATGATTTTCGATAAAGATTTGTATAAAATGACTTTGGCTATTTTATGGCCTATCAAAACGATTTGTACAAAAATGATTTTCAGTAATATTTTTATACTGATATTATATTGATGGAATTTACTAAACTCTATGAATTCACTCGGCGTTATCGCTGACCTTTTCTTTTAACATGTTTTATCTCAGGTACTTGAAGGTAATTCTCGGGAAGACGACAAGAATTCATGGCCCGCACTTAAACAAATTTTTCCATTCAAATACTTTGTAAAACTTTGTATGAAATAAAATGACTTGGGACCGATGTAACTTTGATGTTGATGAATGGAAATGATTTATTATTAAACGACGCGATTTTTATGCGTTGTCTATGATGTGAGTAATGTGCTATCCCGTAACACCAACTAGTCTTCCGCTGTACTGAGTTGTATAAATTTGGGGGTGTTACAGTTTGGTACCAGAGCTCTCGTTATAGAGAACGAAAGATTTTTAAAACTAAGGTTTTGAATAAAACTTTTCAAAATCTTTTAACTACAAACATTTTTCTAAAAATGTCTAAAAATCTTTTGACTATAACGGTGCCGAAGAATTCCCGAGTTACCGACAAGGCCAAGAATGAGAAGTGTTATTTTAATATATATATATATATATAACTTGGATTATATATATATATGATGTAATTTGATTACATGATTGTTTGATGATTATTTTGATTTTTATACAAGGTATTTATACGACGTAGATTGTCACAAGAAACCCTAAATCCCCTAGTAAATTAATCGAAGCTATTCTCGTAGGAATTCTAGCTATCCAAGATCTAAACCAAGTTGTGGATATTTATGATCCCAACAACTAGTTGATATTCGTAGAATTGTAGACATTAGTTGACTGTGATATTGAAGAAGAATTGGCGAGATTAAATCTGATATGGATGTCATGACGATCTTTACTTATAGAGTGGAGTTTGACAAAATGTTACCACCTAGAAAGATGTCATTTGATTCGTTGTCATCCAATTCTTAAATTGAAATCGAAAGGGTGAATGTTGCACTTGAGGCTGTTATTGGAACCATTACCCAAAAGCCTCATGCCACTAATACCTTTCCGAGAAGTCTAGTTGAATGATCCAGTCATTTCATATTAATGACTCATTTGATAATTGTTGTTGTAAGAGCTAATAGGATTGGAAATTAAGTGTTGATTCATATTGAGATTGTATTGCCTTTACAAGGCCGAAGAATAAGATTGAAAGTATTGGAATATGAGGTAGGATATTGCATTGAGTATAAGTTGGTTGAAACTTGAATGAAGTAAAATTTAACCCATATGTAATATGAGATTATTAATAGAAGTCGTTAAGTTTTGTGATTGAATTATAAGGTTTTAAATGATTGTAGTTTGTGTTAAGGGTTGTTCCTAGGCCATTGTCCACTAACGAAGATGCCCAGTGTCCAAGAAATAAATTGAAGAAATCTTCTTCTGAATTGAGACCGATGGATCTTCTGGGACATGTGGAGCACCTAATGACTCTTGTAGATTAGTATTCATTGTGGTATCTTTTAAAAATCCCTAACTTAACTGAGACATCAGTTGGTAGGATGAGTTCTGAGAATTGTATGACATAGTAACACGTAATGTGTTACGGTACAATTTGACTTGTTTGTGATTAATGAAAAGACTACCTTTGATTGCTAAATTCTACATGTATTGATGTTATCTATCTTTTCTTGCTTCTTCCTAATGTTAGCATTAGTGATGCAACCATTGAGCACGTACTCATCTCGAATTGAGTTGCGTTGTGGATTATTCTTTTGAGTACCATCGAGATCATGAACCTCATGATTATTTTGCTAAGCTCATTTCCTATCATATTGTAGTTAGTTCTTGGTGAACAAGCTTTCATCACTCTTCTGTAGATCACTCATTGTTTTTATAAAGTTAAAACAGTATTCCTTGAGAAAATTGAATTTTCATCACTAAAAGGATTACTTAAAGTAAGATTTGTAAGTGATTGTTATCAAAATGAAATTGTTTATAAAACACTTTGGAAAACTTAATTGTTTTCATGATAAAGAAAATCTTTGTAAATTTATTCTTGATTCTTTTTAAGCATGAAAAATGTTTTTATTATAAACATGATGATAAAATTTTGACGAACTGAGTATTGCATCGTTAATCTTGAAATTGTATATAGTTGCGCGCCTACATATAATTTGGAATGGACTATGCAAGACTGATTAGTAGTCACCATAAAACTGATTAATAAGCACTACAATTTCTTTGAAGATTGTGAAAGATTAAATTTTATGAGATCTGCAAGAAGTGTAAAATAAGGACATAATGTTAGGGACACCTACATATGTGCCTGTAACACTTATTCTTCTGAGTCGAATTTACTCATCTGTGGAGATTGTCTTATTTGACAATTGACAATTCTTTCTTGTCCAATTCTCCCGTAGTGAGATTCTTAGGAAAAGTATCTGATTACCGAGTGTTGATACCCGATTGGATGTATCGACGTTCTTATCATTTCTTATGATTTGATTTCATTTGAATGACCTGGGTAACGATCCGAGGAGCTTTCGAATGCGTACTCGAATCATGAAAACATGGGATATATTCATATTCGTTAAATGTTTTCGTCTGAATCTGATTTGAAATTCTCTCGCGTAGATTATGCGTTGACATTACTCTTTAGATGGTAGCTGTGTCTCCATATATCCTTGAACTTGTGAAGGATTATGAATTATTATTAGACTTTTGAGAAGTTCACATCTTATCGACGGCAATGAAACTGGAAAGTTGATAGTGCCAGTAGAATGGATTGATTGATTATGACATGACGACATTGTCTTAATTGATGGGAACTCGAGTAGAATTCCCTAAATGATAAGATGTTGATTATCAAAAGTGATCTAAATAATTCTTGATGGCTGATTTTATCATGCATTTAGACTTGAAGTTTTACCGTGAAGGGTTGTGATTAGTCTTAGATATTATAATCTAGAAAGAACCTAATATGAATTTATTAAAAGATGTTTCCATTATCTGAAACTTTAGGAAGTATTGTTGGTGAATTACCTAGACTTTCGCCATTAAGGCAAGTAGAAATTGGTATTGATTATATTTCCGGTGCTGCACTTGTGGCTTGTGCACTGTACGTAAGCACAATCTGAATTAAAGGAATTACCGTACAACTGAAAGAGTTGTCGGAGAAAGATTTTATTATACCAAGCCTCTCATCCTGAAGAGCTATGGTGTTATCTTTCCTTATATTCATAGATTAGCGTGAACTGAGTAAATTGACAATCGAAAACGATATCCATAACTCGAAATGGAAGATTTGTTCGATCATTTACAAGGTTTTTGATCCTCAGCATGGTTATCATCAAACTTCGCATCTGCGAAAAAGATTATGTATTCCAATCACTACATCCGGTACTTGTAATGAACATTATGAGTTTCACGTGATGTCGTTTGGATTGACCGATGCACATGTAGTATTCATAAATTTAATGAATCACGTGTGTAGGCTGTAATTTGATAAATTCGTGCTCGTGATCATTAAGAACTATTTGTTTGTTTATAAGAATAAGAATGAGTTAATAATTATTTATAGATTGCCCTGAACTGGCCGAACAATGAAAACATGTACCTTAAATATTTAACATGTGATTAAGGACTTAATCCTTTACATAAAAGGATCGTTGGGTTAATAATGGTAAGATGTATGCATATAGACTCTTCAAAAATTAAGAGCCCTTTTAAGACTTTGGATTTTACTAAAAAGAAAATGGAAATATGTTTTGACGAATGTCTTAACCAAGGATTTTAAAGGGATTATTCCCTTATACACAAACCATTTAACTAAACTTTTGTTTAGGGGTAAATGTTTGTGTATACCTTAAGACAACTTAAGAAGAATTCAGGAAATCATTTAAACCAGGACTTGAAATTTGAAATGATAATTTTTACTTTTCAAACTAAGAAAACTTTGACCAAAGTATAAACAGAGGTTTTTCGAACATTTACGAATCTTATTAAATATTTTCGAAAAATCAACAAAAATCTTGTTAATTAAACTCAAATTTATTTTTGAACATTTTATATAATTGGTCGAACTAAGAAATTTAAAACTTATACGTTTACGCTTCATAAAAAGTAACTAATAATTATTTACTTAATTATAATAAGTATCGACGCTTTAGACGACAGATTGAGTAAAACGGATAAAAATGATAGTAAAGACGAAACTAAAACATGGGAGATATGAAGAAAGAATTTTGAATAAATAAAGTTATGATATTTATTTCATCAGGAGAAAGTTGAACGTAAATACTGACGCATAGTATAGAAAGAATATATGAGTGAATTCTGGACATGATAATTATAACATCATGAGAAGTGAATATAGATACTGACATATTATATAAAAAGGATAAAGAACCAATTAGGACATGTTCCTTAATAATGAAAGTGCAAAATAAATTGTCGGACGATATAAAAATAGACGATGTTTGTGAAAAGGAATAATATAGATTATAAAAGAGGTTCGCGGCTAATGTGAACTATTAAAATAAAGAAACCAATAGCGTTGAATGTCTTAAAGACCACATGTGATTGTCTAAATATGGAGGATTGTAAGATATAGTTATGTTGGAATTTTTAAGTATAAGTATTCTATTTATGTCATTTATGACTAAAAGTATCTTTGTCTAAAGAAGTTGTACTGATGGCAAATTATGTAGGCAGACATCGCCTCATACATTAGTAAACGTCTAGCTATTGCAAAAGTCATCATCTGAATTTGATTCGATTTGGGTCATCGTCGACAAACTGACCAAATCTGCTAATATCATTCCCGTTAATGATAAATGCAAAAGAATTATGTAAACATAGTGTGCTTGTATCGATCATCTATATATCAAGATCCTCGCTTCGCATCGAATTTCTAGAGATTTGCTCAGAAATCATTGAGAACGAACCTTGATGAGAGTACTATGTACAACCCCAAATCGAAGGGACGAGGTAAAGTAACGATACAAAGTAATATAAGTGTTGTTTTATGTTTGAATGTTTGACCTTTGGTAATAGACCATATGATCGTCTCCCTTTGGAGAGATGATCATTAATAATTATCGTATTAGGATCGAGATCGAATCTTGTTAGGATCTGAATCTTAGAACATCTGTAAGCAGGAGTTGAGATGGAGACATCCGACATACACCCATTGTGAGTTGGACATATCTTTTAGGTTTAAGGTTTCCTATGATGGCGAACCTAACCTTGCAAAATACTCGACCCGCGAGATCTGAAATGATTGTTGGAATTAGGATTTGATTATTAATTGCCGATAGTGGGCAAGAGGTTATGTGAATGTGAAATGTAGATCTTGAAGTGCCAAATGGGTAGCAAAGTTATGCCACAATCTTTAAACTTGGAAAAATGAATTCATGATCTGACAAATCATGGGATATAAGTCCCCGTTGTATAGGACCATTGAGATGATGTAAAAGTTGGGATTGAAAGGCATATAAGCTGGATCTACCCTAGGACTTCAAGAACTACGTGAATTATGTTTCGTAAATCTAACTTGATGGAATATCTATCAAGTGAAAATCTGATTGTTCTTAGTAAAGCTTAGATCGGCGAAAAGTTGCATTCATCAGAAACCCGTGAACATCATGGATAGAGGAAGTAAGTCAACATTAAGCCTGATCTTATTCCCGTAGTTATGTTTGATGAAACTCGCGTATTATAATGGATTACACTTGTGAGAAAAGACCGAATGTGGAGGAAATACCCACATGGCTTTAACTCTATAAGAAGCGAGTAGTAAGGTAAGATGATCTTTGAGGACAAAGATCCTGTTTAGGGGTAAATGCTGTGACAATCCGTCAATTTATGGTTGATATTTTATTCTCAATATTATTTAAAAACAATTTACAATATGAACTCACATATTTTTGGGAAGAAATTTGAACTCACATATTTTTGGGAAGAAATTTTGGAGACAGTCCGACATTTCAGAAAATAAATTTGTCCATGAATATTATTTTGGAGTTTTAAATTTGTGTTGGTTCATAAACTCACAAATTTACGAGAAGAGATTAGGACTTTCAATTTTATTTTAACGTCCTTTACGACTAAACCGGAAACCTTAGGATTACGTATTTACATTTTCAAACTCCGTTTTTGATGAAACAATTTTTATTAGATTCGTTTTGTGTCGTTGATTCATAATTTATAAAAACGTTTTTCATAAAACGACCCGAGGGCACGCAAATCGAGGAAACTAGAATCGAGGAATACCCGTAAACTAGTGAGATGGGACAAAACACTTTGTCCCACCCCACTAGCAAAATGGGACGGCATAACAAGCCACCACATCACAAGATGTGGCAAGTTTCTAGCTAAACTTACACTTGTCCTTAGCTTCAATGTTAAGCTACTTAAAACAAAACCACCAAATGCTAAACCACTTCCTCATTCTCACAACATGCAAAAACCACAAATCCTCTCATCCCACTCTTTGTTTGCCGTCCACTTTCCCCCATCAAACACCACCTTTGATCAATTTCTTCCATGAAATCAAGTGTTATTCATACACATGTTGAAGCTCTCTTGAAGCTCTATTGATTGGTGGTAATCATAACATCCAAGGAGGAGTTCCTATGGTGTCTTGAGGCTGATTTTCCACAAGGAGTTGATGAAGATTGGAGGTCTTGAAGATGGTCTTGGCTATGCACAAGTTTCTCCATCAAAATCCATGTTTTGATCAACCTACATCATCATGGTGGTATAAAGATTGTCCTCCTCATCATCTTGTTATTTTTGGTTATGTAATCATATATTTATTTCCTATTGTATATATTTATGATGATTATATGATGATAAAAATGTTATGTGGGGATTTTTTGTTGATAATCATGGATAAAAAGGTGAAAAACCATAAGAAACAAGGTTAAAACCTTGGTTAAATTTGATGGCTGTATAAAACAGTAAAGAAGTAAGTCTGATCAAAACAAGTTTAGGGTATAAATCTGAAGTTACTGTTTTGGACGATTTTTAGAAAATACTTAAAGGATGATTCAACAGTAGCTATAGAAGAGTCAAATGTAGAAAATATCATGTAGTTTATGTGATAAAAATTTGAGCTTCTATCTCCATATAGAACTCAAGATATGGCAGTTTTGGTGAAGATGAAGTTAAAAATCAGATTTTTGGAAATTAAAGAATAATACTATTATATAAGCACTCACATTTTAATATATAAAATGTAAAATAAAAACCCACTAACTTATAAAACTTATTTATATAAATATATATAAAAGGTTAATCAAATGGATAAATTATATAAATGATGGTGAAATAATGTTTATAAGTAATAAAAACTATAAACATGATTTTTACGACTTTTTCGTCTATTGCCGTAAAATTAACGTTTTTGTTAAATAAAACTTAGATGGTTGGACCCGTCTAATGAAAACTTTATAAAACTTATATACTGATATATAGACATGTATAACAAGTAAAAACCGATAAAACCCGAACTTTAGGGCATACGGACATTAACGAGCTAAGTAAACATATTGGACTAATATTTGGGTTAATAATTGGACTACATAAGATAAACACCCATAAAAAGAACTTATTGGGCTTAACCCATTTGGGCCCAACTTGAAAGTGTATGTACTGATAATATAAGTACAAGATGGATTAAAATAAGTTAAATAATCTATAATAAGCTTATTGGACTTAAGACACGTAAACGGGTAAAACTAGTAAACTAATATAAAAGCTATCGACATATAACACTAAAATGAGTAAACGAGAATATGTAAACCCACTTGATCATCATATATATATATATATATCATCATCATATGTATACATAATTGATATTTTTATAAAGTTATTGGACAAACCTCTAAGACCGAGTATTATTTGTCTAGGTTTCCGTGATTGAAGCACGTACCGTACGACCGAATTGCCGATAACCCGCCTTCCCATATCAACGTGAGTTCATAGCCTCGCACTCTTTTAAATGTTTTTATAAATGTTTTATAAACCCGCGAGGGAGATAACATGTTAGTTTTTATAAAATAGGACACAATTTGTCCCGATTGTTTGTTTATTGATTTTGGACCCGAATGATTGAATGACCCGATTGTATGACCCGATAAATGATTAATGGACCCGATAGATGAAATTAAATGGATTATTAAAGTTAGGTTATGTCACTAAAAGTCTCATTAGCATGAATTGTGAACTACCGGGATTTGGTAGACGCTTATGCATTTAATAGTACTATTTGGGGACGATCACCCCAGTTCGCGCCTTGACGGTTGATCCCTGTCGTGCCACATTGATTGGTAAGCGAATTTATGTATGAGAAGATTTCCATAGCGTGACCTTTGTGACGACACGCTACTTTAGATGGGCAAAATTGGTATCGGGTTAGCTACCCGTTTTGGTTTTAGTAAGGTAACAATGTCATGCGGCTTATAATAATCCAATCACCGAAATATTACTAGACGCTCCGAATTACGATGTATTGCCTGACTAGCAATACAGGGTCATACTATTGATATTATGTTTGTGTTTTGGTTTTCATAACCATATTCATATAACGATTTTTATCTGATTTTATACAACGTCATAAGACGTATTGTATGACGTTTTTACGACATTGGCTCGTATAATGATTTTAAGGCTTTTTATAACCATATTCATATAATGGTTTTATTTAATCTATACAACGTTGCAAAAACGTATTGTATGGTGTTTTTAACGATAATGATTCGTATAACGGTTTTTAAGGCAAATGCCTATATTATGATTTTCGATAAAGATTTGTATAAAATGACTTTGGCTATTTTATGGCCTATCAAAACGATTTGTACAAAAATGATTTTCAGTAATATTTTTATACTGATATTATATTGATGGAATTTACTAAACTCTATGAATTCACTCGGCGTTATCGCTGACCTTTTCTTTTAACATGTTTTATCTCAGGTACTTGAAGGTAATTCTCGGGAAGACGACAAGAATTCATGGCCCGCACTTAAACAATATTTTTCCATTCAAATACTTTGTAAAACTTTGTATGAAATAAAATGACTTGGGACCGATGTAACTTTGATGTTGATGAATGGAAATGATTTATTATTAAACGACGCGATTTTTATGCGTTGTCTATGATGTGAGTAATGTGCTATCTCGTAACACCAACTAGTCTTCCGCTGTACTGAGTTGTATAAATTTGGGGGTGTTACAGTTGCAGTTCAAGGAATTGATGGTATGGGATGGGATTGGAGCTATCTGGCTAAGAATGTTGAAGAGGATAAAGCTTTGGTTGCTGATATTGAAGAAGAAGAGCATGTTGAATATGCTCTCATGGCACACTCCTCCTCTTCATCTGATAATGAGGTATATGATGACGCTTTTTGTAGCAAAGGTTGTAGGTTAAATACTGAAAGACTTAACAAAGAGGTGTTAAAATTAAAAGATGATATGAGTATTGAAAGATGTAAATTGTCTAATTACCAACTAGCTCTTACTGAAACTGAGAAAACCATTTCTGAATACAAGAAAATGGAATTTGACTTAAAAGATAAAATTAATATCTTAAAACATGAGTTAGAGGGTAGTATGGATATTAGAAACATCATGGAAAGGGTTAATGGTGAATTACAGGCTAAGTTAGATGAGGCCATTAAGAATAAAGATAATGTTGGCCTCAAAATTCAAAGATTTGATAGAGCCACCCAAACCCTAGGAGACTGTGTGGCTAAACAAAGGGATCCTAAGGACATGAATGGGATTGGGATGAATGATTACTCTTTGGTTCCACCACCAGCTGGTGACTTCTATGGTGTCCAACAAAGGGACTTATCTTGGACTGGTTTGCCAGAGCTTCAAGAGGAGGAATTCATTCCTCCACCAAGAGTTGTCACACCAGTTGAAGAGTATCAACAAAAACTGACTGACCTTAATGAGTGGAACAAGGCTAAACCTACTTTATTTGTCAAGGGTGGATTGCTATGTGAAAGTCCAAATGAATCAACACCCATTAAGGTTACTAACCCAATCACTGGTAAAGCTGTTGACCTAGGCTCAAACACTGTTAGAAGACCTACCATTAAATATGCAGAGATGTATAGGAATACTAGGTCTCCCAAGAGCCAAGTTAACAATCATGGAACAGGCTTCTTCTCTTCTAGACCTAAGGTTATGTCTAGAAAAGCTTGTTACACATGTGGTAGCTTTTCACACTTGGCATACAAGTGTGTCAACGCTCCCCAATGCCAGCGCTGACAGGAACAATTTCAGCGCTGACAGGAATAAAGTCAACATTGTTAGGAAGTCAAACGTTGTCAGACCCAAACCTTGTGTGCAGCAAAGTCCACAAGTGATTAGACCTGCCCCATTCTTTACTAGAGGGTCTAACACTCATGGACAAAGACCATTTCAAAAGACAAACACCTGGTCAAATAGGCAATGGGTTTCTGTAGCAAACCCTAGGTTCAACGCTGACAAGGGTAATTTCAGCGTTGACAGGACAAATTCTAACGCTGACAGAAACGTGACCAGACCTAAATATTTGCAACCACAAGGTAAGGGGTCTAAAGCTTCTTCAAGCATAACATGGAGACCCAAGAAAGATCAAAACCCTAATGATAATGGGATTTCAATGACTTGCAATAGATTTAATTACATTTCAAAGGTCATTACAAAATCTATTGGGGTTAACTGGGTATTTCATCCTAAGAAGGATGAGAATGGGGTTGTTGTGAGAACTAAGTCTGTTCTTATTGAACAACCAGATGAATCCAAGTCTTTTAAGACTTGGGTTCCCAAAGAAAACTAATTTGTTTTCTTTATGTGCAGGGCATTCAAAGACAGGTCAATGATTATGGATATTGGGATAGTGGATGCTCAAGGCACATGACAGGAAAGGAAGACTATCTGACGAACTTCTCTCCTATTAAAGATGGTGATAAGGTTTACTTTGGAGGCGGATATGGTACTATCACAGGCAAAGGAACCCTTCTCACCAAGAATCTGCGTTTTGAGAACGTCTTCCTGGTAAAAGAACTTGATTACAACCTGTTTAGTGTATCACAAGTTTGTGATAACAAAAATAAAGTTCTTTTTACTGATACTGAGTGTTTGGTGTTAAGCAAGGATTTTAAGATCCCTGATGAGAAATATATTGAGTATAAAACACCTAGGCATAAGGACATATATAATGTGAATTTGAATGGGATTAAAATGAATAATAATATGTCTTGTTTTTATGCTAAGGTCTCAGTAGATGAGAGTAATTTGTGGCATAGGAGACTAGGGCACATAAATTTCAAAAATATAAATAGACTTGTGAGACTTGGTTTAGTTGATGGTTTGCCTGAGAAGGCCTTCCACAATGACCACTCTTGTGTTGCATGTCTTAAAGGCAAGCAGCACAAGGTCTCATTCAAGTCCAAACAGGTGCACACTAGTTCTAGACCTCTTCATATGCTACACATGGACCTCTTTGGTCCAACCAATATAGAAAGTTTGAATGGTAAGTCATATTGCTTTGTTATCATAGATGACTTTTCTAGGTTTACTTGGACATTCTTTCTAGCTATGAAGAGTGACACAGCTGATGTTCTAATTGATTTTATCACTCAGATTGAGAAGAGGTCTGGCAATGAGGTTAAAATGCTTAGGAGTGATAATGGTGGAGAGTTTAGGAATAAGAAGCTAGATGATTTCTGTGCCAGGAAAGGAATTACTAGGCAATTTAGCATTGCTAGAACCCCACAACAAAATGGGTTTGCTGAGAGGAAAAATAGAACCCTAATTGAAGCAGCCAGAACAATGTTGGCTGATGCTCACTTTCCTATAGCCTTTTGGGTTGAGGCTGTTAATACAGCTTGCTATGTGAAAAATAGAGCATTGATTAACAAAATTCAGAACAAAACACCTTATGAGTTACTTTGGGGTAGAAAACCTAATATTGGTTTTCTCAGACCTTTTGGTTGTCATGTAGTAGTGTTGGATACTAGTGATGCCTTAGGGAAATTTAGTGCAAAAGGTGATGAGGGTTACTTCATGGGGTATTCAGTGCAGAGCAAGGGATATAGGGTTTATCTTAAAGAGGACAAATGTATAGTTGAAAGAGTACATGTTAGGTTTTTAGAGAATAAACCTAGTGATCCTGTAAGTGGTCCTAATTGGTTATTTGACTTGGAACCTTTATCTAGAACTTTAAATTATATGCCTGTCACTAATCCAGACATTTTGAAGGTAACTTCAAATGTTATGGAGGAACAAGTTGTTGATGTTTCAGGTACTCAGGTTCATGAAAAGGTTGGATCACAAGCAGAAAAGACATCTCCTATCCTAGAATATGTTACCATTCCCATTTGGACAGATGCTTTTGCTGCTGCTGCTTCTGCTGGACAAGATAATGGTGGTTTCCAAATACCACCAGATACAAACATGCATGGTCCTTCAGGCGCTAACAAAGGCAAATCTAGCGCTGACAAGACCAATTCAGACGTTGATGGTTCAGACATTGACAACCACACTTCAAACGTTGTTAGCCCAAGAACTGACAAACAAGGTTCATGCGTTGACAACAATTCTGCCCATCTTTTCTCTTCCAATTTTGAACAAGGTGAACCTTCCAATATATATGAAGAGGTTCATCCTCATGTTGATGTAAGAGAGTCTGATGAAGAAGATATTAGCAACATGGAGAATGAGGTTGAGGACACCAGACTTTTTGAAGGAGGAGTTCTCACTTCCACAATGAAGAATCACTCCCCTTCCCAGATCTTTGGTGATGTTATGACTCCAGTTCAGACTAGAAGATCTCATCAAGGTCTTGGTGGGTTTATTGCTAATATACACAAGAAGGTTGATACCCCTCTTGTGCAAGCATGTTTGTTTGCCTGTTTTCTGTCACAAGAGGAACCCAAGAAAATATTTGATGCTCTCAAAGAACCAAGTTGGGTGGAAGCAATGCAGGATGAGCTTCACCAATTTGCAATTCAGGATGTTTGGGAGCTGGTTGATTGTCCTAGATATGTCAGACCTATAGGGACAAGATGGGTTCTCAGGAACAAAAGAGATGAAAGAGGCATTGTGGTCAGAAAAAAGGCAAGGTTAGTGGCTCAAGGTTATACACAAGAGGAGGGGATAGACTATGAGGAAGTCTTTGCACCAGTTGCAAAGATTGAAGCTATAAGGATTTTTCTAGCCTATGCATCCTGCATGGGCTTCACTGTCTATCAAATGGATGTCAAGAGTGCCTTTCTCTATGGCACCATTGTTGAGGAAGTATATGTAATGCAACCTCCTAGTTTTGAGGATCCAGAGCATCCAGATAAAGTGTATAGAGTCAAAAAGGCTATGTATGGCCTTCATCAAGCCCCAAGAGCATGGTATGGTACTTTATCTACCTATTTGGTGGACAATGGATTCAAGAGGGGCACCATAGATCAGACACTGTTTACAAAGAAGAAAGGCAAGGATGTGTTGCTTGTGCAGGTCTATGTTGATGATATCATTTTTGGGTCTACTGATCCAAAGATGAGTGAGGATTTCTCCAAGCTTATGACAGACAAATTCAAGATGAGTGCTATGGGGGAGATGAACTTCTTTCTTGGTCTACAAGTTCAGCAGAAAGAAGATGGTATCTTCATCTCCCAGGATAAATATGTTGCTGAGATCTTGAAGAAGTTTGGCTTTTCTCCACATGAAAAGAGGGCTACTACTCCTATGGATAGAGAACACCCTTGGGGAAAGATTGGAGATGGGAAAGATGTTGATGTCAGGCACTATAGATCCATGATTGGATCCTTGATGTATCTTACTGCCTCCAGACCTGACATTATGTTTGCTGTGTGTGCTTGTGCACGCCATCAAGTGACTCCCAAAGAATGTCACCTTTATGCTGTGAAGAGGATCTTTAGGTACCTAAGATGCTATCCTGGTCTTGGTTTGTGGTACCCAAAGGATTCACCATTGGAGCTGATTGCATATCAGATAGTGATTATGGAGGTGATAAATTTGATAGGAAATCCATAACTGGTGGATGTCAGTTTCTTGGGAGCAGGTTGATCTCTTGGCAATGCAAGAAACAAACAGTGGTGGCTAATTCTACAACTGAAGCTGAGTATGTGGCTGCAGTTGCTTGTTGTGGCCAAGTTTTGTGGATTCAGAACCAACTGTTGGACTATGGGTATAATTTCATGCATACCAAGATATTTGTTGACAATAACAGTACTTTGTGCATCATTAAGAATCCTGTACATCCTTCTAAAACTAAACACATAGAAATTAGACACCATTTTATAAGAGATTGCTTTGAGAAAGGTTTAATACAACCAGATAGGGTTGACACTGAGGAAAATGTGTCAGATTTACTAACTAAACCTTTTGATGCTGGGAGATTTCAATACTTGGTAACAAGTATTGGAATGGTCAATCTCACATAATATGTGTTTTGGAGTCTTTTTGTAAAAGTCTGTACATGATGATGCATTGTTATTGGTCTTCTTGATGATTTAGATTTTCCACTATATTTTTCTAACCCTGACAAAGGTTGCTTGAACGCTGATAAGTGTTTTTTTCAACGTTGTCAGCAATATCATTGTCTAACGCTGACAAAGCTTCCCTCAACGCTGTCATGTGTTATCGGGGCGTTGTCAGCAACAATGTTAGTTTTGTGGTTTTCAATCTAAATGTGCAGATGGTGTTAGCAGTATACCATTAGATACAGAGTTGCTTATGAATCAATGGAGAAGCATTTGGACAAGTTTTATATATGGATGATGGTTGGAATGTTTCATTCATATCTTGACATAAATTTTTTTATGTTCATGCATATTTTTAGCAAACTTTTGTATCATAGTTTAAGGGGAGGTTTTAGGAACCTTTAGGATGTTTGGGTATCCATATGATACTCTTATCACAATTCTAGATTGTGTCCACAGGTGAGTATGAGTTAGTTTTACTAAATCATGAGGCACTGTAGCATGCAAAGTTGATATACTATGCATGCTGCCAAGACATTTTTAGCCTAGATTTGGTTGTGGTCTGTTGGGAGACCTGGGAATAATTTTGTTATGGAATTTACCTTAGAGTAACAAGGAATTTTGTAAGGTAACTTGGTTGTTAAGAGTTTTGGTTAGAAAGGGACACTAGAGGACTGTTTTGTCTATCTTGCTTATGCAAGTGTGCATAACTGGACAGTGCTTGCCGCCCTATAATAATTATCAGCCTTTGGTTATCTTCTCTAGGATAAATTACTTGTTAAGGTCATTTTTCATTTTTAAACATTTTTATTTTTGGTCGCTGACAAGAATTTTCCAAGCGTTGTTGTGACCAAATTGGACGCTGACATGGCTATAGGCAAACGTTGACAAGATTATAGCCGTTGGGCGTTGATAGGTTATTTTTGACCGTTGACACTCAATGGGACCTACCCAGTTGTTACTTTACATTTAATGCAAGAGATAACTTATAACTTTTTCAATATTTTCATGATTGATTTTTCAAAATACTTGCCTATTTTTGGGCCTATCACATGCTTTTTCTTCTCCTATAAATTTGGCTCCTATTTTTAAACAGGGTATCTATATTTCTTGTCTAACAAAATTTTCTCTTATCAACTTCATCTTCTTCACTTAAAATTAACAGCTTTCATCAATGGCACCCAAGTTTAAACCATCAGAATTGGAATTGGGGTTCAGGTCTCAACAGAACATGATTGCATATCTTGAAGCTGATGATACTCTGTTTCCTCAATACACACAAATGGTGGCGTATTTGAATGCATCCCCATGAAGGTATGCTCTTTCTCATGCACCACTCATTCCAGTCACACATATTAAGCAGTTTTGGAACACTGTCAGTTCCTCAACAGTTAATAGAGTGACTACATTGACTTCTATTGTTCATGGGAGACCTTGGGTGGTTACTGAGGCTTTGGTCCGCCAAGCCTTGCATCTTGATGATGCTGATGGTATAGCCACCCTTCCCATAAATGAAATAGAACAAGGGCTTAGGGCTTTGGGATATCCTTTTCCTGATGAAGGTACTCTAAACAAGTATCATAAGCAGGAATTTCCCCCAGCCCGGAAGTACCTCATACATGTCCTCCTTCAATGCTTGAGTCCCAAATGTACTGCACACAATGAGATCAATAGATCCATTGGCAGTGCTATTGTGTGCATTGCAACAGGGCAACAATTTAATTATTCTAAAATGATTTTTGAGGGGATGTGTAAAAACAAGGGGACAAAAATGACTTTAGATTATCCCCGTTTTCTACAAATGGTTTTTGATGTCCAAGGTTACTGCTCAAGGGATCACAATGATTTTTATAAAATCCCTGAGCAAAAGAAAGCTATCTTTATGAAGATGAATTCACCACCCTATAGAGACCTACCTTTAACCCAACCTATGCTTGCTGTTATTGCAGCAGCACAACCCCAACCAGACCCCCAACCACAAATTGACCCCCAACCATAACATGAACCAATTCCTGAACCTTTACCTTCACCTGAACACATGCAAATTGACTCTGAATCCTTCAACGCTGACACCTTAAATGTTGGCGTTGATGTGCCTATTTCCAACGCTGACACACAACCTTCACAAACCCAAACACCCCTTAACCAACCCACATCCACCCATTCTTCCACACCATCTTCTACACCCCCTGAATATAGGTTGATGAAACGCCAAAGGACTAATGGAGTGTTCTCCTCTGGTGGTCCTAGCCATGAAGAAGAGAGAACCACCACCACAAGTGTGGCTGGTGCCCTGGATGAGGCTGGGACTATTGGTTCTGGCTTAGATGCTGGCCAAGGCAGTCCCACCATCATTAAGTCCTCATCCATGCCCAATGAATCTGACTTGGGAGGTCAAATCCCCATTTTAGAAGAGGGCAGACTGGAACCAATGACTCTTATGGAATTGACGGTAGTCTGCATTAGCTTGCAAAAGCAAATTGCAGACTTAGTACAAGTTGTCAGCTCACAAGGCCTTGAACTCAAGCAATTGAGGGAGAGGATTGTTGTATTGGAGAGTGTTGGTGCAAAGAGGGGTATGGAGGAATCTTCCAAAGGGGAGGAAGATCCAATAAATCTAAGTGATAAGGGCAGTCATGATGGTCAATCAATGGATGTTGCTGAGGCCCTTACAAGTTTGAAGAAACAAACAGGTTTTGATACGTCCTTAGTCTCTCCTACCAACTTAAATTTATCATTTACAGCTATGTTGAGAGAGGTTACACAAGGCACTAAGGGAAGATATTTGGGCGTTGACAAGGAAGAGTTGGACGCTGACAGAAATATTTTGGGCGCTGATAGGACAAATTTGGGCGTTGACAAACCTGCACATGAAGGTGATGTATCCCAGTCATCATCTATCATCAAGGAGGTTTCTACACAGGTACCACCATCTACCTTACCAACCATTGCACCATCAGATAAGGGTAAGGGTATAATGGTAGAGGAGATTGTTCCAAAGGATGCAGCTCAAGTTGAATTTAATAGAAGATTGGCTGCACAAATCATGGAACAGGATGAAAAGGAAAAGTCACCATTTGTTGTGACTTCAGAAGAGGAAAGTGACGGAGCTAGCTCAGACTCAAGTGTGATGATTATAGAACCAGAAAGGCTTGAGTATGGGGATGAGTTGGCCAAAGAGAAGTTGAGAGAGTTGAAATTGCAGGTTGACTTTGACATGCCAGAGGTGGTTCAAATGTACAATGCTTGGGAAGAAAGATGCATGGAGAATCCAGACTTGACCATCTCAGATCAAATTTGGGGTTTGGAGATTCTACTTAGAGTTCAGAAGGATTGCCAGGTAATTTTGAAACACAAGGCAAGCAATATTCTCTCAGAGTTGAAAAGGGATAGAAGAGAGCTCTACTTTATGTTGCTCAGATGTCATGGAGTTGGATGGTCATATCAGAAGTTGAAGGCTTTGACATTTGATGAGTTGGAAAACAGGGCTTATCCCATTTGGGTGAGAGTGCAGGAAGCAAACACTCTCAGGCTCCTTTCAGATAAAAGAAAGGAGGAACTTGCAGAAAAAATGGAACTCAAGAAAGCTATGGTTGTTCCCAGGCCAGTGAAGAAGGGTATTTCATTTGAGTTTCCCTAAGATATGGATCCACTATATCCAAGTGAAGTTGTCATCAGAAAGAGCCTCAAGCTCTCACCTTTAGAAGCTTCAGATATGGTGCAAGTGTTACCATTAGATTCCAGGAACCCAATTGTGAGCTATGAAGAAGATGAATGTCGGTTTTGGAAGATTGACAGATTTGGCAAGGAGGTACACACTTTTACCACTCTCATATCTTTGTTTGCAAGTTGTGATAGAGAAGACTTGGTGGACCTTTGGAGGTTACTGGAGACCAAGTATGAGGCTGAAGCACCCACTTCAGCTAATGGAATAAAACTTTGGACCACATTCAAAAGAATGTGTGGACCAAAATATGAGGATCCTGCAATTTGGAAGGATCTTGAAGATGACCTCAGTGGTCTTCAATGGAGGTTATATTCAGCTGCTGGTGTTTACCATTTGAGTTCTACAAATTTGTTGAGTATCTACTTGTGGATGGTCAGTATTTCATATCTAAGGCTATTTTGGAGAAGATGAAGGACACTCAGCTGGAAATAGATTATTCATGTGACGTGGCAAAGGATTTGATCAGATTTATTCACTATCAATATGAGAAGGTTTGTAAGATTCCTCCTAGTCCTTAATGCTTATTCAGAAACTTGATCATAAGAGTGGATATCATGTTTAGGGGAGGATTGTTGGGAATAAATTAAGGCCAGATCACTTGAGCGCTGACAAGAGTAATACAAGCGTTGACAAGAACAAAACAAGCGCTGACAGCTTAAGCGTTGACAAGATAAAGTCAAGCGTTGACACATTGAAGACAAGCACTGATAGGAAGATATATTCTACGCGTGTATTATATTCTAGATTACTTCTAGTAAAGATAGGAACAACAATGTATTTTCTATATTTATCTTTACCTAGTAAAGATAGATTACTTCTTATGTCTATAAAAGAAGAGCTTTAGGTTAATGTTATATATAAGTTTCATATAAGTTTTCATTCGTAAACTACTTTCATTGTAAGCAAGTTTGATATTGATAATCAAAGTGAAAGTTTGTTTATATCATTGTGTGTTCTTGTTTAAGTGTTAAATTCCGCATAGCACTTAGATTCATAAGTATATACAAAGGTTTCTCTATGTGTATTACTTGATTTAATCTCGTATACACAAAGCTAATCGATCTAAGTTTGGGATCAACAAAAAGAATTTACCAACTTTGTTGAAGACTTTAAATCTTTGTCGAAGGAAGCTGATGAATCTCTTGATAAAATCAAAATTTTAGAAAATGATCTTGAACGCCTCTCTAAAGCTCGTGATTGTATTGATAGTAGCCCTGTGGAGTTAAGTACCTCTGTGTCGCATAATGAAAACCCTCAAACTGAGCTTGATCTTATGAAAGAGAAAATGGAATCTTATGTCATTAAAAAGGATAAAGAATTCACCGATCTTTGGAATACATTTGTCAAAATATGTGATGAATGCAAATATGACAAGATTTCGTATGAAAAAGATTACAATGAAATGCAACAAACTATCGCTCGGTTGCAGGCTCAGTTAGGAGGGGTTAAGGAAACGAATTTGGCCTCTTCAGGGTTAGAGAGTGCTAGTGATGGTAATGTTCAGAAGGTTAAGGCTAAGATTGCAGATTTAGAATTTGTTGTCGTTTCATATAAGCGGACTGTTGAACAAAGCAAGTCTGTCTATCAGAAACTTATTGATAAAATCTGTGACAAATGTAAATTAAAGGCCTTGTTAAAAGATAAGACTTCTGAGCCTAGCTCGATTGTGGATACGATGATCCAGAAACCAGCAACCTCGGGACCCATTCGTATTGCTGTAACACCATTTCCCAAGGCTGCTGGAATGAAAGCTGCTGTCATAGCCCCAGGAATGTTTCGTGTTAGGCCTTCATCTCAAACTAGGGTTGACATATCTTTGCCTAGCAACCAACGTAAAGTAAGCATTAGGACAAAACCGACCACTATCGCACAACCATAAGTCATTGATTTAAAAAATGCTAATTCTAACAAGCGTGTGTCTTTTTCTACAGGAATGAACAACTACACTAAGAGCAGAAGGCCACAACCTACGAGCAATACAAGGAATGATAGGGTCCCTTTTGACTCTAGAAGTAGTCGTCCCAAGGCTAATAATGTGGAAGTAGAAGAACACCGTAGGAATTTACCGTTTTTTATTCATAATCAGAAACTTAATTCTTCTGAATGTAATGACTTTAAACTTGCTATTCAGAATGAAAAATCTGAACTTATTTGTGATAAATGTAATAAATGTTTCTTTACTTTTAGTCATGATGTTTGTGGTTTGACTATGAATGGTTTAAACTATGGTGGTTACACTCGACTTGACAAGCTTTCTATCAGCGAACATAGCACCCCTAAGGCTAAAGTGTATGTTCCAAAAACTAAGCAGGTAGCGTCCACTGAAAGTCTTGCTACGCCTAGAAGTCCTAGATTTACCTATAAGTGGTTGCCTACTGGAAGATATTTAGCCTCTAATGGTCATGTTATTGATTCTAGTAGATCTCATACTGACAGTGAAATGTCGGTATGTGATATGGCTTGATTATTACCTAACCATACAGGAACCTATTTCTTCGGTTGCCAAATTTTCTCTTCTCTTATCATTGGCAGGCTGTTGAAATTTGTCTCTGGTGCGTGGACTCGGGCTGTTCCAAACATATGACTGGGAATCAAAGTCTTCTCAAGAACTTTGTATGGCATTTTATGGGAACTGTTCGATTTGGAAATGATCATGTTGTTGCAGTTCTAAGCTATGATGATCTTCATTGGGGAAATATTATCATCACCAGAGTTTCTTTTGTTGATGGCTTGGGATACAATTTGTTCTTGGTTGGGCAATTTTGTGATTCAGATTTTGAGGTAGCCTTTAGAAGTCATACTTGCTTTGTTAGGAATCTTGAAGGAATTGATCTGTTGAAAGGAAATCGCACAACAAACCTTTACACCATTGATCTTTTTCAAATGTCTGCTGCATCTCTAATTTGTCTCATGGCCCGGGCCACTTCAACAAAGTCATGGTTATGGCATCAAAGTTATCTCATCTCAATTTCGATGCCATCACCCAACTTGCAAAAGATGATCTCGAACCGGTCTTCCAAAGTTCAAATATTCTAAAGACCATCTTTGTCCATCATGTGAGCAAGGTAAAAGCAAGAAGAAGCCTCACAAACCCAAACCTGTTCCAAATTCGACGAATAGGTTGCATCTCCTTCATATGGATTTGTGTGGCCCAATGAGAATTAAAAGCATTAATGGAAAGCGGTATGTCCTTGTGATTGTGGATGATTACTCTCGTTACACATGGGTTCATTTTCTTGCTTCAAAAGATGAAGCCCCGGATGTAATTATCAATTTCTTGAAGAAAACATCAGTGTTACTTCAAGCCCCTATTATCATTGTAAGAACGGATAATGGTACAGAATTCACCAATCAGAAACTAAAAGCTTATTTTGACGAAGTTAGGATTTCTCATCAAACTTCGGCTGTAAGAAATCCAGAGCAGAATGGAGTTGTGGAACGGAGGAATCGTACGTTAGTTGAAGCTGCTCGGACAATGCTTCTCTCCTCCAGTGCACCGTTATTCCTTTTGGCTGATGTTATAGCAACTGCATGTTATACTAAAAAACGCTCCATTATTCACACCCGCTTCTACAAAACACCTTATGAGATCATTAATGGAAGAAAACCGGATTTTCCGTTTTTACATGTCTTTGGTGCTTTATGTTATCCGAAGAATGATCGTGAAGATATCGGTAAACTTGAACCTAAAGGTGATATTGGCTTTTTCATTGGTTATTCAACTACTTGTGCTTACAGGGTTTATAATCGAAGGACAAGAAAGGTAATGGAGACTATGAATGTTACTTTTGATGAACTCTCGGGTATGGCCTCTCAACATAGAAGTTCACATCCCGAGTGTGAAAATCGTGGTTTTGAGGTTCGTCACTTAGTTTTATTTTGTGCTAGTTGCGTGTCTATACGTGTTTATGTGCTTATTGGTGTGTATATATTGTGGTTTGGATATCGTTTCCGGTACGGGGTACCTTGTGAATGAAACGATGTGTGATGATTTCATGTTCATGAGTTCACATGGTAGTGACTATGAAGGGAGATGGGGTTATTTGGTGGTTTTATGTATACATATATGTATTATAGAAAATCGTATTTTTACGATTTACGGTTTAGCATTTGGAGGTCTCGGATGAGGTAATTAGTCATATGGATATTTTTCGGGATGGTTTTAAGTCATTTAGGACTTAGTTATAAAGTTTATTTCAAAATTTGATATTTTTTTTAAAAGTGTATATTTTACGTCTTTTACAGTAAAACGCGTAAATTTGACTAGTTTTACGGTTTTGTGGTTTTGGAAGCTTTAGGAGCTGAAATAAAATAAGGAAAATTAAGGTAATATTAATAACATAATATTAAATAATAAAAAAAAACGAATTTGAAGGGGTTTAGGTCGGTTTTGGACGCAGAAAAGAAGGAAAAAAAGGAAAAAGAGGGACAAAAAGGAAAGTGGGTTTATTCTTGGACTAGGATTTTATGTACACCCTATATATTGTTTTAATCACAATCCAAATTCATTATTTTTCTCCTGGAGGTTAATAAAATTCGTGAGTTATATAAAAATTAGGGTTCTTCATAAAATTTTGGGGTTTTCATAAATCAAAGGTAGATCTTCTTAACCCTTTTTAATTTAATTGTTTTTAAGTTTTGTTTAATCATCTTATGATGGATTAGGGTTAGGGTTTAATATAAAAACAGTAAATTAATATTATAATAATAATGTTATAATGATTACAAAAATTAGGGCTTGTAATTAGTGGGATTAGGGTTAATTAATTAGGTTAATTTGATTAAACCCGTTTTTAAAAACTGGGCAGAATTTTGAGTCTATTGTTTTGATCATATTGGTGGTTCTACAAACTCTTATTTTACGATCCAAGTACCCCTGAAAAGGTAATTGAAGTGTCTTTCCAATGCAATAAACGAGAACTAAATTGGAGGTCGGGAAGTTGGTCAAAAACAGGTTACAACAGTCGGAGGTCAAAACAGTTTTGAATTCAGCCTGTTTTCTTTTTAAGTTTTGGGTTGTTTGGGGTACTTAGGGTTGCATTGGAATCTTCTAACGAACATGAGAGATGTTTTATATATTGTAGTAAGTATCTGCACTTGGGCTAAGGTTGTGGTTTAGGGTAAGATCCCCTAATCCTAACAAACCTTTTGTATGTTTAAAATCAGTAAAACTGGAATGACAAAAGTATATATATATATATCGGGGACTTAACAGTAGCTTTAAGGTTAGGGCAAGTGGGAGATGTTAGCTAACATATGTAAAGGTATGAATATTCCTTTTACAGAAATCATGGGTATGTTTCAGTGGGCGTATGACGTATAGTTTGGAGATCTAAAATTAGGACTTTTTTGTGTAAAATGTGAACGAGATAGTTATTAAACTTAACCAAGTTAAGGACTTGTTAGGGAAGGGTAATGGGGTGATTAGAGCTTATCAATGAGGTATTTATATGGGAAAAGGCTAGATGTCCATCATAGGTTGATGAGCCATCTTAGTGATTGGTTCATGTATTGATTGCGTGTTTTTGGTTTGTTAGCTTGTTGCTAGTGCGAGGACTTTTGAAGAAGCAATCAGATGAGTTTCATAGTCCCATGTTTACTGTTTATTTTGACTTCTAGATGGGATGGAAGAGACACTGTGTTATGTTGTTTATAAATTGATGCTGTGAATGTTTTTAAGGTTTGAGATGGACTTGTGTGTACATTATGTGATTAACTGCTATGTGATTTTTGTTCGTGTATGATTTGGATGGGAAAGGTACATAGGTGTATGGGCGCCTATGGTACTATGGTTGTTGGTAAGGCGTGATGCCTTGGAAATTATGGTTGTTGGTAAGGCGTGATGCCTTGGAAATTATGGTTGTTGGTAAGGCGTGATGCCTTGGAAATTATGGTTGTTGGTAAGGCGTGATGCCTTGGTAATTGTGGTTGTTGATAAGGCGTGATGCCTTGGAATTGTGATGATTGATTAATCTTGAATGTTAGTTGTTAATACATAATTGTAACACATTGTCCATATGTTATTGTGTTGATGGTTGTTATTCACAACTTATAATTGATTTGGCGTTGGAGTCTAAACCTATGACTCTCACCAACATTATGTTGACGTGTTTTTGTGTCTCTTTCAGGTGTGAATGTGGTTAAGCGTGAGGATAGAAGTGGCTAGACTTGGCTGCCTTAGGGTTGCATATAGAAGTAGATCCCCGTTCCTTCTTAGTTTACCTTTATGTTTTTTGATAAGTGATACATGTTGGCACCTATATGTTTGATTTGTTTATGTTTATTGTTTGTCTTGGGTAAGTGGTAGGACTGTTACCTACTTACTTAGACTCCTGCATTGTTGAGATATTGTCATGACTTTTGTGTCACCATTTTATGACATTTCTTATTTCATATAGTTATCTCTGTAGACACGCCATGTTGTGATGATATCCATATGTCACACCCCATATTCCGCCATGGTGAGGTGTGACAGAGTGGTATCAGAGACAATGGTTATAGAGAATTAGGTTGCCTAGTCGCGTAGCCTAGTCTATAGCTTAAGGGTCCCTGCATATAGGCGTCATAGGAGTATGTGTGCATTTTATATTAATTGATGTGCTTGGATGTTATTTATTACGATGTTTTGACTAGTATGAATTGAACCATAGTAAGTTCATACTCAGCCACATGTTATTTTTCTTTTCGGGATGTGACTAGTGCTGGTTGAACCATAATCATCCATGCTAGTCATTGTTGTATTTTGCTTAAATTGTACATTATAGTACATAATTTAGTACAAGGTAGTTTCTATCTTTTATCGAGTTATTTTACATACCTGGGGTATGTTATTTTTCTTTTGTAAGTCATGTTCCCTAAGAATCGTGTGGTGGTCCGAGTTACTAGGAGTACATGGGTAGGAAGGATTTTAAGCTGTTTCCACTCTTACGGGTGGCATGACTTATAACTGATTATGTTTTCGTTTTGGATTTAGTCTATGTTGTTTTAGCTAGACTATGGATTTCGGTATTCCAAGAGTTTTACTATGTTATTTTAATAGATAGGGTTTTGGACCTATTTGGTTATGTGGTTATGAGCTTATGTGAGTAGATGGATTTATGTGTTATATGTTGTATTGATTCTTATAAGTATCATCATAGGAGGAGTGCATTGGGGAAAGGGTAATTGTATAAGTATGGTGGCCAACATATTTATACAAGTACCACAACTTCAATGGGTTCTCAAGTATGATTGCATGAAAGAGGGTTAGTACATGCTTGTATATGATGAGATGTAGAATTTGGGGATACATATAATATATGGGTTTATGTAATGGCTGCCTATGATATGGCTATGGTTCTTTTTGTGTTATATGATTTGGGATTATAGTGGTGTTGTGTGATTATGGGATCACACGATATGGTTTGGTTTTGGAGGTGGGCTTTATGCCTTGTTGTGGCACGATGAGATGGTGATTACTCGTATGAAAAATGAGTGTAAAAAAGCGATTGATTGACATGACGTGTATGATAACGAGTATGTTTGGGAGATTCGATAGGTATACATATGCGGATGTATATGTACTAATAGATGTTATGTTATGATTTACGGTCGTTCAGTAGTTATTATAACTTGAACGTACCTAGTGCTCTCTTGTGTTTAAACAATTTATTAGTGCTCGAGTTTGGTGGAGTTTCAACGACGTTTTGAATCTTTTGAAGTGTGTCTTGTAACGTATTCTTTGAGTTTCGTATTTCACGTGTACGTTTTAAAATGGTGTTTTCGGTTTCAAGTCTATTGGAATAACATGGGATTCCTTTTGAAATAATGAAATCTCTTGGTGTTTGGTCTTACATTTCTTTTTGGTCGGTATATATTGAGAAAAAGGGGGACTTGGAAATCTATTATAGGGTTAGATAGTTGGTTGTATTCGGTAAAATAAGGGTAAGGTGTTGGAGTCGTGTTTGAAACAAGATGTAACATAAGATTTCTTTTAATCAACACTTATTTATTTCAAATTCTAAAAGACTTTCTTTAAAATAAAGCGAAGTAAAATTTCTTTCTACTTACATAGTTTATATAATTGGGTTTAACTGATTCACGTCATTTATAATTATTAATACAAGGTTAAATTGAGTTTATGAAGATTTCACATACAATTATATATGTCATTTAAAAGAGGTACATTAATCACTAAGTCTATTCTTTAGTTTTTTTTAAAACAACTAGTATAAAACTGATTTGGTCATAACTTGTTTGTTTTTAGACCTTTTTGAGTGATTCAAAAGCCAAAAATTATGTACTCGGAACGTACTTTTCAAATATTCAGACATTATAGTCATGGGATGTCAGTGGACTGGTCGGAATTGTTGTATATGTGTCGGGTTCAAGGTTGAGTTTAGAATAGTAGTTTATTTTTATTTGGGGTGCACGGGATACCTAGTCTTTGGGTTGAGTTTTGAGATCGCCTAGAAGGTTGTTTTAGATGGTTTGAGTCACATAGATGTGGGGAGGTAAAAAAAAATAATAAATAAAAGTATATTCTTTTGGAAAGGTCAGTCTTTTGCACGTTTTAAATAATATGTCACGGGGCGTAATATGTTTTGGTTGCCATTGCGTGTTTCTTGGATTATTTTTCGTTGTCATGGGTCATTTTGAATTAATACATGTTCTGGGTTTGAGTTTTCTTTTGAGTCTCGTGGTTTTTGACTTGTTTTCATTGGTGCACGTGAAATGTCGTTAGTTATCCGTGGGTTTGATTCGTTGATCGTATCTGATGGATTCAGGATGTAGTTTTGGTTTCGTATTGTTCGAGAGCGTTGAGGTAGTCATATGAAAGACTTGGTCGCGCCTACACGCTTAAGTAGGTGACCATGAGAGAACGGTCGGAATGCCCTTATTGGGGAGGAAAGAAGTTCGTAGACGAACTAATGTGGTCATGAGGTCTCTTAGGAGTACCAAGGAGATAAATAGATATTTGTGGGATACTAGCACAAGTAACGCGCCATAGAGAGTGTTGGAAGGGGATACAATACCTCAAAGGTATTTATGATTGTTCGTAAGGCATATATGTTTTCTGAAAATTTCGTGAAATTTAGTAGGTTTGCCTATTATTTTGAGATAGAACCATGAATAGAGCAAGTAGGAGAAGTGAGAGGAGTTGTAGTTAATGCCTTTCCAAGGAAAATCGTTGATGGAGTGATTTTAAAACAAGAGCTGTTAGAAATTGCAAGGAATGCCGGATAAAAGTTGAGTTGCTTGGTAGTAGATTGGATGTGGAAAGTGGTTGAGTGGTCCGATGAGAGGAAGTACCGGTCTTTTAAGATGCGTGTAGAATTTTGCAAGTAGAATAAGGTAGGAATTTATTCGTATTGCCGCTAAGAGAGGGTGCAAGGAGGACATAGTTGAAACTGCTAAGGATGTTGTATGAACGCTTTGGGTTTACGATTATGCATTTGGCTTCGTCAAAGCACTAGTGGTTTTCATGGTGTCAATGAACCAAGTGTGCATGAACGTGTATAAACGAGTTGAAATCGGGAGCATTGATGACATCTTGATCTACTCAAATATGAGAAGGAGAGTGAGGCGAATTATGTGTTGGTTTCGGAGTGGAGTTATACGTGAGATTTTCGAGTGTGAGTTTTAGTATTAAGTTTACCATGATGAGTAGTTAGAGATGATGGCATATCATGGAACCAGCAAGGGGCGAAGTGAAGACGGACGAGGAAGCATTTTGGAGGCTGAAGAAGTGGATTGGATAATGAGCCGATCTTGGCATTATCGGAAGGACTGGATGAATTCGCGAAGCATGACGATACGTGAAGCAAGGATTTAGACGCGTGCGAGGACGAAAAAGAAAGGCGATTGCTTATACGTTGCAGGAACTGAAGATTTGGAAGAACTGGATAGAATTAGTTAGTGGAGCTGGATTGTTATATCTGCCTAGAATGCTAGAGGCATTTGGGGTACGAGACGTAGAGAATGATCTATACGGATCATGAACGTCTCCAACCTATATTCAATCACCTTGATTGAACATTTGGCAAAGGTGGTGGGTGGAGTTAAGTGACGAAAGAAAATTGCATGGCCAAGTACCATCTGGGAAAGGCAAGCATGGTTGATGAGACATGGAATAAGAAGAATGAAGTGAAGCTGAGAAGAACTTGAACTATATGGATGACGTATTAGGATGGTTTCGATGAAAGATGTAGGTTGCACGAGTTGAGTTGTCTAAAGCAGAGAACGCGTCAACATGTATGTTGCGTGGCTTGGACAATCATATGGAGAAAGGGACGTAGACTATACTTCCTACATAGATAGGAGTCGCTTATAAAGGGGCGATGTAAGGACGAAGTTGGTGGAAGGGATACATAATGCGTTGGAGGATTAAGTACGATGAGAGTTGGGTGATAGTCGATAGACTGACTAATTCATCACCTATTTCAAGAGGAATGAGAAGTCACGTAGTTGGGAAGTTGGAAGAACTAATGGATATGTGAAAGACCGTCATAGGTCACTTTGTAAGGAAATTGGAATTTTTAAGTAGTTTGGAGTATGAACTAAAGGCAGTTGATGAACATGATTGGATATGAGTATATCCAGCTAACTGGGAAAAGGATGGACAAGTGAGATATCTGTACAACCTTAGGAGTTACACTGAGGGCATGGGTGATTGATTTAGAGGGAGTTAGAAAACTCTTTAGCGATGGTTGATTTTTCATATAACGATAGTTATCATACTAGAAGTAGATAAATGCCATTTGAGGCACTATGTGAAAGGATAGGGTGAGATGTCCCCATTGTGGACTAGAATTGGTAAAAGAGGCTACTAATGTGGTAGTGATGTTTGTGGAAAGGATGAGTGCAACAAGGGATGCTCTATAGAAAGGAGGAAACCACTAGAGTTAGTGACAGAGTTATGTATGAAGTTTCACCCATAGTAACGGGTGGTATGTTTTGGTAAAATGGAAGAGTTGATGTAGAGTTTTGTAGGTCCATTTATGATCTTTGGAAAGATCGGACCATTAGCTTATGAACATAGAATTGCCTGGGGGAAATGAGTTGTATACATGATACATTTCATGTATTGGGATTGGTATAGGTTGTTTGAGAATGCATTTTGCCTATACGGTTATTTGGGACTTGTGTTAATAAGAGTCTTTGTTTTATCAAAGAGACATCTGTGAGGTTTATTGACTGTGAGGTCAAGAGTTTGGCAATGAGTTTAATTATTTTGGTTTGTATATATGGTATTTTGAAACTTGGACTAAAGTTCACGTGGAAATGAGGGGAGTTCGTTTAGAACAAGTATCCTCATGTGATTTGTTGTTTGTGTGTTTGATCCTAAGGAGTAAATCTCGGGACGAGATTTCTATTAGGAGTGAGTGATGTGACAACCCTGGTTTTGAGGTTCGTCACTTAGTTTTATTTTGTGCTAGTTGTGTGTCTTTACGTGTTTATGTGCTTATTGGTGTGTATATATTGTGGTTTGGATATCGTTTCCGGTACGGGGTACCTTGTGAATGAAACGATGTGTGATGATTACATGTTCATGAGTTCACATGGTAGTGACTATGAAGTGAGATGGGGTTATTTGGTGGTTTTAAGTATACGTATATGTATTATAGAAAATCGTATTTTTACGATTTACGGTTTAGCATTTGGAGGTCTCGGATGAGGTAATTAGTCATATGGATATTTTTCGGGATGGTTTTAAGTCATTTAGGACTTAGTTATAAAGTTTATTTCAAAATTTGAGATTTTTTTTAAAAGTGTATATTTTATGTCTTTTACAGTAAAACGCGTAAATTTGACTAGTTTTACGGTTTTGTGGTTTTGGAAGCTTTAGGAGCTGAAATAAATTAAGGAAAATTAAGGTAATATTAATAACATAATATTAAATAATAAAAATAAAAAAACGAATTTGAAGGGGTTTAGGTCGGTTTTGGACACAGAAAAGAAGGAAAAAAAGGAAAAAGAGGGAAAAAAAGGAAATTGGGCTTATTCTTGGACTAGGATTTTATGTAAACCCTATATATTGTTTTAATCACAATCCAAATTCATTATTTTTCTCCTGGTGGTTAAGAAAATTCGTGAGTTATATAAAAATTAGGGTTCTTCATAAAATTTTGGGGTTTTCATAAATCAAAGGTAGATCTTCTTAACCCTTTTTAATTTAATTGTTTTAATGTTTTGTTTAATCATCTTATGATGGATTAGGGTTAGGGTTTAATATAAAAACAGTAAATTAATGTTATAATAATGATGTTACAATGATTACAAAAATTAGGGCTTGTAATTAGTGGGATTAGGGTTAATTAATTAGGTTAATTTGATTAAACCCGTTTTTAAAAACTGGGCAGAGTTTTGAGTCAATTATTTTGATCATATTGGTGGTTCTACAAACTCTTATTTTACGATCCAAGTACCCCTGAAAAGGTAATTGAAGTGGCTTTCCAATGCAAGAAATGAGAACTAAATTGGAGGTCGGGAAGCGGGTCAAAAACAGGTTACAACAGTCGGAGGTCAAAACAGTTTTGAATTCAGACTGTTTTCTTTTTAAGTTTTGGGTTGTTTGGGGTACTTAGGGTTGCATTGGAATCTTCTAACGAACATGAGAGATGGTTTATATATTGTAGTAAGTATCTGCACTTGGGCTAAGGTTGTGGTTTAGGGTAAGATCCCCTAATCCTAACAAACCTTTTGTATGTTTAAAATCAGTAAAACTAGAATGACAAAAGTATATGTATATATATATATATATATATATATATATATATATATATATATATATATATATATCAGAGCCTTAACAGTAGCTTTAAGGTTAGGGCAAGTGGGAGATGTTAGCTAACATATGTAAAGGTATGAATATTCCTTTTACAGAAACCATGGGTATTTTTAAGTGGGCGTATGACGTATAGTTTGGAGATCTAAAATTGGGACTGTTTGTGTAAAATGTGAACGAGATAGTTATTAAACTTAACCAAGTTAAGGACTTGTTAGGTAACGGTAATGGGGTGATTAGAGCTTATCAATGAGGTATTTATATGGAAATAGGCTAGATGTCCATCATAGGTTGATGACCATCTTAGTGATTGGTTCATGTATTGATTGGGTGTTTTTGGTTTGTTAGCTTGTTGCTAGTGCGAGGACTTTTGAAGAAGCAATCAGGTGAGTTTCATAGTCCCATGTTTACTATTGATTTTGACTTCCAGATGGGATGGAAGAGACACTGTGTTATGTTGTTTATAAATTGATGCTGCGAATGTTTTTAAGGTTTGAGATGGACTTGTGTGTACATTATGTGATTAACTGCTATGTGATTCTTGTTCGTGTATGATTTGGATGGGAAAGGTACATAGGTGTATGGGCGCCTATGGTACCATGGTTGTTGGTAAGGCATGATGCCTTGGAAATTATGGTTGTTGGTAAGGCGTGATGCCTTGGAAATTATGGTTGTTGGTAAGGCGTGATGCCTTGGTAATTGTAGTTGTTGATAAGGCGTGATGCCTTGGAATTGTGATGATTGATTAATCTTGAATGTTAGTTGTTAATACATAATTGTAACACATTGTCCATATGTTATTGTGTTGATGGTTGTTATTCACAGCTTATAATTGATTTGGCGTTGGAGTCTAAACCTATGACTCTCACCAACATTATGTTGACGTGTTTTAGTGTCTCTTTCAGGTGTGAATGTGGTTAAGCGTGAGGATAGAAGTGGCTAGACTTGGCTGCCTTAGGATTGCATATAGAAGGAGATCCCCGTTCCTTCCTAGTTTACCTTTATGTTTTTTGATAAGTGATACATGTTGGCACCTATATGTTTGATTGGTTTATGTTTATTGTTTGTCTTGGGTAAGTGGTAGGACTGTTACCTACTTACTTAGACTCCTGCATTGTTGAGATATTGTCATGAGTTTTGTGTCACCATTTTATGACATTTCTTATTTCATATAGTTATCTCTGTAGACACGCCATGTTGTGATGATATCCATACGTCACGCCCCATATTCCGCCATGGTGAGGTGTGACACCGAGCTTCAAGGTCAGACTTCTGGACACGTAAGTTCAGGACTCGCGCTTCAATTTTCACCGTCAGCAATCTCATCATTACAACCTTCGGAACGTGACTTAGAAGTTCTATTTGGGCCAATTTATGATGAATATATGGAGAGTCCTTTGTCATTTGGTGTTCCTCAAAATGCCTCGGCTGCACCTGCTACGGTAGTTCCAGAACCACCCACTGAATCTACACCAACGGCATCCGTTTTTGCACCATCTACGTCAACCTCAACCATATTGACTCTAAACATTCCAATCACCTCTCCGACTGCTGACGCAACTCAACCACATTCTCAGCAAATTCCAAATCATGCTCATCTTCAAAATGAAATAGTTGCTGAAAATGCAAACAATGCGATGCTCAACGAACACGAGTTTGTTAATCCATTTACGGCTTCCACAAGTACCACTCAGCCTTCAACACCATATGTGGATTCGTCGAGCTCGCATCAAGTTTCTCATACACTTCCACATGAACACAAATGGACTAAGAATCATCCTTTGGTTCAAGTGATTGGCAATCTTTCACGACCAGTCTCAACACGAAATCAGCTGCACACCGACGGTGATATGTGTATCTATGCACTATCAGTCAGCACAATGGAACCAGCTTGTGTGAAAGAAGCAATGACCGGTGCTTCATGGATTGAGTCTATGCAAGAAGAACTCAATCAGTTCATCCGGCATGATGTATGGGAGTTAGTACCTCGACCGGACAATATCGATCCCCTTACTCTGAAATGGTTTTTCAAAAACAAGATAGATGAGGAGCAAACGGTCATTAGGAACAAGACTCGGTTAGTTGTGAGAGGTAATAAACAACAAGAGGGGATTGATTTCACTGAATCCTTCACCCCGGTTGCTCGAATGGAAGCTATTAGGATTTTCTTGGCATACGCAGAACACAAATTATTCATTGTGTATCAAATGGACGTGAAGACGGATTTCTTGCATGGACCGTTAAAAGAAGATGTGTATGTATGTCAACCTGAAGGTTTCATCAACACAGAACATCCAAGCCATGTCTACAAGTTGAAAAAGGCTAACTGTGGTTTGAAACAAGCACCGAGGGCATGGACGACGAATTAGCATCATTTCTTCTACAAAATCACTTCAGCAAAGGAACCATTGATCCAACTTTGTTTATCAAGCACTACGGCAACGACATATTGGTAGCTCAGGTCTATGTAGATGATATTATATTTGGTTCTACTAACCCAAAATATTCCATATTATTTGCAGACCTTATGAAAAGTCGATTTGAAATGTCCATGATGGGGGAAATGACGTTTTTTCTTGGTCTCCAAGTTCACCAATCCCCCCGTGGCATTTTCATATATCAGGCCATATATGTGCTTGAAATTCTAAAGAAATTTGGAATGGAAAACTGTGATCCTATTGGTACTCCAATGGACACTAAACACAAGCTTGATTTGGATAAGAAAGGGACATTTGTAGATGCTACAAAATACCGAAGTATGATCGGGTCCCTTATGTACTTAACCTCAAGTAGACCGGACATTGTGCATGCTACTTGTTTATGTGCTCGGTATCAGGCTAAGCCTACCGAGAAGCACCTCAAGGAGGTTAAAAGGATCTTTCGTTATCTCCGGGGAACCATTCACATGGGTCTCTGGTATACGAAGGATTCTGGTTTTAATCTAACTGGTTTTTCAGATGCCGACCATGCAGAGTGTCATGATACATTCAAAAGCACGTCCGGTGGAGCACAATTCTTAGGCGAGAAGCTAGTGAGCTGGTCATCAAGAAAACAAGACTGTACGACGTTGTCCATCACGGAAGCAGAATATGTGTCTCTATCCGTGTGTAGTGCTCAAGTCCTTTGGATGAGAACACAATCACAGATTATGGCTTTCACTTTAACAAAGTGCCTATCTATTGTGACTCACAATCAGCCATAGCCATATCCTGTAACCCGGTCCAACACTCCAAGACCAAGCACATAGCTGTCCGATTCCATTTCATAAAGGATCATGTGGAAAGAGGAACGATCGAACTGCATTTTTTCAAGACGGACTACCAACTAGCCGCCTTCACCAAAGCTCTTTCTCAAGACAGATTTGAATTCTTGGTTCGCCGACTTGGTATGCTTAGTTTCACTCCTGATGAACTTGAACGTCTTGCACATTAGCAGTAACCTTGTATATATCTATCAGAAAATCAAAATACAAAAAATATAAAACCTATAAAAACAAAATAAAAAATGAGAAAATCTTTCAAAATACCAAAAATATTCTTCTTCGACATGTCTCTCAGCATCGATAATATGGACGTACTTAGAAATGTTGTTCAATAACGACATGGGTACGTACATAATGTTCGACTGAGAGTTCAAATGTTTTCAAAACATGTCTTTTCTATTTTTCTTCTCATAATGGCTTATAGTCACATGTTAGACTATACCCGGTCCCTAAATAAAGGAAAGTCTTTGACTTATCCTCAAAAACGAGAAATTCATTTTTCTCGGTCATGAGCTTATATCAAAACATTCAAAGTTTTAAGCTCATGAACATAATTTTTCTCGAACTTTTGAGCAGAACTTTTCAAAGTATTTCAATACAATGTGCTCATATACTCCCCTATTTAAATATAATCTCTTTTCGAGGGGGAGTATAATGATTTCATAAACATTTGTTCCAAAGTTTCATGCAAATTTTGAGCGGAAGAATAGTGATAAAAAATGTGATCAAAACGTTTTATTTTGGATAAGACCTTTGAGATAAGTGCTTTCTCGTCCTAACATGTGCAAAATGTTTACTTAAATTCTTTTGCATTTTGATGCACATGTGTAGGGGGAGCGATTTTGGTGATTTAAAAAGTTTTTCTGGTTCCGATATCTATACCCTTCAACACAATTATTCACGACGATGTTGGTGTCAAAAGGTGGCTAGGTATTCGTCCTATGATCCAACCAGAACCGGAGGGATCTTCCCAAGGACAATCCATTAGAACTTAGATGTCCTTAGGAAAGATGGAGTATTTGAGTGTACAGGAAAAATGTTGACTAATGACTTAAGCTAGCACTGGAACAATCACAACAAGGTGCTAGTTATGACGTCTTGGTAAGCATTGAAGGGGTTGAAGAATGAAAAAGAAATGCAAGGATAAAGGGTGAAAAAAAATAGCCCTCCATACAACTTAGGTAGAAACCGGGTCATTACATCTTTTATCATAATCACTTTGATGATTTCTGATACTGAAGACAAAGCATCATGGACCCAGTGATGCAATGCACAACCGTTCCCAGCCTACTCAAGCTTCTCTCAAAAGAAGTTTGTTTTATTGTCACGGAGTTCAACTCATTTCTATCGACTTTCTCACTCCGAGATAGTAGATATTGAATAGGTGGCAGTCTGCTACAGCCTCCGATCACCAAATAAATGTGCACTTATAGAGTTTAGAGCCAACGAGATTCATCAAAAAATCTCATTAGGACACTTATTCCATATATTAATTGTTCTTCATCATTAGAACACATGCGATAATTTACAGAGTCCTATGCTCTATCCTTGTGGTATTGCTAGAACATTCAGAGTGATACTCTCTAGTATTCACAGTGATGAATGGAAATCCTTCCAGTGTTAACATTAAACAGCACTGCGGTAGGTCATATGTACGATTCAGTTTGAATTAAACATATGCTAACTGGAGAGCAACAGTGGTTTGATTCTTAATTAATTCAAACTCGTTCCAGGTCTCTACGCAATATCTTTATGATCTTGCCAAAACATTCAGAGTAATACTTTTCAGTATTTACAGTGACGAATGGAAATCCTTCCAGTGTCATCATCAAACAGCACTGCGGTAGGTAAATTGTGCGATTCTATATGAATCAAACTTGTGTCAACTGGAAAGCAACGATGGTTTGATTCTTAATTGATTCAAACTTGTTCCAGGAAATTGAATTGACGACTTAATCAGCAGAATGGAACTGTATGATTCACTCTTTACTATGAATTATCTTTCGATAAATTCAAGTATTGAGAACGGCTACCACAACCGGAAACCCTGTCAAGGAAGTTCTTTGAACTTACCTAATCACAGGTACAATGTTCTTACTGTATAACGGGAAACCGGAGGAATGCAAACGGTGGCGTAACTTCAAGAAGTCTTAATTCAAGACCACATACTCATATAAATGAAGAAAGCTCAAGAACATCTAAAGACAAAGACTTTCGTTACTCTGATAATCAAGGGAGATTGTTAACAAGCTTTCAAGTCAACACAAAACATGAGTATGTGGAGAAAGACACAAGAACACAAGCTGGCAAATTTACAAGATTAAGTCAAGGCAAAGATCAAAGATCCAAGATCACAAGTCATGAAAGGAACTATGAAGAAACTCTCAAGACATCGAGCTTCAAAGTCCGCAACAACAAAGAAGTGAAGTCTCATATTACATGACCACCCCTTAGGGGGAGATTGTTAGAAGTAATTAAAGTGATGGTCATATAATATATCGTTGCGAAGCTCGTGAAAAATGTTATTTAATTATGTCGAGAGTTTTTAATTATTATTGTTTATGTAACGGGATTTAGTTCCGAACTCACAAATGAGGAAGGCCTCCTAAACATTTGTTAATTAGTATAAAAGGCCCCCTAAGCCTCATTTGTGTGTGTGATTTTTATTTTGATTAGTTCTAGAGAGAGAAAGGTGTTTGTTTCTCTCACTAGGAAAACACCAACTTTGTATTTCTTTTCTTCTCTTCATCTTAATCTAATCTTTCTTTTTTAGTTTAATCATCATCATGTTATTTGTGTTTGATTAGTCGTGTGATTTAGTCCTACAATACGGTTAAGCATTTTCTATGCGGGTCACCCCTTTCTTTCTCTTCTTTTTTTTCCTTCGACGAATTGCGTTTTGCCAGAAGAAAAATTTCTTATAAAAGAGAAGGGTGGATGAGATTAATTTCTAAATCAAGAAATGTTAGTGTGAATTTTTTTCAAAGACTTGCTTTATAAATTCGTATTAGATATAGATTATTACTATTATTATTAAGCTTTCCTTGTAGGTCTATAAACTCTATATATACCTTTGGCTTATTATTATTATTATTATTATTATTTTTTTTTTTTTATTATCAACTTTATTATTATTATTATTTTTTTTCTTTTTATTTTTTTTACAACAAATTGGATGGGAGTCGAGATACTATCTGCGCTCCCACCCCTTTAGCAATGGTAAAACCTATTATTATTATTATTATTATTATTATTTTTTTTTTATTATTATAAACCATCACTTTTATTAGAAACAAAAAGGGATTATTATTATTATTATTAGTATTATTATTATTATTTTTATTATTTTTTTTTGTTTTTTTTTTTTTTGTTTTTTTGTTTTTTTGTTTTTTTTTTTATTTTTTTTATTTTATCAAAATTCCAATTTTATTAATCACACAAAATTGGAAGGGAGCCGCGAAACAAGCCGCGCGCCCACCCCTTTTTGAATACAAAAACTAAGTCTAGACATAACAAAACCACCACTCCTCGCGTCATTAGAATGACAACCAGCTAACCGCTTAAGACACGAGAGAGTACCCATCGCCTCCTCCTCAAACTCCCCGAAAGTCGAGAAGGCAAATGGAATAAACGAGTAACCATCTAAAGACGCAGGAACCCACGACTCCAACCCCGAGAAATAGAAGCAGGGACCCACGACTCCAACCCCGCCCCTGCAAACGGAGAAACCCCTGTAACATCTAAACACGCATCTTTGCCCTGGGACCAATTGTGTAGCAATAAATCTGCTGGCCGAAGATCACGCCCACCATCAGAAACAAATCCCATATCAGCTTCTTTCCTCACCGACACACCAACGTTAGAACAAATATCAAACAACACATCACGAACAAGATTGTGCCGAAACTTAACCCCCAAATCACTAGCGCAATGAACAGCATGATCACCCCACAGATCCATCCGATGTACATGGCAACCCGAGCACAAAGAACCATCAGGAAATAAAGGAATCGACAAACGATAACACAATACCGCACGAAACTGTCTCGGGTTCATCCGCTGTCCCAGCCAATAAATCGGAATAGCGAAGAGGTAGTCTTGCGCATGAGGAGCACGCACACAGCTGAGAAGTGCCTCCTGACGACGACTCAACCCGAAACGCGACGTCAAACAACCATCAATGAAACCAAAGTAACTCTTTGCCAAAGACTTCATAAACTGGGGGACAGGAGAGCTAGTGGTGACAGAGAGAGGATCGACACCACAATAGGTCGAGAAAGCATCAAGAGCAGACTGAAAAATAGGGCCCGGCGAAACAATCCCAGACCTCGCCAAAATCCGATCCTGCAAATCACCAGACTGTAAACAAGAAGCAATAAAGGCAAAGCACCTGACATCCTCAGCACATAAGACCCCTAGGCCACCAATACTGATAGGAAGAGTAGCAAGACACCACTGCAAATCACCAAACCCAGGCCTTGAACCCGTAACAACCAACTCCAAAGACGCGCGTAAGGCCTGATCAAACTGTGACAAAACACCCTCAAGAAACCCAGTGGGGCAAGTCCTCAAAGCATACACCAACTTTGAAACACCAGCACAATAATGAAGGAGAAGAAGTTCACATTGCGAGTCATCAAGCCCCCTAATAGCCTCTAACAAAGAAATAGCCTTAGAAACCCGACGCGCAACAAAATTACCAGCAAAACCTAAATCACGACTAATAGAGCCACCAATAAGCTTGACGCCAGACCTCAGACGAGAAATAGAAGCAGGGAAGAGGCCATCTACCAACCCCCGAGGATCCTCCACCGGCCAGAAAAGCTCAGACTTATCAACGTTTAGATGTAGCCCACGAGCCGGTCCCTCCACCCTAATAATATCCAAAGCCTTAGCAACCATAAGAGTATCACCAATAATAGTGCCGTCATCAAGGTACCATGCATGAAGGGAGAGCTCACACGCCTGATGAATAGCATGAACAAGTGGATGCAGAGCAAGAGAGAATAATAAGGGACCCAATGGATCACCCTGCTGAACCCCCTGAGAAGACCAAAGAATAGAATCCCCATAATAATAGCAAAACTCCACCCAAGGCGAGATAGCCGGACACCTCAGCCGAACTTCATGAATAATGGTGCTCCTATCAACAAGATTAAAGGCATTCTGAAAATCCACCAAAAGCATAGAAAGTCCGGCCTCATCCCCTCTCTCCTCCACAAACCTTCTGACAGAATGAAGAACCGCCTCACACCCACTTGGCACCCCCACACCAAACTGAAAATCATTCAGATAAGAGGTCATCGATTCCCCAACCGAAGAAGATGCAACCTTAGAGACAAGCCTCCTCCACACAGTACCAATAGCAATAGGCCGAATGCCCCCTCCAGGCTTAACAAGCGGAGTCAAAGGGGCACTGGCAATAAACTCACCAAGCAGACTAGGACACTTACCAGAAAGAAACAGATTAACCACACCAGTGATAGAAACCAAAAGATCATCAGCCACAGCAGAAGCTGCTCCTCCCAAAACATCTAAAAAATGTTGAGCTCTAAGCCCATCTCGACCACAAGAAGTACCTTTGGGAAAACTTTGAATCCGATTCAATACCAGATCCTTGCGAACAAAAAGCGTGTCCACCCCACAGGAAGAAGAAGGCACAACAGGAGGAGAAGCAAAGGGATGCTTAGCCTCCAAATCCCCCAGGGTGTCAGGAGAATCAGGGGCAACACCCGAAGAAGTGAGGACCTTAATAGCCGCTGAAAAGTGGCCATCACTCAACTTACTCTTGCACTGAGAAATATTAGCCGCCATAGCATCTTTCAACCTCAAGTACCTACGCGAAGAAAAGGAAAGACCACCTAAATGATCTCTAATCAAACCAATCCTCTCCCCAGGATCCCTCCACCGAGCAATGGCACTAGAAATACTAACAAACTGACCACGCTCCCTCTCACCAGATCGACGCTGAGCCCTACAAGACGGTACGAACACCGCCAAAATACAACCCGGTAAGATGAGAAGTTCCACCCACGCTGCAATATCACTTGGGCTAGATAAAACTTTGTCAAGAGCACTAAGAAAAATCCTAGCAAACCCAACCCTCAACTTAGGCAGGATGCACTTGACCGTGCGTATGCGCGTAAAAAAGAAACGGTCAAGGAGGTCAACATCTAAACAAAGTGAACCCACCCCTAAGCCAGTTCTAACAGAACCCTCGTCACAATCTGTGGGAGGCCCAGAACCTGACAACGAAACCTGACCTCGATCAACATCAACATCCGCACTAGGCGAACAAACCGGCAAAACAATCCCCCAAATCGCACAATCCTCAAAATCTGGAGACTCAACCACAACATCATCCATATATCTACAATTCTTACCAAAAGTATGCGTACAAAGACACTCACCACATAACCAAATCCCCGCTTGATGCAAAGCAAGATCAAGGGCCGAAAACAAGGAAAAATCATTCGCGATACGCGCTTTGTAAACTCCCTTCAACACATCCGTCTTAAAATGGAGAGTACCCAAGTGGTCGATAAAATACTTTTTAGAATGCCCCCGCCCACCTCTACCAGCTCCACACCCTTCTCCCCCTTGCAAAGGGCAAGAAATTCTAAGCGAATCACCCATAATCAAAACAATAAAACCCAACACAAAACAACCAATAGTACGCGCAAACCCCACAACACAACCCCAAAACAACCAACAAACGAACAACTAGTAAATGAACGAACCAAATGCCGCAAATCTACCTGTAATACCACCCCTGTAGGATATTTGCAGGTTTTTTACTCAAAACCAACACTCACAACCAACCACTCAAAAACCCCAATCTGAAACGAGCCACTGCCAAACAACCTACTGTTCTGAATACACAAGAAACGTGCCACTGCTATTGAGACGAAACAAATCTACGCTACTAACGCTACACAAGTACTAACCCGCTAACAAACTCACCACTGCTGAAGTACTAACCCACCACGCGCTAACGAAACCCAGACCTAATGCTACAAGCGAA
This sequence comes from Glebionis coronaria, assembly GCA_025667525.1. NCBI lineage: Eukaryota > Viridiplantae > Streptophyta > Magnoliopsida > Asterales > Asteraceae > Glebionis > Glebionis coronaria. Next base: position 378,261 of record JANFOE010000944.1, on the reverse strand, counting down.
CAGCCCTAGATGCCACAAACAGCCAACAATCTGCACGCAAACGCCCACTCAAAAACCAGCCCGAACCTCAAGCCACACGCCCCCCCCCCCCCCCCCCACACACACACAAACACCAAAAAACAGCCAAACAACCCAATACAACGAACCAACAAACGACATCAACCCTATGCAACAAAACACCAAGAAGGCATCAACCCTATGCAGCCTTATACATCAAACCCACAACAAGGAAGCAACCCTATACAACAAGCCTACAACCTGGAAGCAAACCTATACCGCAAACCTACAACAAGGCATCATCCCATCGACAACAAACCAACACCCCAACAACAACCCAGCAACAGCTAACCAAAAACAATCACGGCTGAACAAACCCAACGACAACAAAATAGAGACGATACCACCAGTAACCGGATACACTCGCGATAAGAACAGAACACAAACCCAACAGTAACTGGAACCAATCACAGCAACCACAGTAACCGGAAACAAAAAAGACGAAAAAACAACAGAACCCGCAACCAATCACAGCAACCGATGGTAAAAGGAAATGAAAAAAACGATGGTAAAAAGACGAATGGAAGAAAGGAATAAAGGGATCGAGAAAGAAGATATGAATAAACAAAAATTAAACAAACAAGAAATGAATAAACGAGATGCAGATGATGATGATGGTAGAAAGATGAAAGGAAGATGATGATGGTAAAACAAAATGATGCTTGCCTGGATAAAAGTACTCCTTTTTTCAAGCATCCATATTTTTAGTTGTGGTCTTGAAACGGAGTCATGTATCACATGTTATGACCATTTTATTGCAACCCACGTTTTCAGATAATTTCAATATAAATTTGTTTTTGTATGTTAGCGATTGTGTTTGGTAATCTATTTCTTTATAGCTCTCAATTTTAATAGAATAAAACATGGAATCAAATATTTCAGAGTCATATAATACATAAGAAAGTTGATCCTACATGAAATGTCAAAAAATACTTGTCCTTCTTTTGCATTTTATTCACCTATGTAGGCTTCCCAAGGTTAAGCAATATCATTTTTAGGTCAAATAACACGACGTTTTGTTAGAGCACACTCATGTCTTGACCTTTATACTATAATGTGCCGTCGAGATGCTCTTTGTCTACTCCATTCACAACTACCTCAAATACTAGCTGACCAACTTTTACACCAATAAAACACAACCAAAACTAAACAGAGCAAACATATAGATGTGTTTTATCCATCAAGAATCCGGGCAAATACATTATGCCCGGATTCTATGTGGTCTATACGGACTGGAAATAATTTTAGAGGTTTTTTCTTAGGTTTGGATGATTTGAGCCGGTTACGGCATTTTTAGCTGTTCTTGGTAGGTTTTTATCAGTTTTTGATCGGGTTTAGTCGCTTTTGACCAATGCTTGCCTGGATAAAAGTACTCTTTTTTCAAGCATCCATTTTCTTAGTTGTGGTCTTGAAACGGAGTCATGTATCACATGTTATGACCATTTTATTGCAACCCACATTTTCAGATAATTTCAATATAAATTGGTTTTTGTATGTTAGCGATTGTGTTTGGTAATCTATTTCTTGATAGCTCTCAATTTTAATAGAATAAAACATGGAATCAAATATTTCAGAGTCATATAATACATAAGCAAGTTGATCCTACATGAAATGTCAAAAAATACTTGTCCTTCTTTTGCATATTATTCACCTATGTAGGCTTCCCAAGGTTAAACAATATCATTTTTAGGTCAAATAACACGACGTTTTGTTAGAGCACACTCATGTCTTGACCTTTATACTATAATGTGCCGTCGAGATGCTCTTTGTCTACTACATTCACAACTACCTCAAATACTAGTTGACCAACTTTTACACCAATAAAACACAACCAAAACTAAACAGAGCAAACATATAGATGTGTTTTATCCATCAAGAATCCGGGCAAATACATTATGCCCAGATTCTATGTGGTCTATACGGACTGGAAATAATTTTAGAGGTTTTTTCTTAGGTTTGGATGATTTGAGCCGGTTACGGCATTTTTAGCCGTTCTTGGTAGGTTTTTATCAGTTTTTGATCGGGTTTAGTCGCTTTTGACCAATGCTTGCCTGGATAAAAGTACTCTTTTTTCAAGCATCCATTTTCTTAGTTGTGGTCTTGAAACGGAGTCATGTATCACATGTTATGACCATTTTATTACAACCCACGTTTTCAGATAATTTCAATATAAATTTGTTTTTGTATGTTAGCGATTGTGTTTGGTAGTCTATTTCTTGATAGCTCTCAATTTTAATAGAATAAAACATGGAATCAAATATTTCAGAGTCATATAATACATAAGCAAGTTGATCCTACATGAAATGTCAAAAAATACTTGTCCTTCTTTTGCATATTATTCACCTATGTAGGCTTCCCAAGGTTAAACAATATCATTTTTAGGTCAAATAACACGATGTTTTGTTAGAGCACACTCATGTCTTGACCTTTATACTATAATGTGCCGTCGAGATGCTCTTTGTCTACTACATTCACAACTACCTCAAATACTAGCTGACCAACTTTTACACCAATAAAACACAACCAAAACTAAACAGAGCAAACATATAGATGTGTTTTATCCATCAAGAATCCGGGCAAATACATTATGCCCGGATTCTATGTGGTCTATACGGACCGGAAATAATTTTAGAGGTTTTTTCTTAGGTTTGGATGATTTGAGCCGGTTACGGCATTTTTAGCTGTTCTTGGTAGGTTTTTATCAGTTTTTGATCGGGTTTAGTCGCTTTTGACCAATGCTTGCCTGGATAAAAGTACTCTTTTTTCAAGCATCCATTTTCTTAGTTGTGGTCTTGAAACGGAGTCATGTATCACATGTTATGACCATTTTATTGCAACCCACGTTTTCAGATAATTTCAATATAAATTGGTTTTTGTATGTTAGCGATTGTGTTTGGTAATCTATTTCTTGATAGCTCTCAATTTTAATAGAATAAAACATGGAATCAAATATTTCAGAGTCATATAATACATAAGCAAGTTGATCCTACATGAAATGTCAAAAAATACTTGTCCTTCTTTTGCATATTATTCACCTATGTAGGCTTCCCAAGGTTAAACAATATCATTTTTAGGTCAAATAACACGACGTTTTGTTAGAGCACACTCATGTCTTGACCTTTATACTATAATGTGCCGTCGAGATGCTCTTTGTCTACTACATTCACAACTACCTCAAATACTAGTTGACCAACTTTTACACCAATAAAACACAACCAAAACTAAACAGAGCAAACATATAGATGTGTTTTATCCATCAAGAATCCGGGCAAATACATTATGCCCAGATTCTATGTGGTCTATACGGACTGGAAATAATTTTAGAGGTTTTTTCTTAGGTTTGGATGATTTGAGCCGGTTACGGCATTTTTAGCCGTTCTTGGTAGGTTTTTATCAGTTTTTGATCGGGTTTAGTCGCTTTTGACCAATGCTTGCCTGGATAAAAGTACTCTTTTTTCAAGCATCCATTTTCTTAGTTGTGGTCTTGAAACGGAGTCATGTATCACATGTTATGACCATTTTATTGCAACCCACGTTTTCAGATAATTTCAATATAAATTTGTTTTTGTATGTTAGCGATTGTGTTTGGTAGTCTATTTCTTGATAGCTCTCAATTTTAATAGAATAAAACATGGAATCAAATATTTCAGAGTCATATAATACATAAGCAAGTTGATCCTACATGAAATGTCAAAAAATACTTGTCCTTCTTTTGCATATTATTCACCTATGTAGGCTTCCCAAGGTTAAACAATATCATTTTTAGGTCAAATAACACGATGTTTTGTTAGAGCACACTCATGTCTTGACCTTTATACTATAATGTGCCGTCGAGATGCTCTTTGTCTACTACATTCACAACTACCTCAAATACTAGTTGACCAACTTTTACACCAATAAAACACAACCAAAACTAAACAGAGCAAACATATAGATGTGTTTTATCCATCAAGAATCCGGGCAAATACATTATGCCCGGATTCTATGTGGTCTATACGGACCGGAAATAATTTTAGAGGTTTTTTCTTAGGTTTGGATGATTTGAGCCGGTTACGGCATTTTTAGCTGTTCTTGGTAGGTTTTTATCAGTTTTTGATCGGGTTTAGTCGCTTTTGACCAATGCTTGCCTGGATAAAAGTACTCTTTTTTCAAGCATCCATTTTCTTAGTTGTGGTCTTGAAACGGAGTCATGTATCACATGTTATGACCATTTTATTGCAACCCACGTTTTCAGATAATTTCAATATAAATTTGTTTTTGTATGTTAGCGATTGTGTTTGGTAGTCTATTTCTTGATAGCTCTCAATTTTAATAGAATAAAACATGGAATCAAATATTTCAGACTCATATAATACATAAGCAAGTTGATCCTACATGAAATGTCAAAAAATACTTGTCCTTCTTTTGCATATTATTCACCTATGTAGGCTTCCCAAGGTTAAACAATATCATTTTTAGGTCAAATAACACGACGTTTTGTTAGAGCACACTCATGTCTTGACCTTTATACTATAATGTACCGTCGAGATGCTCTTTGTCTACTACATTCACAACTACCTCAAATACTAGTTGACCAACTTTTACACCAATAAAACACAACCAAAACTAAACAGAGCAAACATATAGATGTGTTTTATCCATCAAGAATCCGGGCAAATACATTATACCCGGATTCTATGTGGTCTATACGGACTGGAAATAATCTTAGAGGTTTTTTCTTAGGTTTGGATGATTTGAGCCGGTTACGGCATTTTTAGCTGTTCTTGGTAGGTTTTATCAGTTTTTGATCGGGTTTAGTCGCTTTTGACCAATGCTTGCGTGGATAAAAGTACTCTTTTTTCAAGCATCCATTTTCTTAGTTGTGGTCTTGAAACGGAGTCATGTATCACATGTTATGACCATTTTATTGCAACCCTCGTTTTCAGATAATTTCAATATAAATTTGTTTTTGTATGTTAGCGATTGTGTTTGGTAGTCTATTTCTTGATAGCTCTCAATTTTAATAGAATAAAACATGGAATCAAATATTTCAGAGTCATATAATACATAAGCAAGTTGATCCTACATGAAATGTCAAAAAATACTTGTCCTTCTTTTGCATATTATTCACCTATGTAGGCTTCCCAAGGTTAAACAATATCATTTTTAGGTCAAATAACACGACGTTTGTTAGAGCACACTCATGTCTTGACCTTTATACTATAATGTGCCGTCGAGATGCTCTTTGTCTACTACATTCACAACTACCTCAAATACTAGTTGACCAACTTTTACACCAATAAAACACAACCAAAACTAAACAGAGCAAACATATAGATGTGTTTTATCCATCAAGAATCCGGGCAAATACATTATGCCCGGATTCTATGTGGTCTATACGGACTGGAAATAATTTTAGAGGTTTTTTCTTAGGTTTGGATGATTTGAGCCGGTTACGGCATTTTTAGCTGTTCTTGGTAGGTTTTTATCAGTTTTTGATCGGGTTTAGTCGCTTTTGACCAATGCTTGCCTGGATAAAAGTACTCTTTTTTCAAGCATCCATTTTCTTAGTTGTGGTCTTGAAACGGAGTCATGTATCACATGTTATGACCATTTTATTGCAACCCACGTTTTCAGATAATTTCAATATAAATTGGTTTTTGTATGTTAGCGATTGTGTTTGGTAATCTATTTCTTGATAGCTCTCAATTTTAATAGAATAAAACATGAAATCAAATATTTCAGAGTCATATAATACATAAGCAAGTTGATCCTACATGAAATGTCAAAAAATACTTGTCCTTCTTTTGCATATTATTCACCTATGTAGGCTTCCCAAGGTTAAACAATATCATTTTTAGGTCAAATAACACGACGTTTTGTTAGAGCACACTCATGTCTTGACCTTTATACTATAATGTGCCGTCGAGATGCTCTTTGTCTACTACATTCACAACTACCTCAAATACTAGTTGACCAACTTTTACACCAATAAAACACAACCAAAACTAAACAGAGCAAACATATAGATGTGTTTTATCCATCAAGAATCCGGGCAAATACATTATGCCCAGATTCTATGTGGTCTATACGGACTGGAAATAATTTTAGAGGTTTTTTCTTAGGTTTGGATGATTTGAGCCGGTTACGGCATTTTTAGCCGTTCTTGGTAGGTTTTTATCAGTTTTTGATCGGGTTTAGTCGCTTTTGACCAATGCTTGCCTGGATAAAAGTACTCTTTTTTAAAGCATCCATTTTCTTAGTTGTGGTCTTGAAACGGAGTCATGTATCACATGTTATGACCATTTTATTGCAACCCACGTTTTCAGATAATTTCAATATAAATTGGTTTTTGTATGTTAGCGATTGTGTTTGGTAATCTATTTCTTGATAGCTCTCAATTTTAATAGAATAAAACATGAAATCAAATATTTCAGAGTCATATAATACATAAGCAAGTTGATCCTACATGAAATGTCAAAAAATACTTGTCCTTCTTTTGCATATTATTCACCTATGTAGGCTTCCCAAGGTTAAACAATATCATTTTTAGGTCAAATAACACGACGTTTTGTTAGAGCACACTCATGTCTTGACCTTTATACTATAATGTGCCGTCGAGATGCTCTTTGTCTACTACATTCACAACTACCTCAAATACTAGTTGACCAACTTTTACACCAATAAAACACAACCAAAACTAAACAGAGCAAACATATAGATGTGTTTTATCCATCAAGAATCCGGGCAAATACATTATGCCCAGATTCTATGTGGTCTATACGGACTGGAAATAATTTTAGAGGTTTTTTCTTAGGTTTGGATGATTTGAGCCGGTTACGGCATTTTTAGCCGTTCTTGGTAGGTTTTTATCAGTTTTTGATCGGGTTTAGTCGCTTTTGACCAATGCTTGCCTGGATAAAAGTACTCTTTTTTCAAGCATCCATTTTCTTAGTTGTGGTCTTGAAACGGAGTCATGTATCACATGTTATGACCATTTTATTGCAACCCACGTTTTCAGATAATTTCAATATAAATTTGTTTTTGTATGTTAGCGATTGTGTTTGGTAGTCTATTTCTTGATAGCTCTCAATTTTAATAGAATAAAACATGGAATCAAATATTTCAGAGTCATATAATACATAAGCAAATTGATCCTACATGAAATGTCAAAAAATAGTTGTCCTTCTTTTGCATATTATTCACCTATGTAGGCTTCCCAAGGTTAAACAATATCATTTTTAGGTCAAATAACACGATGTTTTGTTAGAGCACACTCATGTCTTGACCTTTATACTATAATGTGCCGTCGAGATGCTCTTTGTCTACTACATTCACAACTACCTCAAATACTAGTTGACCAACTTTTACACCAATAAAACACAACCAAAACTAAACAGAGCAAACATATAGATGTGTTTTATCCATCAAGAATCCGGGCAAATACATTATGCCCGGATTCTATGTGGTCTATACGGACCAGAAATAATTTTAGAGGTTTTTTCTTAGGTTTCGATGATTTGAGCCGGTTACGGCATTTTTAGCTGTTCTTGGTAGGTTTTTATCAGTTATTGATCGGGTTTAGTCGCTTTTGACCAATGCTTGCCTGGATAAAAGTACTCTTTTTTCAAGCATCCATTTTCTTAGTTGTGGTCTTGAAACGGAGTCATGTATCACATGTTATGACCATTTTATTGCAACCCACGTTTTCAGATAATTTCAATATAAATTTGTTTTTGTATGTTAGCGATTGTGTTTGGTAGTCTATTTCTTGATAGCTCTCAATTTTAATAGAATAAAACATGGAATCAAATATTTCAGAGTCATATAATACATAAGCAAGTTGATCCTACATGAAATGTCAAAAAATACTTGTCCTTCTTTTGCATATTATTCACCTATGTAGGCTTCCCAAGGTTAAACAATATCATTTTTAGGTCAAATAACACGACGTTTTGTTAGAGCACACTCATGTCTTGACCTTTATACTATAATGTACCGTCGAGATGCTCTTTGTCTACTACATTCACAACTACCTCAAATACTAGTTGACCAACTTTTACACCAATAAAACACAACCAAAACTAAACAGAGCAAACATATAGATGTGTTTTATCCATCAAGAATCCGGGCAAATACATTATGCCCGGATTCTATGTGGTCTATACGGACTGGAAATAATCTTAGAGGTTTTTTCTTAGGTTTGGATGATTTGAGCCGGTTACGGCATTTTTAGCTGTTCTTGGTAGGTTTTTATCAGTTTTTGATCGGGTTTAGTCGCTTTTGACCAATGCTTGCCTGGATAAAAGTACTCTTTTTTCAAGCATCCATTTTCTTAGTTGTGGTCTTGAAACGGAGTCATGTATCACATGTTATGACCATTTTATTGCAACCCACGTTTTCAGATAATTTCAATATAAATTTGTTTTTGTATGTTAGCGATTGTGTTTGGTAGTCTATTTCTTGATAGCTCTCAATTTTAATAGAATAAAACATGGAATCAAATATTTCAGAGTCATATAATACATAAGCAAGTTGATCCTACATGAAATGTCAAAAAATACTTGTCCTTCTTTTGCATATTATTCACCTATGTAGGCTTCCCAAGGTTAAACAATATCATTTTTAGGTCAAATAACACGACGTTTGTTAGAGCACACTCATGTCTTGACCTTTATACTATAATGTGCCGTCGAGATGCTCTTTGTCTAATACATTCACAACTACCTCAAATACTAGTTGACCAACTTTTACACCAATAAAACACAACCAAAACTAAACAGAGCAAACATATAGATGTGTTTTATCCATCAAGAATCCGGGCAAATACATTATGCCAGGATTCTATGTGGTCTATACGGACTGGAAATAATTTTAGAGGTTTTTTCTTAGGTTTGGATGATTTGAGCCGGTTACGGCATTTTTAGCTGTTCTTGGTAGGTTTTTATCAGTTTTTGATCGGGTTTAGTCGCTTTTGACCAATGCTTGCCTGGATAAAAGTACTCTTTTTTCAAGCATCCATTTTCTTAGTTGTGGTCTTGAAACGGAGTCATGTATCACATGTTATGACCATTTTATTGCAACCCACGTTTTCAGATAATTTCAATATAAATTTGTTTTTGTATGTTAGCGATTGTGTTTGGTAGTCTATTTCTTGATAGCTCTCAATTTTAATAGAATAAAACATGGAATCAAATATTTCAGAGTCATATAATACATAAGCAAGTTGATCCTACATGAAATGTCAAAAAATACTTGTCCTTCTTTTGCATATTATTCACCTATGTAGGCTTCCCAAGGTTAAACAATATCATTTTTAGGTCAAATAACACGACGTTTTGTTAGAGCACACTCATGTCTTGACCTTTATACGATAATGTGCCGTCGAGATGCTCTTTGTCTACTACATTCACAACTACCTCAAATACTAGTTGACCAACTTTTACACCAATAAAACACAACCAAAACTAAACAGAGCAAACATAAAGATGCGTTTTATCCATCAAGAATCCGGGCAAATACATTATGCCCGGATTCTATGTGGTCTATACGGACTGGAAATAATTTTAGAGGTTTTTTCTTAGGTTTGGATGATTTGAGCCGGTTACGGCATTTTTAGCTGTTCTTGGTAGGTTTTTATCAGTTTTTGATCGGGTTTAGTCGCTTTTGACCAATGCTTGCCTGGATAAAAGTACTCTTGTTTCAAGCATCCATTTTCTTAGTTGTGGTCTTGAAACGGAGTCATGTATCACATGTTATGACCATTTTATTGCAACCCACGTTTTCAGATAATTTCAATATAAATTTGTTTTTGTATGTTAGCGATTGTGTTTGGTAGTCTATTTCTTGATAGCTCTCAATTTTAAGAGAATAAAACATGGAATCAAATATTTCAGAGTCATATAATACATAAGCAAGTTGATCCTACATGAAATGTCAAAAAATACTTGTCCTTCTTTTGCATATTATTCACCTATGTAGGCTTCCCAAGGTTAAACAATATCATTTTTAGGTCAAATAACACGACGTTTTGTTAGAGCACACTCATGTCTTGACCTTTATACTATAATGTGCCGTCGAGATGCTCTTTGTCTACTACATTCACAACTACCTCAAATACTAGTTGACCAACTTTTACACCAATAAAACACAACCAAAACTAAACAGAGCAAACATAAAGATGTGTTTTATCCATCAAGAATCCGGGCAAATACATTATGCCCGGATTCTATGTGGTCTATACGGACTGGAAATAATTTTAAAGGTTTTTTCTTAGGTTTGGATGATTTGAGCCGGTTACAGCATTTTTAGCTGTTCTTGGTAGGTTTTTATCAGTTTTTGATCGGGTTTAGTCGCTTTTGACCAATGCTTGCCTGGATAAAAGTACTCCTTTTTAAGCATCCATTTTCTTAGTTGTGGTCTTGAAACGGAGTCATGTATCACATGTTATGACCATTTTATTGCAACCCACGTTTTCAGATAATTTCAATATAAATTTGTTTTTGTATGTTAGCGATTGTGTTTGGTAGTCTATTTCTTGATAGCTCTCAATTTTAATAGAATAAAACATGGAATCAAATATTTCAGAGTCATATAATACATAAGCAAGTTGATCCTACATGAAATGTCAAAAAATACTTGTCCTTCTTTTGCATATTATTCACCTATGTAGGCTTCCCAAGGTTAAACAATATCATTTTTAGGTCAAATAACACGACGTTTTGTTAGAGCACACTCATGTCTTGACCTTTATACTATAATGTGCCGTCGAGATGCTCTTTGTCTACTACATTCACAACTACCTCAAATACTAGTTGACCAACTTTTACACCAATAAAACACAACCAAAACTAAACAGAACAAACATATAGATGTGTTTTATCCATCAAGAATCTGGGCAAATACATTATGCCCAGATTCTATGTGGTCTATACGGACTGGAAATAATTTTAGAGGTTTTTTCTTAGGTTTGGATGATTTGAGCCGGTTACGGCATTTTTAGCCGTTCTTGGTAGGTTTTTATCAGTTTTTGATCGGGTTTAGTCACTTTTGACCAATGCTTGCCTGGATAAAAGTACTCTTTTTTCAAGCATCCATTTTCTTAGTTGTGGTCTTGAAACGGAGTCATGTATCACATGTTATGACCATTTTATTGCAACCCACGTTTTCAGATAATTTCAATATAAATTTGTTTTTGTATGTTAGCGATTGTGTTTGGTAGTCTATTTCTTGATAGCTCTCAATTTTAATAGAATAAAACATGGAATCAAATATTTCAGAGTCATATAATACATAAGCAAGTTGATCCTACATGAAATGTCAAAAAATACTTGTCCTTCTTTTGCATATTATTCACCTATGTAGGCTTCCCAAGGTTAAACAATATCATTTTTAGGTCAAATAACACGACGTTTTGTTAGAGCACACTCATGTCTTGACCTTTATACTATAATGTACCGTCGAGATGCTCTTTGTCTACTACATTCACAACTACCTCAAATACTAGTTGACCAACTTTTACACCAATAAAACACAACCAAAACTAAACAGAGCAAACATATAGATGTGTTTTATCCATCAAGAATCCGGGCAAATACATTATGCCCGGATTCTATGTGGTCTATACGGACTGGAAATAATTTTAGAGGTTTTTTCTTAGGTTTGGATGATTTGAGCCGGTTACGGCATTTTTAGCTGTTCTTGGTAGGTTTTTATCATTTTTTGATCGGGTTTAGTCGCTTTTGACCAATGCTTGCCTGGATAAAAGTACTCTTTTTTCAAGCATCCATTTTCTTAGTTGTGGTCTTGAAACGGAGTCATGTATCACATGTTATGACCATTTTATTGCAACCCACGTTTTCAGATAATTTCAATATAAATTTGTTTTTGTATGTTAGCGATTGTGTTTGGTAGTCTATTTCTTGATAGCTCTCAATTTTAATAGAATAAAACATGGAATCAAATATTTCAGAGTCATATAATACATAAGCAAGTTGATCCTACATGAAATGTCAAAAAATACTTGTCCTTCTTTTGCATATTATTCACCTATGTAGGCTTCCCAAGGTTAAACAATATCATTTTTAGGTCAAATAACACGACGTTTTGTTAGAGCACACTCATGTCTTGACCTTTATACTATAATGTGCCGTCGAGATGCTCTTTGTCTACTACATTCACAACTACCTCAAATACTAGTTGACCAACTTTTACACCAATAAAACACAACCAAAACTAAACAGAGCAAACATAAAGATGTGTTTTATCCAACAAGAATCCACGCAAATACATTATGCCCGGATTCTATGTGGTCTATACGGACTGGAAATAATTTTAAAGGTTTTTTCTTAGGTTTGGATGATTTGAGCCGGTTACAGCATTTTTAGCTGTTCTTGGTAGGTTTTTATCAGTTTTTGATCGGGTTTAGTCGCTTTTGACCAATGCTTGCCTGGATAAAAGTACTCCTTTTTAAGCATCCATTTTCTTAGTTGTGGTCTTGAAACGGAGTCATGTATCACATGTTATGACCATTTTATTGCAACCCACGTTTTCAGATAATTTCAATATAAATTTGTTTTTGTATGTTAGCGATTGTGTTTGGTAGTCTATTTCTTGATAGCTCTCAATTTTAATAGAATAAAACATGGAATCAAATATTTCAGAGTCATATAATACATAAGCAAGTTGATCCTACATGAAATGTCAAAAAATACTTGTCCTTCTTTTGCATATTATTCACCTATGTAGGCTTCCCAAGGTTAAACAATATCATTTTTAGGTCAAATAACACGACGTTTTGTTAGAGCACACTCATGTCTTGACCTTTATACTATAATGTACCGTCGAGATGCTCTTTGTCTACTACATTCACAACTACCTCAAATACTAGTTGACCAACTTTTACACCAATAAAACACAACCAAAACTAAACAGAGCAAACATATAGATGTGTTTTATCCATCAAGAATCCGGGCAAATACATTATGCCCGGATTCTATGTGGTCTATACGGACTGGAAATAATTTTAGAGGTTTTTTCTTAGGTTTGGATGATTTGAGCCGGTTACGGCATTTTTAGCTGTTCTTGGTAGGTTTTTATCAGTTTTTGATCGGGTTTAGTCGCTTTTGACCAATGCTTGCCTGGATAAAAGTACTCTTTTTTCAAGCATCCATTTTCTTAGTTGTGGTCTTGAAACGGAGTCATGTATCACATGTTATGACCATTTTATTGCAACCCACGTTTTCAGATAATTTCAATATAAATTTGTTTTTGTATGTTAGCGATTGTGTTTGGTAGTCTATTTCTTGATAGCTCTCAATTTTAATAGAATAAAACATGGAATCAAATATTTCAGTCATATAATACATAAGCAAGTTGATCCTACATGAAATGTCAAAAAATACTTGTCCTTCTTTTGCATATTATTCACCTATGTAGGCTTCCCAAGGTTAAACAATATCATTTTTAGGTCAAATAACACGACGTTTTGTTAGAGCACACTCATGTCTTGACCTTTATACTATAATGTGCCGTCGAGATGCTCTTTGTCTACTACATTCACAACTACCTCAAATACTAGTTGACCAACTTTTACACCAATAAAACACAACCAAAACTAAACAGAGCAAACATAAAGATGTGTTTTATCCATCAAGAATCCACGCAAATACATTATGCCCGGATTCTATGTGGTCTATACGGACTGGAAATAATTTTAAAGGTTTTTTCTTAGGTTTGGATGATTTGAGCCGGTTACAGCATTTTTAGCTGTTCTTGGTAGGTTTTTATCAGTTTTTGATCGGGTTTAGTCGCTTTTGACCAATGCTTGCCTGGATAAAAGTACTCCTTTTTAAGCATCCATTTTCTTAGTTGTGGTCTTGAAACGGAGTCATGTATCACATGTTATGACCATTTTATTGCAACCCACGTTTTCAGATAATTTCAATATAAATTTGTTTTTGTATGTTAGCGATTGTGTTTGGTAGTCTATTTCTTGATAGCTCTCAATTTTAATAGAATAAAACATGGAATCAAATATTTCAGAGTCATATAATACATAAGCAAGTTGATCCTACATGAAATGTCAAAAAATACTTGTCCTTCTTTTGCATATTATTCACCTATGTAAGCTTCCCAAGGTTAAACAATATCATTTTTAGGTCAAATAACACGACGTTTTGTTAGAGCACACTCATGTCTTGACCTTTATACTATAATGTGCCGTCGAGATGCTCTTTGTCTACTACATTCACAACTACCTCAAATACTAGTTGACCAACTTTTACACCAATAAAACACAACCAAAACTAAACAGAGCAAACATATAGATGTGTTTTATCCATCAAGAATCCGGGCAAATACATTATGCCCAGATTCTATGTGGTCTATACGGACTGGAAATAATTTTAGAGGTTTTTTCTTAGGTTTGGATGATTTGAGCCGGTTACGGCATTTTTAGCCGTTCTTGGTAGGTTTTTATCAGTTTTTGATCGGGTTTAGTCACTTTTGACCAATGCTTGCCTGGATAAAAGTACTCTTTTTTCAAGCATCCATTTTCTTAGTTGTGGTCTTGAAACGGAGTCATGTATCACATGTTATGACCATTTTATTGCAACCCACGTTTTCAGATAATTTCAATATAAATTTGTTTTTGTATGTTAGCGATTGTGTTTGGTAGTCTATTTCTTGATGGCTCTCAATTTTAATAGAATAAAACATGGAAACAAATATTTCAGAGTCATATAATACATAAGCAAGTTGATCCTACATGAAATGTCAAAAAATACTTGTCCTTGTTTTGCATATTATTCACCTATGTAGGCTTCCCAAGGTTAAACAATATCATTTTTAGGTCAAATAACACGACGTTTTGTTAGAGCACACTCATGTCTTGACCTTTATACTATAATGTGCCGTCGAGATGCTCTTTGTCTACTACATTCACAACTACCTCAAATACTAGTTGACCAACTTTTACACCAATAAAACACAACCAAAACTAAACAGAGCAAACATAAAGATGTGTTTTATCCATCAAGAATCCGGGCAAATACATTATGCCCGGATTCTATGTGGTCTATACGGACTGGAAATAATTTTAAAGGTTTTTTCTTAGGTTTGGATGATTTGAGCCGGTTACAGCATTTTTAGCTGTTCTTGGTAGGTTTTTATCAGTTTTTGATAGGGTTTAGTCGCTTTTGGCCAATGCTTGCCTGGATAAAAGTACTCTTGTTTCAAGCATCCATTTTCTTAGTTGTGGTCTTGAAACGGAGTCATGTATCACATGTTATGACCATTTTATTGCAACCCACGTTTTCAGATAATTTCAATATAAATTTGTTTTTGTATGTTAGCGATTGTGTTTGGTAGTCTATTTCTTGATGGCTCTCAATTTTAATAGAATAAAACATGGAATCAAATATTTCAGAGTCATATAATACATAAGCAAGTTGATCCTACATGAAATGTCAAAAAATACTTGTCCTTCTTTTGCATATTATTCACCTATGTAGGCTTCCTAAGGTTAAACAATATCATTTTTAGGTCAAATAACACGACGTTTTGTTAGAGCACACTCATGTCTTGACCTTTATACTATAATGTACCGTCGAGATGCTCTTTGTCTACTACATTCACAACTACCTCAAATACTAGTTGACCAACTTTTACACCAATAAAACACAACCAAAACTAAACAGAGCAAACATATAGATGTGTTTTATCCATCAAGAATCCGGGCAAATACATTATGCCCGGATTCTATGTGGTCTATACGAACTGGAAATAATTTTAGAGGTTTTTTCTTAGGTTTGGATGATTTGAGCCGGTTACGGCATTTTTAGCTGTTCTTGGTAGGTTTTTATCAGTTTTTGATCGGGTTTAGTCGCTTTTGACCAATGCTTGCCTGGATAAAAGTACTCTTTTTTCAAGCATCCATTTTCTTAGTTGTGGTCTTGAAACGGAGTCATGTATCACATGTTATGACCATTTTATTGCAACCCACGTTTTCAGATAATTTCAATATAAATTTGTTTTTGTATGTTAGCGATTGTGTTTGGTAGTCTATTTCTTGATAGCTCTCAATTTTAATAGAATAAAACATGGAATCAAATATTTCAGAGTCATATAATACATAAGCAAGTTGATCCTACATGAAATGTCAAAAAATACTTGTCCTTCTTTTGCATATTATTCACCTATGTAGGCTTCCCAAGGTTAAACAATATCATTTTTAGGTCAAATAACACGACGTTTTGTTAGATCACACTCATGTCTTGACCTTTATACTATAATGTGCCGTCGAGATGCTCTTTGTCTACTACATTCACAACTACCTCAAATACTAGTTGACCAACTTTTACACCAATAAAACACAACCAAAACTAAACAGAGCAAACATATAGATGTGTTTTATCCATCAAGAATCCGGGCAAATACATTATGCCCAGATTCAATGTGGTCTATACGGACCGGAAATAATTTTAGAGGTTTTTTCTTAGGTTTGGATGATTTGAGCCGGTTACGGCATTTTTAGCTGTTCTTGGTAGGTTTTTTTCAGTTTTTGATCGGGTTTAGTCGCTTTTGACCAATGCTTGCCTGGATAAAAGTACTCTTTTTTCAAGCATCCATTTTCTTAGTTGTGGTCTTGAAACGGAGTCATGTATCACATGTTATGACCATTTTATTGCAACCCACGTTTTCAGATAATTTCAATATAAAATTGTTTTTGTATGTTAGCGATTGTGTTTGGTAATCTATTTCTTGATAGCTCTCAATTTTAATAGAATAAAACATGGAATCAAATATTTCAGAGTCATATAATACATAAGCAAGTTGATCCTACATGAAATGTCAAAAAATACTTGTCCTTCTTTTGCATATTATTCACCTATGTAGGCTTCCCAAGGTTAAACAATATCATTTTTAGGTCAAATAACATGACGTTTTGTTAGAGCACACTCATGTCTTGACCTTTATACTATAATGTGCCGTCGAGATGCTCTTTGTCTACTACATTCACAACTACCTCAAATACTAGTTGAACAACTTTTACACCAATAAAACACAACCAAAACTAAACAGAGCAAACATAAAGATGTGTTTTATCCATCAAGAATCCGGGCAAATACATTATGCCCGGATTCTATGTGGTCTATACGGACTGGAAATAATTTTAAAGGTTTTTTCTTAGGTTTGGATGATTTGAGCCGGTTACAGCATTTTTAGCTGTTCTTGGTAGGTTTTTATCAGTTTTTGATCGGGTTTAGTCGCTTTTGACCAATGCTTGCCTGGATAAAAGTACTCTTTTTTCAAGCATCCATTTTCTTAGTTGTGGTCTTGAAACGGAGTCATGTATCACATGTTATGACCATTTTATTGCAACCCACGTTTTCAGATAATTTCAATATAAAATTGTTTTTGTATGTTAGCGATTGTGTTTGGTAATCTATTTCTTGATAGCTCTCAATTTTAATAGAATAAAACATGGAATCAAATATTTCAGAGTCATATAATACATAAGCAAGTTGATCCTACATGAAATGTCAAAAAATACTTGTCCTTCTTTTGCATATTATTCACCTATGTAGGCTTCCCAAGGTTAAACAATATCATTTTTAGGTCAAATAACATGACGTTTTGTTAGAGCACACTCATGTCTTGACCTTTATACTATAATATGCCGTCGAGATGCTCTTTGTCTACTACATTCACAACTACCTCAAATACTAGTTGAACAACTTTTACACCAATAAAACACAACCAAAACTAAACAGAGCAAACATAAAGATGTGTTTTATCCATCAAGAATCCGGGCAAATACATTATGCCCGGATTCTATGTGGTCTATACGGACTGGAAATAATTTTAAAGGTTTTTTCTTAGGTTTGGATGATTTGAGCCGGTTACAGCATTTTTAGCTGTTCTTGGTAGGTTTTTATCAGTTTTTGATCGGGTTTAGTCGCTTTTGACCAATGCTTGCCTGGATAAAAGTACTCTTTTTTCAAGCATCCATTTTCTTAGTTGTGGTCTTGAAACGGAGTCATGTATCACATGTTATGACCATTTTATTGCAACCCACGTTTTCAGATAAATTCAATATAAATTTGTTTTTGTATGTTAGCGATTGTGTTTGGTAGTCTATTTCTTGATAGCTCTCAATTTTAATAGAATAAAACATGGAATCAAATATTTCAGAGTCATATAATACATAAGCAAGTTGATCCTACATGAAATGTCAAAAAATACTTGTCCTTTTTTTGCATATTATTCACCTATGTAGGCTTTCCAAGGTTAAACAATATCATTTTTAGGTCAAATAACACGACGTTTTGTTAGAGCACACTCATGTCTTGACCTTATTACTATAATGTGCCGTCGAGATGCTCTTTGTCTACTACATTCACAACTACCTCAAATACTAGTTGACCAACTTTTACACCAATAAAACACAACCAAAACTAAACAGAGCAAACATATAGATGTGTTTTATCCATCAAGAATCCGGGCAAATACATTATTCCCGGATTCTATGTGGTCTATACGGACTGGAAATAATTTTAGAGGTTTTTTCTTAGGTTTGGATGATTTGAGCCGGTTACGGCATTTTTAGCTGTTCTTGGTAGGTTTTTATCAGTTTTTGATCGGGTTTAGTCGCTTTTGACCAATGCTTGCCTGGATAAAAGTACTCTTTTTTCAAGCATCCATTTTCTTAGTTGTGGTCTTGAAACGGAGTCATGTATCACATGTTATGACCATTTTATTGCAACCCACGTTTTCAGATAATTTCAATATAAATTTGTTTTTGTATGTTAGCGATTGTGTTTGGTAGTCTATTTCTTGATAGCTCTCAATTTTAATAGAATAAAACATGGAATCAAATATTTCAGAGTCATATAATACATAAGCAAGTTGATCCTACATGAAATGTCAAAAAATACTTGTCCTTCTTTTGCATATTATTCACCTATGTAGGCTTCCCAAGGTTAAACAATATCATTTTTAGGTCAAATAACACGACGTTTTGTTAGAGCACACTCATGTCTTGACCTTTATACTATAATGTGCCGTCGAGATGCTCTTTGTCTACTACATTCACAACTACCTCAAATACTAGTTGACCAACTTTTACACCAATAAAACATAACCAAAACTAAACAGAGCAAACAAATAGATGTGTTTTATCCATCAAAAATCCGGGCAAATACATTATGCCCGGATTCTATGTGGTCTATACGGACTGGAAATAATTTTAGAGGTTTTTTCTTAGGTTTGGATGATTTGAGCCGGTTACGGCATTTTTAGCTGTTCTTGGTAGGTCTTTATCAGTTTTTGATCGGGTTTAGTCGCTTTTGACCAATGCTTGCCTGGATAAAAGTACTCTTTTTTCAAGCATCCATTTTCTTAGTTGTGGTCTTGAAACGGAGTCATGTATCACATGTTATGACCATTTTATTGCAACCCACGTTTTCAGATAATTTCAATATAAATTTGTTTTTGTATGTTAGCGATTGTGTTTGGTAGTCTATTTCTTGATAGCTCTCAATTTTAATAGAATAAAACATGGAATCAAATATTTCAGAGTCATATAATACATAAGCAAGTTGATCCTACATGAAATGTCAAAAAATACTTGTCCTTCTTTTGCATATTATTCACCTATGTAGGCTTCCCAAGGTTAAACAATATCATTTTTAGGTCAAATAACACGACGTTTTGTTAGAGCACACTCATGTCTTGACCTTTATACTATAATGTGCCGTCGAGATGCTCTTTGTCTACTACATTCACAACTACCTCAAATACTAGTTGACCAACTTTTACACCAATAAAACACAACCAAAACTAAACAGAGCAAACATATAGATGTGTTTTATCCATCAAGAATCCGGGCAAATACATTATGCCTAGATTCAATGTGGTCTATACGGACCGGAAATAATTTTAGAGGTTTTTTCTTAGGTTTGGATGATTTGAGCCGGTTACGGCATTTTTAGCTGTTCTTGGTAGGTTTTTATCAGTTTTTGATCGGGTTTAGTCGCTTTTGACCAATGCTTGCCTGGATAAAAGTACTCTTTTTTCAAGCATCCATTTTCTTAGTTGTGTTCTTGAAACGGAGTCATGTATCACATGTTATGACCATTTTATTGCAACCCACGTTTTCAGATAATTTCAATATAAAATTGTTTTTGTATGTTAGCGATTGTGTTTGGTAATCTATTTCTTGATAGCTCTCAATTTTAATAGAATAAAACATGGAATCAAATATTTCAGAGTCATATAATACATAAGCAAGTTGATCCTACATGAAATGTCAAAAAATACTTGTCCTTCTTTTGCATATTATTCACCTATGTAGGCTTCCCAAGGTTAAACAATATTATTTTTAGGTCAAATAACACGACGTTTTGTTAGAGCACACTCATGTCTTGACCTTTATACTATAATGTGCCGTCGAGATGCTCTTTGTCTACTACATTCACAACTACCTCAAATACTAGTTGAACAACTTTTACACCAATAAAACACAACCAAAACTAAACAGAGCAAACATAAAGATGTGTTTTATCCATCAAGAATCCGGGCAAATACATTATGCCCGGATTCTATGTGGTCTATACGGACTGGAAATAATTTTAAAGGTTTTTTCTTAGGTTTGGATGATTTGAGCCGGTTACAGCATTTTTAGCTGTTCTTGGTAGGTTTTTATCAGTTTTTGATCGGGTTTAGTCGCTTTTGACCAATGCTTGCCTGGATAAAAGTACTCTTTTTTCAAGCATCCATTTTCTTAGTTGTGGTCTTAAAACGGAGTCATGTATCACATGTTATGACCATTTTATTGCAACCCACGTTTTCAGATAATTTCAATATAAATTTGTTTTTGTATGTTAGCGATTGTGTTTGGTAGTCTATTTCTTGATAGCTCTCAATTTTAATAGAATAAAACATGGAATCAAATATTTCAGAGTCATATAATACATAAGTAAGTTGATCCTACATGAAATGTCAAAAAATACTTGTCCTTCTTTTGCATATTATTCACCTATGTAGGCTTCCCAAGGTTAAACAATATCATTTTTAGGTCAAATAACACGACGTTTTGTTAGAGCACACTCATGTCTTGACCTTATTACTATAATGTGCCGTCGAGATGCTCTTTGTCTACTACATTCACAACTACCTCAAATACTAGTTGACCAACTTTTACACCAATAAAACACAACCAAAACTAAACAGAGCAAACATATAGATGTGTTTTATCCATCAAGAATCCGGGCAAATACATTATGCCCGGATTCTATGTGGTCTATACGGACTGGAAATAATTTTAGAGGTTTTTTCTTAGGTTTGGATGATTTGAGCCGGTTACGGCATTTTTAGCTGTTCTTGTTAGGTTTTTATCAGTTTTTGATCGGGTTTAGTCGCTTTTGACCAATGCTTGCCTGGATAAAAGTACTCTTTTTTCAAGCATCCATTTTCTTAGTTGTGGTCTTGAAACGGAGTCATGTATCACATGTTATGACCATTTTATTGCAACCCACGTTTTCAGATAATTTCAATATAAATTGGTTTTTGTATGTTAGCGATTGTGTTTGGTAGTCTATTTCTTAGTAGCTCTCAATTTTAATAGAATAAAACATGGAATCAAATATTTCAGAGTCATATAATACATAAGCAAGTTGATCCTACATGAAATGTCAAAAAATACTTGTCCTTCTTTTGCATATTATTCACCTATGTAGGCTTCCCAAGGTTAAACAATATCATTTTTAGGTCAAATAACACGACGTTTTGTTAGAGCACACTCATGTCTTGACCTTTATACTATAATGTACCGTCGAGATGCTCTTTGTCTACTACATTCACAACTACCTCAAATACTAGTTGACCAACTTTTACACCAATAAAACACAACCAAAACTAAACAGAGCAAACATATAGATGTGTTTTATCCATCAAGAATCCGGGCAAATACATTATGCCCGGATTCTATGTGGTCTATACGGACTGGAAATAATTTTAGAGGTTTTTTCTTAGGTTTGGATGACTTGAGCCGGTTACGGCATTTTTAGCTGTTCTTGGTAGGTTTTTATCAGTTTTTGATCGGGTTTAGTCGCTTTTGACCAATGCTTGCCTGGATAAAAGTACTCTTTTTTCAAGCATCCATTTTCTTAGTTGTGGTCTTGAAACGGAGTCATGTATCACATGTTATGACCATTTTATTGCAACCCACGTTTTCAGATAATTTCAATATAAATTTGTTTTTGTATGTTAGCGATTGTGTTTGGTAGTCTATTTCTTGATAGCTCTCAATTTTAATAGAATAAAACATGGAATCAAATATTTCAGAGTCATATAATACATAAGCAAGTTGATCCTACATGAAATGTCAAAAAATACTTGTCCTTCTTTTGCATATTATTCACCTATGTAGGCTTCCCAAGGTTAAACAATATCATTTTTAGGTCAAATAACACGACGTTTTGTTAGAGCACACTCATGTCTTGACCTTTATACTATAATGTGCCGTCGAGATGCTCTTTGTCTACTACATTCACAACTACCTCAAATACTAGTTGACCAACTTTTACACCAATAAAACACAACCAAAACTAAACAGAGCAAACATAAAGATGTGTTTTATCCATCAAGAATCCGGGCAAATACATTATGCCCGGATTCTATGTGGTCTATACGGACTGGAAATAATTTTAGAGGTTTTTTCTTAGGTTTGGATGATTTGAGCCGGTTACGGCATTTTTAGCTGTTCTTGGTAGGTTTTTATCAGTTTTTGATCGGGTTTAGTCGCTTTTGACCAATGCTTGCCTGGATAAAAGTACTCCTTTTTAAGCATCCATTTTCTTAGTTGTGGTCTTGAAACGGAGTCATGTATCACATGTTATGACCATTTTATTGCAACCCACGTTTTCAGATAATTTCAATATAAATTTGTTTTTGTATGTTAGCGATTGTGTTTGGTAGTCTATTTCTTGATAGCTCTCAATTTTAATAGAATAAAACATGGAATCAAATATTTCAGAGTCATATAATACATAAGCAAGTTGATCCTACATGAAATGTCAAAAAATACTTGTCCTTCTTTTGCATATTATTCACCTATGTAGGCTTCCCAAGGTTAAACAATATCATTTTTAGGTCAAATAACACGACGTTTTGTTAGAGCACACTCATGTCTTGACCTTATTACTATAATGTGCCGTCGATATGCTCTTTGTCTACTACATTCACAACTACCTCAAATACTAGTTGACCAACTTTTACACCAATAAAACACAACCAAAACTAAACAGAGCAAACATATAGATGTGTTTTATCCATCAAGAATCCGGGCAAATACATTATGCCCGGATTCTATGTGGTCTATACGGACTGGAAATAATTTTAGAGGTTTTTTCTTAGGTTTGGATGATTTGAGCCGGTTACGGCATTTTTAGCTGTTCTTGGTAGGTTTTTATCAGTTTTTGATCGGGTTTAGTCGCTTTTGACCAATGCTTGCCTGGATAAAAGTACTCTTTTTTCAAGCATCCATTTTCTTAGTTGTGGTCTTGAAACGGAGTCATGTATCACATGTTATGACCATTTTATTGCAACCCACGTTTTCAGATAATTTCAATATAAATTTGTTTTTGTATGTTAGCGATTGTGTTTGGTAGTCTATTTCTTGATAGCTCTCAATTTTAATAGAATAAAACATGGAATCAAATATTTCAGAGTCATATAATACATAAGCAAGTTGATCCTACATGAAATGTCAAAAAATACTTGTCCTTCTTTTGCATATTATTCACCTATGTAGGCTTCCCAAGGTTAAACAATATCATTTTTAGGTCAAATAACACGACGTTTTGTTAGAGCACACTCATGTCTTGACCTTTATACTATAATGTACCGTCGAGATGCTCTTTGTCTACTACATTCACAACTACCTCAAATACTAGTTGACCAACTTTTACACCAATAAAACACAACCAAAACTAAACAGAGCAAACATATAGATGTGTTTTATCCATCAAGAATCCGGGCAAATACATTATGCCCGGATTCTATGTGGTCTATACGGACTGGAAATAATTTTAGAGGTTTTTTCTTAGGTTTGGATGATTTGAGCCGGTTACGGCATTTTTAGCTGTTCTTGGTAGGTTTTTATCAGTTTTTGATCGGGTTTAGTCGCTTTTGACCAATGCTTGCCTGGATAAAAGTACTCTTTTTTCAAGCATCCATTTTCTTAGTTGTGGTCTTGAAACGGAGTCATGTATCACATGTTATGACCATTTTATTGCAACCCACGTTTTCAGATAATTTCAATATAAATTTGTTTTTGTATGTTAGCGGTTGTGTTTGGTAGTCTATTTCTTGATAGCTCTCAATTTTAATAGAATAAAACATGGAATCAAATATTTCAGAGTCATATAATACATAAGCAAGTTGATCCTACATGAAATGTCAAAAAATACTTGTCCTTCTTTTGCATATTATTCACCTATGTAGGCTTCCCAAGGTTAAACAATATCATTTTTAGGTCAAATAACACGACGTTTTGTTAGAGCACACTCATGTCTTAACCTTTATACTATAATGTGCCGTCGAGATGCTCTTTGTCTACTACATTCACAACTACCTCAAATACTAGTTGACCAACTTTTACACCAATAAAACACAACCAAAACTAAACAGAGCAAACATAAAGATGTGTTTTATCCATCAAGAATCCGGGCAAATACATTATGCCCGGATTCTATGTGGTCTATACGGACTGGAAATAATTTTAAAGGTTTTTTCTTAGGTTTGGATGATTTGAGCCGGTTACAGCATTTTTAGCTGTTCTTGGTAGGTTTTTATCAGTTTTTGATCGGGTTTAGTCGCTTTTGACCAATGCTTGCCTGGATAAAAGTACTCCTTTTTAAGCATCCATTTTCTTAGTTGTGGTCTTGAAACGGAGTCATGTATCACATGTTATGACCATTTTATTGCAACCCACGTTTTCAGATAATTTCAATATAAATTTGTTTTTGTATGTTAGCGATTGTGTTTGGTAGTCTATTTCTTGATAGCTCTCAATTTTAATAGAATAAAACATGGAATCAAATATTTCAGAGTCATATAATACATAAGCAAGTTGATCCTACATGAAATGTCAAAAAATACTTGTCCTTCTTTTGCATATTATTCACCTATGTAGGCTTCCCAAGGTTAAACAATATCATTTTTAGGTCAAATAACACGACGTTTTGTTAGAGCACACTCATGTCTTGACCTTTATACTATAATGTGCCGTCGAGATGCTCTTTGTCTACTACATTCACAACTACCTCAAATACTAGTTGACCAACTTTTACACCAATAAAACACAACCAAAACTAAACAGAGCAAACATATAGATGTGTTTTATCCATCAAGAATCCGGGCAAATACATTATGCCCAGATTCTATGTGGTCTATACGGACTGGAAATAATTTTAGAGGTTTTTTCTTAGGTTTGGATGATTTGAGCCGGTTATGGCATTTTTAGCCGTTCTTGGTAGGTTTTTATCAGTTTTTGATCGGGTTTAGTCACTTTTGACCAATGCTTGCCTGGATAAAAGTACTCTTTTTTCAAGCATCCATTTTCTTAGTTGTGGTCTTGAAACGGAGTTATGTATCACATGTTATGACCATTTTATTGCAACCCACGTTTTCAGATAATTTCAATATAAATTTGTTTTTGTATGTTAGCGATTGTGTTTGGTAGTCTATTTCTTGATGGCTCTCAATTTTAATAGAATAAAACATGGAATCAAATATTTCAGAGTCATATAATACATAAGCAAGTTGATCCTACATGAAATGTCAAAAAATACTTGTCCTTGTTTTGCATATTATTCACCTATGTAGGCTTCCCAAGGTTAAACAATATCATTTTTAGGTCAAATAACACGACGTTTTGTTAGAGCACACTCATGTCTTGACCTTTATACTATAATGTGCCGTCGAGATGCTCTTTGTCTACTACATTCACAAGTACCTCAAATACTAGTTGACCAACTTTTACACCAATAAAACACAACCAAAACTAAACAGAGCAAACATAAAGATGTGTTTTATCCATCAAGAATCCGGGCAAATACATTATGCCCGGATTCTATGTGGTCTATACGGACTGGAAATAATTTTAAGGTTTTTTCTTAGGTTTGGATGATTTGAGCCGGTTACAGCATTTTTAGCTGTTCTTGGTAGGTTTTTATCAGTTTTTGATAGGGTTTAGTCGCTTTTGACCAATGCTTGCCTGGATAAAAGTACTCTTGTTTCAAGCATCCATTTTCTTAGTTGTGGTCTTGAAACGGAGTCATGTATCACATGTTATGACCATTTTATTGCAACCTACGTTTTCAGATAATTTCAATATAAATTTGTTTTTGTATGTTAGCGATTGTGTTTGGTAGTCTATTTCTTGATGGCTCTCAATTTTAATAGAATAAAACATGGAATCAAATATTTCAGAGTCATATAATACATAAGCAAGTTGATCCTACATGAAATGTCAAAAAATACTTGTCCTTCTTTTGCATATTATTCACCTATGTAGGCTTCCCAAGGTTAAACAATATCATTTTTAGGTCAAATAACACGACGTTTTGTTAGAGCACACTCATGTCTTGACCTTTATACTATAATGTACCGTCGAGATGCTCTTTGTCTACTACATTCACAACTACCTCAAATACTAGTTGACCAACTTTTACACCAATAAAACACAACCAAAACTAAACAGAGCAAACATATAGATGTGTTTTATCCATCAAGAATCCGGGCAAATACATTATGCCCGGATTCTATGTGGTCTATACGGACTGGAAATAATTTTAGAGGTTTTTTCTTAGGTTTGGATGATTTGAGCCGGTTACGGCATTTTTAGCTGTTCTTGGTAGGTTTTTATCAGTTTTTGATCGGGTTTAGTCGCTTTTGACCAATGCTTGCCTGGATAAAAGTACTCTTTTTTCAAGCATCCATTTTCTTAGTTGTGGTCTTGAAACGGAGTCATGTATCACATGTTATGACCATTTTATTGCAACCCACGTTTTCAGATAATTTCAATATAAATTTGTTTTTGTATGTTAGCGATTGTGTTTGGTAGTCTATTTCTTGATAGCTCTCAATTTTAATAGAATAAAACATGGAATCAAATATTTCAGAGTCATATAATACATAAGCAAGTTGATCCTACATGAAATGTCAAAAAATACTTGTCCTTCTTTTGCATATTATTCACCTATGTAGGCTTCCCAAGGTTAAACAATATCATTTTTAGGTCAAATAACACGACGTTTTGTTAGAGCACACTCATGTCTTGACCTTTATACTATAATGTGCCGTCGAGATGCTCTTTGTCTACTACATTCACAACTACCTCAAATACTAGTTGACCAACTTTTACACCAATAAAACACAACCAAAACTAAACAGAGCAAACATAAAGATGTGTTTTATCCATCAAGAATCTGGGCAAATACATTATGCCCGGATTCTATGTGGTCTATACGGACTGGAAATAATTTTAAAGGTTTTTTCTTAGGTTTGGATGATTTGAGCCGGTTACAGCATTTTTAGCTGTTCTTGCTAGGTTTTTATCAGTTTTTGATCGGGTTTAGTCGCTTTTGACCAATGCTTGCCTGGATAAAAGTACTCCTTTTTAAGCATCCATTTTCTTAGTTGTGGTCTTGAAACGGAGTCATGTATCACATGTTATGACCATTTTATTGCAACCCACGTTTTCAGATAATTTCAATATAAATTTGTTTTTGTATGTTAGCGATTGTGTTTGGTAGTCTATTTCTTGATAGCTCTCAATTTTAATAGAATAAAACATGGAATCAAATATTTCAGAGTCATATAATACATAAGCAAGTTGATCCTACATGAAATGTCAAAAAATACTTGTCCTTCTTTTGCATATTATTCACCTATGTAGGCTTCCCAAGGTTAAACAATATCATTTTTAGGTCAAATAACACGACGTTTTGTTAGAGCACACTCATGTCTTGACCTTTATACTATAATGTGCCGTCGAGATGCTCTTTGTCTACTACATTCACAACTACCTCAAATACTAGTTGACCAACTTTTACACCAATAAAACACAACCAAAACTAAACAGAGCAAACATATAGATGTGTTTTATCCATCAAGAATCCGGGCAAATACATTATGCCCAGATTCTATGTGGTCTATACGGACTGGAAATAATTTTAGAGGTTTTTTCTTAGGTTTGGATGATTTGAGCCGGTTACGGCATTTTTAGCCGTTCTTGGTAGGTTTTTATCAGTTTTTGATCGGGTTTAGTCACTTTTGACCAATGCTTGCCTGGATAAAAGTACTCTTTTTTCAAGCATCCATTTTCTTAGTTGTGGTCTTGAAACGGAGTCATGTATCACATGTTATGACCATTTTATTGCAACCCACGTTTTCAGATAATTTCAATATAAATTTGTTTTTGTATGTTAGCGATTGTGTTTGGTAGTCTATTTCTTGATAGCTCTCAATTTTAATAGAATAAAACATGGAATCAAATATTTCAGAGTCATATAATACATAAGCAAGTTGATCCTACATGAAATGTCAAAAAATACTTGTTCTTCTTTTGCATATTATTCACCTATGTAGGCTTCCCAAGGTTAAACAATATCATTTTTAGGTCAAATAACACGACGTTTTGTTAGAGCACACTCATGTCTTGACCTTTATACTATAATGTGCCGTCGAGATGCTCTTTGTCTACTACATTCAC
Organism: Glebionis coronaria; assembly: GCA_025667525.1. Lineage (NCBI taxonomy): Eukaryota > Viridiplantae > Streptophyta > Magnoliopsida > Asterales > Asteraceae > Glebionis > Glebionis coronaria. The sequence continues at coordinate 349,445 of JANFOE010000944.1, read as the reverse complement.
AACTACCTCAAATACTAGTTGACCAACTTTTACACCAATAAAACACAACCAAAACTAAACAGAGCAAACATAAAGATGTGTTTTATCCATCAAGAATCCGGGCAAATACATTATGCCCGGATTCTATGTGGTCTATACGGACTGGAAATAATTTTAAAGGTTTTTTCTTAGGTTTGGATGATTTGAGCCGGTTACAGCATTTTTAGCTGTTCTTGGTAGGTTTTTATCAGTTTTTGATCGGGTTTAGTCGCTTTTGACCAATGCTTGCCTGGATAAAAGTACTCCTTTTTAAGCATCCATTTTCTTAGTTGTGGTCTTGAAACGGAGTCATGTATCACATGTTATGACCATTTTATTGCAACCCACGTTTTCAGATAATTTCAATATTAATTTGTTTTTGTATGTTAGCGATTGTGTTTGGTAGTCTATTTCTTGATAGCTCTCAATTTTAATAGAATAAAACATGGAATCAAATATTTCAGAGTCATATAATACATAAGCAAGTTGATCCTACATGAAATGTCAAAAAATACTTGTCCTTCTTTTGCATATTATTCACCTATGTAGGCTTCCCAAGGTTAAACAATATCATTTTTAGGTCAAATAACACGACGTTTTGTTAGAGCACACTCATGTCTTGACCTTTATACTATAATGTGCCGTCGTGATGCTCTCTGTCTACTACATTCACAACTACCTCAAATACTAGTTGACCAACTTTTACACCAATAAAACACAACCAAAACTAAACAGAGCAAACATATAGATGTGTTTTATCCATCAAGAATCCGGGCAAATACATTATGCCCAGATTCTATGTGGTCTATACGGACTGGAAATAATTTTAGAGGTTTTTTCTTAGGTTTGGATGATTTGAGCCGGTTACGACATTTTTAGCCGTTCTTGGTAGGTTTTTATCAGTTTTTGATCGGGTTTAGTCGCTTTTGACCAATGCTTGCCTGGATAAAAGTACTCTTTTTTCAAGCATCCATTTTCTTAGTTGTGGTCTTGAAACGGAGTCATGTATCACATGTTATGACCATTTTATTGCAACCCACGTTTTCAGATAATTTCAATATAAATTTGTTTTTGTATGTTAGCGATTGTGTTTGGTAGTCTATTTCTTGATAGCTCTCAATTTTAATAGAATAAAACATGGAATCAAATATTTCAGAGTCATATAATACATAAGCAAGTTGATCCTACATGAAATGTCAAAAAATACTTGTCCTTCTTTTGCATATTATTCACCTATGTAGGCTTCCCAAGGTTAAACAATATCATTTTTAGGTCAAATAACACGACGTTTTGTTAGAGCACACTCATGTCTTGACCTTTATACTATAATGTGCCGTCGAGATGCTCTTTGTCTACTACATTCACAACTACCTCAAATACTAGTTGACCAACTTTTACACCAATAAAACACAACCAAAACTAAACAGAGCAAACATATAGATGTGTTTTATCCATCAAGAATCCGGGCAAATACATTATGCCTAGATTCAATGTGGTCTATACGGACCGGAAATAATTTTAGAGGTTTTTTCTTAGGTTTGGATGATTTGAGCCGGTTACGGCATTTTTAGCTGTTCTTGGTAGGTTTTTATCAGTTTTTGATCGGGTTTAGTCGCTTTTGACCAATGCTTGCCTGGATAAAAGTACTCTTTTTTCAAGCATCCATTTTCTTAGTTGTGGTCTTGAAACGGAGTCATGTATCACATGTTATGACCATTTTATTGCAACCCACGTTTTCAGATAATTTCAATATAAAATTGTTTTTGTATGTTAGCGATTGTGTTTGGTAATCTATTTCTTGATAGCTCTCAATTTTAATAGAATAAAACATGGAATCAAATATTTCAGAGTCATATAATACATAAGCAAGTTGATCCTACATGAAATGTCAAAAAATACTTGTCCTTCTTTTGCATATTATTCACCTATGTAGGCTTCCCAAGGTTAAACAATATCATTTTTAGGTCAAATAACACGACGTTTTGTTAGAGCACACTCATGTCTTGACCTTTATACTATAATGTGCCGTCGAGATGCTCTTTGTCTACTACATTCACAACTACCTCAAATACTAGTTGAACAACTTTTACACCAATAAAACACAACCAAAACTAAACAGAGCAAACATAAAGATGTGTTTTATCCATCAAGAATCCGGGAAAATACATTATGCCCGGATTCTATGTGGTCTATACGGACTGGAAATAATTTTAAAGGTTTTTTCTTAGGTTTGGATGATTTGAGCCGGTTACAGCATTTTTAGCTGTTCTTGGTAGGTTTTTATCAGTTTTTGATCGGGTTTAGTCGCTTTTGACCAATGCTTGCCTGGATAAAAGTACTCTTTTTTCAAGCATCCATTTTCTTAGTTGTGGTCTTGAAACGGAGTCATGTATCACATGTTATGACCATTTTATTGCAACCCACGTTTTCAGATAATTTCAATATAAATTTGTTTTTGTATGTTAGCGATTGTGTTTGGTAGTCTATTTCTTGATAGCTCTCAATTTTAATAGAATAAAACATGGAATCAAATATTTCAGAGTCATATAATACATAAGCAAGTTGATCCTACATGAAATGTCAAAAAATACTTGTCCTTCTTTTGCATATTATTCACCTATGTAGGCTTCCCAAGGTTAAACAATATCATTTTTAGGTCAAATAACACGACGTTTTGTTAGAGCACACTCATGTCTTGACCTTATTACTATAATGTGCCGTCGAGATGCTCTTTGTCTACTACATTCACAACTACCTCAAATACTAGTTGACCAACTTTTACACCAATAAAACACAACCAAAACTAAACAGAGCAAACATATAGATGTGTTTTATCCATCAAGAATCCGGGCAAATACATTATGCCCGGATTCTATGTGGTCTATACGGACTGGAAATAATTTTAGAGGTTTTTTCTTAGGTTTGGATGATTTGAGCCGGTTACGGCATTTTTAGCTGTTCTTGTTAGGTTTTTATCAGTTTTTGATCGGGTTTAGTCGCTTTTGACCAATGCTTGCCTGGATAAAAGTACTCTTTTTTCAAGCATCCATTTTCTTAGTTGTGGTCTTGAAACGGAGTCATGTATCACATGTTATGACCATTTTATTGCAACCCACGTTTTCAGATAATTTCAATATAAATTTGTTTTTGTATGTTAGCGATTGTGTTTGGTAGTCTATTTCTTAGTAGCTCTCATTTTTAATAGAATAAAACATGGAATCAAATATTTCAGAGTCATATAATACATAAGCAAGTTGATCCTACATGAAATGTCAAAAAATACTTGTCCTTCTTTTGCATATTATTCACCTATGTAGGCTTCCCAAGGTTAAACAATATCATTTTTAGGTCAAATAACACGACGTTTTGTTAGAGCACACTCATGTCTTGACCTTTATACTATAATGTACCGTCGAGATGCTCTTTGTCTACTACATTCACAACTACCTCAAATACTAGTTGACCAACTTTTACACCAATAAAACACAACCAAAACTAAACAGAGCAAACATATAGATGTGTTTTATCCATCAAGAATCCGGGCAAATACATTATGCCCGGATTCTATGTGGTCTATACGGACTGGAAATAATTTTAGAGGTTTTTTCTTAGGTTTGGATGATTTGAGCCGGTTACGGCATTTTTAGCTGTTCTTGGTAGGTTTTTATCAGTTTTTGATCGGGTTTAGTCGCTTTTGACCAATGCTTGCCTGGATAAAAGTACTCTTTTTTCAAGCATCCATTTTCTTAGTTGTGGTCTTGAAACGGAGTCATGTATCACATGTTATGACCATTTTATTGCAACCCACGTTTTCAGATAATTTCAATATAAATTTGTTTTTGTATGTTAGCGATTGTGTTTGGTAGTCTATTTCTTGATAGCTCTCAATTTTAATAGAATAAAACATGGAATCAAATATTTCAGAGTCATATAATACATAAGCAAGTTGATCCTACATGAAATGTCAAAAAATACTTGTCCTTCTTTTGCATATTATTCACCTATGTAGGCTTCCCAAGGTTAAACAATATCATTTTTAGGTCAAATAACACGACGTTTTGTTAGAGCACACTCATGTCTTGACCTTTATACTATAATGTGCCGTCGAGATGCTCTTTGTCTACTACATTCACAACTACCTCAAATACTAGTTGACCAACTTTTACACCAATAAAACACAACCAAAACTAAACAGAGCAAACATAAAGATGTGTTTTATCCATCAAGAATCCGGGCAAATACATTATGCCCGGATTCTATGTGGTCTATACGGACTGGAAATAATTTTAAAGGTTTTTTCTTAGGTTTGGATGATTTGAGCCGGTTACAGCATTTTTAGCTGTTCTTGGTAGGTTTTTATCAGTTTTTGATCGGGTTTAGTCGCTTTTGACCAATGCTTGCCTGGATAAAAGTACTCCTTTTTAAGCATCCATTTTCTTAGTTGTGGTCTTGAAACGGAGTCATGTATCACATGTTATGACCATTTTATTGCAACCCACGTTTTCAGATAATTTCAATATAAATTTGTTTTTGTATGTTAGCGATTGTGTTTGGTAGTCTATTTCTTGATAGCTCTCAATTTTAATAGAATAAAACATGGAATCAAATATTTCAGAGTCATATAATACATAAGCAAGTTGATCCTACATGAAATGTCAAAAAATACTTGTCCTTCTTTTGCATATTATTCACCTATGTAGGCTTCCCAAGGTTAAACAATATCATTTTTAGGTCAAATAACACGACGTTTTGTTAGAGCACACTCATGTCTTGACCTTATTACTATAATGTGCCGTCGAGATGCTCTTTGTCTACTACATTCACAACTACCTCAAATACTAGTTGACCAACTTTTACACCAATAAAACACAACCAAAACTAAACAGAGCAAACATATAGATGTGTTTTATCCATCAAGAATCCGGGCAAATACATTATGCCCGGATTCTATGTGGTCTATACGGACTGGAAATAATTTTAGAGGTTTTTTCTTAGGTTTGGATGATTTGAGCCGGTTACGGCATTTTTAGCTGTTCTTGGTAGGTTTTTATCAGTTTTTGATCGGGTTTAGTCGCTTTTGACCAATGCTTGCCTGGATAAAAGTACTCTTTTTTCAAGCATCCATTTTCTTAGTTGTGGTCTTGAAACGGAGTCATGTATCACATGTTATGACCATTTTATTGCAACCCACGTTTTCAGATAATTTCAATATAAATTTGTTTTTGTATGTTAGCGATTGTGTTTGGTAGTCTATTTCTTGATAGCTCTCAATTTTAATAGAATAAAACATGGAATCAAATATTTCAGAGTCATATACTACATAAGCAAGTTGATCCTACATGAAATGTCAAAAAATACTTGTCCTTCTTTTGCATATTATTCACCTATGTAGGCTTCCCAAGGTTAAACAATATCATTTTTAGGTCAAATAACACGACGTTTTGTTAGAGCACACTCATGTCTTGACCTTTATACTATAATGTACCGTCGAGATGCTCTTTGTCTACTACATTCACAACTACCTCAAATACTAGTTGACCAACTTTTACACCAATAAAACACAACCAAAACTAAACAGAGCAAACATATAGATGTGTTTTATCCATCAAGAATCCGGGCAAATACATTATGCCCGGATTCTATGTGGTCTATACGGACTGGAAATAATTTTAGAGGTTTTTTCTTAGGTTTGGATGATTTGAGCCGGTTACGGCATTTTTAGCTGTTCTTGGTAGGTTTTTATCAGTTTTTGATCGGGTTTAGTCGCTTTTGACCAATGCTTGCCTGGATAAAAGTACTCTTTTTTCAAGCATCCATTTTCTTAGTTGTGGTCTTGAAACGGAGTCATGTATCACATGTTATGACCATTTTATTGCAACCCACGTTTTCAGATAATTTCAATATAAATTTGTTTTTGTATGTTAGCGATTGTGTTTGGTAGTCTATTTCTTGATAGCTCTCAATTTTAATAGAATAAAACATGGAATCAAATATTTCAGAGTCATATAATACATAAGCAAGTTGATCCTACATGAAATGTCAAAAAATACTTGTCCTTCTTTTGCATATTATTCACCTATGTAGGCTTCCCAAGGTTAAACAATATCATTTTTAGGTCAAATAACACGACGTTTTGTTAGAGCACACTCATGTCTTAACCTTTATACTATAATGTGCCGTCGAGATGCTCTTTGTCTACTACATTCACAACTACCTCAAATACTAGTTGACCAACTTTTACACCAATAAAACACAACCAAAACTAAACAGAGCAAACATAAAGATGTGTTTTATCCATCAAGAATCCGGGCAAATACATTATGCCCGGATTCTATGTGGTCTATACGGACTGGAAATAATTTTAAAGGTTTTTTCTTAGGTTTGGATGATTTGAGCCGGTTACAGAATTTTTAGCTGTTCTTGGTAGGTTTTTATCAGTTTTTGATCGGGTTTAGTCGCTTTTGACCAATGCTTGCCTGGATAAAAGTACTCCTTTTTAAGCATCCATTTTCTTAGTTGTGGTCTTGAAACGGAGTCATGTATCACATGTTATGACCATTTTATTGCAACCCACGTTTTCAGATAATTTCAATATAAATTTGTTTTTGTATGTTAGCGATTGTGTTTGGTAGTCTATTTCTTGATAGCTCTCAATTTTAATAGAATAAAACATGGAATCAAATATTTCAGAGTCATATAATACATAAGCAAGTTGATCCTACATGAAATGTCAAAAAATACTTGTCCTTCTTTTGCATATTATTCACCTATGTAGGCTTCCCAAGGTTAAACAATATCATTTTTAGGTCAAATAACACGACGTTTTGTTAGAGCACACTCATGTCTTGACCTTTATACTATAATGTGCCGTCGAGATGCTCTTTGTCTACTACATTCACAACTACCTCAAATACTAGTTGACCAACTTTTACACCAATAAAACACAACCAAAACTAAACAGAGCAAACATATAGATGTGTTTTATCCATCAAGAATCCGGGCAAATACATTATGCCCAGATTCTATGTGGTCTATACGGACTGGAAATAATTTTAGAGGTTTTTTCTTAGGTTTGGATGATTTGAGCCGGTTACGGCATTTTTAGCCGTTCTTGGTAGGTTTTTATCAGTTTTTGATCGGGTTTAGTCACTTTTGACCAATGCTTGCCTGGATAAAAGTACTCTTTTTTCAAGCATCCATTTTCTTAGTTGTGGTCTTGAAACGGAGTCATGTATCACATGTTATGACCATTTTATTGCAACCCACGTTTTCAAATAATTTCAATATAAATTTGTTTTTGTATGTTAGCGATTGTGTTTGGTAGTCTATTTCTTGATAGCTCTCAATTTTAATAGAATAAAACATGTAATCAAATATTTCAGAGTCATATAATACATAAGCAAGTTGATCCTACATGAAATGTCAAAAAATACTTGTCCTTCTTTTGCATATTATTCACCTATGTAGGCTTCCCAAGGTTAAACAATATCATTTTTAGGTCAAATAACACGACGTTTTGTTAGAGCACACTCATGTCTTGACCTTTATACTATAATGTGCCGTCGAGATGCTCTTTGTCTACTACATTCACAACTACCTCAAATACTAGTTGACCAACTTTTACACCAATAAAACACAACCAAAACTAAACAGAGCAAACATAAAGATGTGTTTTATCCATCAAGAATCCGGGCAAATACATTATGCCCGGATTCTATGTGGTCTATACGGACTGGAAATAATTTTAAAGGTTTTTTCTTAGGTTTGGATGATTTGAGCCGGTTACAGCATTTTTAGCTGTTCTTGGTAGGTTTTTATCAGTTTTTGATCGGGTTTAGTCGCTTTTGACCAATGCTTGCCTGGATAAAAGTACTCCTTTTTAAGCATCCATTTTCTTAGTTGTGGTCTTGAAACGGAGTCATGTATCACATGTTATGACCATTTTATTGCAACCCACGTTTTCAGATAATTTCAATATAAATTTGTTTTTGTATGTTAGCGATTGTGTTTGGTAGTCTATTTCTTGATAGCTCTCAATTTTAATAGAATAAAACATGGAATCAAATATTTCAGAGTCATATAATACATAAGCAAGTTGATCCTACATGAAATGTCAAAAAATACTTGTCCTTCTTTTGCATATTATTCACCTATGTAGGCTTCCCAAGGTTAAACAATATCATTTTTAGGTCAAATAACACGACGTTTTGTTAGAGCACACTCATGTCTTGACCTTTATACTATAATGTGCCGTCGAGATGCTCTTTGTCTACTACATTCACAACTACCTCAAATACTAGTTGACCAACTTTTACACCAATAAAACACAACCAAAACTAAACAGAGCAAACATATAGATGTGTTTTATCCATCAAGAATCCGGGCAAATACATTATGCCCAGATTCTATGTGGTCTATACGGACTGGAAATAATTTTAGAGGTTTTTTCTTAGGTTTGGATGATTTGAGCCGGTTACGGCATTTTTAGCCGTTCTTGGTAGGTTTTTATCAGTTTTTGATCGGGTTTAGTCACTTTTGACCAATGCTTGCCTGGATAAAAGTACTCTTTTTTCAAGCATCCATTTTCTTAGTTGTGGTCTTGAAACGGAGTCATGTATCACATGTTATGACCATTTTATTGCAACCCACGTTTTCAAATAATTTCAATATAAATTTGTTTTTGTATGTTAGCGATTGTGTTTGGTAGTCTATTTCTTGATAGCTCTCAATTTTAATAGAATAAAACATGGAATCAAATATTTCAGAGTCATATAATACATAAGCAAGTTGATCCTACATGAAATGTCAAAAAATACTTGTCCTTCTTTTGCATATTATTCACCTATGTAGGCTTCCCAAGGTTAAACAATATCATTTTTAGGTCAAATAACACGACGTTTTGTTAGAGCACACTCATGTCTTGACCTTTATACTATAATGTGCTGTCGAGATGCTCTTTGTCTACTACATTCACAACTACCTCAAATACTAGTTGACCAACTTTTACACCAATAAAACACAACCAAAACTAAACAGAGCAAACATAAAGATGTGTTTTATCCATCAAGAATCCGGGCAAATACATTATGCCCGGATTCTATGTGGTCTATACGGACTGGAAATAATTTTAAAGGTTTTTTCTTAGGTTTGGATGATTTGAGCCGGTTACAGCATTTTTAGCTGTTCTTGGTAGGTTTTTATCAGTTTTTGATCGGGTTTATTCGCTTTTGACCAATGCTTGCCTGGATAGAAGTACTCCTTTTTAAGCATCCATTTTCTTAGTTGTGGTCTTGAAACGGAGTCATGTATCACATGTTATGACCATTTTATTGCAACCCACGTTTTCAGATAATTTCAATATAAATTTGTTTTTGTATGTTAGCGATTGTGTTTGGTAGTCTATTTCTTGATAGCTCTCAATTTTAATAGAATAAAACATGGAATCAAATATTTCAGAGTCATATAATACATAAGCAAGTTGATCCTACATGAAATGTCAAAAAATACTTGTCCTTCTTTTGCATATTATTCACCTATGTAGGCTTCCCAAGGTTAAACAATATCATTTTTAGGTCAAATAACACGACGTTTTGTTAGAGCACACTCATGTCTTGACCTTTATACTATAATGTGCCGTCGAGATGCTCTCTGTCTACTACATTCACAACTACCTCAAATACTAGTTGACCAACTTTTACACCAATAAAACACAACCAAAACTAAACAGAGCAAACATATAGATGTGTTTTATCCATCAAGAATCCGGGCAAATACATTATGCCCAGATTCTATGTGGTCTATACGGACTGGAAATAATTTTAGAGGTTTTTTCTTAGGTTTGGATGATTTGAGCCGGTTACGGCATTTTTAGCCGTTCTTGGTAGGTTTTTATCAGTTTTTGATCGGGTTTAGTCGCTTTTGACCAATGCTTGCCTGGATAAAAGTACTCTTTTTTCAAGCATCCATTTTCTTAGTTGTGGTCTTGAAACGGAGTCATGTATCACATGTTATGACCATTTTATTGCAACCCACGTTTTCAGATAATTTCAATATAAATTTGTTTTTGTATGTTAGCGATTGTGTTTGGTAGTCTATTTCTTGATAGCTCTCAATTTTAATAGAATAAAACATGGAATCAAATATTTCAGAGTCATATAATACATAAGCAAGTTGATCCTACATGAAATGTCAAAAAATAGTTGTCCTTCTTTTGCATATTATTCACCTATGTAGGCTTCCCAAGGTTAAACAATATCATTTTTAGGTCAAATAACACGACGTTTTGTTAGAGCACACTCATGTCTTGACCTTTATACTATAATGTGCCGTCGAGATGCTCTTTGTCTACTACATTCACAACTACCTCAAATACTAGTTGACCAACTTTTACACCAATAAAACACAACCAAAACTAAACAGAGCAAACATATAGATGTGTTTTATCCATCAAGAATCCGGGCAAATACATTATGCCCAGATTCAATGTGGTCAATACGGACCGGAAATAATTTTAGAGGTTTTTTCTTAGGTTTGGATGATTTGAGCCGGTTACGGCATTTTTAGCTGTTCTTGGTAGGTTTTTTTCAGTTTTTGATCGGGTTTAGTCGCTTTTGACCAATGCTTGCCTGGATAAAAGTACTCTTTTTTCAAGCATCCATTTTCTTAGTTGTGGTCTTGAAACGGAGTCATGTATCACATGTTATGACCATTTTATTGCAACCCACGTTTTCAGATAATTTCAATATAAAATTGTTTTTGTATGTTAGCGATTGTGTTTGGTAATCTATTTCTTGATAGCTCTCAATTTTAATAGAATAAAACATGGAATCAAATATTTCAGAGTCATATAATACGTAAGCAAGTTGATCCTACATGAAATGTCAAAAAATACTTGTCCTTCTTTTGCATATTATTCACCTATGTAGGCTTCCCAAGGTTAAACAATATCATTTTTAGGTCAAATAACACGACGTTTTGTTAGAGCACACTCATGTCTTGACCTTTATACTATAATGTGCCGTCGAGATGCTCTTTGTCTACTACATTCACAACTACCTCAAATACTAGTTGAACAACTTTTACACCAATAAAACACAACCAAAACTAAACAGAGCAAACATAAAGATGTGTTTTATCCATCAAGAATCCGGGCAAATACATTATGCCCGGATTCTATGTGGTCTATACGGACTGGAAATAATTTTAAAGGTTTTTTCTTAGGTTTGGATGATTTGAGCCGGTTACAGCATTTTTAGCTGTTCTTGGTAGGTTTTTATCAGTTTTTGATCGGGTTTAGTCGCTTTTGACCAATGCTTGCCTGGATAAAAGTACTCTTTTTTCAAGCATCCATTTTCTTAGTTGTGGTCTTGAAACGGAGTCATGTATCACATGTTATGACCATTTTATTGCAACCCACGTTTTCAGATAAATTCAATATAAATTTGTTTTTGTATGTTAGCGATTGTGTTTGGTAGTCTATTTCTTGATAGCTCTCAATTTTAATAGAATAAAACATGGAATCAAATATTTCAGAGTCATATAATACATAAGCAAGTTGATCCTACATGAAATGTCAAAAAATACTTGTCCTTCTTTTGCATATTATTCACCTATGTAGGCTTCCCAAGGTTAAACAATATCATTTTTAGGTCAAATAACACGACGTTTTGTTAGAGCACACTCATGTCTTGACCTTATTACTATAATGTGCCGTCGAGATGCTCTTTGTCTACTACATTCACAACTACCTCAAATACTAGTTGACCAACTTTTACACCAATAAAACACAACCAAAACTAAACAGAGCAAACATATAGATGTGTTTTATCCATCAAGAATCCGGGCAAATACATTATTCCCGGATTCTATGTGGTCTATACGGACTGGAAATAATTTTAGAGGTTTTTTCTTAGGTTTGGATGATTTGAGCCGGTTACGGCATTTTTAGCTGTTCTTGGTAGGTTTTTATCAGTTTTTGATCGGGTTTAGTCGCTTTTGACCAATGCTTGCCTGGATAAAAGTACTCTTTTTTCAAGCATCCATTTTCTTAGTTGTGGTCTTGAAACGGAGTCATGTATCACATGTTATGACCATTTTATTGCAACCCACGTTTTCAGATAATTTCAATATAAATTTGTTTTTGTATGTTAGCGATTGTGTTTGGTAGTCTATTTCTTGATAGCTCTCAATTTTAATAGAATAAAACATGGAATCAAATATTTCAGAGTCATATAATACATAAGCAAGTTGATCCTACATGAAATGTCAAAAAATACTTGTCCTTCTTTTGCATATTATTCACCTATGTAGGCTTCCCAAGGTTAAACAATATCATTTTTAGGTCAAATAACACGACGTTTTGTTAGAGCACACTCATGTCTTGACCTTTATACTATAATGTGCCGTCGAGATGCTCTTTGTCTACTACATTCACAACTACCTCAAATACTAGTTGACCAACTTTTACACCAATAAAACATAACCAAAACTAAACAGAGCAAACAAATAGATGTGTTTTATCCATCAAGAATCCGGGCAAATACATTATGCCCGGATTCTATGTGGTCTATACGGACTGGAAATAATTTTAGAGGTTTTTTCTTAGGTTTGGATGATTTGAGCCGGTTACGGCATTTTTAGCCGTTCTTGGTAGGTTTTTATCAGTTTTTGATTGGGTTTAGTCACTTTTGACCAATGCTTGCCTGGATAAAAGTACTCTTTTTTCAAGCATCCATTTTCTTAGTTGTGGTCTTGAAACGGAGTCATGTATCACATGTTATGACCATTTTATTGCAACCCACGTTTTCAGATAATTTCAATATAAATTTGTTTTTGTATGTTAGCGATTGTGTTTGGTAGTCTATTTCTTGATAGCTCTCAATTTTAATAGAATAAAACATGGAATCAAATATTTCAGAGTCATATAATACATAAGCAAGTTGATCCTACATGAAATGTCAAAAAATACTTGTCCTTCTTATGCATATTATTCACCTATGTAGGCTTCCCAAGGTTAAACAATATCATTTTTAGGTCAAATAACACGACGTTTTGTTAGAGCACACTCATGTCTTGACCTTTATACTATAATGTGCCGTCGAGATGCTCTTTGTCTACTACATTCACAACTATCTCAAATACTAGTTGACCAACTTTTACACCAATAAAACACAACCAAAACTAAACAGAGCAAACATATAGATGTGTTTTATCCATCAAGAATCCAGGCAAATACATTATGCCCGGATTCTATGTGGTCTATACGGACTGGAAATAATTTTAGAGGTTTTTTCTTAGGTTTGGATGATTTGAGCCGGTTACGGCATTTTTAGCTGTTCTTGGTAGGTTTTTATCAGTTTTTGATCGGGTTTAGTCGCTTTTGACCAATGCTTGCCTGGATAAAAGTACTCTTTTTTCAAGCATCCATTTTCTTAGTTGTGGTCTTGAAACGGAGTCATGTATCACATGTTATGACCATTTTATTGCAACCCACGTTTTCAGATAATTTCAATATAAATTTGTTTTTGTATGTTAGCGGTTGTGTTTGGTAGTCTATTTCTTGATAGCTCTCAATTTTAATAGAATAAAACATGGAATCAAATATTTCAGAGTCATATAATACATAAGCAAGTTGATCCTACATGAAATGTCAAAAAATACTTGTCCTTCTTTTGCATATTATTCACCTATGTAGGCTTCCCAATGTTAAACAATATCATTTTTATGTCAAATAACATGACGTTTTGTTAGAGCACACTCATGTCTTGACCTTTATACTATAATGTGCCGTCGAGATGCTCTTTGTCTACTACATTCACAACTACCTCAAATACTAGCTGACCAACTTTTACACCAATAAAACACAACCAAAACTAAACAGAGCAAACATATAGATGTGTTTTATCCATCAAGAATCCGGGCAAATACATTATGCCCAAATTCTATGTGGTCTATACGGACTGGAAATAATTTTAGAGGTTTTTTCTTAGGTTTGGATGATTTGAGCCGGTTACGGCATTTTTAGCCGTTCTTGGTAGGTTTTTATCAGTTTTTGATCGGGTTTAGTCGCTTTTGACCAATGCTTGCCTGGATAAAAGTACTCTTTTTTCAAGCATCCATTTTCTTAGTTGTGGTCTTGAAACGGAGTCATGTATCACATGTTATGACCATTTTATTGCAACCCACGTTTTCAGATAATTTCAATATAAATTTGTTTTTGTATGTTAGCGATTGTGTTTGGTAGTCTATTTCTTGATAGCTCTCAATTTTAATAGAATAAAACATGGAATCAAATATTTCAGAGTCATATAATACATAAGCAAGTTGATCCTACATGAAATGTCAAAAAATACTTGTCCTTCTTTTGCATATTATTCACCTATGTAGGCTTCCCAAGGTTAAACAATATCATTTTTAGGTCAAATAACACGACGTTTTGTTAGAGCACACTCATGTCTTGACCTTTATACTATAATGTGCCGTCGAGATGCTCTTTGTCTACTACATTCACAACTACCTCAAATACTAGTTGACCAACTTTTACACCAATAAAACACAACCAAAACTAAACAGAGCAAACATATAGTTTTATCCATCAAGAATCCGGGCAAATACATTATGCCCAAATTCTATGTGGTCTATACGGACTGGAAATAATTTTAGAGGTTTTTTCTTAGGTTTGGATGATTTGAGCCGGTTACGGCATTTTTAGCCGTTCTTGGTAGGTTTTTATCAGTTTTTGATCGGGTTTAGTCGCTTTTGACCAATGCTTGCCTGGATAAAAGTACTCTTTTTTCAAGCATCCATTTTCTTAGTTGTGGTCTTGAAACGCAGTCATGTATCACATGTTATGACCATTTTATTGCAACCCACGTTTTCAGATAATTTCAATATAAATTTGTTTTTGTATGTTAGCGATTGTGTTTGGTAGTCTATTTCTTGATAGCTCTCAATTTTAATAGAATAAAACATGGAATCAAATATTTCAGAGTCATATAATACATAAGCAAGTTGATCCTACATGAAATGTCAAAAAATACTTGTCCTTCTTATGCATATTATTCACCTATGTAGGCTTCCCAAGGTTAAACAATATCATTTTTAGGTCAAATAACACGACGTTTTGTTAGAGCACACTCATGTCTTGACCTTTATACTATAATGTGCCGTCGAGATGCTCTTTGTCTACTACATTCACAACTATCTCAAATACTAGTTGACCAACTTTTACACCAATAAAACACAACCAAAACTAAACAGAGCAAACATATAGATGTGTTTTATCCATCAAGAATCCGGGCAAATACATTATGCCCGGATTCTATGTGGTCTATACGGACTGGAAATAATTTTAGAGGTTTTTTCTTAGGTTTGGATGATTTGAGCCGGTTACGGCATTTTTAGCTGTTCTTGGTAGGTTTTTATCAGTTTTTGATCGGGTTTAGTCGCTTTTGACCAATGCTTGCCTGGATAAAAGTACTCTTTTTTCAAGCATCCATTTTCTTAGTTGTGGTCTTGAAACGGAGTCATGTATCACATGTTATGACCATTTTATTGCAACCCACGTTTTCAGATAATTTCAATATAAATTTGTTTTTGTATGTTAGCGATTGTGTTTGGTAGTCTATTTCTTGATAGCTCTCAATTTTAATAGAATAAAACATGGAATCAAATATTTCAGAGTCATATAATACATAAGCAAGTTGATCCTACATGAAATGTCAAAAAATACTTGTCCTTCTTTTGCATATTATTCACCTATGTAGGCTTCCCAATGTTAAACAATATCATTTTTATGTCAAATAAAATGACGTTTTGTTAGAGCACACTCATGTCTTGACCTTTATACTATAATGTGCCGTCGAGATGCTCTTTGTCTACTACATTCACAACTACCTCAAATACTAGCTGACCAACTTTTACACCAATAAAACACAACCAAAACTAAACAGAGCAAACATATAGATGTGTTTTATCCATCAAGAATCCGGGCAAATACATTATGCCCAAATTCTATGTGGTCTATACGGACTGGAAATAATTTTAGAGGTTTTTTCTTAGGTTTGGATGATTTGAGCCGGTTACGGCATTTTTAGCCGTTCTTGGTAGGTTTTTATCAGTTTTTGATCGGGTTTAGTCGCTTTTGACCAATGCTTGCCTGGATAAAGGTACTCTTTTTTCAAGCATCCATTTTCTTAGTTGTGGTCTTGAAACGGAGTCATGTATCACATGTTATGACCATTTTATTGCAACCCACGTTTTCAGATAATTTCAATATAAATTTGTTTTTGTATGTTAGCGATTGTGTTTGGTAGTCTATTTCTTGATAGCTCTCAATTTTAATAGAATAAAACATGGAATCAAATATTTCAGAGTCATATAATACATAAGCAAGTTGATCCTACATGAAATGTCAAAAAATACTTGTCCTTCTTATGCATATTATTCACCTATGTAGGCTTCCCAAGGTTAAACAATATCATTTTTAGGTCAAATAACACGACGTTTTGTTAGAGCACACTCATGTCTTGACCTTTATACTATAATGTGCCGTCGAGATGCTCTTTGTCTACTACATTCACAACTATCTCAAATACTAGTTGACCAACTTTTACACCAATAAAACACAACCAAAACTAAACAGAGCAAACATATAGATGTGTTTTATCCATCAAGAATCCGGGCAAATACATTATGCCCGGATTCTATGTGGTCTATACGGACTGGAAATAATTTTAGAGGTTTTTTCTTAGGTTTGGATGATTTGAGCCGGTTACGGCATTTTTAGCTGTTCTTGGTAGGTTTTTATCAGTTTTTGATCGGGTTTAGTCGCTTTTGACCAATGCTTGCCTGGATAAAAGTACTCTTTTTTCAAGCATCCATTTTCTTAGTTGTGGTCTTGAAACGGAGTCATGTATCACATGTTATGACCATTTTATTGCAACCCACGTTTTCAGATAATTTCAATATAAATTTGTTTTTGTATGTTAGCGATTGTGTTTGGTAGTCTATTTCTTGATAGCTCTCAATTTTAATAGAATAAAACATGGAATCAAATATTTCAGAGTCATATAATACATAAGCAAGTTGATCCTACATGAAATGTCAAAAAATACTTGTCCTTCTTATGCATATTATTCACCTATGTAGGCTTCCCAAGGTTAAACAATATCATTTTTAGGTCAAATAACATGACGTTTTGTTAGAGCACACTCATGTCTTGACCTTTATACTATAATGTGCCGCCGAGATGCTCTTTGTCTACTACATTCACAACTATCTCAAATACTAGTTGACCAACTTTTACACCAATAAAACACAACCAAAACTAAACAGAGCAAACATATAGATGTGTTTTATCCATCAAGAATCCGGGCAAATACATTATGCCCGGATTCTATGTGGTCTATACGGACTGGAAATAATTTTAGAGGTTTTTTCTTAGGTTTGGATGATTTGAGCCGGTTACGGCATTTTTAGCTGTTCTTGGTAGGTTTTTATCAGTTTTTGATCGGGTTTAGTCGCTTTTGACCAATGCTTGCCTGGATAAAAGTACTTTTTTTTCAAGCATCCATTTTCTTAGTTGTGGTCTTGAAACGGAGTCATGTATCACATGTTATGACCATTTTATTGCAACCCACGTTTTCAGATTATTTCAATATAAATTTGTTTTTGTATGTTAGCGATTGTGTTTGGTAGTCTATTTCTTGATAGCTCTCAATTTTAATAGAATAAAACATGGAATCAAATATTTCAGAGTCATATAATACATAAGCAAGTTGATCCTACATGAAATGGCAAAAAATACTTGTCCTTCTTTTGCATATTATTCACCTATGTAGGCTTCCTAAGGTTAAACAATATCAATTTTAGGTCAAATAACACGACGTTTTGTTAGAGCACACTCATGTCTTGACCTTTATACTATAATGTGCCGTCGAGATGCTCTTTGTCTACTACATTCACAACTACCTCAAATACTAGTTGACCAACTTTTACACCAATAAAACACAACCAAAACTAAACAGAGCAAACATATAGATGTGTTTTATCCATCAAGAATCCGGGCAAATACATTATGCCCAAATTATATGTGGTCTATACGGACTGGAAATAATTTTAGAGGTTTTTTCTTAGGTTTGGATGATTTGAGCCGGTTACGGCATTTTTAGCCGTTCTTGGTAGGTTTTTATCAGTTTTTGATCGGGTTTAGTCGCTTTTGACCAATGCTTGCCTGGATAAAAGTACTATTTTTTCAAGAATCCATTTTCTTAGTTGTGGTCTTGAAACGGAGTCATGTATCACATGTTATGACCATTTTATTGCAACCCACGTTTTCAGATAATTTCAATATAAATTTGTTTTTGAATGTTAACGATTGTGATTGGTAGTCTATTTCTTGATAGCTCTCAATTTTAATAGAATAAAACATGGAATCAAATATTTCAGAGTCATATAATACATAAGCAAGTTGATCCTACATGAAATGTCAAAAAATACTTGTCCTTCTTTTGCATATTATTCACCTATGTAGGCTTCCCAAGGTTAAACAATATCATTTTTAGGTCAAATAACACGACGTTTTGTTAGAGCACACTCATGTCTTGACCTTTATACTATAATATGCCGTCGAGATGCTCTTTGTCTACTACATTCACAACTACCTCAAATACTAGTTGACCAACTTTTACACCAATAAAACACAACCAAAACTAAACAGAGCAAACATATAGATGTGTTTTATCCATCAAGAATCCGGGCAAATACATTATGCCCAGATTCTATGTGGTCTATACGGACCGGAAATTATTTTAGAGGTTTTTTCTTAGGTTTGGATGATTTGAGCCGGTTACGGCATTTTTAGCTGTTCTTGGTAGGTTTTTATCAGTTTTTTATCGGGTTTAGTCGCTTTTGAACAATGCTTGCCTGGATAAAAGTACTCTTTTTTCAAGCATCCATTTTCTTAGTTGTGGTCTTGAAACGGAGTCATGTATCACATGTTATGACCATTTTATTGCAACCCACGTTTTCAGATAATTTCAATATAAATTTGTTTTTGTATGTTAGCGATTGTGTTTGGTAATCTATTTCTTGATAGCTCTCAATTTTAATAGAATAAAACATGGAATCAAATATTTCAGAGTCATATAATACATAAGCAAGTTGATCCTACATGAAATGTCAAAAAATACTTGTCCTTCTTTTGCATATTATTCACCTATGTAGGCTTCCCAAGGTTAAAAAATATCATTTTTAGGTCAAATAACACGACGTTTTGTTAGAGCACACTCATGACTTGACCTTTATACTATAATGTGCCGTCGAGATGCTCTTTGTCTACTACATTCACAACTACCTCAAATACTAGTTGACCAACTTTTACACCAATAAAACACAACCAAAACTAAACAGAGCAAACAAATAGACGTGTTTTATCCATCAAGAATCCGGGCAAATACATTATGCCCGGTTTCTATGTGGTCTATACGGACTGGAAATAATTTTAGAGGTTTTTTCTTAGGTTTGGATGATTTGAGCCGGTTACGGCATTTTTAGCTGTTCTTGGTAGGTTTTTATCAGTTTTTGATCGGGTTTAGTCGCTTTTGACCAATGCTTGCCTGGATAAAAGTACTCTTTTTTCAAGCATCCATTTTCTTAGTTGTGGTCTTGAAACGGAGTCATGTATCACATGTTATGACCATTTTATTGCAACCCTCGTTTTCAGATAATTTCAATATAAATTTGTTTTTGTATGTTAGCGATTGTGTTTGGTAGTCTATTTCTTGATAGCTCTCAATTTTAATAGAATAAAACATGGAATCAAATATTTCAGAGTAATATAATACATAAGCAAGTTGATCCTACATGAAATGTCAAAAAATACTTGTCCTTCTTATGCATATTATTCACCTATGTAGGCTTCCCAAGGTTAAACAATATCATTTTTAGGTCAAATAACATGACGTTTTGTTAGAGCACACTCATGTCTTGACCTTTATACTATAATGTGCCGCCGAGATGCTCTTTGTCTACTACATTGACAACTATCTCAAATACTAGTTGACCAACTTTTACACCAATAAAACACAACCAAAACTAAACAGAGCAAACATATAGATGTGTTTTATCCATCAAGAATCCGGGCAAATACATTATGCCCGGATTCTATGTGGTCTATACGGACTGGAAATAATTTTAGAGGTTTTTTATTAGGTTTGGATGATTTGAGCCGGTTACGGCATTTTTAGCTGTTCTTGGTAGGTTTTTATCAGTTTTTGATCGGGTTTAGTCGCTTTTGACCAATGCTTGCCTGGATAAAAGTACTCTTTTTTCAAGCATCCATTTTCTTAGTTGTGGTCTTGAAACGGAGTCATGTATCACATGTTATGACCATTTTATTGCAACCCACGTTTTCAGATTATTTCAATATAAATTTGTTTTTGTATGTTAGCGATTGTGTTTGGTAGTCTATTTCTTGATAGCTCTCAATTTTAATAGAATAAAACATGGAATCAAATATTTCAGAGTCATATAATACATAAGCAAGTTGATCCTACATGAAATGTCAAAAAATACTTGTCCTTCTTTTGCATATTATTCACCTATGTAGGCTTCCCAAGGTTAAACAATATCAATTTTAGGTCAAATAACACGACGTTTTGTTAGAGCACATTCATGTCTTGACCTTTATACTATAATGTGCCGTCGAGATGCTCTTTGTCTACTACATTCACTACTACCTCAAATACTAGTTGACCAACTTTTACACCAATAAAACACAACCAAAACTAAACAGAGCAAACATATAGATGTGTTTTATCCATCAAGAATCCAGGCAAATACATTATGCCCAAATTCTATGTGGTCTATACGGACTGGAAATAATTTTAGAGGTTTTTTCTTAGGTTTGGATGATTTGAGCCGGTTACGGCATTTTTAGCCGTTCTTGGTAGGTTTTTATCAGTTTTTGATCGGGTTTAGTCGCTTTTGACCAATGCTTGCCTGGATAAAAGTACTCTTTTTTCAAGCATCCATTTTCTTAGTTGTGGTCTTGAAACGGAGTCATGTATCACATGTTATGACCATTTTATTACAACCCACGTTTTCAGATAATTTCAATATAAATTTGTTTTTGTATGTTAGCGATTGTGTTTGGTAGTCTATTTCTTGATAGCTCTCAATTTTAATAGAATAAAACATGGAATCAAATATTTCAGAGTCATATAATACATAAGCAAGTTGATCCTACATGAAATGTCAAAAAATACTTGTCCTTCTTTTGCATATTATTCACCTATGTAGGCTTCCCAAGGTTAAACAATATCATTTTTAGGTCAAATAACACGACGTTTTGTTAGAGCACACTCATGTCTTGACCTTTATACTATAATGTGCCGTCGAGATGCTCTTTGTCTACTACATTCACAACTACCTCAAATACTAGTTGACCAACTTTTACACCAATAAAACACAACCAAAACTAAACAGAGCAAACATATAGATGTGTTTTATCCATCAAGAATCCGGGCAAATACATTATGCCCAGATTCTATGTGGTCTATACGGACCGGAAATAATTTTAGAGGTTTTTTCTTAGGTTTGGATGATTTGAGCCGGTTACGGTATTTTTAGCTGTTCTTGGTAGGTTTTTATCAGTTTTTGATCGGGTTTAGTCGCTTTTGACCAATGCTTGCCTGGATAAAAGTACTCTTTTTTCAAGCATCCATTTTCTTAGTTGTGGTCTTGAAACGGAGTCATGTATCACATGTTATGACCATTTTATTGCAACCCACGTTTTCAGATAATTTCAATATAAATTTGTTTTTGTATGTTAGCGATTGTGTTTGGTAATCTATTTCTTGATAGCTCTCAATTTTAATAGAATAAAACATGGAATCAAATATTTCAGAGTCATATAATACATAAGCAAGTTGATCCTACATGAAATGTCAAAAAATACTTGTCCTTCTTTTGCATATTATTCACCTATGTAGGCTTCCCAAGGTTAAACAATATCATTTTTAGGTCAAATAACACGACGTTTTGTTAGAGCACACTCATGTCTTGACCTTTATACTATAATGTGCCGTCGAGATGCTCTTTGTCTACTACATTCACAACTACCTCAAATACTAGTTGACCAACTTTTACACCAATAAAACACAACCAAAACTAAACAGAGCAAACAAATAGACGTGTTTTATCCATCAAGAATCCGGGCAAATACATTATGCCCGGATTCTATGTGGTCTATACGGACTGGAAATAATTTTAGAGGTTTTTTCTTAGGTTTGGATGATTTGAGCCGGTTACGGCATTTTTAGCTGTTCTTGGTAGGTTTTTATCAGTTTTTGATCGGGTTTAGTCGCTTTTGACCAATGCTTGCCTGGATAAAAGTACTCTTTTTTCAAGCATCCATTTTCTTAGTTGTGGTCTTGAAACGGAGTCATGTATCACATGTTATGACCATTTTATTGCAACCCTCGTTTTCAGATAATTTCAATATAAATTTGTTTTTGTATGTTAGCGATTGTGTTTGGTAGTCTATTTCTTGATAGCTCTCAATTTTAATAGAATAAAACATGGAATCAAATATTTCAGAGTCATATAATACATAAGCAAGTTGATCCTACATGAAATGTCAAAAAATACTTGTCCTTCTTTTGCATATTATTCACCTATGTAGGCTTCCCAAGGTTAAACAATATCATTTTTAGGTCAAATAACACGACGTTTTGTTAGAGCACACTCATGTCTTGACCTTTATACTATAATGTGCCGTCGAGATGCTCTTTGTCTACTACATTCACAACTACCTCAAATACTAGTTGACCAACTTTTACACCAATAAAACACAACCAAAACTAAACAGAGCAAACATATAGATGTGTTTTATCCATCAAGAATCCGGGCAAATACATTATGCCCAGATTCTATGTGGTCTATACGGACCGGAAATAATTTTAGAGGTTTTTTCTTAGGTTTGGATGATTTGAGCCGGTTACGGTATTTTTAGCTGTTCTTGGTAGGTTTTTATCAGTTTTTGATCGGGTTTAGTCGCTTTTGACCAATGCTTGCCTGGATAAAAGTACTCTTTTTTCAAGCATCCATTTTCTTAGTTGTGGTCTTGAAACGGAGTCATGTATCACATGTTATGACCATTTTATTGCAACCCACGTTTTCAGATAATTTCAATATAAATTTGTTTTTGTATGTTAGCGATTGTGTTTGGTAATCTATTTCTTGATAGCTCTCAATTTTAATAGAATAAAACATGGAATCAAATATTTCAGAGTCATATAATACATAAGCAAGTTGATCCTACATGAAATGTCAAAAAATACTTGTCCTTCTTTTGCATATTATTCACCTATGTAGGCTTCCCAAGGTTAAACAATATCATTTTTAGGTCAAATAACACGACGTTTTGTTAGAGCACACTCATGTCTTGACCTTTATACTATAATGTGCCGTCGAGATGCTCTTTGTCTACTACATTCACAACTACCTCAAATACTAGTTGACCAACTTTTACACCAATAAAACACAACCAAAACTAAACAGAGCAAACAAATAGACGTGTTTTATCCATCAAGAATCCGGGCAAATACATTATGCCCGGATTCTATGTGGTCTATACGGACTGGAAATAATTTTAGAGGTTTTTTCTTAGGTTTGGATGATTTGAGCCGGTTACGGCATTTTTAGCTGTTCTTGGTAGGTTTTTATCAGTTTTTGATCGGGTTTAGTCGCTTTTGACCAATGCTTGCCTGGATAAAAGTACTCTTTTTTCAAGCATCCATTTTCTTAGTTGTGGTCTTGAAACGGAGTCATGTATCACATGTTATGACCATTTTATTGCAACCCTCGTTTTCAGATAATTTCAATATAAATTTGTTTTTGTATGTTAGCGATTGTGTTTGGTAGTCTATTTCTTGATAGCTCTCAATTTTAATAGAATAAAACATGGAATCAAATATTTCAGAGTCATATAATACATAAGCAAGTTGATCCTACATGAAATGTCAAAAAATACTTGTCCTTCTTTTGCATATTATTCACCTATGTAGGCTTCCCAAGGTTAAACAATATCATTTTTAGGTCAAATAACACGACGTTTTGTTAGAGCACACTCATGTCTTGACCTTTATACTATAATGTGCCGTCGAGATGCTCTATGTCTACTACATTCACAACTACCTCAAATACTAGTTGACCAACTTTTACACCAATAAAACACAACCAAAACTAAACAGAGCAAACATAAAGATGTGTTTTATCCATCAAGAATCCGGGCAAATACATTATGCCCGGATTATATGTGGTCTATACGGACTGGAAATAATTTTAAAGGTTTTTTCTTAGGTTTGGATGATTTGAGCCGGTTACAGCATTTTTAGCTGTTCTTGGTAGGTTTTTATCAGTTTTTGATCGGGTTTAGTCGCTTTTGACCAATGCTTGCCTGGATAAAAGTACTCCTTTTTAAGCATCCATTTTCTTAGTTGTGGTCTTGAAACGGAGTCATGTATCACATGTTATGACCATTTTATTGCAACCCACGTTTTCAGATAATTTCAATATAAATTTGTTTTTGTATGTTAGCGATTGTGTTTGGTAGTCTATTTCTTGATAGCTCTCAATTTTAATAGAATAAAACATGGAATCAAATATTTCAGAGTCATATAATACATAAGCAAGTTGATCCTACATGAAATGTCAAAAAATACTTGTCCTTCTTTTGCATATTATTCACCTATGTAGGCTTCCCAAGGTTAAACAATATCATTTTTAGGTCAAATAACACGACGTTTTGTTAGAGCACACTCATGTCTTGACCTTTATACTATAATGTGCCGTCGAGATGCTCTTTGTCTACTACATTCACAACTACCTCAAATACTAGTTGACCAACTTTTACACCAATAAAACACAACCAAAACTAAACAGAGCAAACATATAGATGTGTTTTATCCATCAAGAATCCGGGCAAATACATTATGCCCAGATTCTATGTGGTCTATACGGACTGGAAATAATTTTAGAGGTTTTTTCTTAGGTTTGGATGATTTGAGCCGGTTACGGCATTTTTAGCCGTTCTTGGTAGGTTTTTATCAGTTTTTGATCGGGTTTAGTCACTTTTGACCAATGCTTGCCTGGATAAAAGTACTCTTTTTTCAAGCATCCATTTTCTTAGTTGTGGTCTTGAAACGGAGTCATGTATCACATGTTATGACCATTTTATTGCAACCCACGTTTTCAAATAATTTCAATATAAATTTGTTTTTGTATGTTAGCGATTGTGTTTGGTAGTCTATTTCTTGATAGCTCTCAATTTTAATAGAATAAAACATGGAATCAAATATTTCAGAGTCATATAATACATAAGCAAGTTGATCCTACATGAAATGTCAAAAAATACTTGTCCTTCTTTTGCATATTATTCACCTATGTAGGCTTCCCAAGGTTAAACAATATCATTTTTAGGCTGTCAATCACACCGTTACTTTAATACCCACTACGATAAAGAAACAAGCATCACATTATGGGGTCATATATCAAAACATATATAAACACAAGCTTAAGTCTTAATTTATTAGATATCAAAATAACTATCTACAGAGTAAAAATCTCAAACATGATGGTCCAAGATGTAAATCCGCAGGAATATAAAAACGCCTTAAAACATTTATTAAACACACGGGTGACTCTAAAGGGTAGCTCTAAATCCCACACACTCACTTCCCATCTTCCCGCTTAATACCTGCCGCGGGAAAAGGAAATGCGGTTGAGCTAACGCTCAGTGAATAGATATGTAAAACCTGTAAATTTCAGGTTTTGACTCTGTCAACATTGTGTACGTCACTTCATGATATCTAAATATTTTATTACATTTTCTTTGCATGAATCCTTTGAATCATCATATGCATCCCATAAGCATGCATCATTCTAATCATCTGAACAGGAAAAACAACCATATCACAATTTTTATTGTGACTATGAGTATTTTTAAAAGCATGACCACATTTGTATGGCTATATTTCAATTAGCATACTGGACGACAAATGATCTATTGTGAAGGACTTTATGTCAGCTGAAACATATGATCATTTGCATGCATCTCACAGATTTTTCTAAGAAAATCCAACGTCATGATCATAATATATAACTGGCTACTCATATATATAAATATATTTGAATTAAATAGTATATATATAAATATGTATATTTTTACACAATAAATGGCTTTAAGCTACGATGACGATTAATTTTACACATGAACACTACAATAAAACATTTTATAATTACCTTATATATTTCTAATAAAATCACCTAAGGACCCTACTTTCACCAAAAGGCTCTAAACATAACCAAAATTACTTAAACTCAAGCGTACTCACAATAATATGACCTTAACTCATTTAGCACCTACCTAAACACAAGAACTAAACACAAGTCGAACCTAAACTTATACTAAACCATATATACTTACGTATATACTCAACCACAACTCTTTTCATACCAAAACCTTTACACTCCTTACAAATTATCTAACTATACCCTAATTTAAATACACCATACACAAACTTGACTTTTCTCTTTACTTAGACCATAAAACCGCCGGTTTTACCCCTTAAAAACCATGGGAGACTTGTACACATTGAGCAATTAAGGAATGGTACTAGGAGCATTGTTTGAGGAGCTAAGTGGCACATCACTTCCTTTGTGGCCTTAGCCGTGTGTACCCTCAACACCACACACAAATCTTGTACAAACTTAGCTATCATTGAAAACCCCACTTGCCCTTCTTGGAAGCCTACATGCGACGGATACAACTCAACACTAGCAACCTTGTACAAATTGAGCATTTAAGGAATGTACTTACTTAGTACAAAACAAAATTTCCAAATCTTCCTCTTCCTCTCTCTTGCCGTGTCTCAACCCCAAACCACACCTTCTCTTCACCATTTGGATATTTATGAAGCTAAGTTACACATTCCCTCACCCTCACCACAAAAATCGGATCAAGAAAGCTCTCCCATATAGTACCTAGACTTAACCGAATATCACTCCACCTCATTTACTACCAAATCAAAGAACTCCAAGCATTGAAGTCTAAACATTTAAGACTCCTAGGACTCGTGTAAGAACAAGCCGACGCCTTCACTACCCTCCTTGTCGTCATCTTGATCAAGCAAGTAAGTAAAAACTCCACTAGAACTATTTTCTTATTTCTTTTACTCTCCATCTCATATCATGCATGTATGAGTTTAAGGAATAAACTTAGGTTGCCATGCATACGTAAACTTTCATGATAATGCCATCCAAGTGACATATAAGCTACGACTTATATAATGGGTGAGCATACCATGCCTTAGAATCCTTATACATGAAATGGCATGTTGGACACCTTGCTTAAAAACCTTAAGAAAGAACTAGTTTATAAAGGAGCACTCTAAAACATTAATAAGCCGAACCACTATAAGCCCATATTGTATATAAGCCGCGACTTTAAATCAAGAGAACCCATCTAAACCAATGTACTACTAAAATAAGCTAACTTGGTAATTAAAATCAATATAAGCCGAGACCTAGATAAGTTAAATAAGCCCTTAGGAATATAAGCCTAAAGATATAAGCCATGAATAAATAAGGCGAATGTTTAAGCCTTAATATAAGCCCAAAAGCCTCCAAAAATATAAGCTCATGATTTGTTAGTGGGAAATATAAGCCTTAGTCAAAAAGAAAATAATAAACTTATATAAGCCACATATATAAGCTGAGACATATAAGCTAGAAACTAAACTCATATTATTAAGTAAAACTTAATATAATCCCACTAAGTTTAGGCCCAATAGTAAGAATAATTACCATTTACTAATTACTTTAACTTTAACCAAGCCCAATAACCTTTTACCCTAACCGGATATTAATGGGCCGTGTAGCCCAATATTGAAAACCAACTAGGTACTAATTGTGCCAAAAGTGTCATATGGTGAAAGTTTGGGCCCGAATGTGAAAATAGTAAAAACTAATATTTACTTTTACTTACTATGATTACTTGGTAAAATTTATTAAGCCCATTAAGCTTAAACAAATAAAGCCGCGACCCATAATAAACTAGCTAGCCCATTTAACTAAATTGAGTAACTTTTTGGGCCAGTTTTGTCAATTGCCAAAAGATGTGTCTAAACTTGTAAACTAAATGAAATCCCTATTTATTTTCGTGACCCTTATATAGTCCAAGGGTCGGTTGTGTCATTTTTGAAACTATAGGGTACGTAAAAATCAAACCGCGAGCTAAAATAAACTACGAGGACCTTTTATGCCATTTTCGAAACTTAAATCAAGCCCTAATCCCACTTATATTTATGCCGTGGGATTGGAGGGGGCTGTTTTGCCAAGTCTCGAAAGATTATCAAGCCCTAGGGAGTATTTCGTAAAATGGGATTAAACGACAAGGACTAACGATGTGATAAATCTAACGGATGTAAACTTAAGGATAATCTTTTTCTAAACAAACTATATTTACAAAGAAATATCATAGTTTCAATTAGATGAAATAATAAAACTTGTCTTTTGTAAGATGAATTATTTTAGTTATTTACACACCGTACGATATTGACAAAGCTCGTTAACCACTTCCCTTTCTAAACCTTAATAAAGTATAAGTTATTCCTTTATAATAAATTAAATAAGGCATTGTACTTATTTAAATTACGATACCTTAAAACAAATTTATAAACACTTATATATATATATTTTTCCATTGAACAAAAATATATGTACATACCTTTAATTCACTATTAGAACCAACACTCAAGCCAACGTAACAATACATAAATTGTGATCATGCATTTTTCATATGTACCATTCATCATGCATAATTATTGTTGCATTTACTGAGATATCTAAATTACTTAGGTAATTTCTCCACTTCGTGACTATACTGTGACATCATCCTCACTACCTCATTATCACTAAGGTGAGTTCATGGCCCCATCTTTACTGTTTTATAACTGGGGGAGAAAACATACAAAACTATTTATATGCAAGCATGCACAGACAACAACAATTTATTTGCCTACTGTTTGCTCCATTCCCGTGGACTGTATTAGTTAATAGTGTAGCGCGAAATGTATGGATAGATCTATTCGGGTATTGACAACACCCGGCCTGTCGTGATCAGCTGTCACGTATTGCTTAGGCCGAGCAGCAGGTTTATGTCATTGTCGGATTAAGGGAAACCACATCAGGATAGACCCAATGGGCGTACTGAGAATCATGTCTAGCTTCTATTACAGGGCAGTAGGAACTACTGTACTATTGGGCTGTGATGTCCTGCTACCTTCGTGATGCTTTGCATATTAATACATCATTTAATTAAACCTGTGAATTCACCAACCTCGTGTTGACCCCCACATTTTACTTTTATGTTTTCTCAGGAAAGTAAGCAGGTTCATGCATTGGATTCCAGCATTATAGGAAAGCATCATGTTGACCAATGGGCTAGGATATTTATTTCTGTTTGTAATAAATGTGATTTACTTTTGGACAAGATACTAAATGTGTACGATTAATTCATGTAATGTGTTTTCAAATGATATTATCATCATTGCTCTATATGCTATGTGCTATCGATCCACCCAAGTAACACCCCAACAACTTTTCCGCTGCATTTGACCAACTTGGGGGTGTTACAAGATATATAATATAAAGGTATTAAAAGGAATAAAAGATGTAACGAAATCCTCTGAATCTAGAGTCATATGTAGTATAATGGAGTGAAGGAGTAAGAGGTAACAATTGATAGAAATAAACACATCGAAGGAAATGCCCACAAGCCTACAAAATAGCTAAACATGATACATGAATAGCCATAATAAATATATCACATGCAGTTGCATGGTTATCCTAAATGTACATAGATGAATCAAACCTAATGTACCAAATGTGAATTGAGGTGTATTACACACAATCACCAACCACCAAAACAAAACAAAACAAATTACCTACATGCATCCATACGCCCTCTGCAACATATACGTATACTAGCTCGATGACTAGCGTGCACACACATAGGATACTATAATAGATGCGTGCCAAAAGGGAACATCGTGGATCAATCATACCGTCACAGATAGTGTCACGTCATTGGTGCATCAATGGTGTGGTCATGGTACCTCCAAGACTAGTTACAAATAGCTCGGGCAAAGAAAACACAAAAAAAAATTCAAATAGTTTACAAAGGCAACCAACAAATGATAAATAGATGCATACGACACATAACGAACAAAGGAGAATTACAAGATTATGAAATTCAGAATCATGACATGGGGAACATAGCAATGGCATCAAAGGATTGATCAAATTCAAACTAAAATGATAAGGATGGTCGTTACTAAAAAGAATAAAATATATGTACCTTAAAGGATCTACAAAAAAATGTTTTTACAAATTACTTACCAGTAATAGACCCTCACTACTTAAGTTTTAATAATTAGATCGGTGACACTACTTAAATCAAATATTTCCATATTTATGATTTTATACTTTATTTTAAGTAACTTACACTACTTAAGAGCCCAACCAAAAGGAACCCATAATTCCTTTTAAAAATCATAGAGGCTCTACTAAGGGTCTAATAGGACTCTGTAAAAGGGCTTAAGCCAAAACCAATTTTAACCCATCTCTTAGCCGAAGTTTCTAAAACTAGTCTAGAATCTAGCCTGGTTGAACTTATAAAATACTTGAGACCATTTATCCTACATAGACATCTTCATAAATCACGAAAAGAATACTAAAGAAGCCTAAACATATGGACACTATGATACTCAGAGGACATTACACTACATTGAATATTTAAGACTAAAAAATTGGTTTTCACACTTTATCTTGTAAAAATTATAAATGATTAGTTCTAAGCCTCTATAAAATAAAAGGGGACCTGTTTAGGAAAATGGAGTCAGAGTAGATAATGTTAGGTTGAAGAAACACCTAAAAACTTTTTGTTAAACTCAAGTTATAAACGTTTAAACATGACCAAATTTCTGGACTACTCAAACATCAATAAACCTTAATGATTTTTACCCATCCAAACCACCCTATGGCTTCTAATTCTTGTTAAACTTGTATTAAAACCACCATTAAGGATACTTAGGGTTCCAAAAACTTAAAAATTAGTAGGTTAATTAATTAAAACCCTAATTACCCATTACTTAATTTTATGTTCTTATTACATATTTTAGGTTAAAAACAATATCAAGACCATGGTGACGCATGGAAGAACATGGGATTGAAGATTACTTACCAAGGAAGATATGGAGGATTGCTGATGATGATCACCACCGAAGTCACCAAGAACGCACAACACCAACAATAAGAAGAAGACACCAACACTTAAAGCTTTCACCCTTAATTCCAAGGACCTTCAATGGAGGATGAACTAGAGAAAAGCTTGAGAAATGTTTATCAATGAAGGATGAGGAGGAGAAGAAACACACAGTTGTAAAATGATTTAGAGAGAATTTGTACTAATCTTTACATGCTTCTAAATATATAGGAAACATGTTTCAAAACTTACCCATTATTACTTAATATAGTTAACCAAATAAAAATAAAAGATTTTCTTTGTTTTCTACACCAAATTTTTGTTTTTCTATATATGGAAAGAAATATTTTTTATATTATCTTATGTTATGTTTCCATAATTTTCAAATAATTATAACATAAGGTTTTATTTTTGAAATCTTTATTAATTCAAAACTATACTTCAAATCATATGAAATGAAATAGAAAATCTGATTTCTCAAAATTCGGGTTTTACAATTATAATATACCATCTTAATTCCTTTGATCGTTTAAATCGAGCTTGTAGATTTAGACTAAACAGAATAAATTCTACATAGTCTTAGTAGAATCTTTGAGTAAATATCAAAGAGTATGCAGAATCTACTCTTTGATACTATGAAGACTGTATGTGAAGTGTATAAAAGAGCTAAACAGATTATGTATATCAAATACTTCAATATTATTAAGATAATACAAATACTTCAGAAAATAGTATTAGGGTTACAGAACATTGAAGTCTAGAACGTAGAAAATGTTGTGTATAACATCTAACCTTAGGACCTCCTTTTATAACACAAGGAGTCCTTTACAAGATAAAGATTCTAAAAAATAATATAAACATAGAAGATATACACAGAATATATTCTATAGATAACTCAAGCGTATTCTGTCTTTATCTTCACAACCATATTATCAACATGAACAACACTAATCTTGACCATGACCCGTTTGGTCATATTTGACCAGATACTACCAGCACTAAAATATAACTACCATAACTAACATAATTAATATTGGTAATGAAAATATAAACATCACTAAAATTATTCCCAACAATCCTCCCTTAAACTTATGATTTCCCACTTGAATTCACAAGTTTCAAAAGTAAAAGGGAATAATAAAAAATGCATGAAAGTAATTACACTACCTCCTGTGCCAAATGTAGGGTAGTGTCTTCTAGTATCAAACTTGGTTCTTTCATACTAAGCATATACCATTTGCAAGAAACTCAAAGCCATCTCAGTAAACTCATTTTCCATCTTCAATCTTGATGATATCATTTGTTCTAGAACACCAACATCAAGATAATACTCTTTTTAGTGAGCATATATATCCAAACAACACCTGTCGTAAAAACATGATGAATTGAACATGACTCAAAAATCATTCATATGAGTCTATGGTATCTGTTTCTCTACTCTTTACAGATTTCATTAGTAAAATCTGGCTCAAAGAGTCTCTTGAGCTCAACCCAGAGCTACCTTTTGTTATTATCAGTAGACTCCTCTTTTTCAAACCTACTCTTTACCATCTTCCATAATTCCACCAAATCATACATGTCTACTCTTGTTAGCAACTCATCAAAGATAAGATATACCTCAGACTCTTGAATAGCAAACATGTATAATCTCCAATACACCCTTGTATTAGCTTCAGTTTATTTAGTACACAAATCCTAGTTTTAGATAGGATGTCTAGTAAGAAGACGTTCAACATTTTCAATCTCAGTAGAAACAATAATGAGAAGATCATTCAAGTCCTCTTTAAAAAGATCATCTATTTTAACAGCTTTCTTCAATTTATTTGAGAACTTCTTCATTTTCTCCTCAACTGTTTCAGTGATCTTCCTTTGAATATTTCTCTCTTGACTTTCTACCTTCATGTCTACAAAATTATCCATAACCCTTAATTTCTTCATAACACATTCAAATAATTCGTCATAAGAGCACCTTTACAAAGATTTCTTTGTTCTGGTGGTTCGAGGAGCTATGAAATTTATCGTATAATAACTTTTCTGATTATTAGACATTCTAGCATTTCTCTCATCATTTTGTCAAGCATATGCTTCCATAAACAGCTTAGAGATCTCTTCCTAACTTATTTCTCCAGAAAGTTGAGCCACTTCTACATTTCCTCTTCACTCAAAGCACTTAATTTTTGCACCCCTTCTCATGTTCTTTCTTTCTTCTAGCATCAACAACTAGTTCTTGTTCAAATTCTTAAACTGATGCATCAATTAAGGCTTGTGTTAGTAGATCAGGATCTGAAGGACCTATTTCCCTCTTCTTCTATTTTGGCTCTTCAACCAAAACAGATATTCCTTTGTATTTAGGGCCAATAGTTGGACCTGTTGTTGAAGATGACACTTGAAGATGACACTTGAACTGATGGCTCCCTTATCTCAAATCTTGGCAAAATTACCCTTATAGGTCTTTCTACCAAAGCTAGAATAGTCACTGTAACACATTGAGTGACCCTTAAACTGAACAAATACTGAGACTCATCATCTTATGTCTCCTCAGAACTTCTCTCTACAATATCCTCCCTTTGTGGCTTTCCATCATCCTCATCACCAGCACTAGCAAATTTACTATTCGCACTAACAAACAAATTACCATAATTAATTTCATTACAGTATTTGCCTCCCCTGAAGTCAAAATTCTATCAACTCTGGCTGATTTCCACTCCAATACAACATTAGCTACATCCAGTTCATCTGAATGAAGCTTCTCGTCAACTAACTACACTTTTTCGTCCCTTGAATTGATGAGGACTTCACTAGTAACATAAATCTCATTTGAAGAAGAAGAAACTCGAAATTTCTTTGAGGAAGATGCCGTCTCACGATGAATTTTTTGA
Organism: Glebionis coronaria; assembly: GCA_025667525.1. NCBI lineage: Eukaryota > Viridiplantae > Streptophyta > Magnoliopsida > Asterales > Asteraceae > Glebionis > Glebionis coronaria. Next base: position 315,221 of record JANFOE010000944.1, on the reverse strand, counting down.
ATTAACTCCTTTAAGATGGAAATCTCCTTTGTTTGTGCAACAATAACATGAGACTACACATTTTATCTTATTCGAAATTAACCACTTTGGTACCTAAGGATGAAACCATCAATTCTAATTGTGAAAATATCCCTCACCACCTTCAAGGGAAGTAACCCTTATTAGTAAATTATTGTACTTGGTTGAGGTCTTATGAAGGTTACTCCTCCCTTGTGCTACTTTAACCATAGTAGGAATATCCCCACCAACACTACTAGGCACACCAACACTAGCAACCTCATATACCTCTATGTTTGAGGTAGATGTCCCAAGCTGAGGTACTTGAGACACCTCTCTGTCTCTTCTTCAATAGATATGAGAAGTAGGTTGAGAGGTGGATGGGATGTCTACTGCTCTAGATGATGTGGGTTGTGATATAATTTTGCTAGAGGTAACATGGTTTCTGCCAAGGGCACCACTACTCCATTCCACATGTTATTAATTTTCTTCATCTGTCCAAACATCCTGTGTGTAAGGACAAAATTTGCATACACCCATTTATGATATCCCAAAGGGTGACCCATCCCAGCAATAATGGTCATAAAAAATCTTAGGAACATAAGAAACTTTTTCTAACTACTTACATTTTTAACCATATTGACAAAGATCATATGACTAAATTGATAAGTTTTGTTACAAGAAAGACAAACTAAATCTGTAGCAAGATTGCTCCTAAGATGGTCCGATGAATCACTCTTAGGACTCATGCAATGAAGAAGGTTGTAAAGCAAGAACCTCTATAGTGGTAAGAAAGCTCCGTTGTATAATGTGAAGAAACCATCACCCACATAGCTAGTAGTAGACATGCCATCTAGTGTCTCTTTATTCTTCATAGTGTAAATACTATCAACATCATTCAGACTAAGATGTTCCCTTATATTTTCCTTGAAAGCACCAATTCCTTACCATTGATATTAGCCTTCAACACAAAATTCCCATTAGCAGCTTCTCCCATAGTGGCAGACCTTCAAAATTGATAAATGATAGTTTTTAAGACATTAGGGTTGATTATGAGAGCATAGTGAATGTGAATTCCTGTGAAGAAGTCTTGTTGATCATTGTCATTCTCTAAGTACGTAACTTGGTTATGTTTCTCACAGAATTCTAGGTTCACCATTGTTAGTATTACAAGTAGAGTGACTAAAGAAGATTTAAGTGTTTGGGTTAATGTTGTGAAAGTGAAAGTGATCTTGTGGTAAAAGGAATTTGGATTATATAGTCTAATTGAAGGGATGATTGGGCCGTGAATTTCAAGTTGCCAATTATAGGGTAAGGCTGGGTAATGATTGAAATTTTGAAAAGATTAAGTAAATATCTTTTAAAAAGATTACCTAAGGGTAAAGTAACTGTAATCTCAACGGTAATAATATAAAATTCCCTCCAAACTAGAATATGCACAAGAATAAATAATACTATCAACATTAATTTTTAACACAACAAATATTAATCCTAAACAACATTAATCCCTTAACGAATAAACCAAAACTAAATCTACTAACTCTAACTACTAGAGTATACATCAATGAGTACATATCAATATAAAAGATTTTTTTATAAACACACGGTAATAAAAACCCACACACTTTTAGATTTGAAAATACGATAAGATCTAAACAAGTCATCAAAGTCCTCAAAGCACATTCATATACGTGAGATAGACATTGAAGCATGTATGGTTCCTTCCTCAGAAAAATCCATCAAGTGTTGGTCTAAATGTATGATCATACAGAAAATACTGCACACATACATTTAGGTTGCATTAACCTTTGGTTTATGAAAACCATTTTCAGTACTAGTGATACAAGGCTTTTGCCAAGTAAGAAAATTCAAGTTTGTTGTTCCTGTCTAATCGAATTGATTACTGGTTTAAGTGCGACTCAACTGTCTTTGGTGGAAACAAATGTTTGTGTCGTTGTAGTAAAATTAAAGGTGCAAAAACTATTAAAATAAAGAGCTGTAATTTAAATCTAAATCTAATTTAAAATAAATGGCAAGAAATTAAAGCGTGACGAAAATTAAAAGGCACTTAAAATAAATAAAGCAAACTTAAGACTATCCTAAAGGCAAACTTAAAACGCAACTAAAACTTAAACTAAGGCAAGACTTAAAATAAATCTAAGGCAAGAAAACTTAAAGTGCGACTAACGAAAAAAGGCGGGAAAAATAAAGTTTAAAATTCAAAAACATAAACTTAAAATAAACTTAAACTGAAATTACAAAACTAAGAAAAAAACTGCTCATCCTGAATATACCCTTCATCCGGAATAAAAACCTTCATCCGGAATAAGTCTTTATCTGGAATAAAACCTTCATCCGGAATAAATTGCTTCATCCAGAATAAATTCTTTCATTCGGAATATGAGTTCATCCGGAATAACAGCTTGATCTGGAATGTTGCTTGGTTCGGAATATACCCCTTCATCCGGAATGATTGCTCATCCGGAATAATAGGTTTATTCGGAATATCTGCTTCATGCGGAATAATTAGGAGAAAACTTTCATTTGGAATAAATTAACAAAAAGTGCTGATTCGGAATATTTGTTGATGCGGAATAATTAAGATAAAAACACTGGTTCATAATAATTACACAAGATCACTCATCCGGAATAAAATAACTGATTCGGAACATTGCTTAAAATCCCTTCATTCAGAATAAAATGAAAGAAAATGCTTGGTTCGGAATAAAAGAGCTGATCCGGAATCTGGGCACATAAACAGTAGCGAAGAACAAGGAATATAAAAGCCACGAATATCAAAATCAACCAAAAGATTAAACCAAAACAACCACAAATGATCTAATAACAATAACCAAACGATCCAAATCAATAAAACTAACAATCATAACCAAAATAATCAAAACCCACTTAATCTAATTAATAAAAACTCAAGAACATAAGCATAAACATAAAGAATGAATCAACACAAGAAATGAAGATGAGAGATTAACAATAAAGATAAAGATTCAATAACAATAAAAGGAAACTTACTTGAATTTAAAGGTATTGAAGGTACAAGACAAGGTAATTAAAGGTGCAAGTAATTAAGGTGCAAGTAATTAAAAATGGAAGAGCATAGTTTGTCAAACTAGCCAACAACCTAAACAAATGACTAATGAGGTGTATTTATAGGGGAGGAGGGGATTAGTGGAAGGAAGCTTCCTCCCCTTTTTCTTCTTTCTTTAATTATCTTATAATCCCTCGTCTTCTTGATTCTTCGACTTTTGTCTCGGGATTAATAACTCGTCTTGTAATTTCTTCAGTAAATTAGACTTGAGTTCTTCGGCTTTTAGTAAACTTCCGTCTTTTGACTTTTTCTTCGATAAATCTTCAGAATTGGCTTTGGACTTCCGTTCTTTTTGCACTCTTGATTTCTTGACTTCGTCTTTTGTCTTTTTCTTCGATAAAAGCCCGTGAAAGCCGTGTTTTCTTCCCTTTTAACATTTTGATCCTAAAATCACAACAAAAACACAAACCACGCATAATTCCGACATTTACGACATAAAATACACGTTTTGGCCTGGTTATTATTGTAATTAAGTGACAAAAAGATGGGTGTTTTCACACCTATCAAATCCCCTACACTTGACCATTGCAATGTCCTCATGCAATGCATTAGTTACAAAGCACGATTACATTTTCCATCATAATCAATCCATATTGGCCTTTATTAAAGAGATAGAAAATTATAAACATTCAAGGGAAGAAAGTAAGTAAAGAAATAAAAAACATACCTTAGGGTTTTGAAAATGTTATGAATGATCATCATCCTCAAGTTTTCACATTCTCCAAACCAAGCTTAAAAACGAGATCATTGTTATTATAAGTTAGCAAACTAACACGAACTCATGTGTGCCAATTATTTACTTAGACTCCCTTATTCCTAGGTGTATCTCTTAAATTTTATTGTTGTCTTGAATGATCACGAGGATGCATTGTTGACTTATTTCAATAGTTATTAAGGCTGAAAATAAAGTGGGACGATTTAATCAATAGTTAGCTAAAGGACAAAATCTTTTAAAACTGCCTCTCGGGACCTCATAAAGTTCATATCTTGGCATAACTCGCTTCACGATTTGAGACCTTTCTCAGACCGATATTTGGCAGCGACTTCATACTTCAAATCTTTGAGAGACGTTCATGAAATAACGGCCTTCTCTTCATGATAGGAATTTCTTCACTTGAAGTTTTGAGAGATTCTTCATCTTTGGACCACGACTTCTTCATTTTTCTCCAATCTTTATTTGGGATTTTGATATACAACGATCCGCCTCCTTTTTGGACTTGGATCTATTTATCCTCATACCTTGTTAGGGACTTTTTGGATAGACTTCTCCATGATCTTTACGGGAGTATTTGCTTTTCGTCGTGTGTCTCGATCCTTCATATTGATTTTTGATAAATGATTCTTCACATCACTTGGGATCTTTAGCAACAAAATGTAGCCCTCATACCTTGTTAGGCCCTTTTTGGACTCGCCAATCTTCGCATCCCGCTTCAATAAGTTATGTCTTGGCTATGAACTCTAATCAATACCGAGCAACTTTTAAACGATCTTAGGCTAGAAGCTAAGTAACTTTTCAAATTGTACAACCTTATTTATTGCAGATAAATTTATTAGCAAGCGATAGGAGAATAGGCTTATAATTACATCACATAAATTCACGAAAGAATATCAAACTTATAATTGACTCTATCATCTCTCGTTCTCCACAATTTAAAATCTCAAGGAATGAGACTCGTGGATGCTTAGCCTATTAAATCAAAGTTTTGGGTTTTCGAGTCGTCTATAGGATCTTGTAAACTCTTAGACTTTTTCAAGTTTAGAAAACGCATTTTAAAGTTCCCTTGATAAACGACTCTATAGGATCAATTATAGGAACTTGTGAAAAGTTCTTGTTCTTAACTCGTGAGAGTTAAGACTTTCGCGTTTTATAGCTCCCTATATAAAAGCCTAGCAAAACTTGACTTAAACACGTTAAAGATACTAGCTAGAGTAAACTTAGATAAGTAAACTCGGGTTGAGTCAAAAGATTCACAACGTTTGAAAATTAAAACCACTTTATTAAAATTTATTCTAGCAAAAAAATAAAATAACTATACAAAGGTAAAAACTAATAGGCCAAAATCGTTCAAAAAATGTTGAAAAATGTCGAAAAATTGATTTTCCGGTGAAAATGAGGACAAATACAAGGAAAAGGCCACTTAACTTCGCTAGAAGTCCCCCTACACTTGATATAAATATTGTCCTCAATGTTTAAGCATGTGGGAGTGAACTCCCCTACACTTAGGACATTGTATACGTTATTTAAATCTTTCTAAGGAAGAGACAACTAACGAGATTCCTATTTTAATATTGAGAAATATAAAATAGTGAATCGAAAAGAGTTTAGGATAGGACCGGGAAGACGGGAACATGGAATCACGGTTCGTCAAAAGTCATCAAGAGTTTGTCTTTGAAGCACTAATCCCTGCACATGATAAGAAAGAAAACAAGAAACACCAACGGGGCTCCCCCTACACTTATGGTGAAAACAGGTAAAGGTAGATAGATAATTGGGTTGCCTCCCAAAAAGCGCTTGTTTATATTAATCGAGTCACGAGCCTGACTCGTCCCCGAATTAAATGGTCCATGGGGAAGCCTCGAATGTAATACCGGGATCAAAGACCTTGTCCTCGTTCCCGGTTGACATCAATAAAGGGGAGGCGGGAGGATAAGTCTTAAATGGGAGAAAAGTCCTTTCAACATACGAAAAGTATGTGAAGTCGTGAGCCACGGGAGGTGGGGTGGGTAAAGGAATCACATTGTCATCCTCCAAAGACAATGGATGTTGAGCACTCGGCAAAGCCTTTATGTTATCAATCATGAAATAGTGAATGTCACCTCCCGGGTCAAAGCACTCATCCTCCGTAATAGTGGCTAAATGGGAGGATGAAAGGTGCTCGGGAGGGGGACTTAGGACAATACCTTCCTGCAGCAAATTATCAAAAATAATATCCCCCTCCGTGTCATCATCATCAATACCCGGAGGTATTGAGTGAATGTCGATTTCTTCCAGCAATGGGTCATTATCTTCAACGGGAGGAATAGATGGAGGTGAAGACTCGGAAAGAGGAGGAGAAGTAAACTCTTCGATTTGAGCAATAAGAAGATGCACTTTCCGTAATCTGTCGTGGAGAATCACGTTTTCCACCTCATCTTCAAGAGCAAGTTCATCGGTGAACTTCTCGTAAGCCGGAGAGAATAAATCGTCATCGCCCGCATCTCCCGGTGGAGATTGAGAAATTTCAAAAGTGAAATTCTCATAGCGTGGAGAAAAATCGTCATCATTAGGATCGACCTCTTCCGTAAGAGCAACGTCGTCCTCAGACTCCATAGTAGGCATGTCACAAACCTCATCATCAAAGAATTTATCGAGACCAAAATCACTAATCTCACTCAATGAATCATCATCCTTAGACGCATTAGGAATATCGAGAGTAGGAGTAGCAACTTCAGTAGATGGGTCGAGAGCGTAGACATCATCGTCGTCATCATCATCATAATAGACGGGACCATTCCAATTAGGAGTGACATAGTCGGCTAACTCTTCCTTGATAAACTCCACATCTTTAAGAAGCTCATGAAGCAAATTTTGTTGTTCATCTCCCCGAGTATGTTCAATTAAACCAATTCTATCCCACGCTGTAATTAAACATTTTGGTGTAGAAAAGAAGGGAAAACGACCAAATTGGCTCAAAAAGGTGTTGGTGGATTTCAAGATTTCGTCACCATCAAGCAAAGGTTGCCTTTCCTGATGCAAGTCAGCTCTGATTTGAGCTAAACTTTCTATAACATGGTTTAAAGAAGTGAGTTGTTGGTCAAGACTAATTTGCTGAGAGGATTGATGATTGAGGGTGTGATGTGGGGGCTCAAAGTTATACACACTGGGATGATAGCACGGAATTTTCTCAAAGACCTTCGACGGATCACAAGAAGAAGCATCGTGAGGGCCCCCACAAATAGAGCACCATGGGTATGGAGAAAAACTGGGTGAGTTTTGTGGATAGCTATTTCCATTGTCATAATTGTAACCCGGTTCTTGCCGTGACGATACAGGTATCGAACTGGACATGAAACATGCCAATGATAATCGCTTCCACAATAGATGCAAGGGGGAATAGGAGGTGGATTAGAAAAGGACGAATTAGTCGAGTTGCACAATGGACAAAATACGAATTGTGTATTGTCGATATCGTTTCCGCACCGCTCACAAGTACACCATTGACATGAGTCGTTCCCATATAATCGTCTCCCACACCCGACGCAATGGACATAAGAATACATAAAGAAAAATAGATAAGCAAGAAGAATATTTTTGGTGCAAAACTTTGAAAAAGAAATGCTTTTTATGATTTTTCAAATGTTTTTGGGATTTTTGAAAATTTTTGACACGAAAAATAACGTTCACGAGTGAACGGATCCCAAAAGCCAACGCGTCTCTCACAAAAAACCGTTAATCTTCACGAAAAGAGCCGGCAGCGGCGCCATTTGATACAAGGCTTTTGCCAAGTAAGAAAATTAAAGTTCGTTGTTCCTGTCTAATCGAATTGATTACTGGTTTAAGTGCGACTCAGCTTCTTTGGTGGAAACAAATGTTTGAGTCATTGTAGTAAAATTAAAGGTGCAAAAACTATTAAAATAAAGGGTTGTAATTTAAATCTAAATCTAATTTAAAATAAATGGCAAGAAATTAAAGCGTGGCGAAAATTAAAAGGCACTTAAAATAAATAACGCAAACTTAAGACTATCCTAAAAGCAAACTTAAAACGCAACTAAAACTTAAACTAAGGCAAGGCTTAAAATAAATCTAAGGCAAGAAAACTTAAAGTGCGACTAACGAAAAAATGCAGGAAAAATAAAGTTTAAAATTCAAAAACATAAACTTAAAATAAACTTAAACTGAAATTATAAAACTAAGAAAAAAACTGCTCATCCGGAATATACCCTTCATCCGGAATAAAAACCTTCATCCGGAATAAGTCTTCATCCGGAATAAATTGCTTCATCCGGAATAAATTCTTTCATTCGGAATATGAGTTCATCCGGAATAACTGCTTGATCCGGAATGTTGCTTGGTTCGGAATATACCCCTTCATCCGGAATGATTGCTCATCCGGAATAATAGGTTTATTCAGAATATCTGCTTCATGCAGAATAATTAGGAGAAAACTTTCATTCGGAATAAATTAACAAAAAGTGCTGATTCGGAATATTTGTTGATGCGGAATAATTAAGATAAAACACTGGTTCGGAATAATTACACAAGATCACTCATCCGGAATAAAAGAACTGATTCGGAACATTGCTTAAAATCCCTTCATTCGGAATAAAATGAAAGAAAATGCTTGGTTCGGAATAAAAGAGCTGATCCGGAATCTGGGCACATAAACAGTAGCGAAGAACAAGGAAGATAAAAGCCACGAAAAAAAAACAAAATCAATCAAAATCAACCAAAAGATTAAACCAAAACAACCACAAATGATCTAATAACAATAACCAAACGATCCAAATCAATAAAACTAACAATCATAACCAAAATAATCAAAACCCACTTAATCTAATTAATAAAAACTCAAGAATATAAGCATAAACATAAAGATTGAATCAACACAAGAAAGGAAGATGAGAAATTAACAATAAAGATAAAGATTAAATAACAATAAAAGGAAAATTACTTGAATTTAAAGGTATTGAAGGTACAAGACAAGGTAATTAAAGGTGCAAGTAATTAAAAATGGAAGAGCATAGTTTGTCAAACTAGCCAACAACCTAAACAAATGACTAATGAGGTGTATTTATAGGGGAGGAGGGGATTAGTGGAAGGAATCTTCCTCCCCTCTTTCTTCTTTCTTTAATTATCTTTTAATCCCTCGTCTTCTTGATTCTTAGACTTTTGTCTCGGGATTAATAACTCGTCTTGTAATTTCTTCAATAAATTAGACTTGAGTTCTTCGGCTTTTAGTAAACTTCCGTCTTTTGACGTTTTCTTCGATAAATCTTCAGAATTGGTCTTGGACTTCCGTTCTTTTTGCACTCTTGATTTCTTGACTTCGTCTTTTGTCTTTTTCTTCGATAAAAGCCCGTGAAAGCCGTGTTTTCTTCCCTTTTAACATTTTGATCCTAAAATCATAACAAAAACACAAACCACGCATAATTCCGACATTTACGACATAAAATACACGTTTTGGCCTGGTTATTATTGTAATTAAGTGGTAAAAAGATGGGTGTTTTCACACCTATCAACTAGGTACTATCTGTGATCAGATAGACTCATTAAAAGAGCCTTCTTAGCAGGATTTCCAGCATTAAGCGATTCTTTGATCATGATGTTAGATAACTAACTCACCATAAATGGAATGCCAAAGAGTGAGCCAGCTAGTATAAATTAGCTAGCTAAGAACTAGTACGAAAGTAGCACATACCAGGTTGTTGGCAACCGAAGTGTGAAGTGCCCAGCAAAACTTCTCAGCCTGCTCCGCATCAGTTCCTGCGGCTGAACCCGGAAAACCTGCTAACTCGAGAAACCTTTGCATGAATTCATTGCTGTTTTCACAAGCAATCTGTCGAATGTTGTAGTAGTCCCTCTTTAGATTCTCTTGCTCAGCATGTGGAAATTACTGATTAAGGAAGAGCTCTTTAAACCGGTCCCATGTCAGCTGTGCAACCCAATCATCACCACCGTTAGACTGCTTGACCGATTTCCACCACTGCAGCACATCACCTTCAAACTTATAGCAAGACAGTCTTGCCTTGAAAACACCATCATAACCCATTGCATCGAAAATCTTCTCGATGTGAGAAATCCAAGCTTTAGCCTCGTTGGGGCTGTCAGTCTGTTCAAATGAACGGGGTCGCTGTTTGTTGAATCTTTCCAACCAAGTCATAAGAGTAACTGGTGGAGGAGGAGGAGGGTTTTTGTGATTACCATGAGCCTGGAATTCCGCTTGAAGTTCATCCCTGATTTCATTGCAAAGTTGGGGAAGGAGGGCTTGTAGAGTTGCATTGACAGATGCTGTCAAATTTGGATTATTGCGATTGTTCACCATTTGACAGTTTAAAACAACAAAATGCAACATAAATTATAAATCTGAAATGAGATAACATAAGAATGCATGAACAATGTATAAGTCAAAGAAACAGTTTATAATGCATGAAACAATGTAAAAATGCATGATGTAGTTTATAAAACTTTTATATGAACGGGAGTGAACACCTATGGTCAGCTCACTGAAAACAAAAGACATGGCGCGGGGACGCCAATGGGTCGGTCCCAAAGTTAAAAGTTTCGATAAAAGCACATGCGACTAAATAAGGCTAGTCCTGTACCAACCATTACTTAGTCATAAACCTGCTACAATGATATGAATGCATGAAATAGAAACATGAAAATGAATGAATGCATGAAAAGCAACTGTCAGTTCTAGGAAGACACTGGTGACTACCCTTAGGTCACAGGTCGTTTCTACAGAGCTACAGGTCGAAACCTTGGCTCTGATAGCATAATTGTAACACCTCATTTAATAGGATAAGGTGCTATAGTAAATTATGGTGTAATCATCAAAGCATGTAAGGTAAATGTCTAAACATTCATGACCATAAATAGAAATACCGGAATCAAACATCGGTAGTCTAGTAACTCACACACAAGCAATATAAGTACTGTAAATGGAAAGGACTAAACAATGTCCAAAAGAAGTAAAGTATGATAAAGTAGGAATAATGCATAAGGTAAAAGAGGCCGGATAGCTTCCAATCCGAATGCACATACTCTGAAGTTCCTACTTGCGTCCTTGGGTACCTGCCGTTTGGGAACATGGAAAAGTAGACAGCTGAGCTATCACTCCGCCGTGGTGAAGTCATAACACTAGTGCCTCTAGTGTTATGGTTATGGTACCTCCATAACTAGGTGAAACTGGTCATGCATGTATATGGATAAGGTAACTAATATACATAAGCATTTAATCTGTAACTACTAGGAAAAACAGTTGGCTGCATACGGGAAATCCTAATGAATGAAGAGATTGTCCTTACTGAAGGACGGGAAATTCGTACCTTATGTCCAGTAGAAGCTAACGGAAACGATGAAAATTAATCCGCCTCGGCGGATAACACTACATAAGAAATATGGACGTGTATGAGTTATCTGAATTACATGTGTTTTACTGGTTTCGTGTGTTATTAGCTTGTTATACGTATTCTGTCATGTTTTACTGTTTACTATGTTAACTTTAGTTATTCTGATGTTCTGTTGTGTGTTATTAATGTATTAGTATATTATAATACTTGTATTGTAATACTAAGTAACTTTCTAAAAATAGCAGGTTTTCATAAATAGTAAGTTTCCAAAAATAGAAAGTTTCAAAAAATAGAAAGTTCCCAAAAATAGTGAGTTTTCATAATTAGAATTAAGCTGAATTATAAATAATATGTGAAGTTAAATTAGTACAATATAAGTCATGGTTATAGCTTAAAAATTAAATAACTAGTTAATTTAATTAAACTATACGTTATATAGCTTTTTAATTAAAATACATCTTTTAATTAAAATGACTAAGTATAAATACCTTAGGTTATACATGAATTAACTTAATAAATTAATTAACCTAAAGTTTAATATAACATGATTTATAAAAATGTTTTTATAAAAACCCAAATCCCGAGCCCGTGTTTTAATTAAGCCGAACCAAATAAGTTATAAACAAGTCCCACCGAGACCTTGGAGGGATCTCGGTTGACACTACTTAATCAACTAAACATGTAAACACACCCCGACTCAAATTCGGGTCCCTTTGGTCTCGGGTCCGGATGACAAAAACCAACTGAGCCCCTTGGAGGTCTCGGTGATGCCTCGGTTACACCCAACCGAATAAACAAACACACCCCGACCTTCGATCGGGGGTTTCTTGCCTGTGACGAGCCGAAAATCAACCAAGCCGAGACCTTTAAGGTCTCGGTGGTGGTGATTAAAAACAAGCCGAGCACCACTTTGGGGTCTCGGTGTCTCGGCCGAACCACAAACCACAAACTAAACTTTCCCCATGTATTTAATTAATTCATTCCATGTTTTGTTTATGTTTTTGATGATTAATTAAATAATGAACATGAAATCAAAAGATTTAAAAAGAAAAGAAAAAAAGTTTTGATGATACCAACGTGTGTAGATCGAATAGATGATCACGAACAAATAAACAAGTAGCAAAAATCGTCCGGTTCTTCCCTTTTCTTTGTTGTGGCCGGCGGCTATAGTGAGACAAGGAGGAAGAGGACAAAATTTTATGTAAACCTAAAAATAATGAAAAATGTTTCCTCCATATGTTTTTATTAAAATTGGTTTTGTGCCAAAAGGCCCACTTGGCCTCCTTTCTCTTGCTCTAGCCGCGACATAGGGGCCCAACATGGGGTAAACCCGTAGTTTTTCATGTTTAAAATAATTAGCGTGTGCGTTCGTGATTTATTATTCGTGATTTTGGTATTCGTGATCGTGTTACATTTATAATATTCATGATTGTTCGTTATTTATTGTCGTGACACGTGTATTAATATTATAAATGGAAAGTTTAAATTTTACCGTGTTTTCGGGTTTTAAAGATATTATGTTTGCTTCTATACACAAGTAGCAGTACATTTATATCTTTACATTAGTGGAGTGGACAAATTTGAACACACGTATTAAGGATAAAAATATCGACACGCGACATTTTGAATGTACCAATCAATTTATAGAGTGTGTAAATCACCTTCCTTGTTAAATTTCTTCATAATTTGGCTATTCAAAATGTGAATCCTACAAGTCACCACGTTTAATACACATGACGAATATGAGAATACGAGTTACATAATGTTAGTTTATGCCAAGTTGAACTAGATATTAGCATTGATATCTACATAAAAGAATTTATTTTATTTATAAGCTTAATTAATTATTGTGTATTAAAAAGAATTTTGAATATAAATGAAAAGTTTAACTATAACAAATGTAGGTTAACTGATCGAGATATAATTTGTACATTGTATAAATTGATTGACACATTTAAAATATTTAATGTTAGTATTTTACCTTTAATATGTATGATGAAATTTGAATATTTATACTAATATAAGTGTATAAATATCCACACACAAGTCACAAACATTTTAAGTGTGTTAATTAATTTATATAGTTAGCAAATCACTTCTCTAACTGATCCTTTCATTATTCATGGCGCTCGTTAAACCGATGTGAATGAAAGTATTAAACGCTGGTAGCCAACATGATACTTTATGATGTTGGTGTAGATATATTATTGTTGTTAATAAAGTAATTAGAGAACAGTTAGAGCACCGGATACTTTGGTGTTATGGTTTAACTCGTGAGCAAAAAATGAAATCACGTCAATATTATAGTAACATCATAAACTTTTGGTATCACATTATCAGGCTTTTTTATTGATAAAAACAAATGTAATGTTGTGAGTAAGAAAAGGGGTTTTATGATTCCGCACATGTTTTTTTATCAATTTAAAAAAAAAATTGAGCCAGCTTCAGATTAGCACTATTGGTTTTTATTCTTATACTTGATTTTGTTTTGCAAACAAATGCTACTTCATACGAATCAAATTCTGGTAACTTTGTTACTACTTTTTATGCTAATTAGTAGTAATTACTTATTGTTTGCATTTTAATTTCGGAATCAAATACTCTTTTGGTTGCATTTTTCGTGTAGGGGATGTGGTTGCTACTCGAAGACAGATGCTTAGATCGCGGTTGATAAGACTACCAGCGTCGTCTAAGCTTGAACAACCGCGAGATGATATATTCTCCACTCCACTGTCATCGTCACTACCAATACGTAGGAGTTTGCGCAAAGTTAAGAGACGTTCGCTACCACCGGCACCAAGTTTAAGTAGTTCTCGGCAACAACGTGTGTTTTCTCCACCACCGCCACCCCCGCGCTACAGACCACCACCGCCACCTTTGCGTCGTCGACCTTGTGTCTTCCCTTTCTCTTGTTCACCACCACCTCCACCACCACCACCACCACCACCACCTCCACCTCCACCTCCAACTCCAATGCCGCCAACGTCGCCCCCAGAAAGTTATTAGGATTCATTAGCATTGTGATATCATTAACAATTTGATATATTTTGATGTCTCATTAATTTTTAGAGCATTTTCTTGTATTTAGGCAGTAATTGTATTTGTTTTTTTATAATAGTAAAATTTGTAATTTGGTACACTTTATTTTTACAATAATTATAGCTTGTTTATACAACTTGTTGTAGCTAAAACCCTTAGGTCCTTCACTCCTTTGCTTTTAGTGTCATACAAACTCTTTTCTGAATGTATGAAACCCAAACATATGAAAGCCTAATTAAGCATTTCGGTGTTATGGGCTCTAAACGGTTTTTGGTGGTGGCGAAACAACTCCTATACTAAAATTCCGAGTTCAATTTAACTCATGTGGCAGTGGGGGAAAAGGTTAAAGTAGAGAAACCTACAATATAGGCCACACCATCCACCTTATGCGCCATAGCACATGAGGAGGGTGGGGAATATACACTTTAAGCTTTTTACTACTGTCTGAGAATGCAATAGGTTTAGCTAAGCTTAAGATCAATATACGTTAGTAACTCCATAACAATATTAAGCACGTACAAGAAGTGGTGATTGCAACTTATTGTGGACCAAACAAATATGGACTTGATAGAATAACACGATGTAGTGCGAAATTACTTGTTTTATAGTTGTACATGTACACATCATTGTTTCATCATGCATGGAGTAAAACAACAAAAGAAGATCCAAACACCCTGAATGCTGATTAACAAATCCCCGGGGGCTTATGGTGGTGAAAGAACTCCTGAACCAAGCTGATGAGAGTCATGAGACCGACCAAACATGTATGTCGGTGGCGGTGGAGGTGGAAAAAAAATTGGTGGCAGATTCGTGGGTGGATAAAACCCAAGACCTGGACCTGCCTTAGGAGCAGGGGGCGCTAATTTTTTCGTTCTAAGCTCTCTACGACTACCTGAAAAAGTGAAAATAAAACAACATATATTAGGTATATCCGTAATCAATGTTAGTAAAATCTTTATAATAACAGCTGGTCGTTGTACCTTGATTTGGATCAAATGAACTCGAACTTGCTTGAATAACACGATCAAGCATGAGAATCACAAGCATTAGTACAACCACTCGTTGAGCTAAAATGTTTTTCTTCATAATGTTTTTAATAAGCTCAAATGTACCCCTCCTTTCGAACTATATATCTAAAAAATAGAGTTGTAATGTGGATGCCTAGTGTTCGTAAGAAATTTCAAGTTTTAATAAAATATCAGAACATCGAATTTGATCTGTAAATTGTTTGGATTCTAATAAGGAACAAAACGAACCGAACATGAGGCTGCTTAAAGAAATAAACAAATGATTCAATTATGTGTTTTCAATCAATTGAGCTACATTGTATACAGGTTTTTGGATGTATTATGCATTTTAAAATAGTTAGTTGTTTACTTGTGTTTTTGGATGTATTATGAAAGTCATCTTATTAAGCTTCAGTTAAGATTATGTTGGTCAACCTGCTTTTTGTTGGTACTAAAATTAACAAGGTAAATTCAGCAAATAAGGATATCCATGCATAAAATTAAAAACACAAGTGAAAGTTTGACAAGTCCTCTCCAAAAGTCCGAAAACCCTAATTTTTGGGAAACCCTTTATCCGTTTCTTTTTTTGCTTTGATCGGTACTTAAACAAGATGTGCTTTAATTTGATACTAAAATAACTTGTAGGGTTAATTTTTGAAATGCCCTAAAGTTGTTTTCTATTTCTTTTTTCACTAACAAAACGAGAATTTCTTAAAATGTCTTATACAACTTGTTTTTTATAAATTTAGAATTCTAAGAGTTAGAATAAAGCTAGATTATATATTGGATTTAGAATTCAAAGAGTTAGAAAAAAGCTAGGTTATACATTTGATTTAGAATTCAAAGAGTTAGAATAAATTTAGAATTCTAAACTACAGGTGCATTAGTATTTCTTTCTTCGTTGATAGAAAAAAGATGGTAACCAATAATTAACAACACAAACCCTCTATATAGTATATACTAAATAAGCAACACTAGACGGTTTGTGACTGTAGATACGATCTCAGCTCCGGTAAACAAGAATGATAAGCTCATCTTAGCTTACGTGTTGGTGATGGTGGAGGTATACTCGGGAGAACGACAGGCGGATTAAATGAAACACGTGGGCTTAGCTTAGGAGCAGGCGGTGCTTTCGACTGTGTTCTAAGCTCTCTACGATAACCTGAGATTATATACAATTACGTTATGAAAATCCTAAACATATTGTAACACCATTACAACTTGATCCAAACATGAATGGAAAACAATGATTAAACACAAGAATTGGTAAAATGTACCTCGATTCGGATCAAATGATTTGGAACTTGCTTGAATAAAATGACCAAGCATCAGAATCACAAGCAACATTAGAATCACTCGTTTTGCTAATGTATTTATCTTCATAGCTAGTGTTGTATATTTTTAAATGTGCCCTTACTTACAATTTATATGAAGAAAATTAAGTATAATTTTCTTGGAAAGAAAGTTTAAAGCAGGAAGCATAATAGTCACATATTGCCGTTCACATGAAGAAGGTCTTGGTCAATTTTTATGTCAACTTATTTATATCATTTTGGACGTATATGATTTGGTTCAATTTTATTGTTTTCTGATTTATATGCAATCATGGGCGAATTAAAGATTTTTAACGAGTTGTTGCAAAAAAAATATTAAGCTAATAAAATTTATTCAATGACAAATTCAAACAATGCATAAATTTTTTCGAGTTGCACAAACAAAAAAAATAGTTTTAAACGAGTAAATAAATAAAATGAATTTTATAGGTTGATACCAAGGTTTTCAAGATCGGGGTCTTAATTAGGATCGTTTTCGTCTTAAAAGATCGAGATCGTAAAATAGGATCGAAATCATAAGATCGTATTATAATGTAATTTTCTTAATAGTATTTGTAATATTTTACAAATTTACAAATTAATATACATGGTAAACACAAAATTTAATACGAATATTTCATAAAAATGTGGTCCTAAATTATAATTATGAAATGTATAAGACGATTTGCATGTTGTTTTATAGATTACACAAAATAAAATTTATAAATTTTTAATTTTTTAGTTTGTCGCTCGAGAAAAAGTAAGATCGGATCATAATAGATCCTAAGATTTTATGATTAAGATCGAAATCATATAAGATATTAAGCATGAAAATATCTAGATTAACCACCATCAAGTGGCCTAGTGGTAAGGTCCTTAACTCTCAAAGGAGAGGTCAAAGGTTCAAACCTCACTAGGTGTATACACTTGGGGGTGGCCACGGAGGTTCACCTGCGACGACTCCGGGCTATCCAAAAAGGGTAGTCGCCCTGGGATTAGTCGGCTCGCAATGTCGAGTCGAAAACCTAGGTATACCCAAAAAAATATCCAGATTATTTTTACTTTGCAGTATCGCAAAATAGTAAAATGTTAAACAAAAATCGGGATTTTGACAACTTAGTTGATACATTCATATAGGGTAAATGTCGAAGATATACAACGTACTTTCTCAGATTATCCATTATGCCGTACTATTTTATGTTCGACTTGCACACTTGCCACGTAGGATTTTGGTCAAACATTTGACTGGATCATTGACTTAACGAAACCGTTAGTACTTCGTTAACATGGAATTTTGTTTTACATTTTTAGTCCCCTTAGCTAACTAACATCAAATCATCATCATATCATCATCTTCATCTTCATAAACAATCATATAAGCCCAGAAAATCAATGTACCAAATCAAAACCCATAATCGAGACTCACGAATCTGTTGATATCTAACATAAATCCACAAATCCCTCTCCTTTATCTCGTTTCACTATATATCACCTAAAAACCCAGATCCTATTCGATCTATACCGACACTCACAAATCAAATCGAAAGAAATTCTAAGCAGACTTCGTCCTTGTGGCCACAAGATGGATTCAACTTTTCAATAAAGTATCGATTGATAATTTTTTGTAGGTTTATATTAATAAGATAGTTTTGGGTTTAGATGTGGAGATCTTCAAGTTGGGGATTTATTGATAAAGATAGTTAATATGTGTACGAAAATCATAAAAAGGACGAATCTTTTATTAACAACAAGCAGATTGGGATCGTCTGTATTGGTTGTTACGTTTTTGTTCTACCAAATGGGTAAACGAATGAGTGATGGTAAGCGTATTGCATGTTTGATAATTAAGAGGGTCGTTCAGTTATCAATGTAAAGATCTGAGCTGGTATGGTGATTGCTGAAGTCGTCTGTTTGTGGAAGATGTGATTTCTAGCGCATCGAGTGTCATGAATGCACAGCGAGTTTGAATGCGGGTTTTCATATGAAGAATCAACACAAATAATTGTTTCCGATTCTTGGTTTTGATTTGGTACATTGATTTTTTTGAGTTTATTTGATTGTTTATGAAGATGATTATATGATGAGGGTTGAAGAAGAGGGGTGTTGTGTAATAATTTAGATTTAAAAAAGTTAAATTTATAAAAAAAATTTATTGTTAAATGGACTAACTTTGCAATATAAATTGGTCAAAATGTTAAAAGTCAAAATGTTTGACCAAATCCTACGTGGCAAGTGTGAAAATCAAACATAAAATAGTTCGACGGGCATTATGGATAATCTGAAAAAATACGTTGTGTATTTTCGACATTTACCCGTTCTTATATGCAACACTTAATAGTATGTAGTATTACTCAAATGCTCATATGTTTTAATCAGTTTGATAACATATACTGTATTATTAGAGACCACAATTAGTAATATACAATGACTCATGGGTTTTCTTTATACGTGGTTTGTTGACTTTGGTCTTTTGACAAGTATTTTTGGTGACTGTACGCGTTGCATGTCTTTTCATATCATTTTACAGATTTATATAAGCTTTGAACGTTTAAATAAATAAAATGCATTTCGTTGATACATTTTTATATGCAACACATAATTATTATTACTCAAATGTTGTATTACTTAAAATATTACTCAAATGTTGTTGTTAAATGGGTGGTGGGCGAGTGTTAAAGTGATTTCTCATATTTCATGATGTTTTGATACTTTTCAAAGAATGAAATACCGCGTAAACCACACTTACCAAAAATATAATTAATTCTAATATTTTCTTCATCCAATTTTCGTTTAAGTTAAGTTATTTTTTTGGTTGCATGCTAAACAACTAATCTAGACCATCCAATCATTTTATTAAAAACTAGGGGCGTGCACGGTTTAATTTCGATCATTTTTTGGTTAAAACATTAACCGAACCAAAATGTTACCAAAAACAGAGAGGGGTTTTTTTGTAAGAAAATTAGTGTTTTTGTATATTTTCGTGTCTTTTTACACGTTTATATTTGGTAAATGAATTTTTAGTGAATTTTATTACTCTAATAAGTATTTAAGGTTAAAGGATATAGGTGAATCCCTTACATTTTCACGTGTTACATAGGTAACCAACTTCTTACAAAGAAGAAACGCATAAAACATCTACAAAGTCACATTAAACATATGAAGACAAGAATTTCATGCATCCCCTCATTTCAATATTATCAGCACTGCCCAAAATATTCTGATTATCATACATATCATTATAAGGGTCGTAGTCATTATTAGCATTCATGTAAAAATCTTTTTATTGTTCTCACGTAGTACTATTTGTCCCACATCCCATATTAGACGTTTTATCACCCAAAAATATTGTCATATCATAAGTTCATCTACGTCCTCCTCAATAAGCTCACTTGAAATATCACCTGTTTTTTTATGAACCTGATTGCTTTGATCATCCAAAAGAGTAAATTATCCCTCAACGGTTATCTTTTTAATTTTGTCAGTTTTCTCAGTGATCGAGGTATAGCTAACTTCCTGATAATGAGTACCATCCTTAGACATAAGCACATTCAAAAAATCATCTAAACTAACCGACTGACAAGTTTTATCATTCATACCTGAATCATCATCATGTTCAACAAAATTAACATATCAAAAGAATTTTAGTAGCTAGACTTTTTACTTGACTAAAATAAAAATTAAAAAATTGACACAACAACATTGAAACATGGGATCGATCCGTCTGGTTGAACCTTAAATATGGAGAACTTAATCATTGGCCATGGAGAGTTGTAAATGGTCGTTAGATCTCAAATGTAATACTTGTTATATATGTTTATGAATCATAAAACTAAACGTTTAATTGTGTTGACTGATTACCTGAATTTTTTTGATCAAAATTACCTGAAATGACTATGTCAAAATTTTCAACCATTTTTCACTGAGAAATATCATGCACAGGGGCGGACCTAGAAGATTAACTCATCAGGTGCACAATTTTTATTACGTAACATACATATTTGGCATCGGGTTCATTTTAAATAAATCGATGTTTTTAAAGAAAATTTCCTTTACTTGACAAACTACCATCAGGTTCCCGTGAACCCCCGGGAACCCCCCTCGGTCCACCCCTGATCATGCATGATAAATTTTCAACCATTTATCAAAAATTACCAATGAATTGTTTAAAACTAAAAAGAAAAAACAAAAATTTTGAAGTAGATACAACATGCATGATAAATTGATAACTCGAATCTTATCTAATATATTATCTTACAAAATAGCATTTTCGATATCATAATCAAACGTTTTATTCACTTCTAGTAGTTGAAATTACATACTCGTATGTCGTATTATTATTGTACTATAAGAATAAATCCAATTCTATTAAGAAAAACATAGATATAAGCAGTGCATATGAGCTTTAAGTACGTCCTGGTGGCGGTAGTGGGAGGTCGCAGTTCGTAGGTGGTTTCACCAACCATGCCGGTGGTGTAAGCGGTGGTGGTGAGTTTGGAGGTGGTGGAGATGGCAGGGGTGGAAGGTCACAGTTTGTAGGTGGTTTCACCACAGGTGCCGGTGGAGGTTGTGATGGCCATGGTGGCGGTGAAGGAAATACACGAAAATTCCGTGGTCTGCTTAGCTTAGGTGCAGGTGGTGGTGAAAATTTGCGTACCGTACGAAAACTTGGATATGTTGCGCGTATGGGTAAGGATGGTGGTGGTGGTGGTGGATTGAAGAACTTGTAATGCGGACTTTGGCTAAGCTTAGGCGCTGGTGGCGGTTTTGGAACCTTTCTTAGCAATCTGCCTCGACCGAAATATATATCTCCTGTAAATTGAATTTTGCATCATTTGTCAAGCTTAAAAAATATCGGTTGAACTAATAACTTCAGTTTCGACTTATATAAAACTCTTAATGTTATCTTTGGATACAACATAAGTGGTAAGGATGCGAGATAATAAGTTTACTTACCTAGAGGCGATTCGAATGAAGCAGATTTTGCTTGAAAGACATGATCAAGTATCAAAAGTACTAGCAGTAGAGCTATTTCTTTTGGGTACAGAATTCTCTTCATAACAATAGCTGGATCCTTTGTATGTTTTCTTGAAGTATATATGAGATTATAGATTCGAATGGTCCTTTATATGAATGAAAAAGATATGTGAAGAATAAATTCATGTGGGGGACACTGCCACACGGCCCTAGAAATATCAATGCAGCGTTAGCATGGATGTATAAATATGGCATATAGGATATGTATGTAAAAAATCCAATGGTGATATTGTTAGACGGTAAATTGCTCAAGCTCGGTTGTGAAATTTGGGTCTTTTAGAATTTCTATATTTCTAAGTATGTTTTAGGAAATGTGGAATGAATAATAAACAATACCTATAAGGTTTACAATGTACTCTTGCAGATATAAGGGCATGTAGATTTTTGGAACAGGTTTAATAAAGAGAAATAGTAGTTTTGTTTTTTACAAAATTAACTTTACGAAACATAATTTCATCGGGTCGAATGAGTCATGCCACCGGGGGACACCCCCGAGTTCCATCACCGTCTGTATACTTTTCGGATTTCTTTCATAAAATTAACATTTTTATACGAAGTATCATAGAAGAAGTGAAAAAACTATGTTATAATGGTCACTTGTACTCGGTTTTTTTCGATGGCCACTTGTACTCGTATCGTATATCACTGGCGTGAGGTCGTGAGGATATGGGCGGTGTGTTTTTCAACCTGCCAAATATAGAAGGCGAGAAAACATAGTATTCGCGTCATATACGCAAGAAATATATCACATATTGTTGCGATAAGAATTACTAGAACAAAAAATTGATGCAAATGAATAAAAACAATTATGTATATTCAGTTTTGTCTTGCGAATATGGGTTATATTGAGTTGTCAATCAAGTACATGCATGGTTGATATAAATGCTATGATTGTGAAACCTAACTACATGTCTACATTTATGTTGCCATAAATAGAAAAATAAAAATCTAACTCAAAACGTCTTTAATGATGGTATATAAATAGATTGTTGTGAATCAAACTTCTAACGTTGGACTTTTTTAAAACAATAACACAAACTTGTGTTACACATCATTTTTAAGGAAACATCTAATAACGTTGGATTCGTTTGCATCTACTTATATTCAAGTTTGGTTTTAATCAATTTTTCACTTTGATTCACCAAAACAACTTTTAAAAGCATTTACAATAAAAAAAAAGTGGTAAAATAATTTTTTCTTATCTTGAAAAGCTTTTAGACATAATGTTTTGCATTCATTACTAGGTTTCCATTACCCTTTTAACACATCAAAGGAATGAATAATTCAACAATATACAATAATAAAATTTATGTGAAGAGAGCAGTAACCAACATAGTTTTATCCGTCCATTTGACTCTTTCCTTTTCTCCAAACCACCTCCATGATCGACTCCTTTTATCTCCCAACCGTCCATTCAGAGAAGATGAATCTTCATCGTTCATTGAGTAGAAAATGGATTCCTGGTATGGGTGTGTTTCACAAACCCGTTTTGTAACCGTTAGATTGGTGTCCCAAAGTCTTTATCTGCCCATTTTGTAGCCATAGATCTTTGGATTGCATCATGGCCATAGACTGTTGATGTGAGGCCTGGTATAATTGGATCTTATTATTGTAACATCTCTCTCTCTCTCTCTCTCTCTCTCTCTCTCTCTCTCTCAAATAATACAGATCTTGGTTGATTTTTGTGATTTTGGGGGTATCTCATGATTTTTGTGTTTTTGGTTTATAGTGTTCACTGGAATCTGGAACTTGGGTTGTTTCTTTAAAATCAAGGTGATTTGCTACTTTTTTGTTGTTTCTTTTTTTCTTCTTCAACTTATATCCGATTGTGTTTGTGTTTAATTAGGACGTAATTTTTGTATAAATAACTATCTACGAACTTTTCTATATATGATTTGGATCTGTTGAAGTGAGACATAAATGGCTGGAAAAATTGACACATGCTTGATTGTTGGTGCCAAGATAGAGGAACGAACAGGAGTTGAAAAAGGTAAGTTTTTGTTGCATCTTTCTACTCTCGATAACTTTTGGTTCTTCATGTAACAACCAATCAACCTATGTAAAATAAACTACTTGGTTTTCAGCATATTATAAACCAGGGTTAAAAAAAATATTTGGTGCGCGTTTTTTTAGTAGATGATGATGGAGAAAAAAATAGGATTCCACAAGTTTTAATCTGGTATGTTTTTTCTTTATAATTTATGTGTACTAATTAAATGGGTTTTCTATTTACCTAATTGAATTGGGTAATTAGGTTTTAAATCAAGTTGGTATTTGGTAGTTCTGGGTTTAATTATATTTTTCTATATCGAAAAAGTTTATGATGAAGAGATTCTAGGTGGTTTGACACAAAGAATAATAAACAAAATATCTTCAGTACACCTTTTAAGGTTGTTTGTTTATGGTAGAGTTAGTGTTTGTTGTAAGTCTTCACGCGAGTTTGTTGAGCGTAGTTAAGATTGACTTACACGAAGAGCAATATTTTTTTGTCTTCTCTTGCTTCTGTTTAAGGGGTGTTTAGCAAAGCTTATGCTTACAAGATTTTTTGTTCTTGATAATAACCATTATTATCTAATTTTTCAAATCATGTTATGTGCCTTGCAAATCATCCCCAGATAAAAGGGAAAACACACGATGTCAGCGTTGTGTAATTACACAACGTCTTCTGATTTTATAAATCCATTGTGGGTGATTATGACACCATCGTGTTCGCCATCCCCAGATAAACGGTTATTGATGAGCAATTGATTTTTTTAGCGCCATTATGTATATGGATTTTAAATTTAATTAAAAAAATGAATCTTTATTGATTCATTTGATCAATTTTTGGATATAAATGTGTGGGTTGAATGTTATAAAAAATGTTATTGCTTATTTAATGCGTTTAGCTGTCACTAAGAGGTGCTGATATAACCAATGGTGTTGAATCAGGTTATGGTGAGACACCACACGACCAACCTTGGAGTTTCTACCCGTGTAACTTTCACCATCATTATGTACAAGAATGTTTGACAACATAGTCGATTATGTCTCACACTATCACTTATTCTTTTCTTTGAAATATTCTTGATTTTTTTCTTAGGCTTGCGTTGGTGATTGTTTGATTAACCTAGGTTACACAAGTGCCTTAATATTGCAAAATAAAATCTCATTTTAGTGGTACACTAAATCAAGAAGTTTTTCATGTTTTGGCAACTTTGCATTTTTTTGTTAATATTTAGTTGTGAAATTATATCTTTAGGCTTAATGCTTACTTTGGTGTGAGTTTTGTAAGATTCATATGGCTTTTTGGTGTTTTGTTGGATCTTGGTATGTTAACTTTTAAAAATGAATGTGTGTTCAGGGTGTTTAGATTATGTGTTCTAAGGTGGTGTTTAGTAGAAAATGAGAACAGGTCTTGCTCATAGCAAACAAGAAAGACATACGACTCATATAAATGCCATATTACAGAGTATATACTTGTTGCATCCTTGCCTCACTTAATTCTTAATATGACTAAGCTATTTTTTTACTTTCAGGATATGTTCCACCACATGTCAATTGAGAGTGTCACCTCAGCTTCTTAAACGATAAGAAAACGCTGACACATTAGCAAGAAACAGTGACCCCGAGTCAAAAGAGGAAAACGGGATCCCACCAATATACATGTTACAAACAAAAGGGTGATACCATTAACTCGTATTATTATAATTTAAAGCTTACAAATAGTTTTGATTAGAATATTTTATGTCAATCACTAACATTAATATTTATTTTTATGACTTTTTAGGCATGGTGTTAGACAAATGACGAAGGAACAGCAGATAGGTCAATGCCAAACTTCAAGGATATGGTTTAGCTCGGCCAGAGGATACTCATCAGGCATTTGAGCGACCAAGAATGAACTTAAAGCCACGATTACAGCCTCTAGAGCCCATGGAAAGAAAAACTGAAACAACAAGGTTGGTAGATTATCGTAAAGCTTCTTTCAACTCTTCTTTGTTTATTTGCTAAATATATGCTTTTCATACATTTCCCATTCCTATCGTGGAAGGGTTCGAATTTTTGGAATAATATGGTAGGTTGTCATTGTAAGAATCCTTATAAGATAAACGAGATAACTGGTAGATACATAATTGTATAAGGGAGTAAGAGGTATGATGGTTCTAGTCTTGAATATGTTGATTTCAGATATTTGCTTTTGGATGATGTCGAAATTTTTATATAGGGAAATATGTGGAGGATTTTTATAATATGGTTATAATTTCGTTGATGACGTCAGTTTTGCTCGATTGTTTATTGTTCATCGGTTCTTCCTATACACGGTGATGATGTGACTATTTTAGTCTTGTCTGCTTCTGTAGCCACAATCTACTTATAGTATGTGTGGTTAGTGACACATAGGAATGGTCTCATAGGTCATTTGATTGAGGGTGATGTTGTATATGAAAAATTAGGTCTTTCCAGTGTGTTCATATTTCATAATATGTTCTAATAAAAACTTTGAGTAAACTATTAGTTGGTCTTTATCATAATTTGATTCAATAGGAGTGAATTGCATAAACCGTTTCTCATTTGTATTCAACCTGCACTTTGTTGGAATTGGGGTCAAGGGGACAACCTTTGATTAAGGGGTTACAAATTGTGAGGATAAATTAGTGTAATCATACAACCCATGTTGGAAGCATTAGGCTGTCTGCAACTAATTTCTGGTATTAAGTTTGATCAGTTCACATACAAATAGATAAATGTTTACTTTATTGTTCAATCACTGAAAGAAAATCATCAAATAGTTGTTTGGTTGATGTATATGTAATTCTGCATGTATCCTCCTCACTCCTCTTCAGGATATGCGAACTAACACTTACATTTCGTGTAGGAACACCTTATTTGGTGGAGTCGCCCTCGAGAATTGGTAAGGACTATCTTAGTGTAATTATCGATTCATGAGCTTTACATTTTACTGTTGCGAAAACGACGGTTATGGGTTTTCATACTTCTCCGAAAAAGATAATGGTCTGCTAAACCGCCTTAGAGTAGTTTTATGCTTTGGCTGACTTATTGGTTTCCTTTATTCGTTTTAGATGAAGATAACTAATCGATCTATAGTGCCCTGCAAAGACGTAGTTTAAATAGACGAGATGATAAACCAAGGCCAGAAGAGAGGCGTGAACCTCCAGAAGATCTAGAGTTGTGGCTCAAAACAAATGGAAAACGCTCTAATGAGGTCAATGCATTTTGAAGCTTCTGAACAAACACTCACTAGGGCCAAATTTTATTCACCCGGCCCATAAGGAAGGGCGAGATCAAGCGTTGCATAGCGTCAAATGTAGCGATCTTCATACTACAACAACACGAAAAAGTAAGAAACATCATTTATCTTTGCATATAATTATACCAATGGGTTGTAAACAGGCCTGTTGTTTGGTAAGGTTTTTGAAGCGTTGGGTACAAAACCCTTTGCTCTTTGCTAAGGTTAAAGTGCAAATAAGTTCATTACACGATGATTAAGCATTAATCTGGAATTTGCATTTCAGGAAATCGAGGAGGTGGACACAGATGAACATTACAGACCTAAATCTCGAACTGGGATCATTGACGAGACACTGAAACAGAACATTTGAAGTTTCACTTGATTCGTTTCCATCGCCTGAAACATCATGGCCAGACGTATGTGTTTGGTGTTTACCAAGAAAATAGATAGAAGTATAGAACTAGTGGATGAGATTTTCTATTTTCTTTAAACCGTGAATACCTTTCAGATTTGGGGGTAGTTCTTAACTCATGATCTTATTTATTTTGTAAAGCTGATAAGATTTACTTTTTGGGGGTTGTTGTTTGTTAGATTAACCTTCACGTGAAGGGTCTGTAGTTCTTAAATACATCGTATATGTGTTTGCGCAACTTATACTTTCATTTTTAGTTTGTCTGTTCTAAGTTTGTACAGTTGGAGGAAGGGAAAAAAAGGTGACAAATGGCAGGCTTGAACCTACTGGGAATCTTGGCCGAGTACACATAATTACCATATTCAAATGCACATTTGGTACCAAAAATAGTTTATGGTTCCGTTTTGGCTGATGGCCAATTGGTTAAAATTCAGACGAAATACAATAGTTCAAGCAGATGCATGCCATTAATTACATCATAGGTGTAATAGCTTTAGCGATTTTCTTATGTATTGTATATGAGTTATAACCATCTGTCTAAAATGTTCCGCTGCGGAATGCAGGCATTAATCCTCTCGTACATTATAATAAGTGAAATGTGATGACAAACATATATATGGGATCTGGGTGAAGCCAAAAAATTTGTCCGGAAATATTTCATTTTGATATATTTTATAAATTACACCATAAAATGATTTTTAGAAAAGGAAAATTATTAAGAATTTGAATATTTTCTAAAATTACACTGTATTTTTTCGCTAGAATATCACATGACACTTCTAACCCCTTTCGTCTGTTACCCTTTATGGGATGTATACCGTATTCATAATGCATTACACTGACACGTCGAATCAAGTGCACGAGAAAAAGACAACTAATTCATTTAGACCGTACAAATTACATATTAAATAGAGTATATTTATGTCGTATACACATTTAACTTACGTCGTAGATGTATATAATAATCAAATGCCAAAGAAACAAAAATTAAACACAATCATAATTGTTTTCGGTAAAATAAAAAGGAAATCAATCAATTAAATTAAAAATCAAACTAATCAATATAACGTGGACTACATGACTCCTCTCGATCCCTTGATCGAATGCATGACTTAACACACCCCATAGGGTGTGCCCTTTACCCGAACCTACTCTCTTTTCTTCCTTTCTGTTGTCGCACTTAGTCTCTAATGAACAAGGATTTTTAAAATGGCTGTACCAGGTGGGTATTTATAGGCTCATCAGTCGAGCCTACGGCGTAGATGAAAATCAACCTACGTCGTGGATGTATACATATACTCTTTTCCTATTTGTTCTCCTAAACACATTGTAGAGTATCTTAACTTTTGGTTTGCTAAAGAATAACATGTACGTGATGCGAACGAAGACGAAGTGAATTGTAGATATCAATGCTAATATCTAATTCAACTTGCCATAAACTAACATTTGTAACTCGTAATCTCATATTCTTCATGGGAAAAGGATTCTTCATGTGTATTAACCGTGCTGACTTGTCGGATCCACATTGAGAAACGCCAAATTAAGCACAAGATAGGAACATATATGTAACAATAGTCAATGATTCTTATTCTACTATCTTAATGTTTGTTTTTATGCCTTAGATATGCATGCACTTGACCTAAAACTAAACTAAAAAAAGCCAACTTGAGTATAGTAAGAGCACTAGGAGTGGTCACGGCGTGGTCATCCGTTGTCAGGCTTTGGTCTGCGTGACCACACCGTGGTCGACGGCGTAGAACACGCCGTTGCCCCACCCACGCCCGTGAAAGCTCCCACTATTTTCAAATTTCACCCTTCTCCATTTTACAAATTTCAACTTTGTTTTGAGATGTTAGATATTTGGTTTAAGATTGGAATTAAGTTAAGATTAAGAATGATGATGATGATGGTTTTGCAGCAGCAACACGGAGAAGGGGGGGGGGGGGGGGGGGGGGTGAGGGGGGTGACTTGGAGAAGAAGGTGATGATGTTCTAACTTTTTTTTTCTTTTTTAATTTATTTGGGTGAATAAATAAAGTAAATATTTAATTTATTTGGGTGACTTTTTTATATAGGTATTTTCTAATGGTAATTATAGGCATTTTTTGGCCCATTTATTCCGGGTTTTATTTTTACTCCGTATGTTAAGATTTAAGTTATGATATAATGTTTTTTATGTGAATAAATAAAGTAAATTAAGATTTGAATAAACTAATTGTTGAGGGTAGTTTTTGAAAAAAAGTGGAAAATTGGTAAATTGGTGTGAAAATGGTGTGATGATAAGATGGTTGTTTTTTGTGTGGATGTGGTGTGGATGTGAAAGTGAAAATGCTAACGTACCGGCGTGTTTTTTGGTGTGGTGGTGTGACCACTTCGCGTGCTGTAAGAGACAAAAGTTTGAAACATGGGATTTGTCTCACCTTAAATATTGAAACTAATTAATCATGGTGGTGGTCGAAGTGAGTTGTAAATGGTTAGATATCGAATCTAATACTTGTAATTTGATTTTTCTATAAAAATTTCAACCACTTGTCAGTGCAAAATATTATTATCAATGAATTGTAACATACATGATAACTCGAACCTGAGATATCACGAGTCAAACTTAACATTACATTTTCGATACCATATCGCAAACACTTTGTTATAATCATGCACCAACACTTTGTTATAAATAAGTAAATTATAAATCAAACTTTATTCACTTCTACTTGTTGAAATGTACACACTAGTATTAATGTATTATTATTGTACTAAAAGAATAAATCCAAGTCTATTAAGAAACACACAGATATAAGCAGTACATGTAAGCTTTATGTACGTCTTGGCGGCGGTGGTGGAAGGTCACAGTTTGTAGGTGTTAACGGTGGCGGTGATGATGGCGGCGGTGAAAGAAATATACAGAAATTCCGTGGTTTGCTTGGCTTAGGCGCGGGTGGTGGTGAAAACTTGCTTACAGTACGGAAACTTGGATATGTTGCGCGTATTGGTAAGTACGGTGGCGGTGGTGGTGGTGGATAAACGAACTTATAATGCGGATTTTGGCTGAGCTTAGGCGCTGGTGGTGGTTTTGGTAGCTTTCTTAGCATTCTGCCCCGACCAAAATATACATCTCCTGGTAATTAAATTTTGCATCATTTGTAAGGTGTTGTAAAATATAGGTTAAGCTTAGTATGATAATCTTTCTTTCTGAAAGTTTGTCTAACCAGTCTAGGTTATTTTCATCGAAGATATATAGGTAAGGACACGAGATAATAAGTTTACTAACCTAGAGGCGATTCGAATGAAGCAGATTTTCCTTGAAAGACATGATCAGGAATCAAAATTACCAGCAATAGAGCTACTAGAATTGGCTTCATAACAATAGCTAGATATCCTTTGTATGATATTTATTCGAATGGTCCTTTATATGAATGAAAAAAGATATATGCGAAGAATAAATTCTTATGGGGGACACTTGAACTTTTCAATGCAGCGTTAGGCTGGATTAATATGGAATACAGAAGTATGCAGGTACGTGTTAAATGTATTTCTTACGTATATAATATGTCGATATATCGCTACAAAGAACATATAAGTTATATATATTGCATCATAATTTTGGGTTGCTAACATGGGTAGATATAAATGTAATGTTAAACCTACATGCACGCTGTCATAAATAGAATATCTATCTCAAAAAGTTAAAAACAATGTGTAAAAATAGAAAGTTTTGATCCCACGTCACTTCTACAAACCAAAGTTGGACTTTTTGCCTCATTAACATAACTTTTGGTCATCATCGTATTAAGTAACCATTATTTTTGCTCACAATGTCAGATAAAAAACGTAGTTATGGCACACAAATTAATCATCTTAATATTTTTCTTTTCTTGCTCGAATTTAACGATGTCAACTTGATTACAGAATGCAACAAAATTTGATTCTCTGTAAACCGGTAATTTAGTCGTCTAATTGGACCTTAATATTAGAAAAGAAGGTCAAAGACAATTGTAAGTACGGGTGTCAGTACGGTCCGGTTAACCGAACCGAACTAGTACTTAAACCCGATTGATAAGCTTTATCGGGTTGAATTAAATCAGGTTGAAAAAGCGTATCGGGTTAGTTTTATCCGAACCCGATAATCTGACATTGTTATCGGGTTGGGTTAGTGTGTGATAATTTTAGTTATCGGGTCGATCAGCCCGATAAAATCCACAAATCAATGTTTACTTCAAAAAAGTATGTCATTCTACACATTTATTTAGCTAAATTTTTACACATCAAAATGTGTACAATTTCATAGTCCACACTTTCCTCTTGTATGAAGATATCTAGTGTAACAAAATTATTCACACTTATTTTAGTGAATATATAGATAGATTATCCACACAATTTAGTGTGAAGATATAATTGTTATTCACATTTTTGGTTGTGAAGTGAGGAATAAGATGTATACCGAAAACGAAAAAGGTTGAAAAGTCCACACTTATAAGTATGAAAAAAACAAGAAAGAAAGCACACTTAAAAGTATGAACAAAAAGAAACCCATGAAAAAAAGAAAAGAAAGACCACACTTAGAGGGCATGGAGTCATCACTCCAAGTGAGGGTGTTTTGGGTTGCCACGTCAGCGAAACCCACTCACTCACTTACATGAAAAAATCAGGGGAGTCATCACTCCAAGTGACTCCCTTTCGTGGGTCCTACTTTTTTTTATTTCTCACATTTTCAAATTAAATTAATTCATTTCATAAATAAAAATAAATATTACAATCCTAAAAAAATAGAAAAATACAACTTCGAATAAAAAAATTACGAAAAAAATTACGAAAAAAAACTACTAGTTGGAGGAGTCTTCGGAATCTTCAACGTCGCGGTATTGATTGGTATTCGGCATTTTTTGCGCGTAGACGAGCCTTGATTTCTTCTTTTTTAAAATTTATAAACACGGCCGATTCGGGATCCATTTTAGAGGTGTCATAGTCGAGAAATTTCAACTCCTCTAATTCGGCAATCGTGTCGTCTTTGCGTTGCGAAGCCGCATACGCTTTTTGCGAGGCTTCACGACGGAGACGAAGGTCATAGGTAACCGCGTCTTCAAATCGAGACGAGTTACTTCCTCCGGTACTCCCCGATGTTTCGAAACGGCTTTTTTTCCCGGGCAGTTCTTTACCCGCGGGGCGGGGTCGTTGATCGCGTTGGAAAAGTTCGTCCGTGTTCATCGGCATCGAAAACGAACCGCCTTCCTCGTTCTCGGTCAAATCAACCGGGGCAACCTCGCGTGCGTCCCATTTCGGGGACTTCCTCAAAACATTCCATGCCTTTTCGTGATTAAACGTGGCATTTCTATTCTCGTCCGCGTAAATGGCCCGAGCCCGTTCAATCACATCAACCTCGCTTTCGCCACTTTTTTTGTTCCGATGACATTTCTTGTATATGGCGTTCCACTTCATAATATTATGATGCATCGGATTCCACTTACCCGTAAGCATGTCTTTGGTACGTTCTTGATGATTTCTTTCGTTAAACACCCGGGTAATCCGAATCCAAAGAGTGTCTCTTTTTTGGTGACGCCCAACTTTCGGATCTTCGGATGTCGCGATGTAACACTCGGCAAGCACGGCATCTTCGTCCTTGGTCCACCGACCAAGACCTTCATTCGGAACGGGTTCTTTTGATTTTTTTGCGGGGTTTTTCTTTCGGATTTTTTTTGTTGGTTCGGTTTCGGGTGGTGGAGATTGGAGTGATAGGCGTCTTTGGGTGGTATAGGCTTGATATTCTTCTTGTTGCTTTTGTATAAAAGCTTGATCTTCGGGAGTCATCGGACCGTGGGTAGGAAATCCGGGGAATTGTGGATTGGACGTAGTTCCGTCACCGCCACCCAAGTTAGATTGAAGTAGGTTGGTGAATCCGAACCAATTTTCGCCGGCCATTTTGTTTGTGAATGAGAGAATGATAAAGGAGAGAATGATTTGTGTGTGTGTGTAAAAAATGATATAGGAAATGTAGTATATATAGAGATTAAAGTTGAAAAAAATAATTTTTTTTTTCTTTTAAACAACTAGCCTTTGGGCATTTAATTTAAAAAAAAAAAATTTAAAAAAAACTACCCGTTGGGCATTAAAAACAAAAAAACATTTTTTTTCAAAAATAACGGCTACTAGCCGTTTGTTTTAAAAAAATTTCAAATTTTTTATTTTTTTTTAAAACCCCCACTCGCGCCGAGGGGGTTGAGTCATGCCGCAGACCCACGCCGTGAAATTTTTGGGTTTGGGGAATCATCACAGCCACCGCGTCGTGGGTTTGGCACCCCACGACGCCACCACTCTCTGAGCTCTTAAAATTGTAAACAAAAAGGAAGTAAATATACACTTAAAGTGCGACACATAAGAAAGTAAAGTGCACACTTGAAAGTAGGGGTGTAATCAAGTCGAGTCGAGCTCACGCTTAGTAGGGTTTGAGCTTGGCTTGATACTATAATGATAGGCTTGAGCTTGGCTTAATAGCTTGTCAAGCTTTATCAATATAAGCTTGAGCTTGGCTTGATAAGGTTTGATAAAAGTTTGAGCTTAGCTTGAAAAGTTTAAATATGTATAAATTTAATTTTCTTATAATAAAACTCATCAATAAACATATGTATAAACATAAAAAAAAACAAAAATCATTATTTAAATCAAATTTTATTTATTTAATGTTAATAAAACTAATAACAAAATTATATCGGTACAATCTTGGCTTCAAAATATGTTTTGCGCTCCAATACGATTAAGGCCTCAAAGACCATTGCATGATGTGAATGCCAACACAATTTAGACACGTTGCGTTTAGTATTAAGAAGAGTACAAAAAGTATTTATACACATATGCTATTTCACCAAGTATCGAGTAAATGAAATAATTAAATTTGCATAAAAAGAATCATTTAAAATACAAAGAATAAAAATATAAATATAATCAGAGTTAAAAGTCCTTCTAAAATATATTATTTATCTATAAAATTAGCCCTTAAAATTAGGTTAATACTCAAATTAACAATTAGTTGCTTATATAAATTCATCATAAAACATATTTTTGATAGAGCTTGAAAAAGTTTGATAAGAACTTGAGCCAAGCTATCAAAAGCTTGAGCTTGAGCTTGATATAGTTTCGAGCTATTTTTTGGGCTTGAGCTTGATAAAAGCTTGGCTTGATCGAGCCAAGCTCGAGCTCAAGCTCGAGCTCAAGCTCGAGCTCAAGCTCGAGTTGCTTGATAAAAACTTAACTTGATTACACCCCTACTTGAAAATGTAAAACAACAGGAAAAAAAAGTCAAATACAACTCTACACTTGAAAGTATGAACAAACTAAAACGAAATAGAAAATGTTTCACACTTCAAAGTGTGACAAATTATATAATAATAACATTACAAATTAGTATTCCAGATTCAAATATTCATTACAAATAACAAATTTAAATTGCATTACAAATTACAAATCTAAATTGTTAATCTGTGAAATCTATGTACCTACCCACATTATCAACTATCTCATCACATAACACACCCCATAGGGTCTGCCCTTTAGCCGAAACTACTCTCTCTTCTTCCTTTCTGTTGTCGCATTTAGAGGTGTCCATAGTTCCAGAACCAGATCGAACCGGAATCGAACCGTAGGAATCGAAAACCATAAGAATGGAAAACTACAAATTAAATAAAATGTAGAACCAACAAGCGTCCCTATTTCTTTAGTTCGGTTCTGGGACGGTTCCGGTTCTAAGATGGAAATTTTCGAGAATTCGCGACGAGAACCACTATGTTCAAAAAAATTCGTTTTTTTTATTTTCAGTTTTTCATAAAAGGCATAATATAACAATACAAACACACATAAAAAAGCCTTCAATAATAAAAAGCATATACACCAATAATTCTAATACTTTACCATAACATAAACAAAAATTCAAAATGTAAAAAAAAATCTATAATGTTAAAATGTATGTAGAATACGTATTTGTAATCCAAACCTCATAAAAAAATTTAGCGTTCCATCACTCGATGAAATTTCATTCTACAGAATAAACTTAAACTAAAAATGAACTAAATTTTAAATAAAGCAAAATTTACTGATATTCTATTAAACATTAAAAGATTATATTTGTCTTTATAACTTTGTACCGTTTTTTCTATATCTTTAACAACCCGTTATCAGATCCTAAATTTCATCCACATTTATTTTTCTCTCCCTTCTTATCCAATCTTGGGTGCAAAACAACCCTTTCTAAAATTGACTTAATAATGACGTTAATTAAAGATTAAAGTTTCAATTTTTATTTGACTTGACTATGACATTGCATGTTCAACATAACTTCATAAAGAAAACTTATAAAAAATCATAGTTCCAAAAGAACGTATTTTTCGAGAAAGAACCGGAACTGACCGGGTCTTTCCCAAACCGTCACGAGAACAAAGTTTGGAATTTCAGAATCCAAGAACCGGGCCATGCTTCTAATATACGGTTTAGGGATAGTTCTTGTACGATTCCTCAATTCTTGTGGTTCCTCAGTTTTTTAACACCTCTAATCGCACTAAGTCTCAGACGAACAAGGGTTTTTAAAATGGCTGTAGCAGGTGGGTATTTATACGACGTAGATGAAAATCAACCTACGTCGATACATATACTCTTTTCCTATTTGTTCTCCAAAACACATTGTATAGTATCTTAACTTTTGGTTTGCTAAAGAATAACATGTATGTGATGCGAACGAAATGAATTGTAGATATCAATGCTAATATCTTATTCAACTTGCCATAAACTAACATTATGTAACTTGTAATCTCATATTCTTCATGTGTATTGATCGTGCTGACTTGTCGGATCCACATTCAGAAAATCTAAAGAGTGAAATACACATTTTATACTTGTGGTATGTCCAGATTACATATATATAAAACTGGTATGTCCAGATTACGTGTATGTCCAGATTACGTGTATGTCCAGATTACATATATAGTAATTAGTCTTCTGAAAGTGCAGGCGGCCTCCCTGGTCTTTCATTAAGTGTTCATTTAGGTACTTTGACCATAATGAACGTTATCCTTTGACCGTTATGTTTTGTTTGTACATGGCTTTTTTTTGTCTTTTTTCCTTTTTTTACTCATCACCCCTTCCAACATCACCACTACCACCTTCACAATCACCACCTCCGACGCCACCATCACCCCACCACCTCCGTCGCCACCATCATAGCCCATTTCTTCCATTTGTTTCTTTTTTCCCTAATTCAATCTTCTAGCAACATAAACCCTATTATGAAGCTAAACTAACACTCAATTAACTGAATTGATCTTTGAGTGATTGATTTTGCAAAAAAATACATGTGATATATCAAAATAAAAGTTGTAGAAATCTTTCACAATGAATACAATTTGATTCACCACTTCGAATATTCTTTTTATTATAGAAAATTAATTTACCAAAATAGATAGAAACCTGAGAGTGAATTTGAATTTTCGTGTTATTATAGAAAATTAATTTACCAAAATGCATTCTTCTTGATCAAGATATCAAAGATCAAGCTACTTGTGGAAACGTTGTTATATTGAGAAACTATTGGTGGAGGTGCGGGTCTAGGTATAAACATCAAACTCGAAGAATCAGTAACATGGTGGTCTTATTTTTGGAATATACTATCCTGGTTTTTGGTATATGAGCACACCAATTAACTAAATTGATAATTGGGATTAATTCAATATTCAAAATGCATGAATAAATCGAAGTTGTAAAAAAGAAACAAATGGAATAAATGGGCGGTGATGGTGGCGACGAAGGTGGTGGGGTGATGGTGGCGTCGGATGTGGTGATTGTGCAGGTGGTAGTGGTGATGTTGGAATGGGTGATGGATAAAAAAAGAAAAAAGACAAAAAAAAAACCTTATATCAACAAAGTATAACGGTCAAAGAATAACGTTCGTTATGGTCAAAATACCTAAATGAAAGACTAGTGAGACCGCCTGCACTTTCAAAAGACCAGTTACTATATATACAATCTGGACATACCACAGGTATAAAATGTGCATTTCACTCAAAGCCAAATTAAGCACAGATAGGAACATATATGTAGCAATAGTCAATGATTAATTATTTTACTATCTTAATGTGTAATTTTATGCCTATAGATATGCATGCACTTAACCTAAAACTAAACTAAAGAAGCAAACTTGAGTATAGTAAGAGACAAAAGTTTGAAACATGATACTTGTCTGATTGAAGCTTAAATATTGAAACTTAATCATGGTGGTGGTCGATGTGAGTTGTAAATGGTTAGATATGGAATCTAATACTTGTAATTTGATTTTTCTATTTAGGAATCATTAAACTACGTTTATTTGTGTTAACTATGAATCAAAATTTCAACAACTTGACAGTGCAAAATATTAATATCAATGAATTGTATTGTACTCCGTATATGACAATATACATGCATGACAAAGAAATTACTCGAACCTGAATAATCATGAAAATAAATATGCGAAATTACATTTTCGATAATCATGCACCAACTGATTAGAAGTAAATTATATACCAAATTTATTATGCTAATTGGAATTTACATACTCGTATTATTATTGTACTAAAAGAATAAATCCAATTCTATTAAGAAGCACACAGATATAAGCAGTACATGTAAGCTTTAAGTACGTCTTGGCGGCGGTGGTGGAAGGTCACAGTTTGTCGGTGTTAACGGTGGTGGTGTTGATTGCGGTGATGAAAGAAATATACGGAAATTCCGAGATGGTGAAAACTTGCATACAGTACGGAAACTTGGATATGTTGCGCGTATTGGTAAGGACGGTGGCGGTGGTGGTGCTGGATTAGCGAACCTATGATGCGGATTTTGGCTGAGCTTAGGCGCTGGTGGTGGTTTCGGTAGCTTTCTTAGCATTCTGGCCCGGCCAAAATATACATCTCCTAGAAATTAAATTTTGCATACAAGTAAGGACTAAGGATGCGAGATAATAAGGTTACCTACTTAGAGGCGATTCGAATGAAGCAGATTTTGCTTGAAAGACATGATCAAGAATCAAAATTACCAGCAATAGAGCTATTAGAATTGGCTTCATAACAATAGCTAGATATCCTTTGTATGATATTTATTCGAATGGTCCTTTATTATATGAATGAAAAAAGATATATGCGAAGAATAAATTCTTGTGGGGGACACTTGAACTTTTCAATGCAGCGTTAGGCTGGATTAATATGGAATACAGAAGTATGCACGTACGTGTTAAATATATTTTCTGACCTATATAATATGTCGATGAGAATTTCTAACATGTGCCCTGAGTGCACATATTTCTGTTTTTATAAAAGTAAAGTTCGAGTTTACTAAACATAAATTGTTATTTATTTATGGTGAGTTTTGAATGTATTTAATGTGAATTAAATGTATTTTTAACAAAAAAAGAAAATTTGTGCTCAATAGATATGCTTTAACATGTGCTTGAGGGCACATGTTAGAAAAACCCAAATGTAGTTAAGGTGTATAGCTTATAGGTATGTAATTAGACATACAAATTAGTTATCTAAATATTTTTCTAGCTCGAATTCAACTTGATTACAGAATGCAACAAAATTTTGATTTTCTGTGAACCGGTGATGTAGTCTAATTTTACCTTAATATTAGAAAATAAGGTCAAAGACAGTTGTAAGTGATTAGATCGAGAATAAGATAGCTTTTAATTTGGTTGAATGTTTTTTAATGAGATTAGAGTTTAGAGTATATTGACCTAAGTAAAATAAATCGTTATCTAACATAATAACTTGGATTAAGTTGATAGATTATACGGTACTTATGAAAGCCATGTTATATGTGTAGTTATTTTGTTTGACGAAGCAAAAGAAAATATACTTGATATGAAGAAAGCTGTTATCACTAAGGTGGACACTGTTAGAACACTTATGTGTAATAGTTAGGATATAACTCTAAAGGTTGTTTGTAATATAACTCAAACTTAAGGAGGTTAGTCATGTATTATGATTTTTTTAACCTCTTCGATAGTTAGTATATTCCTTGTTTACAAAAGATTAGATTTTTCT
Source organism: Glebionis coronaria (assembly GCA_025667525.1). Lineage (NCBI taxonomy): Eukaryota > Viridiplantae > Streptophyta > Magnoliopsida > Asterales > Asteraceae > Glebionis > Glebionis coronaria. Next base: position 275,979 of record JANFOE010000944.1, on the reverse strand, counting down.
CCTCATTCTCTATAAATAGAGATAAGCCGTAACACTACAAGAATGCAGGCGGATACCCACGGAAATTACCTACAAAAATTGATACGTGGGTGTTTTCCCTCGTATTACCCACTAGTTACCCACAATAACATAATCTAGAGTCTAGAAGAAATTTCCCTCGATTTTCCCATAATTTTACCCATAAATATACCCATTAAATAATATATCGTGTGTACTTTGTGGCTAAATGATTCCCGCCAAAATGTTTCCCATGCATTACACACAACTTAATTATCACAAGTAAAAACATGGTTAATTTTGTGGGTAAATTTTTGTTACCCACAAAATACACACATCTTTTATATTCGTTGGAAATATTCGTGGGTAATTTAAGGGTAACATTTATACCTCATAGCTTTTCACAAACCCACTTTCTTGTTTAACATCCCGAGTGTAATTTACATGGCTAAATTTATAATACCCTTTTATTAGAATCGTCCTTTATATTTGTGGGTAATTTGTTGTGTGTAATTTGTGGGTAAAATTATACCCATGATTATGACGCTGGTTAAATTTGATGCCTAGTTATTGTGCTCATTTTATGTGGGTGAATTCTTGTTACCTGCTATTTGCACAGCTATTAATGTTCGTTGTTATTAAACTCGAACATAAAAAGAAAAGATCAAAACTCGAACATAGGACACTACATAGAGCCGGACACACCCACTAACCCCCTATAGCGCACTTTGCAGCTTTTACTGCCTACCCAAACACACTAATAAACAAGTGTACCAGCTAACCCACATAGATAACTTGCAACATCGTTCACAGTATGAATAAAATCTAAGAGAGCTTGTTCCAGCAATTATGCAATCATAATTCTATGCTCCTAACAAACATTAAACTTGTAATTGTAGTATTTTTTACCTTTAAGCAATATTATATCTGCTTCAAACTATTATAAAAAAGTAACCAAGGTCTCTTTCCACCAAAGACTCATAAGTAAAAGAAAAGTTTTACGATCAAAATGTTGTCAAACGACCCCATCCCTAACCACATAAACATGAGTTATTCAAGAACTTTAATACATGAAGACATAAAATTAATCTAATTGAAGGAAAGTTAATCATTGTCATCTTCTGATTGTTGCAGTTCATCATCGTCGTCGACCATATCAACTTGGATACCACTTGAATCATTGAGAGGTATTGTTGACATGTCAGCTGCATCGATTGAATGTGCTTCTACTTCATCATCTTGTAAGGCTGTATTTTCTTCAGGAAGATCAAATGTTGAATTGGCTTTGATTTTGCACACTGACCACCAATCAACTTTGTCACGTCGCAAGCTCGGATAAGGTGAATAATACACTTGTGATGATTGACTAGCCAAAACAAAAGGTTCATACTTCCTAAGCCTTCTTTTATGGTTAATATCGACTAGTTTGTAATCTTTATGAATCTTCATCCCAACATTCGGGGTTGTATCAAACCAGTCACACTTAAACAATACAACTCTTTTTATTGGGAGAGCGGGATACTCTAATTCTACAATCTCCGATAAAACGCCATAAAAATCAGTTGACATGTCACCGTAATTAGTACCTTTAATGCACACTCCACTGTTAAACGTTGACCTCCCTGAACCATGCTCACTAGTGTGGAATTTATATCCATTGACAAAATACATCAGATACGTGGTAACACTCCTCAAGGGCCCTAACGCGACATCCTTAATGATTTGATTATCCACATTACCTGAATTGTGTGCCTACAATTGACCGACGAAGTTATTACATGCATACCCACATATTAATTATAAAACCATAAGGGTTAAAATACTTACATAGTGATTAAACCAATTAGCAAATTCACTCTCAATCCGCTGGTCAACTTGGCCATCTGTTATGGTTGGATAGTTTGCCTTAATCTCTTCAACAAATATCCTTGAGAAACACATAGAAACTTTTTAGAAAGAAAAATTATATTAACGAACCAAACAAAAAACAAATTATTCAAGAAACGACACAACTCCTCAAAAGGAGAACGAGACCCATGGAACGAGAGCCATACATAAAACAAAATATGAATCCAATCTATTCAAAAGTTTTGAGTTAAATAATTGATTCTAATAATTATATAAAACGTAAGTAAATACTATGTTGAAACTTACTCAACATATTTTTCAATCTCAACACAATTCAGTAACATATATATTCTTGCAGCATCATACTCCTCATCTGTTAAGCGTCTTGATATTCCTTTTCCAGATGATCGGCCATCAGCCATGAATATAGAAAGATTTCCTTCAAATTGGTCAGAATCACCGCCACAATCATTACGAGGCGCTGCATTCATCTTTGTTCTAACATGTGGCTCAAAATAATGTGAACAAAACATTGATGTTTCTTCAATTAAGTAAGCATTAGCAATTGAACTTTCAACCTTTGCTTTATTAGTCACTTTCCGCTTTAGTTTTCCCAAGAACCTGCATTTAACGAATATTTTCTTAATATCTCATTTACAATAAAGTATAAGATTAAAATTATTAGTTTAGTTTACCTCTCAAATGGGTACATCCAACGATATTGAGTGGGCCCTCCAACCTTTGCTTCATAAGGTAAATGCACAGGTAGGTGTTCCATAGAGTCGAAGAAACCTGGGGGAAATATCCTTTCCAGTTTGCACAAAATTAAAGGAATGTCTTCATGAAGTCTAATCATGTCGTCTTCTTTCAGCATCGTACACGTAAGATCTCTAAAGAACAAGCTTAGTTCAGTTAGAACTTTCCACACTGCGGTTGGCAACAATTCACGAAAAGCGATTGGGATCAATCTTTGCATGAACACGTGACAGTCATGACTTTTCATCCCAAACATCTTGTACTTTTGCATATCAACACACCTAGACTTATTTGAAACAAACCCATCCGGAAACTCAAGTTTTGAAACCCAGTCACAAACAACCTTTTTTTCCTCTTTACCCAGAGTATAACAAGCTTTTGGATACTTCCCGGTTGATTCATTTTTCTCCAAATCCGTGCGCTTACAATAAATTTTTATATCCTCTCTTGCCTTTGCATTATCTTTAGTTTTTCCTTCTATATCCATCACTGTTTCAAATAAATTCTCGAAAAAATTCTTTTCAATATGCATAACATCCAAATTATGACGTATAAGATTAGTACTCCAATAGGGCAAATCCCAAAATATGCTTCGTTTCCTCCAACCGCATAACTTGCTAATGGAAGCATTTGATTCCACACCTCCGATTTCTGTAACTTTCTTTAATCCAAAGTTGTCAATTTGGTTGATAACCTCTGTACCTGTTAGTATCCGTGGAGATGGAGACAACTCAACCCTATTCTTGATAAAGTCATTTTTGTTTCGTCTAAAAGGATGTCTTTCGGGTAGAAACTGGCGATGACAGTCAAACCATGAAACCTTTCGACCATTAGACAAGCTAAAAGCTTTTGTGTTGTCTAGACAATATGGACAAGCTTTCTTTCCCGATGTACTCCACCCAGATAACATTCCATAAGCCGGAAAATCACTTATTGTCCACAAAAGTGCAGCTCTCATGTGAAAATTATTTTCTTTCGAAATATCATACGTACGTACACCCTTCCAAAGATCTAATAATTCTGCTATTAAAGGTTGCAAATATACATCTAACCTCTGCTTTGGATTATTTGGTCCAGGTATAATAATTGTCAAAAACATATATGGGTCTTTCATACACATCCATGGGGGCAAGTTATATGGTGTCACAATGACCGGCCAACAAGAATATTGTTTGCCGGACTGGCCAAATGGTTGAAATCCATCAGTGCATAACCCTAATCTTACATTGCGCTTCTCTAATGCGAAAGTAGGATTCATACGATCAAAATGTTTCCATGCCTCGGCGTCAGATGGGTGGAACATTACACCATCTGTTTGAACATGCTCATCATGCCATCTCATATGCTCGGCTGTGACTTTTGAAGCGTACAACCTCTGTAACCTTGGTACAAGAGGAAAATAATGCATAAAACAGTGTGGTACTTCAGTTCTCCTCTTTTTGCCACCCCTCTTTCTTTGTTTATAACGAGGGTGCTCGCAAACTTTGCAAATTGTTGCATCAATATCTTTATCCCAATAAAGCATACATCTATTAATGCAACAATGGATTTTCTCACATGGAAGGCCTAAATTACAAGCATACTTTTTTGTGTCATAAAAACTACCAACCAACTTGTTATCAGAGGGTAAAGCATCCTTAAACAATTTCAGTATATCATCATATACCTTTTCAGTAATACGACCCTCTGACTTAATGTTTAACAACCTTGCAACCATAGACAATTGTGAAACTTTTGAACAACCTGACCATAATGGTTCATCTGCCTTATGAAGTAGATCATATAACTTTTGAGTTTTTGGGTCTGGTGGTTCGGTTTCGTTTTCATGTGTGTGTGGGTTAAAATCATGGCCAATAGCATCTATGACCAAGTTGCGATATGAATTTGACCCTTCTACATCTCCAATAGGTGAGGTATTAGTGTGTGAATGTGCAGAGCTTGATGCAGACACAGATGTAGTTGAAGGTTCCCCATGGCAAACCCATTGATAGTAGTTCTTCACAAACCCGTACTTACCTAAGTGCAACTTCACATCTTCTGGTAAACGATATGCTTGATTTTCGCAATTACTACACGGGCACCGTATTTTATCATTATCCATGTATGCGGATTGTTGGCAAGCATATTCAACAAATGATATAACCCCTTCGATAAATTCACGACTAATGTATCTACCGTCCTCCGTAAACCTCTTATACATCCATTCTCGATCCATTCTCATTTTAATTTCTGATGGGGGCAGATGTCAAATCAAAACAGCAGCCTATGAATAAAAAGAGAAAAAAGATACTTAATAACATGAATAATAAATCTTCCTTTATAAAGATCTAAGACACCGTTTATTTGTTCAATACAAATTTTAAATACAGTTATTTATAATTGTTGTATCGTGCAATGAATATGTCCAGTTCTTTCTTTGTTTCTTAAAAGGCATGTCATGAAGTTAATCAAGTGTTTTATTTGTTAACTATATTGACCATATATAACATAAACTCAATGTTACTGCTTGCATCCTTCATCAATTAATCTGATGAAATCTCAATACAAACCTTTCGGCAAATCTTTCTTGATTCATTCATTTTCATAACTTGAATCCATATGGTCATTGTTTAATGTTACTGCTTGCAAGGTTGTATATTTGGGTGATTCTAAGGTTTCTTTAGAATTCATAAACGAAAATTATGGGTACAACTTTTCTAAAGTTGAATCCGAAAGGGGTGTGAAATTGGACCAAAAGAAAGACAATGTAAGCAAGACTGCAGGGGATGGCTTGGATCGCATAATCGATGAAACCACTACTACCGATGAATATCCGGATTTAGATGGAAGTATGAATATTGCGGCCAGTGATGCTCCTCGTATTCCCACCACGGACAATCATAGGAAATTTGATACCCAATCAGAAAACAAAGTTTGCAAAGAAAACGAATCAAAGATGATGCCACCGGAACTGAACACTATTGAGAAGGAAAATACAAAGGTTTAATGGGTATAAAGCTAAAAGACGAAGTCTCCGGCGACAATGGCGGAGGCGACGAGGGTTTTTGCCAACATGGTAATTGTGACGTCAATTGTGTTGTTACAGACATTGAAACAGAAACCGATAAGGCTCTTTGTGATGTGGACGTTTCATGCACCCGTGAAAAAGATAAGGCTAGTACTGTGTCAGTTTCTGAAAAGTGTGTGTCTGGTTTCAAGAAGGGATCCAACAAATATGGAGTAGACTGATGACACATCCAAAAGAATATCAACAAATTGATATTTCGTAAATCAACTATGATGGGAAGGCACTTGCAAGCATTACAAACAAAAACTTAATTTATGAAACAAATTGGAAGAAACCATACCGAGTAATGAAAAACGATGTCAAGTAGTCAAAGATTGGATCGCCATTAACATATGTGTTCCATTTAAAGCAGCTCACGAGTTTGACAAAAAGTTGGGAGGTAGATGATGAGTTTATGTGTTCTTATCCATTTAGTCAAAAGTAATACTTTTACTTTTATTATATGCCTATCATTAAAATTGTTATTAACAGCTAATAAATTTTAGTATTTGCATTTTTAGCAATGTTTTGAAACCCGGGTCAACCGGGTTGATCCGGCTCCGGTTGAAAAAACGGGTCATATTGACCCGAGTTGCACACTATCGAAATCCGGCTCGACCCGCCAGTTTGGGTTGACCCGGGTCAACCCGGTTCTCGTGACCCGATCGAGTTTCAATTTTTTCGGGTGTTTTAAAAAAAAATATATAAATTTTACGTATTTGCGCCAGAATTTTATTTTTACATATTATATTGGTTGGTAAACAATTTATATTTTTAATATACGGGAATTTTTATGTTTATTTATTAAAAATATAAAAAAATAAATTTTTTTTGAAAACCAGGTTAACCTGTGTTGACCCGGACCCGGTGACTCGACCAGGTCATGCATGGTTTTAAAACATTGATTTTTAGTAGATCATGCCGTCGTGATACGCCTCACATTATCTATAACCTTGGATATTATAGTGTAAAGTTTAGCGGCGGTCATTTTCTATACAACATGGAATTTGCTATGAGGCCGACAAATATCATCATATTTTGGTTATGTGTGATATATTGTGGGTCAACTTATTTTACCGACAATTAGGTTCGAGTTGATAATAATTTAAGCGAGTCGACTCATCAATTCATTTAAAATTTTTTTATCAAACTAACTTTTTAACCTATATTGGTATATGTGTTAAATGGTAACGAGTTGACTTACAGACTAGTTAAGTTGTTTAACACGTATAGCATGCCAACTTTTCTAGATAAAAAGGGTTAAACTGATCAAATAGAAACTCGTGTAACCTATTTACCTCATCAACCCATGTATGTATACGAGTTGAGGTTTTCTGTCTCACTAACTTGCCAACCAATAATCATCAACCGTAACCGATACTAGTTGCTTAGTCCGATCTTCATATGTTTAATAATAAAGAATCTTATGTTTGAGCTCAACTCATTTCGAGTATGGGTGACGATTTTTGACACATACATGATGACTGATACGAAGATGTACATGTTTTTGTTGAAGATAAACAAGTTAAGGTAAAAATCACGTTCACTAGTATAACGAGTTCATGTGAGCAGATTCGCCTGTTCGATGTATGATGACAGATACAAAGATGCACATGTTTTTGTTGAGTATAACCGAGTTAAGCTAAATTCAAGCTCACTAGTTAGCGAGTTTAATAAACATATTTTGCTTAGATTTAGTAAGTGGTAAAAAAGTACTCGTGAACACGCTTAAGTCAAGTAAAAATATGGAATTAATGTTTTTATATTTTATTTTAAATTCGAGTTGACCTGAGCCTGAAGTGACCCGACTCGAGTAGACTTGACCCGAGTAAACCCGAACATGAGTAACCCGAGTTCAAATCAAATCAGATTTAAATAACTTATATTTAACCTTGACTCGAATAGAATCCCGACCAATTGACCCGAACTCGACTAACCTAACCCGATCCCGCCTTTATGTATAAGCATTTTGATAAATTAAATTGCATATAATTGTAAGTAAATTACATAGTTAAACTTCTAAGTGTACCCAGGCATATATGTTGACTAGTAATTAGGGGTGTCGAAAAAGTTGACCCGACCCGAAACCGAACCCAAATTAGCCTATTCAGGTCTGGTCACTCGGGTTCAAAAACATATTCGGTTCAATTCGAGTTTACCCGAATTGACCCGATTTCTAATTAGGCTCGGGTTCATAATTTTTAGCCTTGATCCGAATTGACCCGACCCGACTTGACCCGAACCAGACCAACCCGACTTGACTCAAGTTTTTTTAACACATTTTACCTTGTAAATATAATTAAATAAGCCAATTTTTAAATTTTTTACTTATACTCGGATTGACCCGAACTTGAGTTGACCTGACCCGAATTAACCCGACCCAAATTGACCCGAACTCGACTCACCCGAGTTTTAATTAGACTCGGATTCGGGTTTGATTTTTTTTAGTATTGACCCGACCTAACCCGACCAAATTCCCACACCCTATATCCATTAGTATTAATGTTGACTAGTATTAATGTTCACCGTGACTTTATATGCTATGTTGACTAAATGTTCACCGTTACTTTATATCCATTAGTATTTAATTTTATATTCATTATCTTATCATCTCACCACTATATGAAAATTTGATCAAATCCATTCTAAATAAAGCTGGGTGATTGATGAGTTATGCGGCAAATGAAAAGATTTTGGCGGGAATTCAAGGCGCCAAGATGATAATAACAAATCCACAAAATATGGAATGCAGTTGTTGAATAAATATCAGAAATCATTTCTTATAAATCTCATTGACTCAGTTCAATAGGAGGTACCCATAGAATTGTAGAAGCAACACCACAAGGATTAACAACTTTTAACAAGGTAAATGCCTAATCTATGTTATAGATCTGCAGATAGTTTTGATATATCAAAGGTTTCAATGTTTAGTTATTTTCTATTCTAAATTGTTAGTTTTAATGACCAATTGTTTTGTTGTCTATTTTGAATGATTTTGGATTTTTTATAAATGATTCAATGTGAGGCTGAGAATATTTACAATTGTTGGTATATTTTGAAGAAGATTGCAGTATTTTATAGATAAGATGTAATTATGTTATACGTTAGTCTTATGGGTGTTTGATTCGGCTTATATAGCCGGCTTATGGCTTATCTTGTTTTCAGCTTATGTTTCATAAACTTACTTTTGTGCCTTATTTTCTAACTGTAACATAAGCCACAAAAAGCTAGCTTATGAAACATAAGCCCAAAACCAAATAAGCCATAAGCCGGCTATATAAACCAGAAATTTTTTGTTTTCTGTATAAGAACTTTGAACTAAAAAACTTAGTTGTCAGATGGGTAAGTGCAGAGATTTGGCAACAAATTTTTTGTTTTCTGTATCATCTTAAGTCTGACCCAATTCATCATTTTGTATTTGTGAAGATTGAGATCATGTTAATCTGTTGGTATAATTTTGTTAATCTGTTAGTATTGAATTTGGTACAAGCAGGAAGATATGTTCTTGGGGTAGGGTAGTAATATTGATGTTTTAGGATTATAGAGTTTTTCAAAAAGCATGTCCATCCATGCTTTCGCGAAACGGCGTTTTGGATGCATTCAACCGGAGAAAAGTGATTTTCATTTCGAGTTTGCCAAACACCTTCAACTGGATTATTCCGTTTGTAAAACTCAATAATCAAATAATCTAGTTTATACCGCACTCCCAAACACCCCTAAATATCGATGAGAATGTGTTCACATAAGTGAAAGGTTATATTGCGTCACATATACTACTATCATTACTAATTCGGACTTATGTGATGGCGTCATTGTTTGGTAACTGTTTAACCTATACTTTTGTTAAGTATCTCATCAACATCTTGTATATTGAATAACTGCAGACATGGCGAGAGGAAGAGGAGGGTTCAGAGGGAGAGGACTTCTCTCTATTGCTCGTCCCAGAACAGCCGATGAGTCTGTAACTGATCCATCTTTCAATGGTGATATGCCGAGAGGAAGGGGAGGGATCACAAGAAGAGTTGGTCTCTCGCATGCTTCTCATGCAACAACGAATGAGATTGTTGATGATTTGACGTCTAATGGTGATATGCCGAGAGGAAGGGGAGGGAACACAAGAAAAAGAGGTCTCCCATATGCTCCTGAAGGAACAGGGGATGAGATTGTTAGTGACTCAACTATTAATGGTAATGGAAATGAAACATCACGGGAAAATGTGATTGTGACAAATCCACGCTCTCGATCAAGTATAACTTCTAATGGTAATGGCAATGAAACATCCCGAGAAAATGTGATTGTGACAAATTCACGCTCTCGATCAACTACTGAAAGCTCACAGAATATGTCACTTACAGAAGGCGGCAGAAAGCAACTCTTTGTTGTGAATGGATTGTAAGTATAATGTCTTATTTGAATAAATGATTACACATTTTCATGTGATTATATTAATTTTATCGTCATTATATCATAACAGCCTTGAAAATTCAAGTCAATGCTCCCGAGTAATAAGAAAGATTTTCAGAGAAAGAATTGACAATGAAGCCTTCACATGGACAAAGGTGCAGCAAGACACTAAAAACTTCTATTTTGAAGAATTTAAGGTATAACATCTGATATTTATACTATTTGTTATGCATATATCGCATATGTGGTAATTAATGATTTGGTTTAATGTAGAAACATTATGTTTGGGAGCCTGCAACTGAAACACAAGTGAGGACAGCATGGGAATCAAAAGCTTCTGACCGTTATACAGATTTCTTGAGAGACATTAGGCGTAAAATGATAAAACCAATATTCATAAGTGAAGATACATGGGCGGGTTTTGTAGCTCATTGGAATACACCCGAGTACAAGGAAAAACGTGAAACAAATTCACAAAATCGTCGGAAGGGTGATGGCCCATCGACTCATACTGGAGGTTCTGTCTCATATCGTGAATATGCCAAGAAACTCGTAAGTTTAAGCCCCTTTGTTGTATTTTTATGATACTGAAATATGTTATTTCTTATGTGAGTATATTAGTTTCAATTTTTTTTGTTAGTTTGTGATTTTTTTCCATTAATTGTGTGCAGGAAACAACACTAAAGCGTCTACCTAATCCATTTGAACTCTTTGTGTATACCCATACAAAAAATCATGACAATGAAACCTTTATCGATAAGAAGGCAAAAACTATCAATGTAAGTTCTGATCTAAAAAAGTGAATAATATGTTTATTTATATAATCATTCATTTTCACATCTATCTAATAACAGGATAATGTGTTGCGATTAAGGGAAGCACGTGGGGCAAATCATGCAGAAGACGAGTCATCCCAGATGGTGAATGAATCAGCAATTTATTATGAGGCGGTCGGAGGCGTGAAGAAAAGAAACGTGTATGGTCTTGGCTCACAAGCATTTGCTTACTATCCGAATCCAGCCAATAGAACTTCAGCAACTTATATGCCACCTGAACCTATGGAGAACAAGTATCTAGAAATGGAGAGAAAGTTGACTCGCAAGATCGGTAAACAACAACAAGTTCTTGAACTCTTGTGTACTCATCTTGATATTCCTGTCCCAAGTATTGAGAGTGAAACTGAAGACGACAATGAAGCAGAGACTGGGGGGAAACTCAAAATCCAAGTACTAGCAACTCCGAGGAGCATGAAGTCTAGTAAGATGACATCACAGCCTTGGCAGGACATCGGGAAACTTGAGTTAATTTATTTTCTGTTTGTTTGGTGTTTTAGGTTCAGGATTGTTTTGGTTTGCATATCTTAGGTTGCTGTTTGCTTTATTTTGAATAAGTTAGGTTGTTGCTTCATGTAAGATATTTTATGTTTATGTTAAGTTTAATAAATTGAATGCTTGTTTTAATATGAGCAGCGTAATTTATGTTTTATAGCTCTTTCAGATTTGTGACATTTGCGTGTGATAAATTCCCACAAGTTTTACCAGTGTTTTTTGTGGTTAAAATTACCTACCAATTATTATGGGTAAAATTCTAATATTACCCTTTACTTTCCTACAACTTATTGTGGGTAAACTTATAATATTACCCTTGGTTTTTCACACTTATACATCCATGGTTAAGTATACTCATAAATTATCATGGGTAAATTATAAATTTTATCATTGGATATTTACACACGACTATATCGTGGGCATGCGTACCCTTGAATTACCCTCAAAAGTTTTGTGAGTATTTTGTGGTAATGTAAAAAATCCCTGGAAATTTTTTACCATCAATTTAATGAACACGCCCACGAATAATGTAGTGGCTAAATATAGCCACAGATTTACCCATGAAACGATTGTGGGTATTTCCGTGGTATCTTAGAAAATCCCGTCCAACATTTACCCACAGATTGAATGAAAATGCCCACAAACAATGTCGTGGGTAACATTACCCACATGGCAAAAAATCATGGCTAGTCATTTACCCACGAAGGGTTTCCCCATATAAACAGATTCATGGATAATCTGTGGGTATTTATCAATTACCCACGAATTTGGTCCTTTTACCCACAAAATCTATCCGTGGCTATCCGCCTGAATTTTTGTAGTGTAAGGTTATTTGTACATTTCTTATTCTCATTTAATAACAAGTTTGTGTTGGTGCCATTCGACATAAATGTATAATATGTCGATATATCTTTACAGAACATATAAGTTATGTATACTGAATTATTGCATCATAATTTTGGGTTGCTAACATGGGTTTTATTTAATTGTCAAAATAGTACATGGTAGCTATAAATGCAATGTTAAACCTAATTACATGCATGCTGTTAGGCTAGGGGGAGTGGTAACATAAAATCCCATCGTCACGTCACGTCAGCTCCACCTCAGTTTTCTCTTTTCTCTCACTAACCTACTCAAAACTCACCTTTCTATGTTCTTAAGGAAAAAAAACCCACCACCACCTCACCTCCACCTCATCTTTCTACTATCACTTTTATTTAATTTATTTATAAAATACATATTTTTATTCCATCAAATTAAAAAACGATACACGCGGGTAAATACAAACATTAAAAATATTAGGCATTATTAGCCAAGTGCTGGATTAAATCGAATCGAAGGTTTTTATGCACTTGAGATGATCTGATGTATCCCATAACAGCATGAATTTCTTCCGTATTTCGTACTAGATCGTCCGGTTGTTGTGCTTCTCCTCGGTACCATTTGGGACTTATCGCATATTCTTTGTGTTTACGAATCATATTATGCATTATGATGCATGCATACATCATATTAACAAGTCTTTCTTTCTTCAAAGCACGTGATGAATTGACGATTATGACCCATTTCTTTTTCAGAACACCAAACGCGCGTTCCACATCCTTCATTGTCGATTCTTGCTTCTGCTTATACAATATTCGATTGTGGTCATCGTTAGAGGGTTCTGGAATCTTAACAAGTGGAGCTAATTCGGGATATATCCCGTCAGTAAGATAGTATCCAAATGGATAATTAACGTCGTTAGCCGTAAAAGGGACCTCTGGTGCTCGTCCTGTTTTCAAATCGTTAAACAAAGGGGATTGATGTAACACATTGATGTCGTTGTTAGACCCAGAAACACCAAAGAAAGCATGCCATATCCACAAGCCTTCCGACGCAACAGCTTCTAACAAAATGAACGGATTCGATCCGTGATCATGTCTAACATATTGCCCTTTATGGGCGTACGGACAACCAAACCACTTCCAATCCGTGCAGTTCAGACTTCCTAGCATCCTAGGGAAACCGTGCTTCCTTTCGTGATGTTGATATAGTAATTCAACATCACTCACCGTGGGTTTTCTCAGATATTCTGGCCCATAAATCGCCCTTATAGCTATACAAAAATGATCAAGACTTTCCCGTGAAGTTCTTTTAGAGATTTGCAGATATTCATCTAAAAAGGCTGGAACAATGTCGTATGCCAATTGACGAATTGCAGAAGTGCATTTCACCAATGGAGCAACGCCTTCTCGTCCGGTACATTCGATATTTGAATTAAAGTAAGGATCATGTGCAGTTACAGTCGGAACTATATCGTTGAAAAGTGATCGATCCATTCGATATGTCTTTCGGAATGCACGTTCATCGTAGATCGGGTTGTCAGTGAAAAACGCGGAAAATAAACGATCATGGGCACCATAACGATCTCGATCAACCGGGTTTCTAGATACTTTTTGTCGTCTATTTCGAAAAAACGCCATCGCTTTTGCTAGCAACCGGACACGAGGGCTATTCATCAAAGTTTCTTCATCTTCGATCATTAGATCGGGGTACATAAATGTATATTCATCAATGTTTTCCATGCTAAAAATTTAGAATTTAGACAAGATGATTTGTTTGATTAAGAGAAAGATGAAATGAGAGATATGAAAAAAAAAAGTGAAAATGAGGATTATATAGAAATAAAATGGGGATGAAAAAGAAATATTTGGGGTAGCGTGAATGGTGAGAAACTCACATGTAGCGACTTTTTTTTTCCCTAGGAACCTCAACCCACGCGTGGGTTTTTGAGGTGGAATTGTGGGGTTCATAGCAACCCACGCGTGACTTTTTGCCATACGTATTCCACCCGTGGCTTTTTTACACCAATCCCCCAGCCTTATAAATAGAATATCTAACACAAAAAGTCAACAATAAATATATAAAAATAGAATGTTTTGAATCCACGTCACTTCTATGAACCGAAGTTGGACTTTTTGCTTCATTATCCTAATATAAATAGCAAGAAAGTTTGATTACCAATGTCATATAAAAAAATCAAAAATGATATATATTCCTACTTTGTATGCCTACATATCCTCCTACTTGTATGATAATGACAAGTGGATTGATCAATGATTTAAATTAGGAGAGAGAATTAGTGCATGACACATGTTAAAATTTAGTGTAGGTAGGAAGAAATGTAGGCTCATATAGTAGGAAGAAATAGCAATGCTCATAAAAAATTGTAGTTAAGGGTCTCCTTATTATTTTTCTCAATGTTTTAAAAACCGGTTCGACCCGGCCGGTTCAACCGGTTAAACCGGGAACCGGATTGATGACCGGGTTGTTAGGAGCCGGTTTTTAAGTGAAACTCAGACCGGATTAAACCGCTGATTTTCGGTCGATCCGGTTGAACCGTCGGACCGGAAACCGGCCTGTTCAATACATATCAAAGGAAAAAAGAAGGTGATCTAACATAGATGATAGAAATTTGACCTTTGATGGATATTACTGTTAAAAGACTGTTATCCGGAACTCGTGTTTTTGAAACATGATCTAACGTGTTCTACCGTGTTCTTGAAACATGATCGTGAAAAAAGAGGATGATCAACACATATCAGAGGAAAGAAGAGGATGATCTAACAGGATGATCTAATCATGTTTCAAGAACACCTTTGATCATACTATGTGGTGATGAATGTACGGTGAATGATGGATGAAAATGATGAGTCATCTATAATGTATGGATGATTGAGTGATGGATCTTTGTTTTGTGATTTTTTGATATGTTAAAATAAAGATGGGAAACAATATTTTAGTCACATGTCTTGTTGATGACAGTGACAGTACATGAGTCAAAGATCTAGTAGTGTGTACTCAAAACCAATACTTACTGTACTAAATTGAATATATGTTTTTTTATTATACAAATATTGAATTGGTCGGATGTACGACAAAAACAAGTGATACTATTAGTTTACTTTATACTAAGAACTAGACTAACTAGTAAAGATACTCCCTATCTACACTTTACATTCGGGTAATTTTCTTTTGGTGTAAAACCGGTTTAAATCAGCGGTTCAACCGGTTGAACCGGTTGACCCGTGAACCAGTTAGTAAACCGGGTCAATTAAAAAACCGGGTTTTAAAACATTGATTTTTCTAGCTCGGATTTAACGAAGTCAATGCGCCAAAATTGGATTCTTTGTAAACCGATTATATAGTCTAATTGAACCTTAATATTAGAAAAGAAGATTAAAGACATCTGTAAGTGATTAGATTAAGAATCGGATATATTTTAATTTTCTTGAACGTTTGTTAATAAGATTAGAGTTTAGAGTATTTATTGACCTAATTAAAATACACCATTTTCTAATTAAAAAAACCACAACATAGGACAATTAGGTACACTTACAATAAACCAAACAAGACTACAAATATAATTCTTAAGATGAGATGCATTTGATAAAAAATGAATGAAAATCAAAGTTTTTAAACAAATTTAACATTAAATAACAAAAATCCATGAATGTCTTCGACCCATGGGACCCAACCGACTTCTAACATAATACTCCCTAACTTGGATTAACTTGATAGATTATATGGAACTTTTGAAAGTCATGGTATATGGATTGCCATTATGTTGTAAGAAGCAAAGGAAGATTACTTGATATGTGGGTAATAGTCACTACAACAATTTTGAAGCTTAGGGACAACTTATTCGTTCTTAGGGAGGCCATTTTTCGACCCTAAACCCATAGGGACGACTAAGTCGACCCAAGGGTTTTGTGCCTAAAAAACCGTCTCTAAATTTTTAGGTACGACTCTCTCTTTGAAACCTAGGGACGATTATGTGGGTCCCACTACCCACTACGTTGAATATATTGACTACCCTAGGGACGACTGGCCTTTAAAACTTAGGGTCGACAAAGTCATCCTTAGGTTTTTAATAAAAATAACCTTTTTTAAATTTTTAATAAAAATTCTTTTTTTAATTATTTTTAATAAAATCTTATTTATACAAATTAATAAAACAATTTTCAGAAAAAAAAGTTAAATATAATCCTAGGGACGACATAGTCGTCCCTAGGTTTTTCAAAGTTGTTCAGGTATTGCACCTAGGGACGACTTAGTCGTCCCTAGGTGTAATACCTGGACAACTTTGAAACCTAGGGACTACTAAGTCGTCCCTAGGGTTAATACCTGGTGGAATACTGGCTAACCTAGGGACGACTAAGTCGTCCCTAGATGTACATGGGGCTAAAAAAACTGGGCTTTTTTGCAGTTTCCAGATTTTTTCCGGACAAAATCTACAATTCAAAATGGCAGAATTCGACAAATACAGAATAATAACAAATCAATAAACGTTACAATACCATATTAAGATAAATTATCCAACATCACGATACAATATTCATCAAATACACTTATTCATCCTAAATCAAATGTTTCACACGCTACAAGTCTCAAACTTTATTAAACATGCATAATAAGAAATAATACTACCACAACCTCTACTCCTCCTCCGCATCCTCCTTCGCATCCTCGATAGGTAAAAAGTCACCTTGCTCCTCGTCATCCCCCTCGTCATCCCCCTCGTCACCCCCCTCGTCATCGCCTGATAAGTCGTCACCACTGTTTTGTACATTCCTATCTCGACCCAACTCGTCAACGGACCGGTAATCGTGCTGATGGGTATTTATGATTACACGAGAACCGCCGGGTAGGGATTGTGAAGTAGAGCCGATCTCATGAGTCGAGTGTGTGGTGGGACGATAAAAATGGTTAAATGTGTTGTTGGTGACGGGAGTAATAGGATAAGTGCCGGAATAGGGAGGTTGGAGTGGTTGGAGATGGTCGGGAAAAGATGGTCGGTATGGGTCGATGGAAGGAGGTTGCAATGGTTGTACCCAAGGACAAGGGGTTGGACTAAATGAGCCCAATCAGAAGCTAGGGTGGGCATAACAAAGGGTCGGGGCGGGTGTACAAAAGTAGGAGGGTTAATTGGGTGATCAATATTTGATGAGTTGTAGTTCTGGAAAAACTCATCCAATTGACTCTGATATTGCGCCATATGCTGGTACGACGTCTGACTATATTGTTGCGCCACATCTGCCTTTAACGCTGCCAAGTAAGCCCGTTGTTGCGCCTCCTGATTCTCTTTCCTCATCAGCTCCATCTGTTGCTCATGTCGTTCCATCATTTGTTGAAATTCACCACGAGAGGGAAAATCCGATCGAGCTGGAGCACCGCGCCTGCGATTACTTACAACAACAATTTTTCATTATATACAACAAGACATAACTATGAACAATTGATTTACATTTTGTTTATTGAGGATATATAACCTGCGAGAAGTGTTATTGGCACCACCCGGTAACTTCCTGCCTTGTCCCGAAACATTTTGCTTATTTTGACTTGGCATGATTCGAGCCACTATTTCTTTATCAGACATGTGTGGGACGATCTTGGCTTTCCCTTGGTCATGGAGGGCTTTCATCTTCAGCTGGAAAAGAAAAAAAACGGTTTAAAACAAATGAAATTAGTTACTAAGGCATGTAAAGAGTTATATATTACTTACATATCTTTCCTCGTTTTCTTTACTTTTAAAAGTGCCATTACTTGAGTGCCCCTTCCTCCATGTTTCAACCAGGTCCTCGTATTTCCCTTCCTTGACATTCTATAAAATATCAAATAAATTAATAACGAGCTATAATAAATAAACAATATAAACGCTTTTAAATAAAATCACAAAAATTATAAAGAGTCTTACGTATTCATTCCTTCCTCGGGCGAATGGTTTTTTGCCTTGAGTGGTCGGTACCGTGTTTTTGGAACGATTAACAGTATTAATCTGACTTCTTGCCACCCTACTTGGCTCTGACCACCACTCAACCAAGTCAGCCCACTCGCCTTCGGTTCTACGGTCCCACACACTCTCCGGTGGTACATGTTCTTGTGCCAGTGCGGGAGTCTGATATTCGAATAATAATTTTTCTTGATCCTGTTCTTGTATTTTCTATACAGCAACCTTAGTTGGAGTTCCAACGCAAGCTTAACCCCAGTCGACACCTCATACACACCACTGCCACACACCACCTCAGTACGATCATTGTACCATGGTTGGAGGTCGAAATATGTCTACATAAAAACATATGAATTTAAATAAACAATCAAATTAAACATAACACACATATCTAAATGTCGATAACAATAACAATATAAGTAAAATAAACAATTTTGACCTCAAGTGTAGGATAAATATGAGTTTTATCAGAGTCTGGAATTTCGTCCCATTCGCAGTTTAGGGGAAGTGTCTGGACTAATTACCCCATAAGATGAGACAACAGGGATGCATAATCGCCCAGAAGATGGAAGGTTTGCAGATCTTTAAATTCAAAGCCAATTGGCAAAGGTTTTTCGTGATTATCTCTATACGCCCTCCTTAATTTTCTTAGGTTGGTCTCAAAACGTTGATTTGAACCTACAAAAGATATGTTATTTACTCGTAAAAATTCAAGTGACATAAATTATAAATATCAGTGTTATAAAAAAATATAACGATTTCTTACGCTGACACTGGGCCGGTACAGGACGTGTGGGCCGTCTGGGAGGACTACCACCAGCATCCCCACCGTGTGATCTAGG
Source organism: Glebionis coronaria (assembly GCA_025667525.1). Taxonomy (NCBI): domain Eukaryota; kingdom Viridiplantae; phylum Streptophyta; class Magnoliopsida; order Asterales; family Asteraceae; genus Glebionis; species Glebionis coronaria. The sequence continues at coordinate 256,989 of JANFOE010000944.1, read as the reverse complement.
AGCTACACATGCCATCTGTAAAATAATAAGTTCATATCAGTGTACACATTTTATCAATATACACATTTTAACATATAAAAATATTTTCATTAAAAAACAAAATTACACACAATTTAATTAACCAATTAATACTAATACACAAATTCATATCAATATACACATTTTAACATATAAAAACATTTTCATTGAAATACAAAATTCCACATTTAAACAAATAAAAACAACTCATCATCATTTAAGGGTATAACAATTGTTTCATTCAAACTACAACTTAAGCATATAACAATCGTTTACAAATAAAAAATTACACATTAAAGCATATAACAACTGTTTCATTCAAAATACAACTTAATATCAATTGTCATCTTCAGAATCATCGCTAGATAAAACTTCTTGAACATCATTATTAGGGTTCACTTCATCATCATCCGACACTAAATCATCATCACCATCATCAACATCATCATCAACATCACCAATGACGTGTGCAACTACCTGATCTTCAATATTAAGCCATATATAACCCGAATTTCATTAAGCCTAAATCAATTAAGCCGAAATCATCTATATATATATATATTAAGCACTATATATAACGGAAATCAACTAATGCTAAATCAATTAAGCCGAAATCAACTATATATATATATATATATATATATATATATATATATATATATATATATATATATATATATATATATATATATATATATATATATATATATATATATATATATATATATATATATATATATATATATATATATATATATATATATATATATATATATATATATATATATATATATATATATATATATATATAGATTTGCGTTCATGTAAGAACCGACTTTAAAATAAAAACAATAAGAACCAACAATAACTTGACACATGACATACATATTTAATATGTAAAATAAATGCAGTTAATCAAAATAAAATTATAAATTAAAGTAAAAGGGTATTATGGGTATTCATAGTTCTCCTAATTTCTTGCATAACCTACCATCTTAGCTTCTCTCTCCCCAAGACAAAATACATTATCTTATCATCTTTCTTCTTCAAAGCCTTTTTCCTGAAATTGAGACTCTAATCTCGGGGACCACGTCGGCATTTAAAACTCAAGATACTACTGTGTATCATGTGTAAATGTGATTTAAAAGTTGCGTCCAATCAAAAGCTATTTGTTCGTGGTTTCATGCATCATGGATATCCACCATGATGTCAATTAATGTATTAATTTGTTGTCACACGGTTGATATATGTTCTATAGAATCGGTTAAAAATGAATGTATAGATTAAAGGATGAATACTCGCTCAATCTCTACATCATTACATAGAATGATGTAATTTTTAAAAATATTATAAAATGGGATATAATGATTATAACTATTTCTAAATATTATAGAATGAGGATATAATCTGTTTGTTCAACTTTTTGGATACAGTGTTGTTTTCTTGGTAATAAACCCTTTCTAGTAGGGACGAGTATTTTGACCCGAATCTCGAATCTGAACCCGAATTGTATCCGAAACTGTATCGATTCTCGGTGCTCGAATCTCGTTCTGTATGGAGCCGGGAGTACGAAATAAGGTGAAAAAAATTCGGACCATTAATTCGTAGGGGACCGGTACCAAATCCGAAAATTTCAGAAAAAAACGGAAAAATCTCGATTTCCCGGTACCGGTACCGATACTTGAATCCCGTTTGATACGAGATCGATACATAACCCTTTAAATCGAGAAAAAATCGAGAACACTAAATCAATACTGGTTCGAGACGAGATGGTCCCGATCTCATCCTAGTTTACAGTAGTGTTGTTAAAATAGTGGTTCACTATATTATAACTTTAATGTTTCAACTCTGAAAGGAAACCACGTATCTTCAACTAACATTGAATTACATCGGCGTCAGTTGTTGGTTGTAGTCCTATCCACTTTTTACTTAATGTCAAATTTTTATACATGTTATTTTTTGAAGATGTGGAGACACATTATATACATTCGGTGACAACATATATTTTTTGAAGATGTAATGACACATTATTTTTGAAGATGTAGTGACACATTATATACATTCATTAACACCATAATTTTTTTTGAGTACGTAGTGACACATTATTTTTTAAGATTTAGTGATACATGAATATTAATGACACATAAATACATATAGTGACACATTTTATTTTGAAGATGTAGTTACACACAAATATTAACGACGCTTTTTTAGTGATATAGCGGCACATTCTTTTTAGTTATACCGATGTAGTGACACAAATATATTGATGACACATTTTTAATAATAAACCAAGTTTTTAGACATAGTTAGTTTTATAGCAAGAAATTTTTAGTAACAATAAGTCTTTTGACATATACTTTTATGACACATATGATTTTTAATTCCTTTATTGAAAAAGATGGAAACTTTTAAGAAGTCAAAATAGGTTGTTATTAGAAATGATCGTAAATTTAGGTGTGATTTAATTCATCAGTTAAAAATGTGTAATAAAATTTAGTGTGTCATTACAAGTGTTTGTCATTATATATTATAATGTGTCAAGATATATAATATGATATTACAAATGTGTAAAAAGATCGAATATGTATCTGTACGTATAAAGAAATTTAGTGTGCTAAAAAATACATGCCAAAACTATGCACTAATAAATGTTATACTAAATTAGGTGGACGTTACAAAAACTTAACCAAAGGCAAAATCAGTCATTAGTTGTGCAAATTACCACTATGGTTATAAATTTATTACAAAAATGCCATTATTATTTAAATAATTAATTAAAATCAAATCTCATCCATAATAATTAATCTAACGATCCAAAATGGTTCTTATTGTTTTTATTTTAAGATCGGTCACTACAATAACGCTCCTCTCTCTCTCTCTCTCTCTCTATATATATATATATATATATATATATATATATATATATATATATATATATATATATATATATATATATATATATATATTAAGCCGAAATCAACTAGGCCTAAATCAATTATGCCTAAATATAATCCGGAATCAACTAAGCCTAAATAAATTAAGCTTAAATATAATCCGAAATCATAAGCCGAAATATTAAGCCAAAATCACCTTTGGTGGTGGTGGTGGCTACTACTGCTGCCGGTGGTGGTGGCTACTGCTGTTGTTGCCGACGATTTAATTTATTTGGGTGACTTTTTTAATTTATTTAGGTGAATAAATAAAGTAACGATTTAATTTATTTGGGTGACTTTTTTATATAGGTATTTTCTAATGGTAATTATAGGCATTTTTTGGCCCATTTATTCCGGGTTTTATTTTTACTCCGTATGTTAAGATTTAAGTTATGATATAATGTTTTTTATGTGAATAAATAAAGTAAATTAAGATTTGAATAAACTAATTGTTGAGGGTAGTTTTTGAAAAAAAGTGGAAAATTGGTAAATTGGTGTGAAAATGGTGTGATGATAAGATGGTTGTTTTTTGTGTGGATGTGGTGTGGATGTGAAAGTGAAAATGCTAACGTACCGGCGTGTTTTTTGGTGTGGTGGTGTGACCACTTCGCGTGCTGTAAGAGACAAAAGTTTGAAACATGGGATTTGTCTCACCTTAAATATTGAAACTAATTAATCATGGTGGTGGTCGAAGTGAGTTGTAAATGGTTAGATATCGAATCTAATACTTGTAATTTGATTTTTCTATAAAAATTTCAACCACTTGTCAGTGCAAAATATTATTATCAATGAATTGTATAAAACAACATACATGATAACTCGAACCTGAGATATCACGAGTCAAACTTAACATTACATTTTCGATACCATATCGCAAACACTTTGTTATAATCATGCACCAACACTTTGTTATAAATAAGTAAATTATAAATCAAACTTTATTCACTTCTACTTGTTGAAATGTACACACTAGTATTAATGTATTATTATTGTACTAAAAGAATAAATCCAAGTCTATTAAGAAACACAAAGATATAAGCAGTACATGTAAGCTTTATGTACGTCTTGGCGGCGGTGGTGGAAGGTCACAGTTTGTAGGTGTTAACGGTGGCGGTGATGATGGCGGCGGTGAAAGAAATATACAGAAATTCCGTGGTTTGCTTGGCTTAGGCGCGGGTGGTGGTGAAAACTTGCTTACAGTACGGAAACTTGGATATGTTGCGCGTATTGGTAAGTACGGTGGCGGTGGTGGTGGTGGATAAACGAACTTATAATGCGGATTTTGGCTGAGCTTAGGCGCTGGTGGTGGTTTTGGTAGCTTTCTTAGCATTCTGCCCCGACCAAAATCACTACAACAATTTTCAACCCTAGGGACGACTTATTCGTCCCTAGGTACGCCATAATTCGACCCTAAACTCCTAGGGACGACTAAGTCGACCCTAGGAGGTTGTGCCTAAAAAATCGTCTCTAGAATACTAGGGACGAACTCTCCTTTGTAACCTAGGGACGACTATGTGGGTCCCACAACCCACTACGTTGAAAAAATTGACTAACCTAGGGACGACTTGCTTTGAAACCTAGGGTCGACAAAGTCGTCCCTAGGTTATTAATAAAAATAATCTTTCAAAAAATTTTCTTAAAAATTATTTTTTTATTATTTTTAATAAAATCTTATTTATAAATATTAATAAAAACATTTTCAGAAAATAAAAAAAAAATTATTTATTTACCTAGGGACGACTTAGTCGTCCCTAGGTTTCAAAAATGCCCAAGTTTTCAAAACCTAGGGACGACTAAGTCGTCCCCAGGTTTTGACACCTGGGCATTTTTGAAACCTAGGGACGACTAAGTCGTCCCTAAGTTTGTAACCTGGAGGAAATTTAATAACCTAGGGACGACTAAGTCGTCCCTAGGTGTACCTGGGGGCTAAAAAAAACTGGGCTGTTTTGCAGTTTCCAGATTTTTTCCGGAACTTTTTCCGGACAAAATCCACAATTCAAAATGGCAGAATTCGACAAATACAGAATAATAACAAATCAATAAACGTTACAATACCATATTACGATAAATTATCCAACGTCACGATACAATATTCATCAAATACACTTATTCAATCCTAAATCAAATGTTTCAAACGCTACAAGTCTCAAAATTTATTAAACATGCATAATAAGAAAAATACTACCACAACCTCTACTCCGCATCCTCGTTAGGTGAAAAGTCACCTTACCCATCGTCACCCTCCTCGTCACCCTCCTCGTCACCCCCTCGTCACTCCCCTCGTCATTCCCCTCGTCATCGCCTGATAAGTCGTCACCACTGTTTTGTACATTCCTATCTCGACCCAACTCGTCAACGGACCGGTAATCGTGCTCATGGGGATTTATGATTACACGAGAACCTCCGGGTATGGATTGTGAAGTAGAGCCTATCTCATGAGTCGAGTGTGTGGTGGGACGATAACAATGGTTAAATGTGTTATTGTTGGTGACGGGAGCAATAGGATAAGTGCCGGTATAGGGAGGTTGGAGTGGTTGGAGATTGTCGGGCAAAGATGGTCGGTATGGGTCGATGGAAGGAGGTTGCACTGGTTGTGCCCAAGGATAGGGGGTTGGACTAAATGAGCCCAATCAGGAGCTAGGGTGGGAATAACAAAGGGTCGGGGCGGGGGTACAAAAGTAGGAGGTCTAATTGGGTGATCAGTATTTGAGTTGTAGTTCTGGAAAAACTCACCCAATTGACTCTGATATTGCGCCATATGCTGGTACGACGTCTGAGTATATTGTTGCGCCGCATCCGCCTTTAACGCTGCCAAGTAAGCCCGATGTTGCGCCTCCTGATTCTCTTTCCTCAGCAGCTCCATCTGTCGCTCATTTCGTTCTATCAATTCCTGAAATTCACTACGAGAGGGAACATCTGGTCGACGTGGAGCACCCCTCCTGCGATAAGTTACAACAACAATGTTTCATTATATACAACAAGACATAAATATGAACAATTGATTTACATTTTGTTTTATTGAGGATATATAACCTGCGAGTTGTGTTATTGGCACCACACGGTAACTTTCTGCCTTGTCCCGACACATTTTGCTTATTTTGACTTGGCATGATTTGAGCCACTATTTCTTTATCAGACATGGGCGGGATGACCTTGGCTCTCACTTGGTCACTGAGGGCTTTCATCTTTTGCTGGAAAAAAAAAACGATTTAAAACAAATGAAATTAGTTACTAAGGCATGTAAAGAGTTATATATTACTTACATATCTTTCCTCGTTTTCTTTACTTTTAAACGTGCCACCACTTGAGTGCCCCTTCCTCCATGTTTCAACCAGGTCCTCGTAAACCCCTTCCTTGACTTTCTGTAAAATCTCAAATAAATTAATAACGAGCTATAATAAATAAACAATATAAACGCTTTTAAATAAATCACAAAAATTATAAAGAGTCTTACGTATTCATTCCTTCCTCGGGCGAATGGTTTTTTGCCTTGAGTGGTCGGTACCGTGTTTTTGGAACGATTAACAGTATTAACCTGACTTCTTGCCACCCTCTTTGGGTCTGACCACCACTGAACCAATTCAGCCCAATCACCTTCGGTTCTACTGTCCCACACACTCGGCGGCGGTACATGTTCTTGTGCCAGTGCGGGCGTCTGATATTTCGAATAAAAATCTGTCTTGATCATGTTCTTGTATTTTCTATACAGCAACCTCAGTTGGAGTTCCAACGCAAGCCTAACCCGAGTACACACCTCATACACACCACTGCCACACACCACCTCAGTACGATCATTGTACCATGGCTCGAGGTCGAAATATGTCTACATAAAAACATATGAATTTAAATAAACAAACAAATTAAACATAACACACATATCTAAATGTCGATAACAATAACAATATAAGTAAAATAAACAATTTTGACCTCAATTGTAGGATAAATATGAGCTTTATCACACTCTGGAATTTCGTCCCATTCGCAGTTCAGGGGAAGTGACCGGATTAATTCCCCCATAAGATGAGACAACAATGATGTATAATTGCCCAGAAAATGGAAGGTTTTCAGATCTTGAAATTCAAAGCCAATTGTCAAAGGTCTTTCGTGATTATCTCTGAACGCCTTCCTTAATTTTCCTAGGTTGGTCTCAAAGCGTTGATTTGAACCTACAAATGATATGTTATTTACTCGTAAAAATTCAAGTGACATAAATTATAAATATCAGTGTTATAAAAAAATATAATGATTTCTTACGCTGACACTCGGCCGGTACAGGACGTGTGGGCCGTCTGGGTGGACTACCACCAGCATCCCCACCGTGTGACCTAGGAGCTACACATGCCATCTGTAAAATAACAAGTTCATATCAGTATACACATTTTATCAATATACACATTTTAACATATAAAAACATTTTCATTAAAAAACAAAATTACACAATTTAATTAACCAATTAATACTAATACACAAATTCATATCAATATACACATTTTAACATATAAAAACATTTTCATTAAAATACAAAATTACACATTTAAACAAATAAAAACAACTCATCATCATTTAAGCGTATAACAATTGTTTCATTCAAACTAAAACTTAAGCATATAACAATCGTTTACAAATAAAAAATTACACATGAAAGCATATAACAACTGTTTCATTCAAAATACAACTTAATATCAATTGTCATCATCTTCAGAATCATCGCTAGATAAAACTTCTTGAACATCATTATTAGGGTTCACTTCATCATCATTCGACACTAAATCATCATCATCAACATCACCAATGACGTGTGCAACTACCTCATCATCTTCAATATTAATAATATCATCATCAACCGGTGGGGCGTCCACTTCCGTTGGTTGAGTATTTACACTCAAATCCGTAATACCCAAATTAGGCAAAGCAACAGACAGTGTAACATCTGATGAACTGCTACCATGTATAACATCTTCATCGGACTCTACCACATCTCGATGATAAACCTGTTCGACGACCTTCCAATGAAGCGGTCGTCTAGCAAGGTCTTCAAGGTAGAATACTTGTGTTGCTTGTGTCGGGAAAATGTATGGGTTATTTTGGTGAAATAGCCTATCGGTCAAAATATGATGTATGCCTTGCTCAGTGTAAGAACGTCTGTTGCGTTTGGTGCAATTGGTAGGGTTAATTGTGTCAAACCATTTACATCGAAACAACAAAACCTTGCGGTTGCCGATATAAGTGAGCTCCAGAATTTCTTCGAGTTGACCATAATACATCTCTCCATCAACCCCGGGTGTTGAAACTCCGCTGCATTGAGTGGTACGAAGTATATCGCGTTCACGTACCACAAACTTCACACCGTTCACTATGCAAGAGGGGTATGTACATGAACTAATAGGTCCACATGCCAAAGAGAATAACTCATCACTACAGCCCACACTCACTTTTTTTCACGAGTCTACAAAAATGAGATACAAAAAGGTTTATTAGATGAGGAATAACTCCAAGGTAATATATCTAATGTATTTACCATGTTATTAAACCACGCAGTAAAACTCGTTTCCACATTATCAGGCGCCTCTCTGCAAAGGTTCATGATATTAGCAGAAGTCATCGAGAAAGAAGAATTTTCAAAATTATAAAAAAATAGGAAGAAACATACTCGCTGTAAGCTGAGATGTCGGCTTCGACTTCAGGACTGTTGTTAAGTATAAACCACGTAACTGCCTGCATGTCGTCATTAGTCATACGAGTTGGTTTGATTCCACCCGTCGGTGTGCATACGGTCCGGAACACCTCAAATTTATCTGGTTGTCTAGGCAAATCGTCTTCATTTCTGCCAAGGCGGTTAAATCTCGTCTCGACATCCTTAAGGTAACACGAACAAAAAGTTAATGCCTCTTCTGCAACATAACCCTCAGCAATGGAACCTTCAGGCTTAGCTTTATTTCGTACATAATTCTTTAGCTTTTTCATGTATCTTTCAAATCGATACATCCACCTGCCGCGAGTAACGGAACCTAGAATAGCCTCATCGGGTAGATGTATAACCAAATGAGTCATTATGTCAAAAAAAGCAGGAAGAAAGATTTGCTCTAAATTAACCATCATAATGATCAATTTGTTTTTAGCTTCTTTCATGTCCTGCACAGTCAAACTTCGAGCACAAAGCTGCTTAAAGAATAAGCAAATGTCGATTATAGGTTTTGCAACGTCTTTGGGCAAGTATTGTTGCACTCCATAAGGAAGTAACCGATGCATCATTATATGATAGTCATGAGATTTCAAGTTCGTTATATTGTCATCATCAGCAGTCACTTTTTTCTTGAAGTTGGATCCAAAGCCATCAGGTAGTCTGACTCCTTTAATGAATTTACAAAAAAGTTTTCTTTTTTCTGGAGTAAAAGAGAACTTTGGACGAGGCTTATCGAACTTCCCGTTATCTTTTTTAACTAACCACAACTCCTTTCGAACTCCCATTTTTTCTAAGTCTAGCCTTGCCTTTGGCGTGTCTTTGGATTTGTCGTTCTGTAACAGGGTATTCAGTAAAGCATCAAGGAAATTCTTTTCGATGTGCATGACATCGTAACAGTGTTTTAGTAGAAGAAAGGGCCAATACTCAAGATCCCAAAAGATAGAACGCTTACTCCAGTTCAATTCAACATCTCGATTATGGGGGCGGTTGTCTTTGAGAATTGGTTTATGTTTCCCCTGTTTACGTTTAAAGACTTTACTAATCTGCAATTGAATATCAAGTTCTGAAAACTTTCTTGGTTTAGGCTTATTCTCGGGAAAACTGTAGAATTCCTTGGATTTTTTCCGATCTGGATGATTTGTTCTTAACCATCTTCTGTAACCAACATAAACGATTTTGCTGTTGATACGCATCGATGGAGTGTTAACATTACAAGTAGGGCATGCGAGGTACCCTTGCCCAGTCCACCAAGACAAACTACCTCGAGCTGGAAAATCATTGATGGTCCATAAAACCGCCGCTTTCATTTTGAAATGAGTACCCGTAGCAGCGTCTTTCGTCCAGACTCCCTCCCATAAATCTTTGAGTTCTTTAATTAGAGGCTGCAAGTAAACATCAATGTCCTTTGCAGCTGATTTAGGGCCGGGAATTAACATCGTCAACATTAAAGAAGTTTCTTTCAAACACATCCACGGTGGTGTGTTGTATATTGTCAATATAACCGGCCACATGCTGTAAGTTTGGCTCATCATGCCATAAGGATTAAAACCATCAGCAGCCAACCCTAATCGAACGTTTCTAGGGTCACACGAGAACTCAGGTTTCATCATGTCAAAATATTTCCATGCTTTACCGTCACAGGGGTGATTCATTTTACCGTATTCCTTAGACTGTCCGGTCGCATGCCAAGTCATCCACTTTGCTATGTCTTTTGTGTTGAACATACGTTGTAGTCTAGGTGTTATCGGAAAGTAACGCACCACCTTGTTGGCAACTAATTGCGTCCCCTTTTTCTTCTTTGGGTTTTTCCATCTGCTCGCGTTACAGATTGGACAAGTGTGCCTCGCCTTGTTTTCCGGTGATCCCCAATATAAAAAACAATCATTTATACAAGCATGGATCGATTCGTATCCTAACCCGATCTTTTTGTATGTCTTTTTTATTTCATAGTATGAAGACGGGAAATTGTATCCTTTACTAGGGGAACATGCCTTTTGGAGAAGAGCTAGAATTTTGTTAAACCCGGCATCAGTTATTTTGTGTAAAACCTTGATGTGCGAAATCTCTGATGTAAATTCCAATGTGGTCATATCACAACCCGGGTACAACTTTTGGGCAGACCTAGCGAGTAACTCTTCAAACTCGTTACTAGGACCCGATGTTTGGGTTGGTTGAGGACCGGTTGTTTGAGTTGGTGGAGTTTGAGAGGGTGGAGTTTCAGATGGTGGATTTGGAATATTATTTGCAGAAATATCTTCGAAGAACGCATCCATGTGAATTCGATCAGGTGAATGTGGTAATAGTGGAGGTAACGGAAGAATTGGTTCACCGTGATATATCCAAGTGGTGTAATGTTTGTCAAACCCGAATTTGGATATGTGTGCCTCAAGTTGGTCGAGGGTAACCAACGTTTCACGGTTACAACAATGACTACATGGGCAACGGAGCTTTTGTGAGATGGGGTGCAAAAATTTCTCACAATCCTGGATGAATCCAAAAAGATCATCTAAAAACTCATTGGAATTACGATTGTTTACAGTGGTACAACTCTTATCAATTGTCATAACTGCGTTGCAAATAAACATACTCAGATAAATTATTTTTTTTATACGTAAAATGTCATACTAACAAAATGAATATGAACTCTTTTTTTTCTTCCTAGTGCAACTATGGAAGGCAATCCTAACCCACCTTTTGAATGTTTCGTCCCATATATGAATGCGTATAACCGGTTTACTATTTGAGAAAATTTCGGCAGCATTTCCCCTCTACTCCCCAAATATGTGTTTAAAGACATATTCGTAGGAGTAAAGGAGAAACACTGTCGAAATCATCTCAAATAATAAACCAGTTATACGCATTCATATCCTAAATGAGACGAAACATCAAAAAGCAGTCCCAAACAGGGGACTTTCCGAAATTAATTCCTAATAAAATAATTTCGGACGGGTTTTCTATAGGTTGATTAACTTCGGACGGGAATTTTCCGAAATTAATCGATAAAATCCTAAAATATTCCTAAAATTATTTACTACAAAGACTAACAATCATATATCATATATATATATAATATAATAAACATATGCATAATATTAATTACACAACTCGGTCACGACTGGAATAAGCAAAGATATAAAGATAGAAAAAGAGGTCCGGATGAGGAAGTTGTCCCGACTGTCCTGGTGCTAACCAAACACAAACATAAAAAAAAACCTAAATTAGTTGTTTTCCAAAAAAAATTCTAATTTGAAACAAACACCACCACAACGATTTTAAAAAAAAAAACATTACCTCTTTTCGGCTGTGACACGGGTCTCAGTTCTCGGCTGTGACTCGGTTCCCTGTGACTGTGACTCGGGTCTCAGCTACGACAAACATCAAATAAGCTCATAAGTCTTAGTATATTCCAAAACAAACATCCATATTAAGCCGAAATCAACTAAGCCGAAATCAGTTATGCCAAAATCAAATAAGGTCATAAGTCTTAATATAAGAAAAAACAAACACCCACCTGTCGTGGTGCTTCTGCTGCTTTCGCGGCGGTGGTGGTGGCTGAAAACAGATAAGCCGAATTAACCTAGCAAAAAAACGAAATTAAACTACTATATAAGCTGGAAACATATAAGCAAAAACAAACACCCATACCGTTGGTTGTGGTGGTGCTGCTGCTGCCGCGGCGGAAAATGGTGGTGGTGGTTCCGACTACCGTCGGATGGGATGGGGTCGTTGATATAATGTGCAAATTACCTTCAAATAAACAAATTACCATTTTATAAAATTAAAATTAAACAAACAATTAACATTTAATAAAATTAAACAAATATAAATCAATTAAACAATTACCTTCAATATCCCGAATTAAAACAATTTGTGCTCGTGTGCAAGTGTGCGGTGGAGGTGAAGTGGTGGCGGTGGAGGTGAAGTGGTGGTGCGGTGGATGTTTGGATGGTGGGATGAGACGGATGGAGGTGAAGTGATGGTGATGGAGATGAAGATGGTGGTAACAAAGTGGTGGTGTAGATGAAGATGGTGGTAACAAAGTGGTGGTGGTGTGAGATGAAGATGGTGCTTGTCCCGGTTTTTTTTTTGTGTGAATGAGAGATGAAGGAAGATAGATAAGGTATAACTTACTGGAAATGCTTCCTAGGGACGACTTTTACTTTGTTACCTAGGGACGACTTAGTCGTCCCTAGGTTAATTATAAATTATTTTTTTTCGTTTATTATATTAACTTAGGGACGACTCGTTGTAACCTAGGGACGACTAAGTCGTCCCTAGGTGTAAACCGGGAAACCTAAAACCCTAAGCGGGTTATTCAAATTTTCACAAAAAAATTTCAATTTTCCCAAAAATTTGCTAAGTGTTGGAGGGTTATTTAGGGACGACTTTCTTTGTAACTTAGGGACGACTTAGTCGTCCCTAGGTGTTTTTATACATTTAAAATACATTTTACCTAGGTATTTTTATACATTTAATAAAATTAGTAATATAAATTAAAATACATTTTACCTAGGTGTTTTTATACATTTAAAATACATTTTATACATTTTACCTAGATGTTACGGTTATACGTTATAGGTTCAACCGATGAGTCCATATGTTACGGTTATACATTATAGGTTCAACCGATGAGTCGATATGTTACGGTTATACATTATAGGTTCAACCGATGATTCCATATGTTACGGTTATACGTTATAGGTTCAACCGATGAGTCGATATGTTACGGTTATACGTTATAGGTTCAACCGATGAGTCCATATGTTAGGGTTATACGTTATAGGTTCAACCGATGAGTCGATATGTTACGGTTATACGTTATAGGTTCAACCGATGAGTCCATATGTTAGGGTTATACGTTATAGGTTCAACCGATGAGTCGATATGTTACGGTTATACGTTATAGGTTCAACCGATGATTCCATATGTTACGGTTATACGTTATAGGTTCAACCGATGAGTCCATATGTTACGGTTATACGTTATAGGTTCAACCGATGAGTCGATATGTTACGGTTATACGTTATAGGTTCAACCGATGATTCCATATGTTACGGTTATACGTCATAGGTTCAACCGATGAGTCGATATGTTACGGTTATACGTTATAGGTTCAACCGATGAGTCCATATGTTAGGGTTATACGTTATAGGTTCAACCGATTAGTCGATATGTTACGGTTATACGTTATAGGTTCAACCGATGATTCCATATGTTACGGTTATACGTCATAGGTTCAACCGATGAGTCGATATGTTACGGTTATATGTTATAGGTTCAACCGATGAGTCGATATGTTACGGTTATACATTATAGGTTCAACCGATGAGTCCATATGTTAGGGTTATACGTTATAGGTTCAACCGATGAGTCGATATGTTACGGTTATACGTTATAGGTTCAACCGATGAGTCCATATGTTACGGTTATACGTTATAGGTTCAACCGATGATTCCATATGTTAGGGTTATACGTTATAGGTTCAACCGATGAGTCCATATGTTAGGGTTATACGTTATAGGTTCAACCAATGAGTCGATATGTTACGGTTATACGTTATAGGTTCAACTGATGATTCCATATGTTACGGTTATACGTTAGAGGTTCAACCGATGAGTCCATATGTTAGGGTTATACGTTATAGGTTCAACCAATGAGTCGATACGTTACGGTTATACATTATAGGTTCAACCGATGAGTCGATATGTTACGGTTATACGTTATAGGTTCAACCGATGAGTCGATATGTTACGGTTATACGTTATAGTTTCAACCGATGAGTCCATATGTTAGGGTTATACGTTATAGGTTCAACCGATGAGTCGATATGTTACGGTTATACGTTATAGGTTCAACCGATGATTCCATATGTTACGGTTATACGTTATAGGTTCAACCGATGAGTCCATATGTTACGGTTATACGTTATAGGTTCAACCGATGAGTCGATATGTTACGGTTATACGTTATAGGTTCAACCGATGAGTCCATATGTTAGGGTTATACGTTATAGGTTCAACCGATGAGTCGATATGTTACGGTTATACGTTATAGGTTCAACCGCTGAGTCCATATGTTACGGTTATACGTTATAGGTTCAACCGATGATTCCATATGTTAGGGTTATACGTTATAGGTTCAAACGATGAGTCGATATGTTACGGTTATACGTTATAGGTTCAACCGATGAGTCCATATGTTACGGTTATACGTTATAGGTTCAACCGATGATTCCATATGTTAGGGTTATACGTTATAGGTTCAACCGGGATGAGTCCATATGTTAGGGTTATACGTTATAGGTTCATTCGATGAGTCGATATGTTACGGTTATACGTTATAGGTTCAACCGATGAGTCCATATGTTAGGGTTATACGTTATAGGTTCAACCAATGAGTCGATATGTTACGGTTATACGTTATAGGTTCAACCGATGATTCCATATGTTAGGGTTATACGTTATAGGTTCAACCGATGATTCCATATGTTAGGGTAAATTTTGGCGGTAAATGCTGGCGGGAAAATGTTGGCGGGAAATGTTGGCGGTAAATGTTGGCGGGAAATGTTGGCGGTAAATGCTGGCGGAAAAATGTTGGCGGGAAAGCTAGGGTCGACTAAGTCGTACCTAAATGTGTCGACCCTAAATTTTTATCTTTATTTATGGTAGCTCTTATCCTCACAAACTCTTATCCTCTCATACCAAACTCACCACCACCACCACCCGATTTTGCATAATATGGATCCGCTTGAAGCTTATAAGTGTACATGTAGAAAGGGATATATTGTGTTGAGACAGTCACATCAACCTCATAGCTTTGGTAAACTTTACTATGCATGTCCTCTTTCGAAGGTAAACAATCAAATGTTTTAGTTATGTAATACGTGTGATTATTAAAATGACATGTCATGTTATTTGTTTACTTTGTAACAGCCAAAAAACAGATGATTATGGATGTAAATATTTTAAATGGAAGGATGATTTTGCTCTCGAACTCCGTATAAGATCTTCCCCTGGATCTTCAACACCTCAAGGTTCACATCCAAGTTCTTCTACAGGTCCTTCTCAATCTGCACCAACTGAGTGCTCTAATTGCAAGATCAAAGATCTAAAGATAAAAATGCTAGAGACAAGACTGGAAATGGAAAGGCATCCTGAAGACCACGCATGTCAATCGGCTGCAATACTTCATGACCTTTTAAATGATATGAAAAATCTTAGCTTTGAGTAGTAATCTATTTTTTATTTTAATGTGTTAATTTGTATTTTATTATTATGTGTTAATCTGTAAGTTTAGTTTTAACTAGTTTGTGATGTGTTTTTTTTCTTATTTATGAATCTATTATCGTTGTAATATATATTTTTAATTAAGCGCGTGTTTAAGTGTTAAATATATATCTAAAGTTTTTTTTAAATACATATAAGTTTTTTTAAAATAAATATAAAGTTTTTTTAAATATGTATAAAGTTTTTTTTAAATATGTATAAAGTTTTTTTAAAATATGTATAAAGTTATTTTTAATACGTATAATTTTTTTTCTAAATATGTATAATTTTTTTTTAAATATGTATAAAGTTTTTTTAATATGTATAAAGTTATTTTTAAATATGTATAATTTTTTTTTCTAAATATATAAATTTTTTTTAAATATATATAAAGTTTTTTCAAAATATGTATAGAGTTATTTTTAACTAAATATATATATTTTTTTAAATATGTATAAAGTAATTTTAAATAATTTTAAATAAATACAAGTGACATAAAAGGAAAAAATAAATTTTAATTCACCTAGGGACGACTTAGTCGTCCCTAGGTATAGTGGGTCCACTTTCATTTTAAACTTTTTAAATAAAAAATATTTATATTAATTTTAAATATATAAAAAAGGAAAAACTAAATTTTGTTTCACCTAGGGACGACTAAGTCGTCCCTAGGTTAAGTGGGTCCACTTTTATTTTAAACTTTTTAAATAAAAAATATTTATATTAATTTTAAATATATAAAAAAGATTTAAAAACGGGAAAAATAAGTTTATTTAACCTAGGGACGACTAAGTCGTCCCTAGGTTTTGTGGTCCCCACTTTGTCCCCTCAACCCTTTTGACCAAGATTTTGTTGTAAAAGTGGTGGGTCCCCCCTTAATCTAGGGACGACTAAGTCGACCCTAGAAAAAGGGCGACCTAAAACTCATTATTGTTGTAGTGAATATACATCTCCTGGTAATTAAATTTTGCATCATTTGTAAGGTGTTGTAAAATATAGGTTAAGCTTAGTATGATAATCTTTCTTTCTGAAAGTTTGTCTAACCAGTCTAGGTTATTTTCATCGAAGATATATAGGTAAGGACACGAGATAATAAGTTTACTAACCTAGAGGCGATTCGAATGAAGCAGATTTTCCTTGAAAGACATGATCAGGAATCAAAATTACCAGCAATAGAGCTATTAGAATTGGCTTCATAACAATAGCTAGATATCCTTTGTATGATATTTATTCGAATGGTCCTTTATATGAATGAAAAAAGATATATGCGAAGAATAAATTCTTATGGGGGACACTTGAACTTTTCAATGCAGCGTTAGGCTGGATTAATATGGAATACAGAAGTATGCAGGTACGTGTTAAATGTATTTCTTACGTATATAATATGTCGATATATCGCTACAAAGAACATATAAGTTATATACTGTATATTGCATCATAATTTTGGGTTGCTAACATGGGTAGATATAAATGTAATGTTAAACCTACATGCACGCTGTCATAAATAGAATATCTATCTCAAAAAGTAAAAAAAAAATGTGTAAAAATAGAAAGTTTTGATCCCACGTCACTTCTACAAACCAAAGTTGGACTTTTTGCCTCATTAACATAACTTTTGGTCATCATCGTATTAAGTAACCATTATTTTTGCTCACAATGTCAGATAAAAAACGTAGTTATGGCACACAAATTAATCATCTTAATATTTTTCTTTTCTTGCTCGAATTTAACGATGTCAACTTGATTACAGAATGCAACAAAATTTGATTCTCTGTAAACCGGTAATTTAGTCGTCTAATTGGACCTTAATATTAGAAAAGAAGGTCAAAGACAATTGTAAGTACGGGTGTCAGTACAGTCCGGTTAACCGAACCGAACTAGTACTTAAACCCGATCGATAAGCTTTATCGGGTTGAATTAAATCAGGTTGAAAAAGCGTATCGGGTTAGTTTTATCCGAACCCGATAATCTGACATTGTTATCGGGTTGGGTTAGTGTGTGATAATTTTAGTTATTGGGTCGATCAGCCCGATAAAATCCACAAATCAATGTTTACTACAAAAAAGTATGCTATTCTACACATTTATTTAGCTAAATTTTTACACATCAAAATGTGTACAATTTCATAGTCCACACTTTCCTCTTGTATGAAGATATCTAGTGTAACAAAATTATTCACACTTATTTTAGTGAATATATAGATAGATTATCCACACAATTTAGTGTGAAGATATAATTGTTATTCACATTTTTAGTTGTGAATTGAGGAATAAGATGCATACCGAAAACGAAAAAGGTTGAAAAATCCACACTTATAAGTATGAAAAAAACAAGCAAGAACGCACACTTAAAAGTATGAACAAAAAGAAAGCCATGAAAAAAAGAAAAGAAAGACCACACTTAAAGGGCAGGGAGTCATCACTCCAAGTGAGGGTGTTTTGGGGTGCCACGTCAGCGAAACCCACTCACTCACTTACATGGAAAAATCAGGGGAGTTATCACTCCAAGTGACTCCCTTTTGTGGGTCCCACTTTTTTTTATTTCTCACATTTTCAAATTAAATTAATTCATTTCATAAATAAAAATAAATATTACAATCCTAAAAAAATAGAAAAATACAACTTCGAATAAAAAAATACGAAAAAATTACAAAAAAAACTACTAGTTGGAGGAGTCTTCGGAATCTTCAACGTCCCGGTATTGATTGGTATTCGGCATTTTTGCGCGTAGACGAGCCTTGATTTCTTCTTCTTTAAAATTTATAAACACGGCCGATTCGGGATTCATTTTAGAGGTGTCATAGTCGAGAAATTTCAACTCTTCTAATTCGGCAATCGTGTCGTCTTTGCGTTGCGAAGCCGCATACGCTTTTTGCGAGGCTTCATGACGGAGACGAAGGTCATAGGTAACCGCGTCTTCAAATCGAGACGAGTTACTTCCTCCGGTACTCCCCGATGTTTCGGAACGGCTTTTTTTCCTAGGCAGTTCTTTACCCGCGGGGCGGGGTCGTTGATCGCGTTGGAAAAGTTCGTCCGTGTTTATCGGCATCGAAAACGAACCGCCTTCCTCGTTCTCGTTCAAATCAACCGAGACAACCTCGGGTGCGTCCCATTTCGGGGACTTCCTCAAAACATTCCATGCCTTTTCGTGATTAAACGTGGCATTTCTATTCTCGTCCGCGTAAATGGCCCGAGCCCGTTCAATCACATCAACCTCGCTTTCGCCACTTTTTTTGTTCCGATGACATTTCTTGTATATGGCGTTCCACTTCATAATATTATGATGCATCGGATTCCACTTACCCGTAAGCATGTCTTTGGTACGTTCTTGATGATTTCTTTCGTTAAACACCCGGGTAATCCGAATCCAAAGAGTGTCTCTTTTTTGGTGACGCCCAACTTTCGGATCTTCGGATGTCGCGATGTAACACTCGGCAAGCACGGCTTCTTCGTCCTTGGTCCACCGACCAAGACCTTCATTCGGAACGGGTTCTTTTGATTTTTTTGCGGGGTTTTTCTTTCGGATTTTTTTTGTTGGTTTGGTTTCGGGTGGTGGAGATTGGAGTGATAGGCGTCTTTGGGTGGTATAGGCTTGATATTCTTCTTGTTGCTTTTGTATAAAAGCTTGATCTTCGGGAGTCATCGGACCGTGGGTAGGAAATCCGGGGAATTATGGATTGGACGTAGTTCCGTCACCGCCACCCAAGTTAGATTGAAGTAGGTGGGTGAATTCGAACCAATTTTCGCCGGCCATTGTGTTTGTGAATGAGAGAATGATGAAGGAGAGAATGATTTGTGTGTGTGTAAAAAATGATATAGGAAATGTAGTATATATAGAGGTTAAAATTGAAAAAAAAAAATTCTTTTAAACAACTAGCCGTTGGGTATTTAATTTTTAAAAAAAAATTAAAAAAAAAAAACTACCCGTTGGGCATTAAAAACAAGAAAAAACATTTTTTTTCAAAAATAACGGCTACTAGCCGTTTGTTTTAAAAAAAATTCAAATTTTTTTATTTTTTTTAAAACCCCCGCTCGCGCCGAGTGGGTTGAGTCACGCCGCAGACCCACGCCGTGGGATTTTTGGGTTTGGGGAATCATCACAGCCACCGCGCCGTGGGTTTGGCACCCCACGGCGCCACCACTCTCTGAGCTCTTAAAATTGTAAACAAAAAGGAAGTAAAGTTACACTTAAAGTGTGACACATAAGAAAGTAAAGTGCACACTTGAAAGTAGGGGTGTAATCAATTCGAGTCGAGCTCAAGCTTAGTAGGGTTTGAGCTTGGCTTGATACTAAAATGATAGGCTTGAGCTTGGCTTAATAGTTTGTCAAGCTTTATCAATCTAAGCTTGAGCTTGGCTTGATAAGGTTTGATAAAAGCTTGAGCTTAGCTTGAAAAGCTTAAATATGTATAAACTTAATTTTCTTATAATAAAACTCATCAATAAACATATGTATAAACATAAAAAAACAAAAATCATTATTTAAATCAAATTTTATTTATTTAATATTAATAAAACTAATAACAAAATTATATCGGTACAATCTTGGCTTCAAAATATGTTTTCGCTCCAATACGATTAAGGCCTCAAAGACCATTGCATGATGTGAATGCCAACATAATTTAGACACGTTGCGTTTAGTATTAAGAAGAGTACAAAAAGTATTTATACACATATGCTATTTCACCAAGTATCGAGTAAATGAAATAATTAAATTTGCATAAAAAAGAATCATTTAAAATACAAAGAATAAAAATATAAATATAATCAGAGTTAAAAGTCCTTCTAAAATATATTATTTATCTATGAAATTAGCCCTTAAAATTAGGTTAATACTCAAATTAACAATTAGTTGCTTATATAAATTCATCATAAAAACATATTTTTGATAGAGCTTGAAAAAGCTTGATAAGAACTCAAGCCAAGCTATCAAAAGCTTGAGCTTGAGCTTGATATAGTTTCGAGCTATTTTTTTGGCTTGAGCTTGATAAAAGCTTGGCTTGATCGAGCCAAGCTCGAGCTCAAGCTCGAGTTGCTTGATAAAAACTTGACTTGATTACACCCCTACTTGAAAATGTAAAACAACAAAAAAAAAGTCAAATACAACTCTACACTTGAAAGTATGAACAAACCAAGGCGAAATAGAAAATCTTTCACACTTCAAAGTGTGACAAATTATATAATAATAACATTACAAATTAATATTCCAGATTCAAATATTCATTACAAATAACAAATTTAAATTGCATTACAAATTACAAATCTAAATTGTTAATCTGTGAAATCTATGTACCTACCCACATTATCAACTATCTCATCACATAACACACCCCATAGGGTCTGCCCTTTAGCCGAACCTACTCTCTCTTCTTCCTTTCTGTTGTCTCATTTAGAGGTGTCAATGGTTCCAGAACCAGATCGAACCGGAATCGAACCGTAGGAATCGAAAACCATAAGAATGGAAAACTATAAATTAAAGAAAATGTAGAACCAACAAGCGTCCCTATTTCTTTAGTTCGATTCTGGGACGGTTCCGGTTCTAAGATGAAAATTTTCGGGAATTCGCGACGAGAACCACTATGTTCAAAAAAGTTCGTTTTTTTTATTTTCAGTTTTTCATAAAAGGCATATTATAACAATACAAACACACATAAAAATGCCTTCAATAATAAAAAGCATATACACCAATAATTCTAATACTTTAACATAACATAAACAAAAATTCAAAATGTAAAAAAAAAAAGTCTATAATGTTAAAATGTATATAGAATACGTATTTGTAATCCAAACCTCATAAAAAAAATTTAGCGTTCCATCACTCGATGAATTTTCATTCTACAGAATAAACCTAAACTAAAAATGAACTAAATTTTAAATAAAGCAAAATTTACTGATATTCTATTAAACATTAAAAGATAATATTTGTCTTTATAACTTTGTACCGTTTTTCCATATCTTTAACAACCCGTTATCAGATCCTAAATTTCATCCACATTTATTTTTCTCTCCCTTCTTATCCAATCTTGGGTGCAAAGCAACCCTTTCTCAAATTGACTTAATAATGACGTTAATTAAAGATTAAAGTTTCAATTTTTATTTGACTTGACTATGACATTGCATGTTCAACATAACTTCATAAAGAAAACTTATAAAAAATCATAGTTCCAAAAGAACGTATTTTTCGAGAAAGAACCGGAACTGACCGGGTCTTTCCCAAACCGTCACGAGTACAAAGTATGGAATTTCAGAATCCAAGAACCGGGCCATGCTTATAATATACGGTTTAGGGATAGTTCTGGTACGATTCCTCAATTATTGTGGTTCCTCAGTTTTTTAACACCTCTAATCGCACTAAGTCTCTGACGAACAAGGGTTTTTAAAATGGTTGTAGCAGGTGGGTATTTATACGACGTAGATGAAAATCAACCTACGTCGATACATATACTCTTTTCCTATTTGTTCTCCAAAACACATTGTATAGTATCTTAACTTTTGGTTTGCTAAAGAATAACATGTATGTGATGCGAACGAAACGAATTGTAGATATCAATGCTAATATCTTATTCAACTTGCCATAAACTAACATTATGTAACTTGTAATCTCATATTCTTCATGTGTATTGATCGTGCTGACTTGTCGGATCCATATTCAAGAAAATCTAAAGAGTGAAATGCACATTTCATACTTGTGGTATGTCCAGATTACATATATATGAAACTGGTATGTCCAGATTACATGTATGTCCAGATTACATATATAGTAAATGGTCTTCTGAAAGTGCAGCGGCCTCCCTGGTCTTTCATTAAGTGTTCATTTAGGTACTTTGACCATAACGAACGTTATCTTTTGACCGTTATGTTTTGTTTGTATATGGCTTTTTTTTTTGTCTTTTTTCCTTTTTTTTACTCATCACCCCTTCCAACATCACCACTACCACCTTCACAATCACCACCTCCGACGCCACCATCACCCCAACACCTCCGTCGCCACCATCATAGCCCATTTCTTCCATTTGTTTCTTTTTTTCCCCAATTCAATCTTCTAGCAACATAAACCCTATTATGAAGCTAAACTAACACTCAATTAATTGATCTTTGAGTGATTGATTAGGCAAAAAAATACATGTGATATATCAAAATAAAAGTTGTAGAAATCTTTCACAATGAATACAATTTGATTCACCACTTCGAATATTCTTTTTATTATAGAAAATTAATTTACCAAAATAGATAGAAACCTGAAAGTGAATTTGAATTTTCGTGTTATTATAGAAAATTAATTTACCAAAATGCATTCTTCTTGATCAAGATATCAAAGATCAAGCTACTTGCAATCACCAAAATGTCGGGTCTTTACCCCTTTTTTTATTCACATCAGGTTTCATTTTTTATACTTCTAACGGTCCGAAAACACCGCTATATTGGAAATTGGGTTTCTTTTGCAGATTTTGCTTGCTTGTGTAACCGAACCACGCAATGAAGGAAGGGAAGTCAATATCAGAATGGTAGCAAAAGATGCCAAGGCTTTGTACATGGCTGGTAAGAAAAAATTGTGGAAACGTTGTTATATTGAGAAACTATTGGTGGAGGTGCGGGTCTAGGTATAAACATCAAACCCGAAGAATCAGTAACATGGTGGTCTTATTTTTGGAACATACTATCCTGGTTTTTGGTATATGAGCACACCAATTAACTAAATTGATAATTGGGATTAATTCAATATTCAAAATGCATGAATAAATCGAAGTTGTAAAAAAGAAACAAATGGAATAAATGGGCGGTGATGGTGGCGACGAAGGTGGTGGGGTGATGGTGGCGTCGGAGGTGGTGATTGTGCAGGTGGTAGTGGTGATGTTGGAAGGGGTGATGGATAAAAAAAGAAAAAAGACAAAAAAAAAACCTTATATCAACAAAATATAACGGTTAAAGAATAACGTTCGTTATGGTCATAATACCTAAATGAAAGACTAGTGAGACCGCCTGCACTTTAAAAAGACCAGTTACTATATATACAATCTGGACATACCACAGGTATAAAATGTGCATTTCACTCAAAGACAAATTAAGCACAGATAGGAACATATATGTAGCAATAGTCAATGATTAATTATTTTACTATCTTAATGTTTGATTTTATGTAGATATGCATGCACTTGACCTAAAACTAAACTAAAAGAAGCCAACTTGAGTATACTGAGAGACAAAAGTTTGAAACATGATACTTGTCTGATTGAAGCTTAAATATTGAAACTTAATCATGGTGAAGTGAGTTGTAAATGGTTAGATATGGAATCTAATACTTGAAATTTGATTTTTCTATTTAGGAATCATTAAACTACGTTTAATTGTGTTAACTATGTATAAAATTTCAACAAAGATGCTTGCAGTTTGGATTTAAGTAAAAAAAAAATAATTATAATTTGCACCAACTGATAAATAAGTAAATTATATACCAAATTTATTATACTAGTTGAAATTTACATACAGATATAAGCAGTACATGTAAGCTTTAAGTACGTCTTGGAGGCGGTGGTGGAAGGTCACAGTTTGTAGGTGGTTTCACCACAGGTCCGGATGGTGTTAGCGGTCTTGGTGATGATGGCGGCGGTGAAAGAAATATATGGATATTTCGTTGTTTGCTTAGCTTACGCGTGGGTGGTGGTGAAAACTTGCGCACAGTAGGGAAACTTGGATATGTTGCGCGTATTGGTAAGGACGGTGGCGGCGGTGGTGGTGCTTGATTAGCGGACCTATAATGCGGATTTTTGCTGAGCTTAGGCGCTGGTGGTGGTTTTGGTATTTTTCTTAGCATTCTGCCCCGGCCGAAATATACATCTCCTGAAATTTTAGAAAGTTTGTCTGACCTCTCTAGGTTATTCTCATTGAAGATATATAAGTAAGGACGCGAGATAATAAGTTTACTAACCTAGAGGCGATTCGAATGAAGCAGATTTTCCTTGAAAGGCATGATCAAGAATCAAAATTACAAGCAATAGAGCTACTAGAATTGGCTTCATAACAATAGCTAGATATCCTTTGTATGATATTTATTCGAATGGTCCTTTATATGAATGAAAAAAGATATATGCGAAGAATAAATTCTTATGGGGGACACTTGAACTTTTCAATGCAGCGTTAGGCTGGATTAATATGGAATACAGAAGTATGCACGTACGTGTTAAATATATTTTCTGACCTATATAATATGTCGATATATTGCTACAAAATGTTAGACCTGCTACATGCATGCTGTCATAAATACAATATCTATCTTAAAAAGTCAACAAAAAAATGTGTAAAAATAGAAAGTTTTACTTCTACGAACCAAAGTTGGACTTTTTGCTTCATTTACGTACTTTTGATCATAGACAGCTTCATGATAAGTATTCATTATGTTTGTTCACACTTCTACAAACCAAATGGTGTTTTTTAATCTTCCATAATTACAAACATTTTTAAATTTGAACTACCTATTTCTATAAATACATGATTATAACATATATAATTAAGGTAAGTAAGTTTTAATATGGTATATATTAATTAGTAAGCATATTAAACATGGTATATTTGAGATTTATAATTGTTGATATTTTAATTATGGAATGTATAAAAATCACCTTATGGGTGGTGGTTAACAAAACCCTATTAAAAATGTAGTTAAGGATCTCCTATATAGCATATAGGTATGTAATTAGACATACAAATTAGTCATCTAAATATTTTTCTTGCTCGAATTCAACTTGATTACAGAATGCAACAAAATTTAAAAATTTGATTTTCTGTGAACCGGTGATGTAGTCTAATTTTACCTTAATACTATTAGAACAGAAGGTCAAAGACAGCTGTAAGTGATTAGATAGAGAATAAAAATAGTTTTTAATTTGCTTGAATGTTTGTTAATGAGATTAGAATTTAGAGTATATTGACCTAAGTAAAATAAATCGTTATCTAACATAATAACTTGGATTAAGTTGATAGATTATACGGTACTTATGAAAGCCATGTTATATGTGTAGTTATTTTGTTGGACGAAGCAAAAGAAAATATACTTGATATGAAGAAAGCTGTTATCACTAAGGTGGACACTGTTAGAACACTTATGTGTAATAGTTAGGATATAACTCTAGAGGTTGTTTGTAATATAACTCAAACTTAAGGAGCTTAGTCATGTATTATGATTTTTTTAACCTCTTCGATAGTTAGTATATTCCTTGTTTACAAAAGATTAGATTTTTCTCCTCATTCTCTATAAATAGAGATAAGCCGTAAGGTTATTTGTACATTTCTTATTCTCATTTAATAGCAAGTTTGTGTTGGTGCCATTCGACATAAATGTATAATATGTCGATATATCTTTACAGAACATATAAGTTATGTATACTGAATTATTGCATCATAATTTTGGGTTGCTAACATGGGTTTTATTTAATTGTCAAAATAGTACATGGTAGCTATAAATGCAATGTTAAACCTAATTACATGCATGCTGTTAGGCTAGGGGGAGTGGTAACATAAAATCCCATCGTCACGTCAGCTCCACCTCATTTTTCTCTTTCCTCTCACTAACCCACTCAAAACTCACCTTTCTATGTTCTTAAGGAAAAAAAACCCACCACCACCTGACCTCCACCTCATCTTTCTACTATCACTTTTATTTAATTTATTTATAAAATACATATTTTTATTCCATCAAATTAAAAAACGATACACGAGGGTAATACAAACATTAAAAATATTAGGCATTATTAGCCAAGTGCTGGATTAAATCGGATCGAAGGTTTTTATGCACTTGAGATGATCTGATGAATTTCTTCCGTATTTCGTACTAGATCGTCCGGTTGTTGTGCTTCTCCTCGGTACCATTTGGGACTTATCGCATATTCTTTGTGTTTACGAATGATATTATGCATTATGATGCATGCACACATCATATTAACAAGTCTTTCTTTCTTCAAAGCACGTGATGGATTGACGATTATGACCCATTTCTTTTTCAGAACACCAAACGCGCGTTCCACATCCTTCATTGTCGATTCTTGCTTCTGCTTATACAATATTCGATTGTGGTCATCGTTAGAGGGTTCTGGAATCGTCTTAACAAGTGGAGCTAATTCGGGATATATCCCGTCAGTAAGATAGTATCCAAATGGATAATTAACGCCGTTAGCCGTAAAAGGGACCTCTGGTGCTCGTCCTGTTTTCAAATCGTTAAACAAAGGGGATTGATGTAACACATTGATGTCGTTGTTAGACCCAGAAACACCAAAGAAAGCATGCCATATCCACAAGCCTTCCGACGCAACAGCTTCTAACAAAATGAACGGATTCGATCCGTGATCACGTCTAACATATTGCCCTTTATGGGCGTACGGACAACCAAATCACTCCCAATCCGTGCAGTTCAGACTTCCTAGCATCCTAGGGAAACCGTGCTTCCTTTCGTGATGTTGATATAGTAATTCAACATCACTCACCGTGGGTTTTCTCAGATATTCTGGCCCATAAATCGCCCTTATAGCTATACAAAAATGATCAAGACTTTCCCGTGAAGTGCTTTTAGAGATTTGCAGATATTCATCTAAAAAGGCTGGAACAATGTCGTATGCCAATTGACGAATTGCAGAAGTGCATTTCACCAATGGAGCAACGCCTTCTCGTCTGGTACATTCGATATTTGAATTAAAGTAAGGATCATGTGCAGTTACAGTCGTAACTATATCGTTGAAAAGTGATCGATCCATTCGATATGTCTTTCGGAATGCACATTCGTCGTAGATCGGGTTGTCAGTGAAAAACGCGGCAAATAAACGATCATGGGCACCATAACGATCTCGATCAACCGGGTTTCTAGATACTTTTTGTCGTCTATTTCGAAAAAACGCCATCGCTTTTGCTAGCAACCGGACACGAGGGCTATTCATCAAAGTTTCTTCATCTTCGATCATTAGATCGGGGTACATAAATGTATATTCATCAATGTTTTCCATGCTAAAAATTTAAAATTTAGACAAGATGATTTGTTTGATTAAGAGAAAGATGAAATGAGAGATATGAAAAAAAAAGTAAAAATGAGGATTATATATAAATAAAATGTGGATGAAAAAGAAAGATTTCGGGTAGTGTGAATGGTGAGAAACTCACATGTAGCGACTTTTTTTTTTCCTAGGAACCTCAACCCACGCGTGGGTTTTTGAGGTGGAATTGTGGGGTTCATAGCAACCCACGCGTGACTTTTTACCATACGTATTCCACCCGTGGCTTTTTTACACCAATCCCCCGGCCTTATAAATAGAATATCTAACACAAAAAGTCAACAATAAATATGTAAAAATAGAATGTTTTGAATCCACGTCACTTCTATGAACCGAAGTTGGACTTTTTGCTTCATTATCCTAATATAAATAGCAAGAAAGTTTGATTACCAATGTCATATAAAAAATCAAAAATGATATATATTCCTACTTTGTATGCCTACATATCCTCCTACTTGTATGATAATGACAAGTGGATTGATCAATGATTTAAATTAGGAGAGAGAATTAGTGCATGACACATGTTAAAATTTAGTGTAGGTAGGAAGAAATGTAGGCACATATAGTAGGAAGAAATAGCAATGCTCATAAAAAATTGTAGTTAAGGGTCTCCTTATTATTTTTCTCAATGTTTTAAAAACCGGTTCGACCCGGCCGGTTCAACCGGTTAAACCGGGAACCGGATTGATGACCGGGTCGTTAGGAGCCGGTTTTTAAGTGAAACTCAGACCGGATTAAACCGCTGATTTTCGGTCGATCCGGTTGAACCGTCGGACCGGAAACCGGCCTGTTCAATACATATCAAAGGAAAAAAGAAGGTGATCTAACATAGATGATAGAAATTTGACCTTAGATGGATATTACTGTTAAAAGACTGTTATCCGGAACTCGTGTTTTTGAAACATGATCTAACGTGTTCTACCGTGTTCTTGAAACATGATCGTGAAAAAAGAGGATGATCAACACATATCAGAGGAAAGAAGAGGATGATCTAACAGGATGATTTAATCATGTTTCAAGAACACCTTTGATCATACTATGTGGTGATGAATGTACGGTGAATGATGGATGAAAATGATGAGTCATCTATAATGTATGGATGATTGAGTGATGGATCTTTGTTTTGTGATTTTTTGATATGTTAAAATAAAGATGGGAAACAATACTTTAAGTCACATGTCTTGTTGATGACAGTGACAGTACATGAGTCAAAGATCTAGTAGTGTGTACTCAAAACCAATACTTACTGTACTAAATTGAATATATGTTTTTTTATTATACAAATATTGAATTGGTCGGATGTACGACAAAAACAAGTGATACTATTAGTTTATTTTATACTAAGAACTAGACTAACTAGTAAAGATACTCCCTATCTACACTTTACATTCGGGAAATTTTCTTTTGGTGTAAAACCGGTTTAAATCAGCGGTTCAACCGGTTGAACCGGTTCACCCGTGAACCAGTTAGTAAACCGGGTCAATTAAAAAACCGGGTTTTAAAACATTGATTTTTCTAGCTCGGATTTAACGAAGTCAACTTGACTACAGAATGCGCCAAAATTGGATTCTTTGTAAACTGATTATATAGTCTAATTGAACCTTAATATTAGAAAAGAAGATTAAAGACATCTGTAAGTGATTAGATTAAGAATCGGATAGATTTTAATTTTCTTGAACGTTTGTTAATAAGATTAGAGTTTAGAGTATTTATTGACCTAATTAAAATACACCGTTTTCTAATTAAAAAAACCACAACACAAGACAATTAGGTACACTTACAATAAACCAAACAAGACTACAAATATAATTCTTAAGATGAGATGCATTTGATAAAAAATGATTGAAAATCAAAGTTTTTAAACAAATTTAACATTAAATAACAAAAATCCATGAATGTCTTCGACCCATGGGACCCACCCGACTTCTAACATAATACTCCCTAACTTGGATTAACTTGATAGATTATATGGAACTTTTGAAAGTCATGGTATATGGATTGCCATTATGTTGTAAGAAGCAAAGGAAAATTACTTGATATGTGGGTAATAGTCACTACAACAATTTTGAAGCTTAGGGACAACTTATTCGTTCTTAGGGAGGCCATTTTTCGACCCTAAACCCATAGGGACGACTAAGTCGACCCAAGGGTTTTGTGCCTAAAAAATCGTCTCTAAATTTTTAGGTACGACTCTCTCTTTGAAACCTAGGGACGATTATGTGGGTCCCACTACCCACTACGTTGAATATATTGACTACCCTAGGGACGACTGGCCTTTGAAACTTAGGGTCGACAAAGTCGTCCTTAGGTTTTTAATAAAAATAACCTTTTTTAAATTTTTAATAAAAATTCTTTTTTAATTATTTTTAATAAAATCTTATTTATACAAATTAATAAAACAATTTTAAGAAAAAAAAAAGTTAAATATAATCCTAGGGACGACATAGTCGTCCCAAGGTTTTTCAAAGTTGTTCAGGTATTGCACCTAGGGACGACTTAGTCGTCCCTAGGTGTAATACCTGGACAACTTTGAAACCTAGGGACTACTAAGTCGTCCCTAGGGTTAATACCTGGTGGAATACTGGCTAACCTAGGGACGACTAAGTCGTCCCTAGATGTACCTGGGGCTAAAAAAACTGGGCTTTTTTGCAGTTTCCAGATTTTTTCCGGACAAAATCTACAATTCAAAATGGCAGAATTCGACAAATACAGAATAATAACAAATCAATAAACGTTAAAATACCATATTAAGATAAATTATCCAACATCACGATACAATATTCATCAAATACACTTATTCATCCTAAATCAAATGTTTCACACGCTACAAGTCTTAAACTTTATTAAACATGCATAATAAGAAATAATACTACCACAACCTCTACTCCTCCTCCGCATCCTCGATAGGTAAAAAGTCACCTTGCTCCTCGTCATCCCCCTCGTCATCCCCCTCGTCATCCCCCTCGTCACCCCCCTCGTCATCGCCTGATAAGTCGTCACCACTGTTTTGTACATTCCTATCTCGACCCAACTCGTCAACGGACCGGTAATCGTGCTGATGGGTATTTATGATTACACGAGAACCGCCGGGTAGGGATTGTGAAGTAGAGCCGATCTCATGAGTCGAGTGTGTGGTGGGACGATAGCAATGGTTAAATGTGTTGTTGGTGACGGGAGTAATAGGATAAGTGCCGGAATAGGGAGGTTGGAGTGGTTGGAGATGGTCGGGAAAAGATGGTCGGTATGGGTCGATGGAAGGAGGTTGCAATGGTTGTACCCAAGGACAGGGGGTTGGACTAAATGAGCCCAATCAGGAGCTAGGGTGGGCATAACAAAGGGTCGGGGCGGGTGTACAAAAGTAGGAGGGTTAGTTGGGTGATCAGTATTTGATGAGTTGTAGTTCTGGAAAAACTCATCCAATTGACTCTGATATTGCGCCATATGCTGGTACGACGTCTGACTATATTGTTGCGCCACATCTGCCTTTAACGCTGCCAAGTAAGCCCGTTGTTGCGCCTCCTGATTCTCTTTCCTCATCAGCTCCATCTGTTGCTCATGTCGTTCCATCATTTGTTGAAATTCACCACGAGAGGGAAAATCCGATCGAGCTGGAGCAACGCGCCTGCGATTACTTACAACAACAATTTTTCATTATATACAACAAGACATAACTATGAACAATTGATTTACATTTTGTTTATTGAGGATATATAACCTGCGAGAAGTGTTATTGGCACCACCCGGTAACTTCCTGCCTTGTCCCGAAACATTTGGCTTATTTTGACTTGGCATGATTCGAGCCACTATTTCTTTATCAGACATGTGTGGGACGATCTTGGCTTTCCCTTGGTCATGGAGGGCTTTCATCTTCAGCTGGAAAAGAAAAAAAAACGGTTTAAAACAAATGAAATTAGTTACTAAGGCATGTAAAGAGTTATATATTACTTACATATCTTTCCTCGTTTTCTTTACTTTTAAAAGTGCCATTACTTGAGTGCCCCTTCCTCCATGTTTCAACCAGGTCCTCGTATTTCCCTTCCTTGACTTTCTATAAAATATCAAATAAATTAATAACGAGCTATAATAAATAAACAATATAAACGCTTTTAAATAAAATCACAAAAATTATAAAGAGTCTTACGTATTCATTCCTTCCTCGGGCGAATGGTTTTTTGCCTTGAGTGGTCGGTACCGTGTTTTTGGAACGATTAACAGTATTAATCTGACTTCTTGCCACCCTACTTGGCTCTGACCACTGATGAGACTGTATTTATACATAGTCTCATCGTCGAAATCGGGCTTAAAACGCTTAAAATATCATCAAAATACCCAAAAATGTGCATGTGTTTGTTCATTGTGTATTTCAGGTACGGATATCGTGAATTCACCAAAAGATTACAAGAATGAAGCAAAAACGAACACGGGAAACGAAGCCGCACAAAGAACCGGGCCCAAGTATGGAATTTACAAAATTGCCCTTGAAGTTTGAAGATTTGTCAACTTTGGTCCCTCATATTTGAAGAATTACAAGAAAGGCCCCTCAACTTTAGCACTCATTCACCTTACACCCTTGAAGAATCATATTTTACGTCAGAGGTCCCAAAAGTATGAAGAAAGGGCAAGTATAGTCCCTCAAGAAGATATTGCAAATCAAGTCCTTTTCCAAGATAAATCAACCACAAGGACTGAAACTGCCAAAATCCGAAACTTCTACTACAAGGGAAATGGAGCAGCTTTGTTTTCATATAAGTGAGGGACTGGAACTGTAATTTTCAAAAGTTTAAATTATTATTGTTAATTAAACAGGGGGAAACAACCTTAATATCCCCAAATAGGATCAAAGTCCTTGTTCTTATGAGATAAACCCTAGATTACCAGGATTTCAATTAGGGCAATTTTACACTAATTACTTTGGAGGGATTAATCACTGGACATCTTTGAACATTCCCACATGCTAGAAAAGGACTCCACTTCCCTTTGTTCCCCTCCCCTGCACCCGTCACCCTCACCAAAACCCAAAAAGATGACCAAATCTATGGTCATTATTTACTCCGCGATCACAAAGAAAATTTGGACGACCAAGATCATCCTAACTTTGCTGGAATCACATGTGACCACTGCCATCTTCACATGAGCTCAGATTGACCACTTTTCAAGTTTGAAGACCAAGGGTATTTTAGACAGATCATGTAGTAGGGCTTATGATTTCTAGAAAGTACTCAACACTTGTATAAATGGTTCGACTTGTGAACCATTAGAATTGTTCCAGTCTTTGTAATATTTTTTTTAAATGAATAGTTAAAGTGTTGAATAATCCTATTACAAGCTGTGTTCCATTTTAATATATATGTTTTCGTTTAATGAGTTCTCAATTTTTGCAAGTAGTTTAGATTTTATCAAAAGTTATTTTGTCTTAAATCTTTTTTTTGGCAAAAATGATTTTTGAGACCCATGTAGTTTAGCTTCCTGTGTAGGTTTGTTTGACAACCAAAGCTACACAACAAGTCTTCCTACTTGTTCATCATTTGTTGGATTCGAGTGTTTTTCCAAAAAAGTGTTATTTCAAAGTTGGAGTTTGAAAGATTTCCCAAAATTATTCTCATTTTCCTTTGAGTTTGTTGAAGTTACTGTACCAAAAGCTTGTGAAAGCTTGTTGACACCAAGCTTTCACTAAGCTCTTGGCTACTTGAAGTTTGATGCTTGTGTGTGCAGGAGCAAAAGACCTCTCACATCATCCATCACCTTTGTTTGAAGATATTTTGGGGTTTGGCTGTTGTAGCCTCCCCTTTTCTCTACATTCAGCAACATAAGCCATAAGCTCCCCTCCTTGCACTCAAAAGCTACACTGAGCTGGTGGTATCCAGGGTGTGAACTCAGCTTGAACAAGTTGAGTGAGGTACTTTGTTGAACTCCCTTAGTCATCTGATGAATTGTGAGTTTAGGATGTTTAGTTTATGTTGATGTTTGTTGCCTTTTTACGGTTTGTTTAGGTTCTTTTAGTATTTAGTGCATGTTTAAACTGCTTGAATTGATTAGTTAGTATTAATCTAGTCATTTGCTTTGAAACTTGTTATTAGTATTAGTTAAGGGGGTGTTTGGTTGTGTTTGTTAGGAGGTGTGAGTGACACACACGTGACCAATAGGAGAACTAAACAAGCTCTATTAGACTATCTAAGAGTAATTTTGTACTTGGTTTAGGATTTGTTAGTGTAGGTTTCATTTTGCTTTGTAAAAGTTTGGCAAAAATTTGGCTTAGACATACAGTAGGCTCTTAAGCTCTTGATTTCCTGATTTTGGTGAATCGAATCTTGTATGCAGGTAGATATAATGATACTTTAGTGTTGCATGACTTTGACTTGGGAGTTGGTAGGCTAGGTTGAAAGTAATCGTGGCTTAAACTTCACCCATTTACCAAGTATATCAGCAAACAAGTGCTTAAGCCCCAGACCCTTGTTTCTGTTATAAGAGTGACCAATTGCATCGTTTTGTGTGCCTTTTTGTGTTAGACTCTTGTTATTTTTGCTTATACTTGACTCCTCACACTCCACTAAGTGTGAGGGTGCCTCTTGTGCCCAAAAACGCCACCAAAAGGCCCTAAAACCAACAAAATCCGAGCAAAAATAGCTCCCTGTATCACAGAGAGTGAAATCAGCTTTCGCGACACTTTGTGACACAAAAAAGTGTCGCTTATACTTTGGGAGGGAGGAGGACTCATTTTTGCAACAGTTTTGTGACACAAAAAAGTGTCACAAAAGCTTTGGGAGGGAGGAGAATTAGTAAAAAAAAAAGTTTTTGATTTTTATTTTTTTTATTTAATACTTTTAAAAAAATTCATTTAATTAGTTTAAATTGTTTTTAATTCATAAAAAATTGTTAAAAAGTCGAAAAAAATTGATTCTCTTTTTAAAAATTTTCTTTTATTATTTTGGACTTAGGAATATAAATTTTTATTTTTAGATTTTAAATTTATAGTTTTTAGAATTAGTTGCAAATTTAATTAGTTTTTATTAAAAAAATTTTTGTCTTTTAGTGCAAAAATTTATTATTTTTTTAGTTTTAAAAATTTCTTAGTTTAAGAAAAAGATTTTAAGATTTTTAGTTTAAAAATATTTTACTGTTCACTTTTTAATTAATTTTTTAGATTTAATTTAAGTTTAATTAGGATTTAATTAAAACTGTTTTGTCTTTTAGTGTAAAAAATTATTGTTTTCAACTTTTTAAAATTTTCTACTATTTAGTAATATAAACTAGGATTTTTCAAAAAGTCAAATTAATTTTATCATTATTTTATTATTTTTAATCATTATTTTAGTTTAAAAATTGTTTTTAGTGATTTAAAAATAGAAAAATAGTTTTAAAAATTTAGGAAAAATACTTTTTAGTCTTTAAATAATATAAGTAATTTATTAGTTCAATAAAATAATACTTTGAGCTTTTTATTGATTATATTTAATTTTAGGGCTTTAATTAGCATTAAAAATTGAATATTTAATTAATAAAAGGTTTATATATATATTTGTTGGATTTTTATTCTTATTTATATTATTTTAGACTTAGTTTAATCTTTTAATTAATTTTTAGGTTTAATTTTTAATTTTGTCACGTTTTACGTATTTACGTTCACGTTTTACGTCATTACGTCGTAGTGTAATCGTAACCGTAGCTCGTCTTTAATTTTTCTCATCTAAACCAAAAACGTCACTAATCCAAACTTGATTATTTTATATTGGCACATTAATCCACACACCTCCTTCGAGAACGAACTTGGAATTTATTCGTCTTCACGGTTTTCCTAAATCGTGTCGATTAATACTTACCGCATTTATACTCGTCTTTCCTAAGACTTGTATAACTAAAAAACAACAATCATTTTGGCGCCGCTGCCGGGGAGGTGTTTTTGGTGTGCCATTATTAGTATCGTGTTTGTGTGAGTAGTGCGTTTTAGCTTTTCAAATTTTGGAAAGCGTACATAAACGTACATACTCATTTTTGTTATTTTTCATTACTATATTATAATATCCAAATAAATCGTGTTTAGTTTTCCTAAATTAAACACAAAACAATCTTTACTATATTGTAGATATATTGGTTTTCGTTTTTATTGTGAATATTATTACTATATTGTACTACGTAAGAACAATAAATATACAAGTACTCCAAAAGCGTGAAAACGCAACCTTGATTCGGGATTTCATCACTCGATCATTGTATTCGAATCTAAAGCAAAAGTTTAAAGGCAAAATAGATAAATACTTTCGTGAGGCTTAATTTCAATTAACACAAACTATAAGGTGGGTATAAGGCGGTTGTATTTCACGACCTAAGGGAAAAAGGCTCTTAAGTGCTTAGCGCCGCCTCGTTTCCCCCGCTTGCTTGTGCGTGTTTTGAGAAAGAGGGCTAATCGAGGGTTTGTCGCCCAAGTATTATCTACGTATATTATATTTGCTTGTTTTCAAGATTAATCCTTCTTGAACGTTTTGGTGTTCCACCAACGTTCTAAAGTCATCGAAGGCGTTCACTCCACGTGATCGTTTTCATTCCTTGAGGCTCCTTTAATCGAGAAAGTCGATTCGAGGAGAGATTTGTAGATTTGTGTCTACGTAATACATTCAAAAATACAAAAAAGTTAAAAAACAATCAAAAGATGAAAAATATTCTTCTTACCCCTAATCAATTAATTCTTTCTCTAACCCTCTAGTGTTTAATTCTCGATTACGATTTTCTCATTTCGTCATGTCCAACGATGGATATGACTCTTGTCCATATTGTGGAGGTCCGCCCGACGGTGGTAATTGCTTCAATTGCGAGATTTATGGAGGAAGAGAGGGGTATATATACAACTCTCCTCAAAACGACCATGGTTACGGATTTCAATCCTATGACCAAGCTCCACAACCGCCTTCGTCTTATTCGTGTGATTTTTGCGGTTTGGAGCACGACTTCAGATTTGGTTGTACGAATTATAATGACCCCGAAACGAACCCTAATTTCTTTGACCAATCATCGCAATATGCATCGTCGTATTCATGTGAGTCTTGTGGAAACGCACCTCATTATGGGTATAATTGTCAACCGACGAACCATGATACGTCTTTCGACAACCAATTCTCCGGTTTTGACCAATCATCTCCACAAAAATTTTTCGATTATGATCTCGGTGCTAGTCGCGTCGACGAGGGATTTAAGGAAATTAAAATGATTTTTCAACAAATTATGGAGAAAAAGGAACTTTCAATCGTCGAAGTGATCGAAGGAAGCATCAAAGATATGGAAGAGGAAAAACGACGAATCAATCAAGAAATAAACGATATCTCTAATGAACTCGGCATTAGGAGATATCGTAAAGAAGAAATAAGTGACGAGTTTAAAAGAGAGTGTGAGATTAAAACTAAACAACTTTTACAAGATTACAATGGTTTAAGCATCGATATTCGTCATAAGAGAATAGAACTAGAAAGAGGGGAGCATCTAGCTAGATGTGATCTCACGCCTCCTATTTATGATGACGACGACGATAGCGACATTTTTAATCTCAACTCGTCTTGTGAAACCATAACTCTCACGCTCCCAACGAAACCCGATGCCTCTCTAAGTATGGGGGAGAAGAATCTTAGCACTAATACTAGTGTTGAGATCCCTATTCCAATCCAAAGTGAGCCTACGGTTGTCTTCGATGAGGAGTTAAGTGATTTTGCTCTCGATGAATTTTTCCACGAAAATTCTAGCGAGGCAAATTACGATAGTGAGTGTGATACGATTTCATGTGATGATGTCTCTCCCAATGACACTTCGGGTAGAGAATCATTGACTTTTTCGAACCCGCTTTTCGATGATGATTTTTCCACTAGTGATGACGAGTCACTACTCGATGAGGAAGTTCGTGTCGACAAATTTAAAATCTACTCGAATACCCTTTTTGAATTTGATGACGAGTTCGTTTTTGGTGACGTAAATCCTCTCTTTGATGAGATGTTCGAGGACATCGAGAGTGAGGATTCTTTGGATCCTAAACTCGATGAGCCGGATTTGCTAGTCACCCTCCCTAAGTCTCATTTGGATGAGCCTTCTCTTTTGACTTGTGATGCCTCCATTCTCGAGGGGTTCACCGATGGACCGCCTCTCGATGAGAATGAGGATTTTAATGAGGCCTTTGCCTTTGAACCAGGAGGAGACTTTGAGACCCTTATTTTTATTGATTCTCTTTCAAATTTGCCTTCGTCTCAAAGTAGTCCTACCCACCCTCTCGGTTCTCATGACTAAACGTACTTCGAGTACGTTGTAAGGAGTTTTCTTCCTTACAAAATGTATCTTCCGGCTTTGCCTTTATCATTTTCCACCAAAAGTGAGGATACGATCTTTGACCCTGGTATAAAGGCTTTGCCTTTATTATCGGTTTCTTTGGGCCTTGTTTACATGTAAGACCCACGTTTGTTGACCATCCCATGGTAATCCCTAAATGATCACATTTATGGGGATTCGAGTCGAGCTCTTGACTCGGTTATCAAAAACGAAGTGACTCGTGGGGGAATCTCATGCCTATCCTTTTTATCATTTTCGTTTTATTTTTTTCTAATTAGTGTAATGTGAGGGGACTTGTGCTCTTCCAACCTTTGTTCCGTGGTTGTTTGTGATTGTGATTTATTAGGTTCTTCGTCATCGTTGAAGCCTCTCGTGTTCGTTATACGTAGCACTCGAGCTTCGATCGTTGCCTTTGGAGATTCCGATATCCGATGATATCCTTTTATGTTCTAACGTTTATCTTATTAGCATAATTCATAAACGGCTTTTAGGTTATTCGTTTTACCCTTTCCATGCTCGAGATTAAGCATTCGACTTCGTCTCTAGTATGGGGGTGTTTTCACCCCTAGACTTGAAACATTGAGGACAATGTTTAGTTTTAGTATGGGGGGTGAGTAGATACTTCACCTTGCTTACGTCACCACGCAATCCAATATTCATCGTTTTGTTTTCATTTTGTTGCAAATAAGGCTAAAAATGGCCAAATTTTAAATTTTTTTCTTGTTTTTCATAAGTGTTTAAGACACGAATGTAGGTTTTCCGATGGTGAGAACGAGAGTAATTTTTGACTCGACCGTGCGTGTTGAGCACTTAGCTCGATTCCTTAACTTTTTAGGCTAAGTCTCTTAAATGAGGACGAGAAATGCTAGAGTTATTTATAAGTCTTGTAATCGTCACGATCTTATGTGTAGTAATTATTAGCTTATTCTCCTAACGCTTTTGCATAATAAATTGTTAATAAATATTGATTTGGCGGTTTAGTCACTATTGTTGGGTTTCTAATTTGTTTTGGTAGCTTCCATGTAATTAAATTGGGAAAACATTAAGGTATCGCCAGCGTCACGGTTTTGAAGTATTGGCACCCGAATAATCAAAAGCTTCACCTAATAATAAGATTTCAAGTGCTCACCTAAATTAAGCAAAAATTTGAAGCTCACAAGGCCGAAAAATCTATGCCCAAATTGAAAGTGAATCAAGCCTTAATCTTCGAAGCTTTAAAGATCCAAAATTCGCTTTAGCGTGAGGATATACGTCTTTGGCTAATAAAACCACCGATGAGGCGGATAGTAAAAGGCAAGGCAAGACCGAAGTCATAATAAAAGCTTCATGGCGAAGTTGAATAAAAGATGGAAGTAAACCAAAGATAATAAGGCCCTTCCGTTAGGGGGCGTATAAAAGTCTTGGTAATAAGTCTCATGTTCAAAACCGTTATAAAACCGTGTTTATCGATCCTTCTTGTTGACTTAATTTTTTGACATCGTTGTCTATTGGGATGAATTATTGATTTAATGATTTTGGTTACACCGTTAAGTCTCTATTTTTAGACTTAATCTCTATTCACGCATAAGTCAATGATGTATCCTCGTTATCATTAAGACAAAATAAAATGTAAGAGATACCAAGTAGGAATAAGGGAGTTTAGGTTCGTAATTAACACTCATGAGATATGATCGTGTTGCTAACTTATAATAACAATGATCTCGTTACACGCTTAGCATGGAATTGAGTGAAAATCGAGGACGAAGAAATTATTTCTAACGAAGCATTCACGTGTTCTTGTTCTATGATCCCAAAAGTCACTTAATCGTGATGAAAACAATACATTATGTCTAAAACGTGTGTAGTAGTTTATTTAAATTTATGTCTTTAATAATTGTCATCATAAAATAAATTTTGGAAGTGCTACGATACTTAATTCTAGCATTGCGTGGGGACACGGCAATGGTTTAGTATGGGGGAGTGATGAGACTGTATTTATACATAGTCTCATCGTCGAAATCGGGCTTAAAACGCTTAAAATATCATCAAAATACCCAAAAATGTGCATGTGTTTGTTCATTGTGTATTTCAGGTACGGATATCGTGAATTCACCAAAAGATTACAAGAATGAAGCAAAAACGAACACGGGAAACGAAGCCGCACAAAGAACCGGGCCCAAGTAAGGAATTTACAAAATTGCCCTTGAAGTTTGAAGATTTGTCAACTTTGGTCCCTCATATTTGAAGAATTACAAGAAAGGCCCCTCAACTTTAGCACTCATTCACCTTACACCCTTGAAGAATCATATTTTACATCAGAGGTCCCAAAAGTATGAAGAAAGGGCAAGTATAGTCCCTCAAGAATGAAGATATTGCAAATCAAGTCCTTTTCCAAGATAAATCAACCACAAGGACTGAAACTGCCAAAATCCGAAACTTCTACTACAAGGGAAATGGAGCAGCTTTGTTTTCATATAAGTGAGGGACTGGAACTGTAATTTTCAAAATTTTAAATTATTATTGTTAATTAAACAGGGGGAAACAACCTTAATATCCCCAAATAGGATCAAAGTCCTTGTTCTTGTTCTTATGAGATAAACCCTAGATTACCAGGATTTCAATTAGGGCAATTTTACACTATTTACTTTGGAGGGATTAATCACTGGACATCTTTGAACATTCCCACATGCTAGAAAAGGACTCCACTTCCCTTTGGTCCCCTCCCCTGCACCCGTCACCCTCACCAAAACCCAAAAAGATGACCAAATCTATGGTCATTATTTACTCCGTGATCACAAAGAAAATTTGGACGACCAAGATCATCCTAACTTTGCTGGAATCACATGTGACCACTGCCATCTTCACATGAGCTCATATTGACCACTTTTCAAGTTTGAAGACCAAGGGTATTTTAGACAGATCATGTAGTAGGGCTTATGATTTCTAGAAAGTACTCAACACTTGTATAAATGGTTCGACTTGTGAACCATTAGAATTGTTCCAGTCTTTGTAATATTTTTTTAAATGAATAGTTAAAGTGTTGAAAAATCCTATTACAAGCTGTGTTCCATTTTAATATATATGTTTTCGTTTAATGAGTTCTCAATTTTTGCAAGTAGTTTAGATTTTATCAAAAGTTATTTTGTCTTAAAATCTTTTTTTT
The DNA here is from genome assembly GCA_025667525.1 of Glebionis coronaria. Taxonomy (NCBI): domain Eukaryota; kingdom Viridiplantae; phylum Streptophyta; class Magnoliopsida; order Asterales; family Asteraceae; genus Glebionis; species Glebionis coronaria. The sequence continues at coordinate 215,618 of JANFOE010000944.1, read as the reverse complement.
GGCAAAAATGATTTTTGAGACCCATGTAGTTTAGCTTCCTGTGTAGGTTTGTTTGACAACCAAAGCTACACAACAAGTCTTCCTACTTGTTCATCATTTGTTGGATTCGAGTGTTTTTCCAAAAAAGTGTTATTTCAAAGTTGGAGTTTGAAAGATTTCCCAAAATTATTCTCATTTTCCTTTGAGTTTGTTGAAGTTACTGTACCAAAAGCTTGTGAAAGCTTGTTGACACCAAGCTTTCACTAAGCTCTTGGCTACTTGAAGTTTGATGCTTGTGTGTGCAGGAGCAAAAGACCTCTCACATCATCCATCACCTTTGTTTGAAGATATTTTGGGGTTTGGCTGTTGTAGCCTCCCCTTTTCTCTACATTCAGCAACATAAGCCATAAGCTCCCCTCCTTGCACTCAAAAGCTACACTGAGCTGGTGGTATCCAGGGTGTGAACTCAGCTTGAACAAGTTGAGTGAGGTACTTTGTTGAACTCCCTTAGTCATCTGATGAATTGTGAGTTTAGGATGTTTAGTTTATGTTGATGTTTGTTGCCTTTTTACGGTTTGTTTAGGTTCTTTTAGTATTTAGTGCATGTTTAAACTGCTTGAATTGATTAGTTAGTATTAATCTAGTCATTTGCTTTGAAACTTGTTATTAGTATTAGTTAAGGGGGTGTTTGGTTGTGTTTGTTAGGAGGTGTGAGTGACACACACGTGACCAATAGGAGAACTAAACAAGCTCTATTAGACTATCTAAGAGTAATTTTGTACTTGGTTTAGGATTTGTTAGTGTAGGTTTCATTTTGCTTTGTAAAAGTTTGGCAAAAATTTGGCTTAGACATACAGTAGGCTCTTAAGCTCTTGATTTCCTGATTTTGGTGAATCGAATCTTGTATGCAGGTAGATATAATGATACTTTAGTGTTGCATGACTTTGACTTGGGAGTTGGTAGGCTAGGTTGAATGTAATCGTGGCTTAAACTTCACCCATTTACCAAGTATATCAGCAAACAAGTGCTTAAGCCCCAGACCCTTGTTTCTGTTATAAGAGTGACCAATTGCATCGTTTTGTGTGCCTTTTTGTGTTAGACTCTTGTTATTTTTGCTTATACTTGACTCCTCACACTCCACTAAGTGTGAGGGTGCCTCTTGTGCCCAAAAACGCCACCAAAAGGCCCTAAAACCAACAAAATCCGAGCAAAAATAGCTCCCTGTATCACAGAGAGTGAAATCAGCTTTTGCGACACTTTTTGACACAAAAAAGTGTCGCTTATACTTTGGGAGGGAGGAGGACTCATTTTTGCAACAGTTTTGTGACACAAAAAAGTGTCACAAAAGCTTTGGGAGGGAGGAGAATTAGTAAAAAAAAAAGTTTTTGATTTTTATTTTTTTTATTTAATACTTTTAAAAAAATTCATTTAATTAGTTTAAATTGTTTTTAATTAATAAAAAATTGTTAAAAAGTCGAAAAAAAATTGATTCTCTTATTAAAAATTTTCTTTTATTATTTTGGACTTAGGAATATAAATTTTTATTTTTAGATTTTAAATTTATAGTTTTTAGAATTAGTTGCAAATTTAATTAGTTTTTATTAAATTATTTTTTTTGTCTTTTAGTGCAAAAATTTATTATTTTTTTAGTTTTAAAAAATTCTTAGTTTAAGAAAAAGATTTTAAGATTTTTAGTTTAAAAATATTTTACTGTTCACTTTTTAATTAATTTTTTAGATTTAATTTAAGTTTAATTAGGATTTAATTAAAACTGTTTTGTCTTTTAGTGTAAAAAATTATTGTTTTCAACTTTTTAAAATTTTCTACTATTTAGTATTATAAACTAGGATTTTTCAAAAAGTCAAATTAATTTTATCATTATTTTATTATTTTTAATCATTATTTTAGTTTAAAAATTGTTTTTAGTGATTTAAAAATAGAAAAATAGTTTTAAAAATTTAGGAAAAATACTTTTTAGTCTTTAAATAATATAAGTAATTTATTAGTTCAATAAAATAATATTTTGGGCTTTTTATTGATTATATTTAATTTTAGGGCTTTAATTAGCATTAAAAATTGAATATTTAATTAATAAAAGGTTTATATATATATTTGTTAGATTTTTATTCTTATTTATATTATTTTAGACTTAGTTTAATCTTTTAATTAATTTTTAGGTTTAATTTTTAATTTTGTCACGTTTTACGTATTTACGTTCACGTTTTACGTCATTACGTCGTAGTGAAATCGTAACCGTAGCTCGTCTTTAATTTTTCTCATCTAAACCAAAAACGTCACTAATCCAAACTTGATTATTTTATATTGGCACATTAATCCACACACCTCCTTCGAGAACGAACTTGGAATTTATTCGTCTTCACGGTTTTCCTAAATCGTGTCGATTAATACTTACCGCATTTATACTCGTCTTTCCTAAGACTTGTATAACTAAAAAACAACAATCAACCACCACTCAACCAAGTCAGCCCACTCGCCTTCGGTTCTACGGTCCCACACACTCTCCGGTGGTACATGTTCTTGTGCCAGTGCGGGAGTTTGATATTTCGAATAATAATTTTTCTTGATCCTGTTCTTGTATTTTCTATACACCAACCTTAGTTGGAGTTCCAACGCAAGCTTAACCCGAGTCGACACCTCATACACACCACTGCCACACACCACCTCAGTACGATCATTGTATCATGGTTGGAGGTCGAAATATGTCTACATAAAAACATATGAATTTAAATAAACAATCAAATTAAACATAACACACATATCTAAATGTCGATAACAATAACAATATAAGTAAAATAAACAATTTTGACCTCAAGTGTAGGATAAATATGAGCTTTATCAGAGTCTGGAATTTCGTCCCATTCGCAGTTCACGGGAAGTGTCCGGACTAATTCCCCCATAAGATGAGACAACAGGGATGCATAATCGCCCAGAAGATGGAAGGTTTGCAGATCTTTAAATTCAAAGCCAGTTGGCAAAGGTTTTTCGTGATTATCTCTATACGCCCTCCTTAATTTTCTTAGGTTGGTCTCAAAGCGTTGATTTGAACCTACAAAAGATATGTTATTTACTCGTAAAAATTCAAGTGACATAAATTATAAATATCAGTGTTATAAAAAATATAACGATTTCTTACGCTGACACTGGGCCGGTACAGGACGTGTGGGCCGTCTGGGAGGACTACCACCAGCATCCCCACCGTGTGATCTAGGAGCTACACATGCCATCTGTAAAATAATAAGTTCATATCAGTGTACACATTTTATCAATATACACATTTTAACATATAAAAATATTTTCATTAAAAAACAAAATTACACACAATTTAATTAACCAATTAATACTAATACACAAATTCATATCAATATACACATTTTAACATATAAAAACATTTTCATTGAAATACAAAATTCCACATTTAAACAAATAAAAACAACTCATCATCATTTAAGCGTATAACAATTGTTTCATTCAAACTACAACTTAAGCATATAACAATCGTTTACCAATAAAAAATTACACATTAAAGCATATAACAACTGTTTCATTCAAAATACAACTTAATATCAATTGTCATCTTCAGAATCATCGCTAGATAAAACTTCTTGAACATCATTATTAGGGTTCACTTCATCATCATCCGACACTAAATCATCATCACCATCATCAACATCATCATCAACATCACCAATGACGTGTGCAACTACCTGATCTTCAATATTAAGCCATATATAACCCGGATTTCATTAAGCCTAAACCAATTAAGCTGAAATCATCTATATATATATATATATATATATATATATATATATATATATATATATATATATATATATATATATATATATATATATATATATATATATATATATATATATATTAAGCACTATATATAACGGAAATCAACTAATGCTAAATCAATTAAGCCGAAATCAACTATATATATATATATATATATATATATATATATATATATATATATATATATATATATATATATATATATATATATATATATATATATATATATATATATATATATATATATATATATATATATATATATATATATATATATATATATATATATATATATATATATATATATATATATATATATATTAAGCCGAAATCAACTAGGCCTAAATCAATTATGCCTAAATATAATCCGAAATCAACTAAGCCTAAATCAATTAAGCTTAAATATAATCCGAAATCATAAGCCGAAATATTAAGCCAAAATCACCTTTGGTGGTGGTGGTGGCTACTACTGCTGCCGGTGGTGGTGGCTACTGCTGTTGTTGCCGACGATTTAATTTATTTGGGTGACTTTTTTAATTTATTTAGGTGAATAAATAAAGTAAAGATTTAATGTATTTGGGTGACCTTTTTATATAGGTATTTTCTAATGGTAATTATAGGCATTTTTTGGCCCATTTATTCCGGGTTTTATTTTTACTCCGTATGTTAAGATTTAAGTTATGATATAATGTTTTTTTATGTGAATAAATAAAGTAAATTAAGATTTGAATAAACTAATTGTTGAGGGTAGTTTTTGAAAAAAAGTGGAAAATTGGTAAATTGGTGTGAAAATGGTGTGATGATAAGATGGTTGTTTTTTGTGTGGATGTGGTGTGGATGTGAAAGTGAAAATGCTAACGTACCAGCGTGTTTTTTTGTGTGGTGGTGTGACCACTTCGCGTGCTGTAAGAGACAAAAGTTTGAAACATGGGATTTGTCTCACCTTAAATATTGAAACTAATTAATCATGGTGGTGGTCGAAGTGAGTTTTAAATGGTTAGATATCGAATCTAATACTTGTAATTTGATTTTTCTATAAAAATTTCAACCACTTGTCAGTGCAAAATATTATTATCAATGAATTGTATAAAACAACATACATGATAACTCGAACCTGAGATATCAGGAGTCAAACTTAACATTACATTTTCGATACCATATCGCAAACACTTTGTTATAATCATGCACCAACACTTTGTTATAAATAAGTAAATTATAAATCAAACTTTATTCACTTCTACTTGTTGAAATGTACACACTAGTATTAATGTATTATTATTGTACTAAAAGAATAAATCCAAGTCTATTAAGAAACACACAGATATAAGCAGTACATGTAAGCTTTATTTACGTCTTGGCGGCGGTGGTGGAAGGTCACAGTTTGTAGGTGTTAACGGTGGCGGTGATGATGGCGGCGGTGAAAGAAATATACAGAAATTCCGTGGTTTGCTTGGCTTAGGCGCGGGTGGTGGTGAAAACTTGCTTACAGTACGGAAACTTGGATATGTTGCGCGTATTGGTAAGGACGGTGGCGGTGGTGGTGGTGGATAAACGAACTTATAATGCGGATTTTGGCTGAGCTTAAGCGTTGGTGGTGGTTTTGGTAGCTTTCTTAGCATTCTGCCCCGACCAAAATCACTACAACAATTTTCAACCCTAGGGACGACTTATTCGTCCCTATGTACGCCATAATTCGACCCAAAACTCCTAGGGACGACTAAGTCGACCCTAGGAGGTTGTGCTTAAAAAATCGTCTCTAGAATCCTAGGGACGAACTCTCCTTTGTAACCTAGGGACGACTATGTGGGTCCCACAACCCACTACTTTGAAAAAATTGACTAACCTAGGGACGACTTGCTTTGAAACCTAGGGTCGACAAAGTCGTCCCTAGGTTATTAATAAAAATAATCTTTCAAAAATTTTTCTTAAAAATTATTTTTTTTATTATTTTTAATAAAATCTTATTTATAAATATTAATAAAAACATTTTCGGAAAATAAAAAAAAATTATTTATTTACCTAGGGACGACTTAGTCGTCCCTAGGTTTCAAAAATGCCCAGGTTTTGACACCTGGGCATTTTTGAAACCTAGGGACGACTAAGTCGTCCCTAAGTTTGTAACCTGGAGGAAATTTAATAACCTAGGGACGACTAAGTCGTCCCTAGGTGTACCTGGGGGCTAAAAAAACTGGGCTGTTTTGCAGTTTCCAGATTTTTTCCGGACAAAATCCACAATTCAAAATGGCAGAATTCGACAAATACAGAATAATAACAAATCAATAAACGTTACAATACCATATTACGATAAATTATCCAACGTCACGATACAATATTCATCAAATACACTTATTCAATCCTAAATCAAATGTTTCAAACGCTACAAGTCTCAAACTTTATTAAACATGCATAATAAGAAAAATACTACCACAACCTCTACTCCGCATCCTCGTTAGGTGAAAAGTCACCTTCCCCGTCGTCACCCTCCTCGTCACCCTCCTCGTCACCCCCCTCGTCACTCCCCTCGTCATTCCCCTCGTCATCGCCTGATAAGTCGTCACCACTGTTTTGTACATTCCTATCTCGACCCAACTCGTCAACGGACCGGTAATCGTGCTCATGGGGATTTATGATTACACGAGAACCTCCGGGTATGGATTGTGAAGTAGAGTTGATCTCATGAGTCGAGTGTGTGATGGGACGATAACAATGGTTAAATGTGTTATTGTTGGTGACGGGAGCCATAGGATAAGTGCCGGTATAGGGAGGTTGGAGTGGTTGGAGATTGTCGGGCAAAGATGGTCGGTATGGGTCGATGGAAGGAGGTTGCACTGGTTGTGCCCAAGGATAGGGGGCTGGACTAAATGAGCTCAATCAGGAGCTAGGGTGGGCATAACAAAGGGTCGGGGCGGGGGTACAAAAGTAGGAGGTCTAATTGGGTGATCAGTATTTGAGTTGTAGTTCTGGAAAAACCCACCCAATTGACTCTGATATTGCGTCATATGCTGGTACGACGTCTGAGTATATTGTTGCGCCGCATCCGCCTTTAACGCTGCCAAGTAAGCCCGATGTTGCGCCTCCTGATTCTCTTTCCTCAGCAGCTCCATCTGTCGCTCATGTCGTTCTATCAATTCCTAAAATTCACTACGAGAGGGAACATCTGGTCGACGTGGAGCACCCCGCCTGCGATAAGTTACAACAACAATGTTTCATTATATACAACAAGACATAAATATGAACAATTGATTTACATTTTGTTTTATTGAGGATATATAACCTGCGAGTTGTGTTATTGGCACCACACGGTAACTTTCTGCCTTGTCCCGACACATTTTGCTTATTTTGACTTGGCATGATTTGAGCCACTATTTCTTTATCAGACATGGGCGGGATGACCTTGGCTCTCACTTGGTCACTGAGGGCTTTCATCTTTTGCTGGGAAAAAAAACGATTTAAAACAAATGAAATTAGTTACTAAGGCATGTAAAGAGTTATATATTACTTACATATCTTTCCTCGTTTTCTTTACTTTTAAACGTGCCACCACTTGAGTGCCCCTTCCTCCATGTTTCAACCAGGTCTTCGTAAACCCCTTCCTTGACTTTCTGTAAAATCTCAAATAAATTAATAACGAGCTATAATAAATAAACAATATAAACGCTTTTAAATAAATCACAAAAATTATAAAGAGTCTTACGTATTCATTCCTTCCTCGGGCGAATGGTTTTTTGCCTTGAGTGGTCGGTACCGTGTTTTTGGAACGATTAACAGTATTAACCTGACTTCTTGCCACCCTCTTTGGGTCTGACCAACACTGAACCAATTCAGCCCAATCACCTTCGGTTCTACTGTCCCACACACTCGGCGGCGGTACATGTTCTTGTGCCAGTGCGGGCGTCTGACATTTCGAATAAAAATCTGTCTTGATCATGTTCTTGTATTTTCTATACAGCAACCTCAGTTGGAGTTCCAACGCAAGCCTAACCCGAGTACACACCTCATACACACCACTGCCACACACCACCTCAGTACGATCATTGTACCATGGCTCGAGGTCGAAATATGTCTACATAAAAACATATGAATTTAAATAAACAAACAAATTAAACATAACACACATATCTAAATGTCGATAACAATAACAATATAAGTAAAATAAACAATTTTGACCTCAATTGTAGGATAAATATGAGCTTTATCACACTCTGGAATTTCGTCCCATTCGCAGTTCAGGGGAAGTGACCGGATTAATTCCCCCATAAGATGAGACAACAATGATGCATAATTGCCCAGAAAATGGAAGGTTTTCAGATCTTGAAATTCAAAGCCAATTGTCAAAGGTCTTTCGTGATTATCTCTGAACGCCTTCCTTAATTTTCCTAGGTTGGTGTCAAAGCGTTGATTTGAACCTACAAATGATATGTTATTTACTCGTAAAAATTCAAGTGACATAAATTATAAATATCAGTGTTATAAAAAAATATAATGATTTCTTACGCTAACACTCGGCCGGTACAGGATGTGTGGGCCGTCTGGGTGGACTACCACCAGCATCCCCATCGTGTGACCTAGGAGCTACACATGCCATCTGTAAAATAACAAGTTCATATCAGTATACACATTTTATCAATATACACATTTTAACATATAAAAACATTTTCATTAAAAAACAAAATTACACAATTTAATTAACCAATTAATACTAATACACAAATTCATATCAATATACACATTTTAACATATAAAAACATTTTCATTAAAATACAAAATTACACATTTAAACAAATAAAAACAACTCATCATCATTTAAGCGTATAACAATTGTTTCATTCAAACTAAAACTTAAGCATATAACAATCGTTTACAAATAAAAAATTACACATTAAAGCATATAACAACTGTTTCATTCAAAATACAACTTAATATCAATTGTCATCATCTTCAGAATCATCGCTAGATAAAACTTCTTGAACATCATTATTAGGGTTCACTTCATCATCATCCGACACTAAATCATCATCATCAACATCACCAATGACGTGTGCAACTACCTCATCATCTTCAATATTAATAATATCATCATCAACCGGTGGGGCGTCCACTTCCGTTGGTTGAGTATTTACACTCAAATCCGTAATACCCAAATTAGGCAAAGCAACAGAAAGTGTAACATCTGATGAACTGCTACCATGTATAACATCTTCATCGGACTCTACCACATCTCGATGATAAACCTGTTCGACGACCTTCCAATGAAGCAGTCGTCTTGCAAGGTCTTCAAGGTAGAATACTTGTGTTGCTTGTGTCAGGAAAATGTATGGGTTATTTTGGTGAAATAGCCTATCGGTCAAAATATGATGTATGCCTTGCTCAGTGTAAGAACGTCTGTCGCGTTTGGTGCAATTGGTAGGGTTAATTGTGTCAAACCATTTACATCGAAACAACAAAACCTTGCGGTTGCCGATATAAGTGAGCTCCAGAATTTCTTCGAGTTGACCATAATACATCTCTCCATCAACCCCGGGTGTTGAAACTCCGCTGCATTGAGTGGTACGAAGTATATCGCGTTCACGTACCACAAACTTCACACCGTTCACTATGCAAGAGGGGTATGTACATGAACTAATAGGTCCACATGCCAAAGAGAATAACTCATCACTACAGCCCACACTCACTTTTTTTTCACGAGTCTACAAAAAATGAGATACAAAAAGGTTTATTAGATGAGGAATAACTCCAAGGTAATATATCTAATGTATTTACCATGTTATTAAACCACGCAGGAAAACTCGTTTCCACATTATCAGGCGCCTCTCTGCAAAGGTTCATGATATTAGCAGAAGTCATCGAGAAAGAAGAATTTTCAAAATTATAAAAAAATAGGAAGAAACATACTCGCTGTAAGCTGAGATGTCGGCTTCGACTTCAGGACTGTTGTTAAGTATAAACCACGTAACTGCCTGCATGTCGTCATTAGTCATACGAGTTGGTTTGATTCCACCCGTCGGTGTGCATACGGTCCGGAACACCTCAAATTTATCTGGTTGTCTAGGCAAATCGTCTTCATTTCTGCCAAGGCGGTTAAATCTCGTCTCGACATCCTTAAGGTAACACGAACAAAAAGTTAATGCCTCTTCTGCAACATAACCCTCAGCAATGGAACCTTCAGGCTTAGCTTTATTTCGTACATAATTCTTTAGCTTTTTCATGTATCTTTCAAATCGATACATCCACCTGCCGCGAGTAACGGAACCTAGAATAGCCTCATCGGGTAGATGTATAACCAAATGAGTCATTATGTCGAAAAAAGCAGGAGGAAAGATTTGCTCTAAATTAACCATCATAATGATCAATTTGTTTTTAGCTTCTTTCATGTCCTACACAGTCGAACTTCGAGCATAAATGTTAGAAATACGTTTTTACGTATATTAGAAGTATCGGTCACTCCACAATATTATTTATGTTGTAATAGCTCGTAGTTAGAGTATGCTTATTAAGTTAAGTAAGAACCGGTCCATGGGCTTGTCATGGGCCGGCCCAAGTCCAAGTAAGGCCTTGGAAGTATAAATACCCCTTTCCTCCTTGGAAAGGGGTTGGTTGTTGAACATTTCTTAGTTTCACTTAATGAAATAACACATAGTTTTCTCTCACTTTCTCTCTCTAGTTTCTCTCTCTAGAAATCATCAACCCACTTCATAGATTCATAGGTTATCAAGATTCTACATTTGGTATCAAGAGCTATGGGGTGATTTAAGGTAATGATTTGTGTGGTTTTTTAGTGTTTGATTGTATTAGTGTTCTTTAAGAAGATCATCTTGATTATTGGAGTTTTTGGTGTTTTTGTGATTGGGATTAGTAGATAAGTATTAGTTTTTACTTATTATTGTAGAAATCACAAAACTTTTTGGGTTATTTGGTAAAAAATATGGGTTTAAATCACCATTTTTGATCGACTGTTCATCCGTAACAACCTTCTGATTACCCAGCAAAAGTTCCGAACCAACAAGTTCCGGATCAACCAAAGTTCCGAACCAAAAAGTTCCGAACCAAAAAGTTCCGGATCAACCAAAGTTCCGAACCAAAAAGTTCCGGATCAACCAAAGTTCCGGATCAACAAAAGTTCCGAACCAAAAGTTCCGAACGAAAAGTTCCGGATCAACAAAATTTCCGGATCAAGGAAGTTCCGAACCAAAAGTTCCGGATCAAGGAAAGTTCCGGATGAAGGAAGTTCCGAACCAAAAGTTCCGGATCAAGGAAAGTTCCGGATCAAGGTGAAAGTTCCGGATAAAGGAAAGTTCCGGATCAAGGGAAAAGTTCCGGATTAAGGGAAAGTTCCGGATCAAGACTTCCGAACCAAAAGTTCCGAATCAAGGTATTCCAAGCCAAATCTTCCGAATCAAACTTCCGAATCAACAAAAAGTTCCGAATCAAGGGTTATTTTGCTTGTTTTTTAGACGATTTTTTAGAGGATTTAATCTTGGTTTATTACAACAAAAACTCAACACAATTCACAAGCTTTACTTCACTGCTCGATCAACCGATAATCTTTGTCTCTTTGAGGTTAACAAAATGAATCCGAATTCAGTAATGCCTCAGATGACATCACTTACGGATATTTCCATCATTACGGGAACGGATAATCGCCCGCCAATGCTCATCAAAGAAGTTTTTGAAGCATGGCAAGGCCGGATGATGTCTTACCTTAAGGGAAAACCGGTATATGGGAGGCTTATGGTCAAGTCAATTTTAAATGGTCCACTTGACTATGGTACCATCGTGGCTAACAACGTGACTCGACCACGAGAATTTGAAGAACTCACTCCAGCTCAACAACTTGTTGCAGATGCAGACGAAAAAGCTCTTCAAACCATTCTCCAAGCCCTTCCACATGACATCTATCGAATGGTAAGACAGTATACGGTGGCAAAGGATTTATGGGAACGTCTTAAGGTGTTGCTACAAGGTACGTCTCTCACCAAACAGGAAAGGGAATGTCAGTTGTATGATCTGTTTGATAGATTCACGTACAACCCAGGGGAAACGCTTCACGATTATTACTTCAGATTCACCACACTCATGAATGATCTGAATGTATACAATCTCGTGATTGCACCATTCCAGGTTAACACCAAATTCTTGAATACTTTACCTCAAGCTGAATGGGGTGAGTATATTACCGATGTTAAGTTAACCAGGGATTTGCATAAGTGCAATTTGGATCAACTATATGCTTTTCTTCAGCAGCATGAGAAACATGTGATCATGCACCGTTCGCCTCGAGGTATGTACCCTGATTCATTAGCTTTGATGGCGAATCAACCAAGCTTGTCTCACAACAACACTCCTTATATCTTGGGACATCAAGCCTATCATCCATCACCTTACATGACACCAACCTTTCCCCAATACTCGATTCTACCACAACCACCCACCTCACATCAGCAACAATATCGGTTCAATGCACCTTCACCACACTATGCTTCACAACATCACCCAACAAGTATTGCACCTTATGATCAATCTTCATATTCTTCTTATCAAGAGAATGCAGCATATCCAACAAGCTACCCTGATCAAATGAGTATTCCTTCTAGTAAATATGCAGCTCTACAAGACCAAGCAATGTACTGTGATGATGAGGAAGTCCCCATTCCTGTATTCAAACAAGGAGCTGACCCAGTTGAAGTGTTAAACACTATGTCTGCTTATCTCACAAGGACTTTAAGCAAACGAGGATTTAGGGGATCAGCTCCTACCAACAATCAGTTGAGGAATTCATCCAATTCTCGCCAACAAGCTACTATTGAGAATGGCAGGGTAATGGTTCAACCTATTCAACCATATCAGGGGAGACCTACCACATCAACTACCGATGCTCGCACGGTCAATCCTGCTCCAATGGTCAATCCTGCTCCACGGGCTAATTCCACAGGCAAGTTGAGAATGATTACATGCTACAACTGCAAGGAAGAAGGACACATGTCCAGGGATTGAAAGAAACCCAAGAGGAGAAGGGATGGTCAATGGTTTGCAGAGAAGATCTATCTGGTGAATGCTCAGGCACAAGGAAGGGAACTTGATGAAGAGGAGCTTGCATTTCTTGCTGATCCAGGGATTGCTGAACAAGACACTGTCACCACACAGAATGCAGCATACCAAGCAGATGATCTCGATGTGTATGACTCAGACTGTGATGAATTTCAATCTGCAAAGGCTGCTCTCATGGAAACTATCTCCAGCTTAGGGCCAGAAAAGAGATCTGAGGTACTTATTAATACCACCGATAATACCACTGATGCTAGTATTCAACCACATCAAGTTGTGCAAGAGAGTGCTGATTCGAATGAGTCTTCGGTGGTGAGTCTTTCAAATGAGCAGACAAACAATGATAGCAATATCAATGTGAGTCCCCAGACTTTGAGTGAATCACAACCGGGAGCCATTTCGCATACGCCTACTCCTGCTCAACAAGATTTGGTCATGGTTCCTGCTACATTACTTAGCCAAATGAATGCTGCACTCTTAGAAACCCTAGCTAAGAATAAGAATTTGTCTGAGGAGCTTGCCTTAAGCAACGAGAAAGTTCAAACTTTGGAATTAGTGCCTTCGTCTAGTGTTCTAACAAATCCCAAATATGATCACTTTCGAAACAAACAAATGGGTCACTTGCAAGAAATTGAAAACTTAAGAGCAAATCTGTCTAATGAACTTAAAGAAAAGGAGTTAGTGGTCACTAATATTCAAAAACTTCAAACGGATTTTGAATCACTCAAGTCTAAGAAGAATGAAATGGAGATTAATGCTACTAATAAGATTAGAAGTCTAGATTATTTGCTTTTAAGACAATACGCTGCTTCTCAACTAGTGCACTTATTTGATGCTTCGTTTAGAGAATTTAACTTATCACGTCAAAAAGGCCTTCCCCCGAACCCAAGGTATGCAAAACAAGCTTTAAGACATAATCCAAGACTTTATAATGCAACTCAATTAGGATTGGCCTTAGACCCGATTGGTTTTTTTGATGATCGAACAAGTAAGGATCTAGTTGATGAGGATCGGTCATACAATTCTGCAAAATATCTCGAGTGTGATTATTTTAAAATGAATAAGGAGCTTGCAAAAACGGATTTTAGAATTCGCTTCCATATGGACAAAGATCTCATAACAGCACCAACCTACATATTAGATGAAGAAAACCCTAGCACATTTCCTACACTTGTCAATATGGAAGGTCCTAAGGAAATTCCAAAGGATCTTCCACCTGTTAGCACTGTATGGTTAAACTTGTAAGAGATTAATCAATACTTTACTAATTTTGACAAGGTCATTTTGGAATGTACGACTTCAAATGGCTTAAACGCCGGAGAATGGGCTTTCGAACATATGAACGAGGTGTTTAAAAATGAGATCAATCCATTTGTCGAAAGTCTAAAAGGAAGTTTTGCATCTCTTAAGGAAAATCTTGTGTTTGAAATTGGGGAAGTTCAAAAAGTGTTTTATGAAATGGACACCGCTTACGAACTACAACTAATTGAAAAAGAAAATATTTTAACCGAATATGACCGATTCTTGTCCGCAGTAATTTCGTATGATGTGCTTACTACTGTAAATGTTAATTATTCGAATGAGCTTACATCCGCTATGATTAATTGTGATGTTGTGAATATATATGATGATGTTTGTGATCTCTCTGTAAATGTTGCTGATACTGTAAATGAGGTAGATAATCATTCTTGTCACGAATCTAACGCTGAGTTTTTAAAGCTACTAGATTCTTACAATTTACTTTCAAAACGCTTTAATCAACTAGAACAACATTGTATATCTTTAGAATTAAAACAACAAACTCAAAATGAGGATCTTTTGATATCAAATGGTTGTGAAAACGGTGTTGAGACGAGTGACAAGATGATTGCAATTGTCAAGGCATTAGAGGAAGAGATTATGAGATTGAAGAGAGATGTGTCATCAAATGAAACACTCAAATTGGAACTAGAGGCTGCAGAGTCTAAAAACCAGATCTTAGAAATTAGACTTTCGTCTGTTCTAGGGGAGATGGATCGGACAAGACAGGGACTATCCGCTCTTTATGGTTCACTAGAAGAACGCTTCGCTTTTAATGCGGCACAGCAACAATCTTATGTTGAACAACTGAACCAAAAGTGTGAGGAAATCTCTTACTTAAACATCCTGCTCATTGACAAAAACATGGTTTTGGCCGAGTTAAAGGAGACACTTCTTCTCACCCGACAAGAAGTTGTTGATAACTTAGCTACCGACTCTGCACCGTCCACTAGTGCTCCAACAACCAAGTCAGTAGTGCTTTATAAGAACCCGCTTCATAAGAGAAACCCGGTTACCTACGATGATTATATGAGGAATGCCATTAAACATGTAGATCTTGTTAGGGATATTTTAGACGATCTTTATGCCTTAGATCCCTCAAGTAGCTATTATTATTCGGCTCATGAATATATTAAGCGAGTTCAATATTGTTTAGCATATTTGCAATACATAGGTAAACCAGGCTCTGCACTACTTACTAATAGGCCCATTGCTGTAACTCCATTCAATAAGACTCCAGGAGCAAAACCGTCACTGGCACCATCAAGTAAGGCACCTTTAAAATCTGTTGCTAATATTCCCACTTTGCCTTCTACAGGATTAAAAGAGACTACTAAGGCTAAAGGATCGCCACTCAAGAAAGATAAGATCAAGCCCTCCACTAATAGTGCCAAAAAGAAGAAAGTAGAAGCTCACCATAGGAATGTTAGTTCAGTTTTAAATAAGAAGAATCATGTTAAGACTAAAAGCTCTGCGCCTGTGCAGAAGCTTAAACCATTCGTGAATTCTAATTTGAATTGTTGGAATTGTAATGAATGTATGTTTTCCCAACGTCATGATTTGTGTCTTATTGATCATGTGAATGAAATGAATGCCATTAGGAATGGTCTTGAATGGAAGCCAATGGGTAGAACTCGTGCCCAAGTTGGCTGGCAATGGCGTCCCACTGGTAGGACCTTTACATTAGATGGAAAAATGTGCCCTTTAACTAGGAATGCATCCATTAAGGTTAGGTCTGAGCGTCCTTTAGTTAGGAACACTCGCACTCAAGTATGGAAACAGCGCCCTTTAATTAGGTCAGCCCCCACTATAGTGCCTATCAGTGAAGAAATACCACAGGATTTAAGCCAACTAGAATCTACACCACCAACTAGGAAGAAGAAGGCTAGGAAATCTAGGAAACCTAAAGTTAGCAAATCTAAGATTATTAAATCTGTACCTACTAATGACAAGGAACATTCAGATTCCGATACCTCTACATTGTCTTCGTGTGGTGATATTTTCAGGTGGTCCAAATCATCCTCTGGTATTTGGACTCCGGTTGTTCAAAGCATATGACCGGAGATCGCTCGATGCTCCGAAATTTCGTCAGCAAGTTTCTTGGTACGGTTAAATTCGGGAATGATCATATAGCAAAGATAATGGGGTATGGTGAATATAAGATTGGAAACGTTACGATTTCAAGGGTATACTATGTAGAAGGTCTTGGTCATAATTTATTCTCAGTAGGACAGTTTTGTGATTCCAACCTTGAGGTTGCTTTTCGATAACACACTTGTTTCATCCGCAACTTGGAAGGAAAAGATTTGTTGAAGGGATCTCGTGGTGCAAATATTTATACCTTGTCCTTACAAGACATGATGGCCGCCTCTCTAGTCTGTCTTCTCTCTAAAGCATCTAAGACCAAGTCATGGTTATGGCATCGCAGATTATCTCATCTTAACTTTGATGAGATAATCATCTGGCTAAAAACGAATTAGTTCGTGGTCTTCCAAAGCTTAAATTTCACAAGGACCATTTATGTTCCGCGTGTTCAAGGGGGAAAAGTACCAAGAAATCTTACAAGCCCAAAGCTGAAGACACCAATCAAGAAAAACTTCATCTTTTGCATATGGATCTTTGTGGGCCAATGAGAACTGAAAGTGTGAGCGGTAAGAAATTCATTCTGGTTATTGTGGATGATTTCTCCAGGTTTACATGGGTTAGATTTCTACGTACAAAGGATGAAGCACCGAAGGCTATCATCACTTTTCTGAAATTCATTCAGGTACGTTTGAATACTACTGTCCGCCGTATTCGTACAGACAATGGAACAGAGTTCGTCAACCAGACTCTTCGTGATTACTATGAAGGAGTTGGTATCTCACATGAAACATCCGCTGCACGCACTCCACAACAAAACGGTGTCGTTGAAAGACGGAATCGTACACTTATGGAAGCTGCTAGGACTATGCTTATTTATGCGAACGCTCCATTGTTCTTGTGGGCAGAGGCTATATCTACTGCATGTTTCACCCAAAACCGTTCTATCATTCGGAAACGCCATGGAAAAACACCTTATGAGCTTCTACATGACCGTAAACCCGATGTTTCATTTTTTCATGTGTTTGGTGCTCTGTGTTATCCAAACATTAATAGTGAGAACTTGGGTAAGCTTCAACCGAAAGCCGATATAGGTATTTTCATTGGTTACTCACCGTCCAAGAAATCATACCGAATTTACAACCGACGTCTTGGCAAGATTGTAGAAACTATGGACGCAGATTTCGATGAGCTGACAGCGATGGCTTCTGAGCAACACAGCTCTGAACCCGCGCTTCATGAGATGGGAACCGGTGCTATTAGTTCCGGATTAGTTCCCAATAATCCTACTTCTACATCATTTTTACCACCTACAAGGCCCGAGTGGGGTAAACTGTTTCAACCGTTGTTTGATGAATTCTTTGATCCTCCAAATGATGAAGTTCTAGCACCTGTAGTGATAGCTCCAATCCCTGAAGTTGTTGCTCAAGCAAATGAAGCTTTGTCTAATGCATCTTCAATTCACATTGAATCGGATGCACCTTCACCAAGTGATTCTCAAACTACACCTGAATCATCACCCCTACTTGTGCCTAATGATGTGGAAGAGGATTCTATTGATCACGATTTGGAATATGCTCACCTGCAAGAGATTCCTTTCTTTGGTGTAGCGATACCTGAAAACCCTTCAGCCGCATCTACCTCAGAAGAAGCTCCTTCTATTGTTCACTCCAGACCACCTAGGATTGAAAACCATAGCACAAAATGGACAAAAGATCACCCAATTAGGAATGTCATTGGAGATCTAGATCGACCAGTATCTACACGCCATCATTTACAAGAGAGTGCACTCTATTGCTACTTTGATGCATTTCTCTCTGAAGTTGAACCTAAAAATTGGCAGCAGGCTATGACTCAATCATCTTGGATTGAAGCCATGCAGGAGGAACTAAATGAATTCCAAAGACTTGAAGTATGGGAATTAGTTCCTCTCACTGACAAGGTTAATATCCTTACTTTGTTATGGGTTTATAAGGTTAAACTTGATGAGATGGGTGCAGTATTGAAGAATAAGGCTAGATTGGTTGCTAGAGGATATAAACAAGCCTTGGGTATAGACTTTGAAGAATCTTTTGCTCCTGTTGTACGATTGGAGGCCATTAGACTATTCCTTGCGTATGCTGCTCATATGAATATGATCGTCTATCAAATGGATGTGAAGACGGCATTTTTGAACGGTGAACTAAGGGAAGAAGTCTATGTTAGTCAGCCGGATGGGTTCGTTAGCACGGAGTTTCCTAATCATGTGTACAAGCTTAAGAAGGCTCTCTATGGGTTGAAACAAGCTCCACGCGCGTGGTATGATCTCCTGTCCACATATCTCATTTCGGAAGGCTTCTCCAAAGGCAAGGTGGACCCCACTGTATTCACTCTCAAGGAGGGCAACGACATGATACTGGTACAAATTTATGTTGATGATATAATATTTGCTGCCACTAACATAGAATTGTCAAATCGATTTGAGAAGATAATGTCCACACGCTTTCAGATGTCAATGATGGGAAAAATCACATTTTTCTTAGGATTACAGATTTCTCAAAATCCCAGAGGCATCTTTATTAATCAATCCAAATATGCTCTAGAATCGTTAAAGAAATATAACTTTGAAAATTGTGACCCCGTGGACACTCCAATGGTGGAGAAATCCAAGTTAGATGAAGATAGGAATGGGACTATTGTCGATCCAAAACTTTACCGTGGGATGATCGGCACCCTTCTCTATCTGACTGCTAGCAGGCCTGATTTGCAATTTGTTGTATGCATGTGTGCCTGGTATCAGGCTCGGCCTACCGAAAAGCACCTACATGTTGTGAAAAGGATCTTTCGATATCTAAAAGGAACACTTCATCGTGGTCTATGGTATCCGAAAGATTCCTCTATTGCTTTAATATCATACGCAGATGCCGATCATGCTGGATGTCAAGACACGAGTCGTAGCACTTCTGGATCTGTGCAACTCCTTGGAGATAGATTGATCAGTTGGTCTTCAAAAAGGCAGAAAAGCGCTGCAATTTCTAGCACGGAGGCTGAATACATTGCCATGTCCGGTTGTTGTGCTCAAGTCCTTTGGATGAGATCACAATTAACTGACTACGGTTTGGGATTTAACAAAATCCCGATGTATTGTGACAACAAGAGCGCCATTGCCCTTTGCTGCAACTATTTTCAACACTCCCGGGCCAAGCACATAGACATTCGCTACCATTTCATTAAGGAGCAGGTGGAGAACGGAGTGATCGAGCTGTATTTTGTCACTACTGAGTACTAGCTGACGGATATGTTCACCAAAGCCTTAGATCGAGGACGAATCGAGTTTTTGATCGACAAGCTTGGCATGAAATCATTCACTCCAGCGACTCTCAAAGAGTTGGCAGAAGAATCTGCTGAATAGTGGTGGTAAACTATTCAGAGTATCCTTTGTTCGTGATCATGTATATTATAGTAAATATATAAACCACAAAAGAAAAATACAAAAATATAAAACCAACAAAAACCATAAAAATATAAAACCTAGAAAAACCATAAAAATTATAAAATCCAGAAAAACCAAAAATATTTTTCGTTTTTAAATCGGGCATGTCTTTTAGTACGGTAATATTTACGGCCTTAGAAATGTCGATCAATATTGACACGGTGCCATAAATAGAGTCCGTATAAAAGTTGTACATTTTTAAAACATGCCCATCATGGCTTGTAGTTATTTCTGACTGCAACCCGGTTTTCATATTAAAGTCACGTATTTCCTTGGAAAACGTTGGCTCAGAACGGGAATTAATTTTATCGGGCGTGATTTACAAGCCAAATCATGCAAAGGGATCAAGTTTACTTTACAACTTGGTCTAACACGAATTTATGTACGTCTCAGTGCATTAATTTGTCTAAATAAGAGAAATCTTATTGACACCTCGAATCAATCTTTTTCAAGATACTAAATGGAAATGCTTTCATCAATATTTGACTCTTTAAACAATGACTACAGCTCTTTAAATAGAAAACGGGTCATCGTTTAAGGGGGAGAAAATATTAAATCATCTTCGTCATTAAATCGATCTTTTCAAAAGTGATTGTGGAAAATTAATGGCTAAATGGTAAATGAGTGGTATTGCTTTAGAAAACGACTTGGGCTCGTTCAATGTGATAGGCATTGCTTTAAGATCTTGGAGATATGCTAATAGGTTGAGATGCTTAAGTTGTGTTGGCGAAATTTAACTATGCTTAGGAAAAAATGAAAAGATAAGTTATAAACAAAAAGGAAAAGACTAAGAAATATTTCATATAATTAAATCAATCAAGATTAGGGTTTACTCCTTAATTTGGGTTTAATTGATTAGGGTTATAAGTGGGATATACTCGGAATGTCCTTAGAAGATGTTTAATTGCCTTAGTTTGCCTTAGAACTCACAAACACGCATAGATTAAATCATCAAAAGGCTGTGTTTTGAAGTTCCGAATGAACATGGATAATAACTTCCGAATGAAGGAAGTTTTGAACAAAACTTCCGAATGAAGGAATGTTCCGAACGAACTTCCGAATGAAGGAAGTTCCGAATGAAGGAAGTTCCGAATGAAGGACTTCCGAATGAAGAAGTTCCGAATGAAGAACTTCCGAATGAAGAAGTTCCGAATGAAGGACTTCCGAATGAAGAAGTTCCGAATGAAGGACTTCCGAATGAAGAAGTTCCGAATGAAGGACTTCCGAATGAAGAATTTCTGAATGAAAGACTTCCGAATGAAGAAGTTCCGAATGAAGGACTTCCGAATGAAGGAAGTTCCGAATGAAGGACTTCCGAATGAAGAAGTTCCGAATGAAGGACTTCCGAATGAAGAAGTTCCGAATGAAGGACTTCCGAATGAAGAAGTTCCGAATGAAGAACTTCCGAATGAAGAAGTTCCGAATGAAGGGCTTCCGAATGAAGAAGTTCCGAATGAAAAACTTCCGAATGAAGTAGTTCCGAATGAAGGAATGTTCCGGATGAAGAAGTTCCGAATGAAGGAAAGTTCCGGATGAAGAGTTGTTTGATTGATAGTGTTTGCATGTTCTAAGTACTTGGTGAAATATGTTATGCTTAGAAATAAGAATGATATATATCTATCTATTTTTTTGCATCAACCTTTCATGTCTTATCTTAAGCAGATACAATGACTAATCCAACAGTACAAGCAATCCAAGACTCTAGAGAAGCCGCAATTGCCGAAGCACGAACACTCAAGTTCATACCAAACAACCACCGGCTAAAACCAGTCTCAAAATCCACTCACCATGGTTTCAAAGTCGCCATAGCAATTCTTGATCAATCTCATTTCAAGAATGCTTTAAGGAGTACTGCCTCGGTACCTTATGATTATATGTATGAGTTTTGGGCTACCAAGGAAATCACTACAAACAAGATCACCTTCACTCTCGACAACAAGCAGCAGACAATTAAGGTTTCAGACTTCCGTAAGATATTTGGCATTCGGGATTCACCCAAAGGTATGGTATTTTCGAGGGATCCTACTAAAGACGAACTCATGGAGTTATTCGATGCTATTGGATGTCCTGACATACGAGTGGCGTCTGAGTTTACCACTGCTAAAGTAGGACAACCTTGGAGAGCATTGTTGGGTATTCTCAGTAGATGTCTTACACCAAAAACAAGTGGGCATGATGCTTTGCGCAGTCCAATAATGAACATCTTCCATGGGATGTACAAAGGCGCAAATGCAGATTATGCTTTATTGTTATGGGAAGAATTCACCTTTCAACTCTTCCATAACAAGAAGCTAAAGACTAATTTCTTTGCTTACCCTCGGTTTATCAAGCTTATCATTAACTATTGTATGAAGAATGATGTTACAATTGATAGGCGTGCACCACAAGCTACTGCAACGATCCATCTAATGGGTCGTACACTTCAGGTCCACTTTATATTGGTTTTCAATTGTGAATATGTATATTTGTGAATATTGTGCTTGTACGGCTTGATGTAACGTTAAGGTATGATAATTTTTCAAGAATTTCTCACGAGATTCTAAATCTTTCAAAATATATCATACTAAAGCACTACAACTATCCCTTATTAATTTAAGGGGGAGCATGAACATGTTCTAAGGCCAAACATCGATTTCATTTTTACCCAAAGACTGGTTAATCCATTCAATATCCCAAATATTAATGGTTAACATTTTGGATAAGGGGAGAAAATGGGATTAAGGAGATTTAAATGATACTTGGCTAAAAGATGAAAAAGACTTAACGATTATCCAACTTAATATGTGTAAAGCACGTATTAAGGGGGAGCGTTTTTGATGATCAAAAGCACCTAAGGTACGAAACTTTTGATTTCAATATCACAAGTACTTTAGGTGATTTTCAATGATTTTTCATGGTGGCAATTCCTTCCCAAAACACGCTTAATTCACGACGAATGTGGTGACAAAAGGGTGGTAGGAATAGGTTTAGTCCAATGATTCATCAGAGCCGATGGAATCTTCCCAAGGACAATTCCCTAGATAGAATTAGAAGTCCTAGGAAAGTTGGAGAAAGATTGTGAACGTAGCTGAATGCCGACCAAGTACTTAAGCTAGCACTGGAACAATCACAACAAGGTGCTAGTGATGACGTATTGGTAAGCATTGAAGGGGTTGAAGAATGAAAAAGAATTGTAAAGATAAAGGGTGTAAAGAAAGAAGCCCTCCTTACAACTTAAGGCAGAAACCGGGTCAATACATATGCTATTGAGATCATTTTTGTTAATGATTCTCGGTATTGAAGAAAGACATCATGGACCCAGTGATGCAATGCACAACCCTTCCCAGCTAACTCAAATATCTCTCAAAAGGTATTTGTTTTTATCACACGGAGATCAACACGTTATCTATTGGTTTATTCACTCCGAATAGACTGGTATTGAAAAGGTGGCACTCCTCTCCAGCCATCGCTCACTAAATCAAAACGCACTATCGAGTCTAGAGCCAAGAGATCATCAAAAGTCTCATTAGGACACTTTCCATTTATTCCTTGCTTTCTCACACACTGTGAAAAGTAAGAGATTTTCATGAGTCCTACGCAGTATTCCTGTAATATTGCCAGAACATCCGAGTAATACGCAAATATTATAATGAAGATGGAAATCCTGCTTGAGCCAACATCAAACAAGCTCATGGTAGGTTACACGTGCGGTTCTTTTAGAACCAATCTTGTGAAAAACTGGAAGGAAACAGTGGTTTAATTCTTAATTGAACTTAAACTCGTTCCAGGCCTCTACGCATTATCATACGATCTTGCCAGAACACTCAGAGTGACTCTTTATTGATCACAGTGACGAATGGAAATCCTTCTAGTGTTAACATCAAACAACACTTGGTAGGTGACGTGCAAGATTCTTTATGAATTGAGCTCGTGACAACTGGAAAGCAACGATGGTGAAAATCTTAATTGAAATTCACTTGTTCCAGGTTTCATGAATTGACGGCTTCAAATCACAAGGATAATTTATCCAAGTGATTCACTCTTTATGTTCGCAGTCAGTTTTGGACGGTCGAATAAAGAGAACGGGTTTACCCGCGAAATCCTATCAGGAAGTTACTTAATTGAAACTATCCGTCACGAGTACGATATCTAATATCGTCCAACGGTCTTCACCGACCGGAGGTAAAATGCTACCGAATTAGAATAAAATGTTCAAAGCCATTTTATTCGTGTCGTTGCTGTGTACCTGTTAAAGACGGTGGCGTTGCTGTGTACCTGTTGAAGACGGTGGCGTTGCTGTGTACCAGTTAAAGACGATGGTGTTGCGGTGTACCTGTAGAAGTCGTTCCCACATGCTTATGTCTTTCTGCATCAAAGTTCAGCAAAATTTCAAGAAAGTACAAGATGAAGTCTTCCGCTGTAACAAACTCTGAAGCTTTCGAGAATTCAACAAAAAGACATAAGTGTGTGGAACATGGAGTCACGAGGAGGCAAAATTCACAAGAAGGCAAAGATCGCACGTGAAAGGCCAAAAGAACAATGCTCTCAAGCCAAAGCCTAAAAGATCAAACCAACATATTCACAACAAAAGAAAGAAAAGAAGAAAAGACTACGAGCTAAAGAACGAAGACTTAGTATAGTATGCTAGGTTTAGAACTTTGTAACGTGGAGTGACCTCCCTTAGGGGGAGATTGTTAGAAATACGTTTTTACGTATATTAGAAGTATCGGTCACTCCACAATATTATTTATGTTGTAATAGCTCGTAGTTAGAGTATGCTTATTAAGTTAAGTAAGAACCGGTCCATGGGCTTGTCATGGGCCGGCCCAAGTCATAGTAAGGCCTTGGAAGTATAAATACCCCTTTCCTCCTTAGAAAGGGGTTGGTTGTTGAACATTTCTTAGTTTCACTTAATGAAATAACACATAGTTTTCTCTCACTTTCTCTCTCTAGTTTCTCTCTCTAGAAATCATCAACCCACTTCATAGATTCATAGGTTATCAAGATTCTACAACAAAGCTGCTTAAAGAATAAGCAAATGTCGATTATAGGTTTTGCAACGTCTTTGGGCAAGTATTGTTGCACTCCATAAGGAAGTAACCGATGCATCATTATATGACAGTCATGAGATTTCAAGTTCGTTATATTGTCATCATTAGCGGTCACTTTTTTCTTGAAGTTGGATCCAAAGCCATCAGGTAGTCTGACTCCTTTAATGAATTTACAAAAAAGTTTTCTTTTTTCTGGAGTGAAAGAGAACTTTGGACGAGGCTTATCGAACTTCCCGTTATTTTTTTTAACTAACCAACTCCTTTCGAACTCCCATTTTTTCTAAGTCTAGCCTTGCCTTTGGCGTGTCTTTGGATTTGTCGTTCTGTAACAGGGTATTCAGTAAAGCCTCAAGGAAATTCTTTTCGATGTGCATGACATCGTAACAGTGTTTTAGTAGAAGAAAGGGCCAATACTCAAGATCCCAAAAGATAGAACGCTTACTCCAGTTCAATTCAACATCTCGATTATGGGGGCGGTTGTCTTTGAGAATTGGTTTATGTTTCCCCTGTTTACGTTTAAAGACTTTACTAATCTGCAATTGAATATCAAGTTCTGAAAACTTTCTTGGTTTAGGCTTATTTTCGGGAAAACCGTAGAATTCCTTGGATTTTTTCCGATCTGGATGATTTGTTCTTAACCATCTTCTGTAACCAACATAAACGATTTTGCTGTTGATACGCATCGATGGAGTGTTAACATTACAAGTAGGGCATGCGAGGTACCCTTGCCCAGTCCACCAAGACAAACTACCTCGAGCTGGAAAATCATTGATGGTCCATAAAACCGCCGCTTTCATTTTGAAATGAGTACCCGTAGCAGCGTCTTTCGTCCAGACTCCCTCCCATAAATCTTTGAGTTCTTTAATTAGAGGCTGCAAGTAAACATCAATGTCCTTTGCAGCTGATTTAGGGCCGGGAATTAACATCGTCAACATTAAAGAAGTTTCTTTCAAACACATCCACGGTGGTGTGTTGTATGTTGTCAATATAACCGGCCACATGCTGTAAGTTTGGCTCATCATGCCATAAGGATTAAAACCATCAGCAGCCAACCCTAATCGAACGTTTCTAGGGTCACAAGAGAACTCAGGTTTCATCATGTCAAAATATTTCCATGCTTTACCGTCACAGGGGTGATTCATTTTACCGTCTTCCTTAGACTGTCCGGTCGCATGCCAAGTCATCCACTTTGTTATGTCTTTTGTGTTGAACATACGTTGTAGTCTAGGTGTTATCGGAAAGTAACGCACCACCTTGTTGGCAACTAATTGCGTCCCCTTTTTCTTCTTTAGGTTTTTCCATCTGCTCGCGTTACAGATTGGACAAGTGTGCCTCGCCTTGTTTTCCGGTGATCCCCAATATAAAAAACAATCATTTATACAAGCATGGATCGATTCGTATCCTAACCCGATCTTTTTGTATGTCTTTTTTATTTCATAGTATGAAGACGGGAAATTGTATCCTTTACTAGGGGAACATGCCTTTTGGAGAAGAGCTAGAATTTTGTTAAACCCGACATCAGTTATTTTGTGTAAAACCTTGATGTGCGAAATCTCTGATGTAAATTCCAATGTGGTCATATCACAACCCGGGTACAACTTTTGGGCAGACCTAGCGAGTAACTCTTCAAACTCGTTACTAGGACCCGATGTTTGGGTTGGTTGAGGACCGGTTGTTTGAGTTGGTGGAGTTTGAGAGGGTGGAGTTTCAGATGGTGGATTTGGAATATTATTTGCAGAAATATCTTCGAAGAACGCATCCATGTGAATTCGATCAGGTGAATGTGGTAATAGTGGAGGTAACGGAAGAATTGGTTCACCGTGATATATCCAATTGGTGTAATGTTTGTCAAACCCGAATTTGGATATGTGTGCCTCAAGTTGGTCGAGGGTAACCAACGTTTCACGGTTACAACAATGACTACATGGGCAACGGAGCTTTTGTGAGATGGGGTGCAAAAATTTCTCACAATCCTGGATGAATCCAAAAACATCATCTAAAAACTCATTGGAATTACGATTGTTTACAGTGGTCCAACTCTTATCAATTGTCATAACTGCGTTGCAAATAAACATACTCAGATAAATTATTTTTTTTATACGTAAAATGTCATACTAACAAAATGAATATGAACTCTTTTTTTTCTTCCTAGTGCAACTATGGAAGGCAATCCTAACCCACCTTTTGAATGTTTCGTCCCATATATGAATGCGTATAACCGGTTTACTATTTGAGAAAATTTCGGCAGCATTTCCCCTCTACTCCCCAAATATGTGTTTAAAGACGTATTCGTAGGAGTAAAGGAGAAACACTGTCGAAATCATCTCAAATAATAAACCAGTTATACGCATTCATATCCTAAATGAGACGAAACATCAAAAAGCAGTCCCAAACAGGGGACTTTCCGAAATTAATTCCTAATAAATTAATTTCGGACGGGTTTTCTATAGGTTGATTAACTTCGGACATGAATTTTCCGAAATTAATCGATAAAATCCTAAAATATTCCTAAAAATATTTACTACAAAGACTAACAATCATATATCATATATATATAATATAATAAACATATGCATAATATTAATTACACACCTCGGTCACGACTGGAATAAGCAAAGATATAAAGATAGAAAAAGAGGTCCGGATGAGGAAGTTGTCCCGACTGTCCTGGTGCTAACCAAACACAAACATAAAAAAAAACCTAAATTAGTTGGTTTCCAAAAAATTTCTAATTTGAAACAAACACCACCACAACGATTTAAAAAAAAACATTACCTCTTTTCGGCTATGACACGGGTCTCAGTTCTCGGCTGTGACTCGGTTCCCTGTGACTGTGACTCGGGTCTCGGCTACGACAAACATCAAATAAGCTCATAAGTCTTAGTATATTCCAAAACAAACATCCATATTAAGCCGAAATCAACTAAGCCGAAATCAGTTATGCCAAAATCAAATAAGGTCATAAGTCTTAATATAAGCAAAAACAAACACCCACCTGTCGTGGTGCTTCTGCTGCTTTCGCGGCGGTGGTGGTGGCTGAAAACAGATAAGTCGAATTAACCTAGCAAAAAACCGAAATTAAACTACTATATAAGCTGGAAACATATAAGCAAAAACAAACACCCATACCGTTGGTTGTGGTGGTGCTGCTGCTGCCGCGGCGGAAAATGGTGGTGGTGGTTTCGACTACCGTCGGATGGGATGGGGTCGGGGATGGGATGGGGTCATTGATATAATGTGCAAAATACCTTCAAATAAACAAATTACCATTTAATAAAATTAAAATTAAACAAACAATTAACATTTAATAAAATTAAACAAATATAAATCAATTAAACAATTACCTTCAATATCCCGAATTAAAACAATTTGTGCTCGTGTGCAAGTGTGCGGTGGAGGTGAAGTGGTGGCGGTGGAGGTGAAGTGGTGATGCGGTGGATGTTTGGATGGTGGGATGAGACGGATGGAGGTGAAGTGATGGTGGTGGAGATGAAGATGGTGGTAACAAAGTGGTGGTGTAGATGAAGATGGTGGTAACAAAGTGGTGGTGGTGTGAGATGAAGACGGTGCTTGTCCCGGTTTTTTTTTTTTGTGAATGAGAGATGAAGGAAGATAGATAAGGTATAGCTTACTGGAAATGCTTCCTAGGGACGACTTTTACTTTGTAACCTAGGGACGACTTAGTCGTCCCTAGGTTAATTATAAATTATTTTTTTTCGTTTATTATATTAACTTAGGGACGACTCGTTGTAACCTAGGGACGACTAAGTCGTCCCTAGGTGTAAACCGGGAAACCTAAAACCCTAAGCGGGTTATTCAAATTTTCACCAAAAAATTTCAATTTTCCCAAAAATTTGCTAAGTGTTGGAGGGTTATTTAGGGACGACTTTCTTTGTAACTTAGGGACGACTTAGTCGTCCCTAGGTGTTTTTATACATTTAAAATACATTTTACCTAGGTGTTTTTATACATTTAATAAAATTAGTAATATAAATTAAAATACATTTTACCTAGGTGTTTTTATACATTTAAAATACATTTTATACATTTTATACATTTTACCTAGATGTTACGGTTATACGTTATAGGTTCAACCGATGAGTCCATATGTTACGCTTATACGTTATAGGTTCAACAGATGAGTCGATATGTTACGGTTATACGTTATAGGTTCAACCGATGATTCCATATGTTACGGTTATACGTTATAAGTTCAACCGATGAGTCGATATGTTACGGTTATACGTTATAGGTTCAACCGATGAGTCCATATGTTAGGGTTATACGTTATAGGTTCAACCGATGAGTCGATATGTTACGGTTATACGTTATAGGTTCAACCGATGAGTCCATATGTTAGGGTTATACGTTATAGGTTCAACCGATGAGTCGATATGTTACGGTTATACGTTATAGGTTCAACCGATGATTCCATATGTTACGGTTATATGTTATAGGTTCAACCGATGAGTCCATATGTTACGGTTATACGTTATAGGTTCAACCGATGAGTCGATATGTTACGGTTATACGTTATAGGTTCAACCGATGATTCCATATGTTACGGTTATACGTCATAGGTTCAACCGATGAGTCGATATGTTACGGTTATACGTTATAGGTTCAACCGATGAGTCCATATGTTAGGGTTATACGTTATAGGTTCAACCGATGAGTCGATATGTTACGGTTATACGTTATAGGTTCAACCGATGATTCCATATGTTACGGTTATACGTCATAGGTTCAACCGATGAGTCGATATGTTACGGTTATACGTTATAGGTTCAACCGATGAGTCGATATATTACGGTTATACGTTATAGGTTCAACCGATGAGTCCATATGTTAGGGTTATACATTATAGGTTCAACCGATGAGTCGATATGTTACGGTTATACGTTATAGGTTCAACCGATGAGTCCATATGTTACGGTTATACGTTATAGGTTCAACCGATGATTCCATATGTTAGGGTTATACGTTATAGGTTCAACCGATGAGTCCATATGTTAGGGTTATACGTTATAGGTTCAACCAATGAGTCGATATGTTACGGTTATACGTTATAGGTTCAACTGATGATTCCATATGTTACGGTTATACGTTAGAGGTTCAACCGATGAGTCCATATGTTAGGGTTATACGTTATAGGTTCAACCAATGAGTCGATATGTTACGGTTATACGTTATAGGTTCAACCGATGAGTCGATATGTTACGGTTATACGTTATAGGTTCAACCGATGAGTCGATATGTTACGGTTATACGTTATAGGTTCAACCGATGAGTCCATATGTTAGGGTTATACGTTATAGGTTCAACCGATGAGTCGATATGTTACGGTTATACGTTATAGGTTCAACCGATGATTCCATATGTTACGGTTATACGTTATAGGTTCAACCGATGAGTCCATATGTTACGGTTATACGTTATAGGTTCAACCGATGAGTCGATATGTTACGGTTATACGTTATAGGTTCAACCGATGAGTCCATATGTTAGGGTTATACGTTATAGGTTCAACCGATGAGTCGATATGTTACGGTTATACGTTATAGGTTCAACCGATGAGTCCATATGTTACGGTTATACGTTATAGGTTCAACCGATGATTCCATATGTTAGGGTTATACGTTATAGGTTCAACCGATGAGTCGATATGTTACGGTTATACGTTATAGGTTCAACCGATGAGTCCATATGTTACGGTTATACGTTATTGGTTCAACCGATGATTCCATATGTTAGGGTTATACGTTATAGGTTCAACCGATGAGTCCATATGTTAGGGTTATACGTTACAGGTTCATTCGATGAGTCGATATGTTACGGTTATACGTTATAGGTTCAACCGATGAGTCCATATGTTAGGGTTATACGTTATAGGTTCAACCAATGAGTCGATATGTTACGGTTATACGTTATAGGTTCAACCGATGATTCCATATGTTAGGGTTATACGTTATAGGTTCAACCGATGATTCCATATGTTAGGGTAAATTTTGGCGGTAAATGCTGGCGGGAAAATGTTGGCGGGAAATGTTGGCGGTAAATGTTGGCGGGAAATGTTGGCGGTAAATGCTGGCGGGAAAATGTTGGCGGGAAAGCTAGGGTCGACTAAGTCATACCTAAATGTGTCGACCCTAAATTTTTATCTTTATTTATGGTAGCTCTTATCCTCACAAACTCTTATCCTCTCATACCAAACTCACCACCACCACCACCCGATTTTGCATAATATGGATCCGCTTGAAGCTTATAAGTGTACATGTAGAAAGGGATATATTGTGTTGAGACAGTCACATCAACCTCATAGCTTTGGTAAACTTTACTATGCATGTCCTCTTTCGAAGGTAAACAATCAAATGTTTTAGTTATGTAATACGTGTGATTATTAAAATGACATGTCATGTTATTTGTTTACTTTGTAACAGCCAAAAACAGATAATTATGGATGTAAATATTTTAAATGGAAGGATGATTTTGATCTCGAACTCCGTATAAGATCTTCCCCTGGATCTTCAACACCTCAAGGTTCACATCCAAGTTCTTCTACAGGTCCTTCTCAATCTGCACCAACTGAGTGCTCTAATTGCAAGATCAAAGATCTAAAGATAAAGATGCTAGAGACAAGACTGGAAATGGAAAGGCATCCTGAAGACCACGCATGTCAATCGGCTGCAATGCTTCATGAGCTTTTAAATGATATGGAAAATCTTAGCTTTGAGTAGTAATCTATTTGTTATTTTAATGTGTTAATTTATATTTTATTATTATGTGTTAATCTGTAAGTTTAGCTTTAACTAGTTTGTGATGTGTTTTTTTTTTCTTATTTATGAATCTATTATCGTAGTAATATATATTTTTAATTAAGCGCGTGTTTAAGTGTTAAATATATATCTAAAGTTTTTTTTTAAATACATATAAGTTTTTTTTAAATAAATATAAAGTTGTTTTAAATATGTAATAAGTTTTTTTTAATTATGTATAAAGTTTTTTTAAAATATGTATAAAGTTATTTTTAATACTTATAATTTTTTTTCTAAATATGTATAAAATTTTTTTAAATATGTATAAAGTTTTTTTAATATGTATAAAGTTATTTTTAAATATGTATAATTTTTTTTTCTAAATATATAAATTTTTTTTAAATATATATAAAGTTTTTTTGTAAATATGTATAAAGTTATTTTTAACTAAATATATATATTTTTTTAAATATGTATAAAGTAATTTTAAATAATTTTAAATAAATACAAGTGACATAAAAGGAAAAAATAAATTTTGATTCACCTAGGGACGACTTAGTCGTCCCTAGGTATAGTGGGTCCACTTTCATTTTATACTTTTTAAATAAAAAATATTTATATTAATTTTAAATATATAAAAAAGATTTAAAAAAGGAAAAAATAAATTTTGTTTCACCTAGGGACGACTAAGTCGTCCCTAGGTTAAGTGGGTCCACTTTCATTTTAAACTTTTTAAATAAAAAATATTTATATTAATTTTAAATATATAAAAAAGATTTAAAAACGGGAAAAATAAGTTTATTTAACCTAGGGACGACTAAGTCGTCCCTAGGTTTTGTGGTCCCCACTTTGTCCCCTCAGCCCTTTTGACCAAGATTTTGTTGTATAAGTGGTGGGTCCCCCCTTAATCTAGGGACGACTAAGTCGACCCTAGAAAAAGGGCGACCCTAAACTCATTATTGTTGTAGTGAATATACATCTCCTGGTAATTAAATTTTGCATCATTTGTAAGGTGTTGTAAAATATAGGTTAAGCTTAGTATGATAATCTTTCTTTCTGAAAGTTTGTCTAACCAGTCTAGGTTATTTTCATCGAAGATATATAAGTAAGGACACGAGATAATAAGTTTACTAACCTAGAGGCGATTCGAATGAAGCAGATTTTCCTTGAAAGACATGATCAGGAATCAAAATTACCAGCAATAGAGCTACTAGAATTGGCTTCATAACAATAGCTAGATATCCTTTGTATGATATTTCTTCGAATGGTCCTTTATTATATGAATGAAAAAAGATATATGCGAAGAATAAATTCTTATGGGGGACACTTGAACTTTTCAATGCAGCGTTAGGCTGGATTAATATGGAATACAGAAGTATGCAGGTACGTGTTAAATGTATTTCTTACGTATATAATATGTCGATATATCGCTACAAAGAACATATAAGTTATATACTGTATATTGCATCATAATTTTGGGTTGCTAACATGGGTAGATATAAATGTAATGTTAAACCTACATGCACGCTGTCATAAATAGAATATCTATCTCAAAAAGTAAAAAAAAAATGTGTAAAAATAGAAAGTTTTGATCCCACGTCACTTCTACAAACCAAAGTTGGACTTTTTGCCTCATTAACATAACTTTTGGTCATCATATACAGCTTCGTATTAAGTAACCATTATTTTTGCTCACAATGTCAGATAAAAAACGTAGTTATGGCACACAAATTAATCATCTTAATATTTTTATTTTCTTGCTCGAATTTAACGATGTCAACTTGATTACAGAATGCAACAAAATTTGATTCTCTGTACACCGGTAATTTAGTCGTCTAATTGGACCTTAATATTAGAAAAGAAGGTAAAGACAATTGTAAGTACGGGTGTCAGTACGGTCCGGTTAACCGAATCGAACTAGTACTTAAACCCGATCGATAAGCTTTATCGGGTTGAATTAAATCAGGTTGAAAAAACGTATCGGGTTAGTTTTATCCGAACCCGATAATCTGACATTGTTATCGGGTTGGGTTAGTGTGTGATAATTTTAGTTATCGGGTCGATCAGCCCGATAAAACCCACAAATCAATGTTTACTACAAAAAAGTATGTCATTTTACACATTTATTTAGGTAAATTTTCACACATCAAAATGTGTACAATTTCATAGTCCACACTTTCCTCTTGTATGAAGATATCTAGTGTAACAAAATTATTCACACATATTTCAGTGAATATATAGATAGATTATCCACACAATTTAGTGTGAAGATATAATTGTTATTCACATTTTTGGTTGTGAATGGAGGAATAAGATGCATACCGAAAACGAAAAAGGTTGAAAAGTCCGCACTTATAAGTATGAAAAAAACAGGAAAGAAAGCACACTTAAAAGTATGAACAAAAGAAAGCCATGAAAAAAAGAAAAGAAAGATCACACTTAGAGGGCAGGGAGTCATCACTTCAAGTGAGGGTGTTTTGGGGTGCCACGTCAGCGAAATGCACTCACTCACTCACTCACATGGAAAAATCAGGGGAGTCATCACTCCAAGTGACTCCCTTTTGTAGTCCCACTTTTTTTTTTATTTCTCACATTTTCAAATTAAATTAATTCATTTCATAAATAAAAATAAATATTACAATCCTAAAAAAATAGAAAAGTACAACTTCGAATAAAACAAAATACGAAAAAAATTACGAAAAAAACTACTAGTTGGAGGAGTTTTCGGAATCTTCAACGTCGCGGTATTGATTGGTATTCGGCATTTTTGCGCGTAGACGAGCCTTGATTTCTTCTTTTTTAAAATTTATAAACGCGGCCGATTCGGGATCCATTTTAGAGGTGTCATAGTCGAGAAATTTCAACTCCTCTAATTCGGCAATCGTGTCGTCTTTCCGTTGCGAAGCCGCATACGCTTTTTGCGAGGCTTCACGACGGAGACGAAGGTCATAGGTAACCGCGTCTTCAAATCGAGACGAGTTACTTCCTTCGGTACTCCCCGATGTTTCAGAACGGCTTTTTTTCCCGAGCCGTTCTTTACCCGCGGGGCGGGGTCGTTGATCGCGTTGAAAAAGTTCGTCCGTGTTCATCGGCATCGAAAACGAACCGCCTTCCTCGTTCTCGGTCAAATCAACCGGGGAAACCTCGGGTGCGTCCCATTTCGGGTACTTCCTCAAAACATTCCATGCCTTTTCGTGATTAAACGTGGCATTTCTATTCTCGTCCGCGTAAATGGCCCGAGCCCGTTCAATCACATCAACCTCGCTTTCGCCACTTTTTTTGTTCCGATGACATTTCTTGTATATGGCGTTCCACTTCATAATATTATGATGCATCGGATTCCACTTACCCGTAAGCATGTCTTTGGTACGTTCTTGATGATTTCTTTCGTTAAACACCCGGGTAATCCGAATCCAAAGAGTGTCTCTTTTTTGGTGACGCCCAACTTTCAGATCTTCGGATGTCGCGATGTAACACTCGGCAAGCACGGCTTCTTCGTCCTTGGTCCACCGACCAAGACCTTCATTCGGAACGGGTTCTTTTGATTTTTTTGCGGGGTTTTTCTTTCGGATTTTTTTTGTTGGTTCGGTTTCGGGTAGTGGAGATTGGAGTGATAGGCGTCTTTGGGTGGTATAGGCTTGATATTGTTCTTGTTGCTTTTGTATAAAAGCTTGATCTTCGGGAGTTATCGGACCGTGGGTAGGAAATCCGGGGAATTGTGGATTGGACGTAGTTCCGTCACCGCCACCCATGTTAGATTGAAGTAGGTGGGTGAATCGGAACCAATTTTCGCCGGCCATTGTGTTTGTGAATGAGAGAATGATAAAGGAGAGAATGATTTGTGAGTGTGTAAAAAATGATATAGGAAATGTAGTATATATAGATATTAAAATTGATTTTTTTTTTAAAAAAAAAACTAGCCGTTGGGCATTTAATTTTAAAAAAAATATTTAAAAGAAAAAAAAACTAGCCGTTGGGCATTAAAAACAAAAAAAACATTTTTTTCAAAAATAACGGCTACTAGCCGTTTGTTTTAAAAAAATTTCGAAAAAAATATTTTTTTTTTAAAAACCCCCACTCGCGCCGAGTGGGTTGAGTCACGCCGCATACCCACGCCGTGGGATTTTTGGGTTTGGGGATCATCACAGCCACCGCGCCGTGGGTTTGGCACCCCACGGCGCCACCACTCTCTGAGCTCTTAAAATTGTAAACAAAAAGGAAGTAAAGTAACACTTAAAGTGTGACACATAATAAAGTAAAGTGCACACTTGAAAGTAGGGGTGTAATCAAGTCGAGTCGAGCTCAAAGCTTAGTAGAGTTTGAGCTTGGCTTGATACTAAAATGATAGGCTTGAGCTTGGCTTAATAGCTTGTCAAGCTTTATCAATCTAAGCTTGAGCTTGGCTTGATAAGGTTTGATAAAAGCGTGAGCTTAGCTTGAAAAGCTTAAATATGTATAAATTTATTTTTTTTATAATAGAACTCATCAATAAACATACGTATAAACATAAAAAATAAAAATCATTATTGAAATCAAATTTTATTTATTTAATATTAATAAAACTAATAACAAAATTATATCGGTACAATCTTGACTTCAAAATATGTTTTGCGCTCCAATACGATTAAGGCCTCAAAGACCATTGCATGATGTGAATGCCAACACAATTTAGACACGTTGCGTTTAGTATTAAGAAGAGTACAAAAAGTATTTATACACATGTAGTATTTCACCAAGTACCGAGTAAATGAAATAATTAAATTTGCATAAAAAAGAATCATTTAAAATACAAAGAATGAAAATATAAATATAATCAGAGTTAAAAGTCCTTCTAAAATATATTATTTATCTATGAAATTAGCCCTTAAAATTAGGTTAATACTAAAATTAACAATTAGTTGCTTATATAAATTCATCATAAAAACATATTTTTGATAAATCTTGAAAAAGCTTGATAAGAACTCGAGCCAAGCTATCAAAAGCTTGAGCTTGAGCTTGATATAGTTTCAAGCTATTTTTTGAGCTTCAGCTTGATCGAGCCAAGCTCGAGCTCAAGCTCGAGTTGCTTAATAAAAACTTGACTTGATTACACCCCTACTTGAAAATGTAAAACAACAGAAAAAAAGAAAAGTCAAATACAACTTTACACTTGAAAGTATGAACAAATGAAGGCGAAATAAAAAATGTTTCACACTTCAAAGTGTGACAAATTATATAATACTAACATTATAAATTAGTATTCCAGATTCAAATATTCATTACAAATAACAAATTTAAATTGCATTACAAATTACAAATCTAAATTGTTAATCTGTGAAATCTATGTACCTACCCACATTATCAACTATCTCATCACATAACATACCCCATAGGGTCTGCCCTTTAGCCGAACCTACTCTCTCTTCTTCCTTTCTGTTGTCGCACTTAGAAGTGTCCATGGTTCCAGAACCAGATTGAATCGGAATCGAACCGTAGGAATCGAAGACCATAAGAATGGAAAACCATAAATTAAAGAAAATGTAGAACCAACAACCGTCCCTATTTCTTTAGTTCGGTTCTGGGACGGTTCCGGTTCTAAGATGGAAATTTTCGGGAATTCGCGACGAGAACCACTATGTTCAAAAAAGTTCGTTTTTTTATTTTCAGTTTTTCATAAAAGGCATATTATAACAATACAAACACACATAAAAATGCCTTCAATAATGAAAAGCATATACACCAATAATTCTAATACTTTAACATAACATAAACAAAAATTCAAAATGTAAAAAAAAAAGTCTATAATGTTAAAATGTATATAGAATACGTATTTGTAATCAAAACCTCATAAAAAAATTAGCGTTCCATCACTCGATGAAATTTCATTCTACAGAATAAACCTAAACTAAAAATGAACTAAATTTTAAATAAAGCAAAAATTTACTGATATTCTATTAAACATTAAAAGATAATATTTGTCTTTATAACTTTGTACCTTTTTTCCATCTCTTTAACAACCCGTTATCAGATCCTAAATTTCTTCCACATTTATTTTTATCTCCCTTCTTATCCAATCTTGGGTGCAAAGCAACCCTTTCTCAAATTGACTTAATAATCACGTTAATTAAAGATTAAAGTTTCATTTTTTATTTGACTTGACTATGACATTGCATGTTCAACATAACTTCATAAAAAAAACTTATAAAAAATCATATTTTCAAAAGAACGTTTTTTTCGAGAAAGAACCGGAACTGACCGCGTCTTTCCCAAACCGTCACGAGAACAAAGTTTGGAATTTCAGAATCCAAGAACCGGGTCATGCTTCTAATATACGGTTTAGGGATAGTTCTGGTACGATTCATCAATTCTTGTGGTTCCTCAATTTTTTAACACCTCTAATCGCACTAAGTCTCTGACGAACAAGGGTTTTTAAAATGGCTGTAGCAGGTGGGTATTTATACGACGTAGATGAAAATCAACCTACGTCGATACATATACTCTTTTCCTATTTGTTCTCCAAAACAAATTGTATAGTATCTTAACTTTTGGTTTCCTAAAGAATAACATGTATGTGATGCGAACGAAATGAATCGTAGATATCAATGCTAATATCTTATTCAACTTGCCATAAACTAACATTATGTAACTTGTAATCTCATATTCTTCATGTGTATTAATCGTGCTGACTTGTCGGATCCACATTCAGAAAATCAAAAGAGTGAAATGCATATTTCATACTTGTGGTATGTCCAAATTACATATATATAAACTGGTATGTCCAGATTACATGTATGTCCAGATTAAATATATAGTAACTGGTCTTCTGAAAGTGCAGGCGGCCTCCCTGGTCTTTCATTAAGTGTTCATTTAGGTACTTTGACCATAACGAACGTTATCCTTTGACCGTTATGTTTTGTTTGTACATGGCTTTTTTTTGTCTTTTTTCCTTTTTTTACTCATCACCCCTTCCAACATCACCACTACCACCTTCACAATCACCACCTCCGACGCCACCATCACCCCACCACCTCCGTCGCCACCATCACAGCCCATTTCTTCCATTTGTTTCTTTTTTCCCCAATTCAATCTTCTAGCAACATAAACCCTATTATGAAGCTAAATTAACACTCAATTAACTAAATTGATCTTTGAGTGATTGATTAGGCAAAAAAATACATGTGATATATCAAAATAAAAGTTGTAGAAATCTTTCACAATGAAATACAATTTGATTCACCACTTCGAATATTCTTTTTATTATAGAAAATTTATTTACCAAAATAGATAGAAACCTGAAAGTGAATTTGAATTTTCGTGTTATTATAGAAAATTAGTTTACCAAAATGCATTCTTCTTGATCAAGATATCAAAGATCAAGCTACTTGCAATCACCAAAATCTCGGGTCTTTACCCCTTTTTTTATTCACATCAGGTTTCATTTTTTATACTTCTAACGGTCCGAAAACACCGCTATATTGGAAATTGAGTTTCTTTTGCAGATTTTGCTTGCTTGTGTAACCGAACCACGCAATGAAGGAAGGGAAGTCAATATCAGAATGGTAGCAATAGATGCCAAGGCTTTGTACATGGCTGGTAAGAAAAAATTGTGGAAACGTTGTTATATTGAGAAACTATTCGTGGAGGTGCGGGTCTAGGTATAAACATCAAACCCGAAGAATCAGTAACATGATGGTCTTATTTTTGGAACATACTATCCTGGTTTTTGGTATATAAGCACACCAATTAACTAAATTGATAATTGGGATTAATTCAATATTCAAAATACATGAATAAATCAAAGTTGTAAAAAAGAAACAAATGGAACAAATGGGCGGTGATGGTGGCGACGAAGGTGGTGGGGTGATGGTGGCGTCGGAGGTGGTGATTGTGCAGGTGGTAGTGGTGATGTTGGAAGGGGTGATGGATAAAAATAGAAAAAAGACAAAAAAAACCCTTATATCAACAAAATATAACGGTCAAAGAATAACGTTCGTTATGGTCGAAATACCTAAATGAAAGACTAGTGAGACCTTCAAAAGACCAGTTATTATATATACAATCTAGACATACCATAGGTATAAAATGTGCATTTCACTCAAAGCCAAATTAAGCACAGATAGGAACATATATGTAGCAATAGTCAATGATTAATTATTTTACTATCTTAATGTGTAATTTTATGCCTTAGATATGCATGCACTTAACCTAAAACTAAACTAAAGACGCAAACTTGAGTATAGTAAGAGACAAAAGTTTGAAACATGATACTTGTCTGATTGAAGCTTAAATATTGAAACTTAATCATGGTGAAGTGAGTTGTAAATGGTTAGATATGGAATCTAATACTTGAAATTTGATTTTTCTATTTAGGAATCATTAAACTACGTTTAATTGTGTTAACTATGTATAAAATTTCAACAAAGATGCTTGCAGTTTGGATTTAAGTAAAAAAAAATAATTATAATTTGCACCAACTGATAAATAAGTAAATTATATACCAAATTTATTATACTAGTTGAAATTTACATACAGATATAAGCAGTACATGTAAGCTTTAAGTACGTCTTGGAGGCGGTGGTGGAAGGTCACAGTTTGTAGGTGGTTTCACCACAGGTCCGGATGGTGTTAGCGGTCTTGGTGATGATGGCGGCGGTGAAAGAAATATATGGATATTTCGTTGTTTGCTTAGCTTAGGCGTGGGTGGTGGTGAAAACTTGCGCACAGTAGGGAAACTTGGATATGTTGCGCGTATTGGTAAGGACGGTGGCGGCGGTGGTGGTGCTTGATTAGCGGACCTATAATGCGGATTTTTGCTGAGCTTAGGCGCTGGTGGTGGTTTTGGTATTTTTCTTAGCATTCTGCCCCGGCCGAAATATACATCTCCTGAAATTTTAGAAAGTTTGTCTGACCTCTCTAGGTTATTCTCATTGAAGATATATAAGTAAGGACGCGAGATAATAAGTTTACTAACCTAGAGGCGATTCGAATGAAGCAGATTTTCCTTGAAAGGCATGATCAAGAATCAAAATTACAAGCAATAGAGCTACTAGAATTGGCTTCATAACAATAGCTAGATATCCTTTGTATGATATTTATTCGAATGGTCCTTTATATGAATGAAAAAAGATATATGCGAAGAATAAATTCTTATGGGGGACACTTGAACTTTTCAATGCAGCGTTAGGCTGGATTAATATGGAATACAGAAGTATGCACGTACGTGTTAAATATATTTTCTGACCTACATAATATGTCGATATATTGCTACAAAATGTTAGACCTGCTACATGCATGCTGTCATAAATACAATATCTATCTTAAAAAGTCAACAAAAAAATGTGTAAAAATAGAAAGTTTTGATCCCACATCACTTCTACGAACCAAAGTTGGACTTTTTGCTTCATTTACGTACTTTTGATCATAGACAGCTTCATGATAAGTATTCATTATGTTTGTTCACACTTCTACGAACCAAAGGGTGTTTTTTAATCTTCCATAATTACAAACATTTTCAAATTTGAACTACCTATTTCTATAAATACATGATTATAACATATATAATTAAGGTAAGTA
The DNA here is from genome assembly GCA_025667525.1 of Glebionis coronaria. Classification (NCBI taxonomy): domain Eukaryota; kingdom Viridiplantae; phylum Streptophyta; class Magnoliopsida; order Asterales; family Asteraceae; genus Glebionis; species Glebionis coronaria. Next base: position 174,588 of record JANFOE010000944.1, on the reverse strand, counting down.
AGTTTTAATATGGTATATATTAATTAGTAAGTATATTAAACATGGTATATTTGAGATTTATAATTGTTGATATTTTAATTATGGAATGTATAAAAATCACCTTATGGGTGGTGGTTAACAAAACCCTATTAAAAATGTAGTTAAGGATCTCCTATATAGCATATAGGTATGTAATTAGACATACAAATTAGTCATCTAAATATTTTTCTTGCTCGAATTCAACTTGATTACAGAATGCAACAAAATTTAAAAATTTGATTTTCTGTGAACCGGTGAGGTAGTCTAATTTTACCTTAATACTATTAGAACAGAAGGTCAAAGACAGCTGTAAGTGATTAGATAGAGAATAAAAATAGTTTTTAATTTGCTTGAATGTTTGTTAATGAGATTAGAATTTAGAGTATATTGACCTAAGTAAAATAAATCGTTATCTAACATAATAACTTGGATTAAGTTGATAGATTATACGGTACTTATGAAACCCATGTTATATGTGTAGTTATTTTGTTGGACAAAGCAAAAGAAAATATTCCTCTCGTTTAATAAAAGATTAGATTTTTCTCCTCATTCTCTATAAATAGATTTGATTTTTCTCCTCATTCTCTATAAATAGAGATAAGCCGTAAGGTTATTTGAACATAATTTTCTTCCTCTCGTTTAATAAACGTTTCGGTGTAAATATCTCGTTTGTGTTGGTGCTACTCGACATTAACATAAACTTTTGTCTAGTTTTTGCAGCCCTGCTTTAAAAACCGGTTTATTGAATTTCCTTCAATAGGATTCCTTGTACGATTTATTATATGTTCAGAAAAGATGATGAGCAGTTTATTTGACAAAAAAAAAATTGATTATTGTACCACTTTCCTACAACGCTAGTCAAGGTAATTTTGATAAACATAAAATGAATAGAAGAAACACAATTAGAAATCAAATAGAAAGATGAAAAAAATAGAAAAAATAAGCCAACAAAAATTTGAAAAATATCTTTAAAAGAAGACTATTAAAAAAAGGGCTAGTTTCACAATTTAAAAAGTGCTAGCGAAACAACTTGTCGCGCGCTTGTCTTTCACGATTAAATAAAATAATACATAAGTTTAGATATACGTTGAAAAATAAAAATAAAACCAAGTTGAAGAAAGTATACAAATTTTGATACACATAGACCATGTAATTGTTTTGTTTTATGGTTAAAGGGGAAGTGATCCTTAACATCCTTTCATTTATCAAAATCCTAATGGACAATTTACATCCATTGATCTTACATTTATCTAATGGTGGTAATCAAACCCTTTTCTCACTTAACCCCCATCTTTTTCATAGAAAAAAATGGATCCCGATCCCCACTCCAACAAACCCATCTCCCACTGGCGACCACCGCAACAAACCCATCTCTCACGTTTTTCCGGCGACCACCACAACAACCCCAGCATTTTCCAGCAACCACCACAACAAACCCACGTTTTTCTGACAACCTCCACCCTAAACCACCCTTTATTGTTGACAACCACAACAAACCACCCTTATCCGGCGACCTCCACAACAAACTCACCATTTTCCGGCGACCTCCACAACAAACCTCCATTATCCGACGATGCAGATATAGTTGTTTGTAATACAAGTAATATTATAGGTAAAGCACATGTTGTGATTGTTGATGTACACCATGCGTTTGATGAAATGACACAATGATAATTACATGTGATTAAGCAAGATCTATTTTATGAATGAGAATTTTTATTGAAGTATGATCGATTTTTGTAGTTGATAAGCTTATTAAAGAAGTGGGACTTATGATTACAAAACTAGGACTATGACTCGTATATGAGTCGCTGTGACTCATATATGAGTCTTCGTGACTCATATATGAGTCACTATGACTCATAAATGAGTCATGATGACTCATATATGAAACTGTACATATGTAAATATTTTTTGTAATACTGGTAATAATATAGCATCTTTTGTAACAAAATCATGATGACTCATATATGAGTCATGGTGACTCATATATAAGTCACTATATATGATTCACGCTCAATTATTAACTTGTTTTGTGTTTATATTTTATAATAAGGTTCTTTGTAATCCTGAAGATGAGTCAGTTGAGTGTACATGTAAGCATTATATGCGTTATGGATTTCTTTTTCGCCACATAGTATGTGTTTTAAAGAACCGTGATATTGAAGTGATTATGAAGATGTACGTTTTAAGGCGCTGGAGAAAAGATTTGATACCTCTTTCATTAAGAAGAAACACACAGAGATATGGAGAGAAAATGAAGCAACTGGGAGAATAACAAATCATGTATGAACAAGAAACAGGACAATCTAATACAATATCTACTTGATTGTTTTTGCGTTTTCTTTTTTACAATGTTTAGATTTAATTTTCTTTTTTTGTTATGATGTCGAACTGTTGAAAACATGTGTTGTTATTTTGTTATGAAGTCTGATGATTTTGAAAAGATATCATAAGAATATTTTGTAAAAATAACTAATGACTCATACGCGAGTCATTATGAATCATATATGATTTATGGGCATATATGATTAATGGTAAAACATGTATGTTTCATAGTGACTCATATAAGAGTCATGGTAAAACATATATGTTTCATAGTGACTCAGCATATATGTTTTCTAGATCAGATTTAACACACGACATAAGTAGTAAATACGTAAAACAAAATTGTAAATTGCTTAAATACACATTTCATACAATGAAATGAAACCATCAAATAATTATGTTCCGACTATAATCAATTTGAAATAAATTAGCATTCACAGAAGACCACATAACTATAACTATCATCAGTTTTACCATCTAACTCCAATTCACCAAGACTATGATTCATGAGACTTCTCATCATTAGAATCACCAGACCCCTTCTACTCCTCATCATCACCAGACCCTCATCCTCATTATCACCCTCATCAGACTCCTCCACCTCGCAATAGAAGACAGATACATGTTGGTTTTTTAAGAGTTGGTGGTCTTTTTAGGAACTACAAACAAACAAAAATTAGTGAAATACTACAAGTTTCAATATAAAATATGAGTCATCATAGTAACTCATATATGAGTCACAATGACTCATATATGAGTCTTGGTGGCTCATATATGAGTCACCATGATTTTGTTACAAAATAGGATATGTTATTACCCGTATTAAAAAAAGACTTATATATATATATATATAGTTTCATATATGAGTCATAGGGACTCATATATGGGTCACCATGACTCATACATGAGTTACCGTGACTCATACATGAGTCACAGTGACTCATACCTGAGTCACAGCGACTCATACATGAGTCATAGATACTCATACATGAGTCACAACGACTCATACATAAGTCACAGCGACTCATAAATGAGTCACAACAACTCATACATGAGTCACATTGACTCATACATGAGTCATAGCAAATCATACATGAGTCACAGCGACTCATACATGAGTCACAGCGACTCATACATGAGTCACATCGACTCATGTATGAGTCATAGTTCCAGTTGTGTAATCATATATCTCACTTCTATAATCAGCTTATTAACTACAAAAATGGACCAACTTCAATAAAAATGCTCATTCATAAATTAGAACTTGCTAAATCACATGTGCTTATCATTGTGTCATTTCATCAAACACATGGTGTGGATCAAGCCATAACATGTGTTTTACTTAGAGTAGCTATGAAATTTTCTAAGCATAATCATAATGAAAAAAACATAGAAATAAGCATAATCAAAATAACTTACCATCATCGACATCTATTTCGTCTCGTATATCCATCAATAATGAAACTTAGCGCTAAAAATTAGGTTTTGGTGGTGTGGATTTGATAGGGATAGTGTGGATATGGTCGTGATTGCTGGTGGTGGTTGGTGTTAGTGGTGGTGGTTGGTGTTGGTGGTGGCGGTAGTAGGGCAGTAGTGGTGGGTTGATGGGTACTATGTTTTTTGTGTTCACAGTTGAAGAGGGAAGAGAGGGTTTTTGTTTATTTTTTTAATCTTGAACCGTATGATGAAAGTAGATTGGATGGTGTTGATGAGTCCATTGAGACTTTGATAAATTAAGGGACTCTATTGAACTTTTGGCATGGTTAAGGTGATATTGTTTTATTCGAAGACAAGAATAATGATGAGGTTGGTTCAAAGTTTAATGATCTTTGAAGATCGAAAAATAAGATGAACAAATCTGCGGTCTTGCATTGTTTGAATAAGTTTGATTGGATGTCTTAAGTTTAGTTAATGTTGGTGCAAAACATTTGAAATGATTTTAACCTGAAATGATTAAAGAGTATGAGTAATCTACTATTTGATATTATAAAGATTATGAGTATTATAAGATATGAAACAAACAAATAATATAAGTCAAACACTTCAATATTATTAACAATAATAATATACCAAAGTAGAGTATTAAGGTTACAACCTTGAAATACAGAAAACGTATATTAATAATGTGTAACCTACAGCTAGCCTAAGACCTCATTTTATAGTACACGGAGTCATTTACAAGACAAAAATTTACTGGAATAGTTTAAAACTAAGAGATATACTCACAATATCGTCTAAAGATAGTTTTGCACGTCTTCAATTAGTATTGATCTTCACAACCAGCATTAAGAATGTTAGTCCATATTTTGCCCCGATACGACCAGCATTAAGATATAACTACCAACATTAATTATACTTAATAATGGTAGTGAAAATTGTAATCTAGACTAAAATTATTCCCAACAATACTCCCCTAAACTTGTGATTCCTCTCTAAAATCTACAAGTTTCTCAAAAATAAGGGAATAATTAAAAATGCATAAAAGTCTTGTTGGTAGTTCTTTGCCTTAACTATGTTGAAGCTCTCTCACACTAATCAAAAATCCTTTTCACAACATCTAAGGCCAAATCTGAAAGTCCATGTGGAAATGAGAGTATTTCAGAAAATATAGTCATCAATACACCAACACTCAGAGGATATTCCTTATCTGTCAACATATAAATAAGACTTCTCCCAGTTAAAAAACATGATGCACTCCATAAGACTCAAATAATGTCCATACAAGTATTTGAAAACCACTACTTTGTTCTTTCCACAACTCACGAGTCTCATCAGGTTCAAATAATCTTTTCAGCTCTACCGACAACTCCCTATCTTTGTTATAAGTATGTTCTTCAGTTGCAAGTTTTGTTTTGACCAAATTCCACAAATTCACCAAATCACTTCTATCAAAGCCTAAGAGAAATTCATCAAAGTGAAATTACTTTTAATTGTCTTTACACATGCTCTGATAATCTTCCAAAATGATTTGGTAAATACATTATTCACTTCATCCACTACCTCCCAAACATAGATTGGATATTTGCTCAACAAAGTCTGCAATTACTTCATCAAAAACCACTACCTTCATGAGACTCTGTAAGTCTTCCTTAGACTTATCTTCCTTACTCTCAGTCGCCTTCAACTTTTGAGTCATTCTCCTAACCATCAACAGCCTCTACATTCCTTGACTATGTTGTTCTTTCTTCATTTTCAATCTTATAATCTTTAAAGCTATCCATTGTTATTCTAACAATCAAAACCCATTAATATATTTCATCATATGAATAGATTTGCAAAATCTTATTTGGTGTTGTTGTTTTGTCATGAATAAAGGACATCGTGAACTATCTTTTTTTTATCTTTATACAGATAATTAATCCTCTCTCTAGTATAACTCTCCATGAACATTTTGACCTCTCCTCATTATTTATTTCACCAGAGGCCTGAGCTACTTCAATATTATCTCTCCATCCACACAATTTATTCACAACATTTTCTCTTTCTTGTTCCTTTTTCCTCTTAAACTCAACATCCAGATTTGCATCAAAATCTTTGATAGATTGTAAAATCAGGGCATGTGTTGGTGGATCAAGATTTGCGGAACCTCTCTTTCTCTTCTTCTGCTTTAGCTTCTCAATCAGATTGGACTTTCCCTTGTCCTTTGGATCTATGCTTGGACCTGCAGAAGATGACGTGTGTACTTCTAAACTTCTAATTACTAAAGGTAGCAAAACCACTCTTTTGCTTGCTTGAGTATATGACAATCCTGAAATTTCACATATGTGTTATATGCTATGATTGAATGAATTTGAAAATTTGGCTGGAAATTTTTGTTTTTGTGCCTTATTTGGTAAGATGAATGAGTCCTTACAACCTGAATTGTTATATCAACATATTCCTATATGTTGTAAACACATGTATATATCAAGTCTAAGATCTAAAAGTAATTTAATAAGTACATTATGAATATGAACATTTCAAATATAACTATAATACCTTAAATTCCCTTAGAAACTCTAGAATCCCTTTAAATGAGTTATAAACTCAAGAATGGAAAACTATAAATAGATAATAACTATGAATAAGTAATTATAGATTACAAACAAGTTGTAAAATATAGTTTGAAGACATAATAATACCTATGAATGGTAAAAACAAACTATACAAAGCTAAGTACAAATAAATATACATAATATTCTAGATCACCACGTAGAAATCCTTGGTAAACAATGTTTCAAGCAATATAACTACATAATATCTATGTACAAGTATCAAATATAGCATACTAATTATAATCTATCATATAAAAGGAAAGATAACTGATCACAAAATACTAATATTCACTAATCAAAAGCTAATTACAAGTAAAAGACCTAGTAACCTAGATTAGCACCTAAAATTCATTTCATATTAAATTAGAATCTAATCTTTTGCAACTAATTATAAAACTCAACTAAGTATCATATAAAGATTATACATTTATCTGAAGCTAAGTTACAAGTTAATAAAGGGGTTAAGTCCATATATTGGCAATATACTATCTATGGTTTACACATCTAGGTAATGTACTATTTTTATTACTGATATCGCTATAAAAATTAGCTAAACTTTTCTAATATAGGTAATGTAACCGGCTATGACAGGTTAGAACTCGAAATTTGAAACAAAACAATTACTACCTCGATAAATTGAAAATAAATATACTCCAAAACAAATTCTTAGCTTGTAAATTGGTTGCTAATGTGTGATATAAATATCTAATATGCGTGTGCTTGTCAAATAACACTCAAGAATCGAATCTTTTGATTCTAAAGCAACACGATCAAGTTATCAGAATTATGGTATTTGGAATATATAAATATTTTTTATATAGAAGAGCATTATAATTCAAATTCCATGAGGTATTAAAGAGTATCTATTAATTGTTTACGTTTTTCTGTGGTTGGAAAATTATGACCACGGGGCTCCTTGAAGTTCAAAAATGAAATTATAACATTATCACAGATCAAGCATCTAAATCTGGTCAGATTTTATGGTTACATTGATCATGCTGGTGAGCGTATTATCATGCTAAAATATGTTACTAACGGAACCCTTCGTGAACATTTAGATGGTAAATGCAGCTACATGAATTTCGGTTATTGGTTTCATACCCAAGTATAGATTCTTGTTTTTTAAAGATTTTTTGAAAAAAATAAGCGTTTGTTCCAGATGAAAAACATGAAGCGTTTGTTCCAGATGAAAATATGAAAGAGATGAAAAAATAAAGCGTTTGTTCCTAATTTCGAGTTGTAACCTGTCCTAGCCGATCACATTACCTATATTGGAAAAGTTTAGCCGGTTTTTATAGCGATATTAATAATAAAAATTGTACATTACCTAGATGTGTAAATGATGATAGTATATTACCAATATATGGACTTAACCCTTAATAAATCACAATGTACAAGTTATCAAAGCATAAGATCTTATGCTCATTTAATCATCCCTAGGATATTATTAAACTATATAAACATTTAAACTAAGAATTTATAATCCCTATAAGTCATAAACATACTATACAATACCTATAATAAGCTTACATTATGATATAAACACTAATTACTCAAGATAGAAAGTTATTAGGCTTAATGACCTAAAAACCCTTATATTAAGTATTTCACTTAGAATCAATACCTAGTGTTTTAGGACAAGTCTAAAAACACTTATAACATTACATTAAGGTTATAAAATTATATTAATAAAATTTACAAGTACCGTAAAGCACAAGGTACAACATTTAAATACATGGCTTATAAATTAGGTCAAAATAGATATTTTCACCCTTTAGAGATGTCTACTTAGAATAACTTAGTAAAACCAATGTAGGGACTTCATGAACACATTGAGGACAATGTAGGAGGTATAAATTGAGTTTAAATCAATAGAAAAATCAAGGATAATGGATTTAACAAGGATTTAGGCCTCAATCCTTAGAAACGCTAACCCGGCTAGGTTTTCTTCCTAATTTTACCTCAAACCTTTGTTAAAATTCAAACCAAAGACCTAAATTTCTTAATTACAATGTATAATACCTAATTACACCCTAATATATCACTAATCACATTCCTAAACCCATAATTACAAAAATTACAAAGTTACAAGCCCCTAGATACTTAGATATTTTTCATCCTAGACATCATAACTCATTCCTAGACTTGAATAGATCTTTCCTAGCCTCCCTTAGTCACTTCTCTACTGTTGTTACACGTTTCATAGCAAAACTTGGAGCCTAAGTGTTGAAAATAGTATAAATATGAGTCTTTAGCTTCATTTTCATATCATCCTTCACTTTCAATCTTCTACACCTTAACATTCTGTTCTAGAGCCTCCATTTAAGCCCTAAGAATTCCTTAAGATTAGTAGCAATCTTTGGAAGAAGTTCAAGGAGTTTTTGAAGAGTTGTGAAGAAGATATAGTCTATATGCCCCATTAGGAGCCGTTTTAGAGCTACCTAGGTAATCACTTTGTTAGCTAAGCTATGATCTCATTTTAATACTTTCTTAGAGTTTTTTATAATGTTATTAGGATGTTAGTAATATAATCTAAAATAAATTAGCTCATAAGATCATTTAGAATTGAAGTTATAAGCTAAAGATGTTTTAAAACCTTAGTTTTGTAATTTACATGAAATAATAAGCAAAAACCCATTTTAAAAGCTATAATTCGGGATAAATATTGTTAGTATGATTATAAATGTGTTTTGAAACTTTTTTCTAAAATCCTAGAACATTTGGTACATTGTTTAGGTTGTTATGTGATTTTTAACAAGTATATGGACTAAAACTGTCATTTTTGGAACTCTAAAAATTTTAGGCCAAAAGTGTCAATTTATGAAATTTAAAACTATACTAATTAATATTTGAAAGTTTAATACCCTATGGTTAATATTTGAGGGTTTAAATGTAAATATTAAAACTATATACTTTAGGGGTTAAAAGTGTAATTAAGCTAAAGTATAACTAAAAGGGCTATTTTTAGAAATTTTGAAACTAAAGAAGATAAATTATAAATAAGATAAAGTAATGAAGGTATCATGTAAGTAGGGAGATTTGTGCAAAGATGTTCCATCTTGATATTACATTCTGACTGAATGGTTGGGTTTACGATTTAATGTGTCCTCCCCGTCAAACGTTTATAGAATGGCTTCTAAGTATGATGGCCCGAAAAATGATGCTAGAATTACATCAACATATTAATTAAATAATACATAACTAATACCTAAAAGTATTGAAATAAAGATCAAAGGCTTGATACTATACACAATGTGTTAATCCAGGTTTGTGTGACACCAAGTTGTGGTTTGTATAACCAAGATGTTATTCTGTGAATGAAATATATCAGATTGCAGCTCAGAGTATATGGACATAGGGTGAGTCCATAGCCTCACTTTTAAATGCTTTCTAAATGAATTGAAAACCAGTGAGGGGGATATATGATAAAACTAGAATACAAATGTTTTTATATGTTACATGGTATGATTACCGATACTATGTTTACTTCCCGCCGTTAAGTCCCTTTTTAATCGTAACCGTGAATTAGTTCATGCAAATTAGCCATAATATTGTGAAGAGTACTATTTGGGGACCGACATCCCCTATCTTGGCAAGTCGCAATTGCTGAAATGCTGAAGGTTTCGACGTAGGCTAAACGGATACACTTTATTTAATTATACTCAGGAGTCAGGCAAACTACCTTAATGAGGGCAATTTTTTGGTTTCTATATGTCAAGTAGCAGTGCATGAGCATAGTGAAGTATGATGACTATTTTATGTGGGCGTATAACAGTGTAGCCCGAATGGTATACTTGTATTCAAAATATGTTTAACCCTATTAATTCACTCAACCTTTCTGTTGACTTTTAAGCATATATTTTAGATAATTGTAACTGATAGAATGGAGCAGCACAAGGATGGCATGAAGAGGCACACACTTGAAATTATTATCATAGATTTTGGGAACCTCATATTCTAAAACTATGATTTTTAAAGGATATATAAAGAAAGTTGATTTAATCACTCTCGAGTTGTTTTCTGTCATTATGACTTGTGTTCTATGAAGTAATACCCCAAATAAATGTTCCGCTGCGTTAAGGTAAAAATGAGGGTGTTACAGATTGGTACTCAGAGCCATGGTTATAGAGAACAATTAAAATCTTGACTATAACTCTGTTTAAAATAATTTCAAGAAAGTTATTCGTGCCAATGCCAGTGCTGCTACAAGAATGATGCAATATTATACCAATAATAGTACTGCTACCCTTTAGAACAACGTGTAAATGATACCATGTTTATGTGTAAGTATAAAGATTATACTTATGACTAAGTAATATTATCAAATATATTACCCTATTAATGTACAATCACCTATGTCTGAAAACTTACCCAAAAATACCTATAAACAACAATTAAAAATTCCCTACCATATTTGAAAAAACTTCCTCCTGAGCGTATTAAAGATCTTGAAGATAAAGTTGAAGAGCTTAGGAAAGGCCGAAGAATTATAAAACAAGATTTTGAGAAGTTAGAAGAATATTTTGAATAAGCCAAGGCTAAGTTGCAGAAAAGACAAATGATACACGATGAAGAAATTATTCAAGCTCGACTGAAGATTTCTACTCTAGAGTTAATCATTGAGGACATTCAAATTAGACATCGAGCCTACATACGAAGTCTTTTTGATGCCATCAAAGAACTCAATCAGAAGAGATGAAGGCATTACACTAAAAGTTGTAAATACTTTCAACTTACTTTTATATTAACAGTGAAGCTTGTCTTGTAAGTATAAACCGACAAGTTGTTAATAAATAAAAGTTATGTTTCTCATCTAATCCTATTATTCCATACTTATTTCTGAGAAAAGAATCCCTATTTCTTGGTTTTCTCACAAATGATTATGACTAAAATTGCGTAATCTGGAAAAAGCATATACTTGATAAAGTGTATATTTTTGGAATTTTTGTTATCTTCTATGATTATATGAATTATAAATTGATATAACCCGCAAGTTTGAAAGACTAAGGAAACTTCACAAGTTTTCTAGAAGTATTCTATTTTCGGCCTTTGTCTATCAAAAGGTCCTTTTTGTAGAATATATGATATGTAAAAGAGAAGCTTGTTCTATAAGACGAGTTTTTACATTTTCTTTAACACCCCATTTTGATAAATGGAATGTCACGCGTGATTATGGCGTGTCATCAAAGCATACAAGGATAAATGTATAAAACATTACATGACCATAAAGGAAATACCGGAAACAAACATCGGTATCCCAAAAGTAAAGCTCATCACACACAAACATAAGTATTGTAAAAGAAAAGGACTAAACAATGTCCATAGAAATGAGTATCAAAAGTATGAAGAAATGCATAAAGTAATGAAGGCTAGGAAGCTTCCAGTCCATATGCACGTACGCATAAAGTCTACGAGCGTCCTTGAGTACCTGCCGTTTTAGGAACATGAAGGGAAAACGGCTGAGCATAACGCTCAGTGCACGGATATACAAGCATAGAATGAATAATCATAAGCATATAAAAATATAGCAGCGGAAAAGACTAAGTCATGGATAACCTGACATATCTTAGTAAAACCGGTTTTATAGTTTGGAAAGCCTTATGTTTATCTTATAAAATCTGTTTAACATGTTTACCATTAGCCAATATAGGTCATGAAATAACAACGTGCATGAATACTTGGAGGGGTGACCTCGTCATGCAATTAGAGGGGCTGCCTCTGATTAATATAAGTTTTGGGTAGGAGGGATCAGCTCCTTGTGAAGGATGCAAGGCACACACCACATTCACCTGAATAATCTGCTGAAAACATGTAACCTAGGATGCACCCATACGCCCCACATGATAACATAATAATATGGCCAAAAGTTGAAAGGGACGCCACGAGCTATCACTCCGCCGTGGTGAAGTCATAACACTGGTGCCTCCAGTGTTATGGTTATGGTACCTCCATAACTATGTGAAACTGTTCATGCATGTATATGGCTTAAGCATTTAATTAAACATAAGCAAATCAAAAACATATAAAACATATACTGGGAAAACAGTTGGTTGCACACGGGGAATCCTAATAAAGAAAGAATGTCCATACTGAAAGGACGGAGAATCTGTACCTTAAGTCCAGTGAACGAAGAAGATGAACGGAAGAGAGTCCTACTTCGATATCACTAATGCTACGTACATAATATCCGTATAGAAGTACTCTGATTACTGAGTACGTAACTGGTTTTATATCATGTCTTAGCTTGTTTTATATGTTCATGTCATGTTTTACTGATTTTATCGTTATGTTGTGTTTATCATGTATTCTGTCTATTCTGATTAAGTATTACTTATATTTCTTGTATTATTATACTTTTTGTTTAATAATAAGTAACTTTCTAAAAATCGCAGGTTTCCTAAAATAGAAAGTTTCCAAAAATAGAAAGTTTCCAAAAATAGAGAGTTTCTAAAATAGAAAGTTTCCAAAAATAGATTAGTTGCCTTAAATAAATAAGTTTCTAAAAATAGAAAGTTTCGATAAATAAATTAGCCGCCTTAAATAAATAGGTTTCTAAAAATAGAAAGTTTCCATAATTAGAATTAAGATGGATTATTAAGCTAATAATATAAGCTTATGTTTTACAGATTAATATTCTAAGTCATGTGATATATAGTATAGTTTATTAATTATTACATGTAAATTAAATAAACTATAGATTATAAGATTTAATTATATATAACATGATTTAATTAAATAAAAGGTAATAATACTTAGGTTAAAACATGTATTAATAATAATTATTAATATAACCTAAGTCATGGAAATTAATTAATTATATGTCGTGTTTTAATAATTAATTAATTGCTTTAGCCTAAAATTAAATCATAAAATACTTAGGTTAAAATCATGTATTATTACTAATAACAATTAACCTAAGTCATGTCTAAATTAAATTAATTATATAGCATGTTAAACTAATTTAGTTAAATCTTGTAATTATTTAACTTGTAAAAAAAATAATATAATTAACTTGTAAAATAAATCATGAACCGAACCCGTGTTTTAAATCTAAACATGTCATAAACCGGTCTGTGAACCCCTTGAACCGGATCTACAACCCTTAACCATGGCAAACCGCCACCGGCTTAAGCCGGTGGTGCGTGTGGTTTTTAGCCGAGACCCCCATGACCACCAAGGCTAACCCCGACATGCGTCGGGGTCCCTTGGTTTGTTTGATACCGAGCCAAAAAGCCCACACCAAGACCACTTGGTCTCGGTTGTGGTCACAGGAGCCATACCGAGAGCATGGGCTCTCGGTTTTTGTGCGCCCGATGAACCAAACACCCCTTAAACCATATGTTTTTAATACCCCATGATTAGATCTACATGTTTATTTATTAGTTTTTAAAAACCTCATGATTCCATGTGTTTAGATCTAATAAACAATTAAAAAGAAAAGGTTTAAGAAATTACCGATTCGTGGATAACAAGGAAATTAATAACACGAACAATCTAGCAATAATTGGATCTACCAAAATCAACCAAACACCCCTTGGTGGTGTTTATATGCAGCGGCCAAAAGGAGAAGGAGGAGCAGGGTTTTTGTGATTTTCTAATATTCTGTATTATGAAAATCTACTTCCTTCTTTTCCTTTTAGTTAAATTTTTAAGTGGGCTTGGCCCATCCTTGTTCTATGCCGCGGCTATGTGGGGCCCACAAGGGGAAACCCATTGTTTTTCCGTGTTCTATTTATTTACGTGTTCTCGTGTCGTGTTTACGTGATTTAATTATTAATCGTTCGCGTCGTTAAATATATTTATACGTAATCGTAATAAATATACGTAAATACATAATAATAGGTTCGTGATTATTTACGTTCATGATTTTCATGTTCGTGATTATAATTATTATTGATAATAATTATCGTGTATTAATACGTAATAAATACTTATCGTGTAATAACACGTACGTAATACTTGTAATTCCTATTCGTGAACGTAAACATGCTAAATAAGGAAAGTTCTAATCATGTACGTACGATTATATATGTACTGTTCATGGTAAAAGCGTGCGGGTTTTACAACTCTCCCCCCTAAAAAAAATAATTCGTTCCCGAATTATAGATAACGTAAACTGGAAAAGAAGAACATACCCGATTTCAAAACTTGAAATGAGGGTAAGAAGCTCGGATAGATTCCTCTGTTTCCCATGTGGCTTCCCGCTCGGTATGATCCCTCCAAAGGATTTTGACGAATGGAATCGTCTTCCTTTTCATGACTCGTTCTTATCTGTCAAGAACTCGTTCGGGTTCTTCTATGAAGGTAAGATCTTCACGAATTTTTTCCAGTGGATACTGAACCATGTGAAGGGGATGATACTTGTACCCTCTGAGTATGGACACATGGAAAACATTGTGAACATGAGAAAGCTTCGGAGGTAATGCTAAACGATAAGATACTTCACCGACTCGCTCAATGACATCAAACGGTCCGATGAATCAAGGACTGAGCTTTTTTTGATTCCAAAACGTCTAACACCACGTGCTGGCGAAACCTTAAGGAAAGCGCGATCTTCTACGTTAAAGTGTAAGTCCCTACGATGCTTGTCAGCATAACTCTTCTGACGTGACCGTGCTTCTTGCAGTTTCTGCTTAGCTACTGCGACCTTGTCGTTGGTTAACTCTATCATTTCTGGTCCTTCAAGTGTTCGCTCACCAACCTGATCCCAGCAGATTGGGGCGCGACACTTTCTGCTATACAACATCTCGAATGGAGCACACTTGATACTTGCGTGCCAACTGTTGTTGTATGCAAACTCTACTAAACAGATGTAATTGTCCCAATCTCCCGTCCATTCCAACGCACATGACCTCAGCATGTCTTCAAATGTCTTAATTGTTCGCTCTGATTGCCCGTCTGTTTGAGGATGAAAGGTCGTGCTAAGCTTAAGTTTTGTACCCCAAGCTTTCTGCAGACTTCTCTAGAATCGCGAAGTGAAACGAGGATCTCTGTCTGAGATGATGCTGGATGGAGCACCATGTAGTCTCATGATCTCCTTCTTGTAAGTATCGGCGAGTTTACTGACCGAATCTTCCTTGCGGGTCGGTAAGAAATGAGCTGACTTAGTAAGTCGATCAACGATAACCCAAATCACATCGTGCTTACTCTTTGTCTGTGGAAGGCTGGTAACAAAATCCATGGTGATCTTGTTCCACTTCCACTCTGGAATATATAACGGTTGTAGAAGACCGCCAGACCGCTGATGCTCGATCTTAACCTGCTGGCAGGTAAGACATTTGGAGACGTAAGTCGCAACATCCTGTTTCATACCACTCCACCAAAAGTATTGCTTGATGTCATGGTACATCTTGGTCGAACCAGGATGAATGGAGAATGGGGAGCTAGGAGCCTCAGCTAACAATGCTTCCCGGAGTTCTAGATTGTCAGGAACACAAAGTCTCGTGCCCTGCCATAAGATACCGTCTGCGTCTACTCGAAATTCTGTCTACTTCTCCAAATTCTGAATTATCGCCCAGATTTCATCGTCATCCTTCTGAGCTTCCTTGATCCTAGAGAGTAACTCAGGTTCCACTCTAAGATTAGCCCAGTAACCCTGATGTCCACGTATCATGATCTTAATGTCTACGCTCCAAATCTCTAATAACTTCCTCCTTTATTTCAATGCCGTTTATCATTCCGGATTTTATACTAAGTGCATCTGCCACTACATTCGCCTTGCCGGGATGATACTGCAGATTAATGTCATAATCCTTCAACAGCTCTAACCATCTCCTATGTCTCATGTTTAATTCACGTTGCGTGAAGATGTACTTCAAGATCTTGTGGTCTGTGAATATGTCACATGGTTCTCCATACAAGTAGTGCCTCCATATCTTCAATGCAAACACAACTGCTGCAAGTTCCAAGTCATGCGCAGGGTAATTTTCCTCATAAGGCTTAAGCTATCGTGAAGCGTACGCGATCACTTTCCCATGTTGCAT
This sequence comes from Glebionis coronaria, assembly GCA_025667525.1. Classification (NCBI taxonomy): domain Eukaryota; kingdom Viridiplantae; phylum Streptophyta; class Magnoliopsida; order Asterales; family Asteraceae; genus Glebionis; species Glebionis coronaria. The sequence goes on along the minus strand of JANFOE010000944.1, from coordinate 158,225 downwards.
GAGAACACAGCCAAGTCCCTTCCCCGATGCATCACTGTAGATCTGAAATCCACCTGTACCAGATGGGAGAGTAAGAATCGGTACAGATACTAAATTCTGCTTTAGGTCTTCAAAGCTCTTCTCTTTCTATAGTCCATACGAATTTCTCCCCTTTACGCATCAGTTTGGTCAATGGTAGCACTAAACGGGAAAGGTTCTCTACGAACCTACGGTAGTAACCAGCTAAGCCTAGGAAACTACAAACTTCAGTCGCTGATGTCGGTCTTGGCCACTTAGTGATAGCCTCAACCTTTGCTGGATCAATAGTGATTCCTTCTGCTGATACAATGTGACCTAAGAACGCCACCTTGTCTAACCAGAACTCACACTTGGAGAATTTAGCATACAGCTGCTTCTTGCGAAGAATCTGTAGTACTGTACGAAGATGGTCTTTGTGTTCCTCCTTGGACTTAGATAATATCAGGATGTCATCAATGAAGACAATGAAAAACTTGTCCAAAAATTCATGGAAGATTATGTTCATCAAATCCATGAACACTACTGGAGCATTGGTAAGGCCAAATGGCATAACTACGAACTCGTAGGTGTCCATAGCGTGTACGGAAAGCAGTATTGGCGATGTCCTACTCTTTAACCCGTAGCTGATGATAGCCCGACCTCAGATCAATCTTGGAGAAATGTTTGGCCCCTTGGAGTTGGTCAAACAGATCATCTATGCGTGGTAGAGGATACATATTCCTGATGGTGATCTTGTTGAGCTCGCGATAATCTATGCAAAGACGCATACTGCCGTCCTTCTTCTTAACGAATAAGACCGGTGAGCCCCATGGAGATGCGCTTGGTCGAATGAAGCCTCGTTCCAGAAGTTCTTGCAATTGATCCTTCAGCTCCTTCAACTCTATAGGAGCCATGCGATAAGGAGCTTTGGAAATCGACTCAGCTCCTGGGATGAGCTCAATATTAAATTCTACTTCACGTACAGGTGGTCTGCCCGGAAGTTCTTCTGGAAATACATATGGAAATTCTGACACTATCGGCTGACACTGAATTGATGGAGATTCAACATCCATGTCATGAACAGTAGCTACATAGCCCTCGTAACCATGCGAAAGTAATGCACGTGCTTGCAGGGTTGATATGATTTGTACAGACCTTCCGGGTGCGAACCCATTGTGAATGTACTCTGGTGCATTAACATCACCGAAGATGACTCGATATGTATGACAGTCTATGGTGGCATGATGTTTGGATAGCCAATCCATGCCCAATATCATGTCAACATCATTCATGTCAAGCGGAAGTACGTCAAGAGGACGAATCTTGTCGGCAAACTCTAGGGGAAGGCTCTTGTACACATGGGTTATGCGTACAGAGTCTCTTAAAGGCGTGGAAATGTTTAGTACATTCTCTAATGGCATAAGGGATATCCTAACATTCTTAGCATAAGTAGTAGAAATGACCGAATGAGTAGCACCCGTGTCAAATAAAAAACATGCAACTTGACCATACATGTACAAGATTCCAGTGATGGTACTTGTAGACTTGTTGGCCTGATCGCGAGAAGTCGTGTAAACGCGTCCACTAGTAGGAGGCAACTTGGTATCAGCATGTCCTGATGTGCCCTCCATCTCGCCCTTGCGGCAGTCCTTCATGCGATGACCAGTAAGGCCATACTTGTAGCATGCGTCGTTGTCGCGGCGACATGGCCATGGGTGCCTACAGTTGCATGTAGTGCAAAGAGGATGAGTATACCTACCAGCAGGTGTCCTTGCTGGCTGAGAGCCTGATAATAACAGTATACATGAGACATGGTAATAGGTACAAAGGACAATGCGGAATATTTGTAAGATGTCATACCAGTGATAGCTGGACGGTTAGGCTGCGAACCTCTTTGGTTCTGGTCCCTCCCGTTACCATGATTCCTGGTAGAAGATTGCTAATGTGTCAGAATTATGAACTTTAGCCTGTAACATAAGAAAATGATTTAAGTGTAAGGACTTGCTGCTGTTGGAGTTTCCAACATTGTTACGGTAATTATCATTACCACCACGCCTATCCGTAGCAGAATGGTTGTGATTCTGACCGTTTCCCTTGGGTTGAGTAGGCTGTTGCTGAGTAGCCGGCTAAGACCGGTCCCCAGTCTTCTACCTGGAAAATGCAGTTTAAGAGATATACCTATTGACATATGCTAAAAGAATACAGTTTGGTCACCGCTGAATAACGAATGTTTACCTCTTCTCGGGTCTCTCTGCTTCCCTAAACTCTTCCCTTTCTTGCAGCATCTCCAGCTTACGTGCTGCATCGGCCACTTGTGCCACCGTGTTGAACGTAGCACACACCAATTTGTTTGCGACTGATGTACGAAGAGCCCACCGGAATTGGTATGCTTGCTCTTCGAGAGTACCTACTGCTGCACCAAGAAAACCAGCCAAACGAAGAAAGTGCTGCATGAACTCGTTGTTGTTCTCCCTAGCTCTCTGTCGGATTCTGTGGTACTCTCTCTTCAGCTTGTCCTGCTTAGTCTTGGGAAAGAACTGTCCGATCACCAAATCCCTGAACTGAGCCCAAGTCAAACCAGCCACCCAAGCAACACCTCCCTCAGACTTCTTCAGTTCCATCCACCATGATAGTACATCACCTTCGAACCGGTAGCAGGCCAGCCTCGACTTGAAGACGGGGTCACTCGAAGATCTTCTCAATGTGAGCCAACCAGCTTTCAGCTTCACTGGGGCTATCTGTTCTCTCGAAAGCTAGAGGGTGTAGCTTATTGAATCTCTCCAGCCATGTGACCAATGTTGCTGGAGGAGGAGGAGGATGATCAGGCTGTTGGTGCTTATTGTTGGCAGCTTGCACTTCAGCCCTGATTTCATTCCTCAACTGAGGAAGCATAGCTTGCATTGCAGCTTGGACTGCTACGTTGAGTTGTTCTTGTTCGCGTGTGAGAACCATCTGACAGTATAACATAAAAATACATGATTAAACTGATCGAAACATAAAATATATACATGAAAAAAAATTTATACCGAATAAATCTTGAGAAAAATTTTATGCAGGAAAACTAGTACATGAATGCATGATGCAGTTTTATGAAAACTTTTATATGCGCGAGTGAACGCCTATGGTCAGTTCAGTCAAAACAAAAGACATGGAGAGGGGACGCCAATGGGTCGGTCCCAAAGTTAAAAGTTCCGATCAAACACATGTGACTAAATAGGGCCAGTCCTTTACCAACCATTACTTAGTCATAAACCTGCAACAATGACATATATATGTATGCATGAAAACAATGAATGCATGAAAACCGACTGTCAGTTCTAGGAAGACCATAGTGACTACCCACTAATCACATGTCGTGTTTTGAGAGCCTACAGGTTGAAGCCTTGGCTCTGATACCATAATTGTAACACCCCATTTTGATAAATGGAATGTCACGCGTGATTATGGCGTGTCATCAAAGCATACAAGGATAAATGTATAAAACATTACATGACTATAAAGGAAATACCAAGAACAAACATCGGTATCCCAAAAGTAAAGCTCATCACACACAAACATAAGTACTGTAAAAGAAAAGGACTAAACAATGTCCATAGAAATGAGTATCAAAAGTATGAAGAAATGCATAAAGTAATGAAGGCTAGGAAGCTTCCAGTCCATATGTACGTACGCTTAAAGTCTACGAGCGTCCTTGAGTACCTGACTTTTGGGAACATGAGGGGGGAAACGGCTGAGCATAACGCTCAATGCACGGATATACAAGCATAGAATGAATAATCATAAGCATATAAACATATAGCAGTGGAAAAGACTAAGTCCTGGATAACCTGACATATCTTAGTAAAACTGGTTTTATAGTTTGAAAAGTCTTATGTTTATCTTATAAAATCTGTTTAACATGTTTACCATTAGCCAATATAGGTCATGAAATAACAACGTGTATGAATACTTGGAGGGGTGATATCGTCATGCAATTAGAGGGGTTGCCTCTAATTAATATAAGTTTTGGGTAGGAGGGATCAGCTCCTTATGAAGGATGCAAGGCAAACACCACATTCACCTAAATAATCTACTGAAAACATGTAACCTAGGATGCACCCATACGCCCCACATGATAACATAATAATATGGCCAAAAGCTGAATGGGACGCCACGAGCTATCACTCCGCCGTGGTGAAGTCATAACACTGGTGCCTCTAGTGTTATGGTTATGGTACCTCCATAAATAGGTGAAACTGGTCATGCATGTATATGGCTTAGGAATTTAATTAAACATAAGTAAATCAAAACATATAAAACATATACTGGGAAAACAGTTGGCTGCACACGGGGAATCCTAATAAAGAAAGAATGTCCATACTGAAAGGACGAAGAATCCGTACCTTAAGTCCAGTGAACGAAGAAGACGAACGGAAGAGAGTCCTACTTCGATATCACTAATGCTACATAAATAATATCCGTGTATAAGTATTCTGATTACTGAGTACGTAATTGGTTTTATATCATGTCTTAGCTTGTTTTATATGTTCATGTCATGTTTTACTGATTTTATTATTATGATGTGTTTATCATGTATTCTGTCTATTCTGATTAATTATTACTTGTATTTCTTGTATTATTATACTTGTTGTTTAATAATAAGTAACTTTCTAAAAATAACAGGTTTCCTAAAATAGAAAGTTTCCACAAATAGAAAGTTTCCGAAAATAGAAACTTTATAAAAATAGAAAGTTTCCAAAAATAGATTAGCTGCCTTAAATAAATAAGTTTCTAAAAATAGAAAGTTTCCATAAATAGATTAGCTGCCTTAAATAAATAGGTTTCTAAAAATAGAAAGTTTCCATAATTAGAATTAAGCGGGATTATTAAGCTAATAATATGAGCTTAAGTTTTACTGATTAATATTCTAAGTCATGTGATATATAGTATAGTTTATTAATTATTACATGTAAATTAAATAAACTATAGGTTATAAGATTTAATTAAATATAACATGATTTAATTAAATAAAAGGTAATAATACTTAGGTTAAAACATGTATTAATATCTATTATTAATATAACCTAAGTCATGGAAATTAACTAATTATATGCCATATTTTAATAATTAATTAATTTCTTTAGTCTAAAATTAAATCATAAAATACTTAGGTTAAAATCATGTATTATTACTAATAATAATTAACCTAAGTCATGTCTAAATTAAATTAATTATATAGCATGTTAAATTAATTTAAATAAATCTTGTAATTATTTAACTTGTAAAAAAAATAATTAACTTGTAAAATAAATCATGAACCAAACCCGTGTTTTAAATCTAAACATGTCATGAACCGGTCCGTGAACCCCTTGAACCGGATCTACAACCCTTAACCATGGCAAACCGCCACCGGCTTAAGCCGGTGGTGCGTGTGGTTTTCAGCCGAGACCCCAATGACCACCAAGGCTAACCACGACATGCGTCGGGGTCCCTTGGTTTGTTTCCTGCCGAGCCAAAAAGCCCACACCGAGACCACTTGGTCTCGGTTGTGGTCACACGAGCCATACCGAGAGCATGGGCTCTCGGTTTGTGTGCGCCCTCCGAACCAAACACCCCTTAAACCATATGTTTTTAATACCCTATGATTAGATCTACATGTTTATTTATTGGTTTTTAATAACCTCATGATTCCATGTGTTTAGATCTAATAAACAATTAAAAAGAAAAGGTTTAAGAAATTACCGATTCGTAGATAATAAGGAAATTAATAACTCGAACGATCTAGCAATAATTGGATCTACCAAAATCAACCAAACACCCCTTGGTGGTGTTTATATGCGGCGGCCAAAAAGAGAAAGAGGAGCAGGGTTTTAGTGATTTTCTAATATGTTGTATTATGAAAATCTACTTCCTACTTTTCCTTTTAGTTAAATTATTAAGTGGGCTTGGCCCATCCTTGTTCTATGTCGCGGCTATGTGGGCCCAAAAGGGAAAACCCGTTGTTTTTCCGTGTTCTATTTATTTACGTGTTCTCGTGTCGTGTTTACGTGATTCAATTATTAATCGTTCGTTTCGTTAAATATATTTATACGTAATCGTAATAAATATACGTAAATACATAATAATAGGTTCGTGATTATTTACGTTCATGATTTTCATGTTCGTGATTATAATTATTATTGATAATAATTATCGTGTATTAATACGTAATAAATATTTATCGTGTAATAACACGTACGTAATACTTGTAATTCCTATTCGTGAACGTAATCGTGCTAAATAAGGAAAGTTCTAATCATGTACGTACGATTATATATTTACTGTTCATGTTAAAAGCGTGCGGGATTTACATTTTCTGTTATATTCCACCATTCCATATCATGGATAAATATGTTATGATTATGTATGAGTCATATCTTTATAAATCCATCGTAAACTTTGAAATTCTATTTTATAGTAGGATTTATTATCCTTAGATATGAATGATAATCAAACATAGTAAGTTTCCTGTATAAACCCAAAAGATATACCTTGTGTTCGATAAGCATTTATATGTATCCATATACATATGTGACAGATGCTTTCTGATACGAGTATACCTTGGATTCTGAATTCTTTCTATTCTATCTATCATTTTAACCCCTAAAAGTATTTGATGAAGGATTGATGATGACGTGACTGCAATCTGGTAATTACAATTTGTCAATAAGAAGTATTATACGAATGTAGATTTTATGGCTGGTTAGTTTTTGATATCCAGGGAAGAAAAGATGCTATTAGTATCACCCGTTGGATTGAAAGAGCCAATTCAGTTTCCTATCATATTAATCGTATTTGAAATTATAAAGTGATGTTTGCTATAAGAAGATAGCACTTCGTCAGTTATCTTGGTGAGTTCTTTATGCTCAACCAATTGAGATAAAAGAAGTACATAAGATCGCTTGATTAAATTTCAAATATCTCTTAGAAAGATGACCGAGAAGATGAAAGAAGAGCTCCGCTATCTAATGATAAAAGGAATTAACCTCAAGACATACACGAGGAAATTTCAAGAGCTAGTAGAGTTGTATCCTATCCCGAAGAATTATAAAAGCCTTCATCAGAAGATTTTATCACGAAATTGTGTCATGAAATTTCATCTGAAAATTCTATCAAGAAAACTTCATCAGAAGATTTTGGAAGAAAAAGTCTATTAAGAAATTTTATCAAAGATTTTGAAGAAATGTTACCACTTCCAAAATCCCAATATATTGGAAAAAGTCGTTAACCTTTACCCAAAGAGTTGACGAACAAGGTGATTAAGCACAATCCTATTCAAAAATCAGAAAAATCTTGAGCGTAAATTCAGCAATGAAGGAACGATCGTAAATTTAAGTAAACTAGAATCCAATCTACGATGGAAATGATGAAAATTTTCTTCTGTGTATGAAATGCACTATGCATCACGCAGAACTTTGCACCATCTGGTGGTGGATTTTCAACATAATAGGTTGTTGGACTAGGAATTTTAAGGGCAAGAGGCATTATAAGCTATATGTTCGGTAGAATTATCATGTATCTTATATACAGTTGTACGGAATAAAATAACGTCTTCTATTTTAGCATCATTCGTCTCCTAGAAAATCGTATTCTTATATATTATATACATGACGTCTTACCTACGTCGACGTAAGAAGAAAATTTAAGGGTATAATAAATATGTCAAATGCTAGACTATTCGTCTTATTCTTCTTATATTTTTGGAATTTAGATAATACTCGTATTATGTCGGAAATTTCTAAGTCAATGATTTACATTTTTTTTAATTGATTGAATTAGGATGATTCTTCAGTCAAATGAATAAATTTAAATCACCAAATTTATGATTTCTTCCTTGCATAAAGTTGGACGCATCTTTATGTTAGTAAGAATTTATAAAAGGACTTAAGGATATTCGATATAAAACAAGTGTAGACCTAATAAAACGTTAGAACTCTAAGTGAGAAATTACGTGTATTACTATATATTATATCGGGAAATACGTCAATGTTCGTCTTAGATTTGGAATTTGTAAATACTTGGAATGTGTATTACTCCATTTAACTTGAAGAAACTTTGAAATCCTTATATTATGCTTTTAGAAATAATGCAGAATATTAAGTCATCCGACTTACTAGTTCAACCTGAATTTCCTCCATGGAAATAGGAAAAAACAATGAGAATTTTGTTACTTCAAGTAGACATGATCCCTTCCGGATCATTATCAATTATATTACTAGAGCTGCAATATTTATTCCTATCTAGGAAATTGATAATATGGAAACTCTGACAAGGTTATATGAGATAATCTATTGACATAGAGTATCAATATCTATCATCTATGATCGTGATGAATGTTTTAGAATTGATATGTTATTCTAATATATTAAGTGAAAGAACTATCCAAATTCTAAACTACATACTCCATGTATGTGTTATAAAATTTTGGAAGGACACTTACCATTGGTAGAATTTCCCGTATAAACAATTGTTATCATGCTAGAATCAAAACAATACTATTTGAAGAACTCTATAGAAAGAAGCGTCATTTACGTATCTGCTGGGATTAAGTTGGTGATTTTCAACTTATGAGACCCAAAATAATTCATGAAACTATTGGAAAGATTATTCAAACTCGATTAAGATTACGCACTGCAAGATGAAGTTACGACAATATACAATATGAATAGTTATTACGTCATATTATAACGTATTAACTTGAAGAGGTTTTTATTCAATTAAAAAAATAAAGCAAAAGTACATTGGACCATTCAAAGATTTTTGAATTTGGCTATGACATGTTAACTTGAGTTACCCAAAGAAACCTAGTAATGTTCATGATACTTTTCGCATTACAATTATGAAGAAATGTTTAACTGATGAATCTCTTATCATCTCAATGATAAACTAAGTTATGTGGTGTTATATTGTATTTATGATTATTGAAGTATGACTAGAACCTTGAGAGAGGGATAAAATATGTTTGGAAACGCAAGGATTTTACTCGTCTCTGTTCAATGACATTACTCTTTATCTAAATCACGGGACGAGATTTCATTAAGGGGGAGAGACTGTGAAAATCATCAAATTTCACATACGTGTTATATGCTATGATTAAATGAATATGAAAATTTGGATGGAAATTTTTGCTTTTGTGTCTTACTTGGTAAGATGAATGAGTCCTCACAACCTGAATTGCTATATCAACATATTCCTATATGTTGTAAACACAATGTATATATCAAGTCTAAGATCTAAAAGTAATTTAATAAGTACATTATGAATAAGAACATTTCAAATATAAGTATGATACCCTAAATTCCCTTAGGAACCCTAAAATCCCTTTAAATGAGTTGTAAACTAAGGAATGGTAAACTATGAATGGATAATACATATGAATAAGTAATTATGGATTACTAACAAGTTTTAAAATATACTTTAAAGACATAATATTACCTAAGAATAGCAAAACCAAACTTTACAAAGCTAAGAACAAATAAATATACATAATAGTCTAGATTACCACCTAGAAATCCTTGATAAACAATGTTTCTAGCAATATAACTACATAATATCTATGTACAAATATAAAATACAATATACTGATTATAATCTATCATATAAATGAAAGATAATTGATCACAAAACACTAATATTCACTAATCAAATGCTTATTACAAGTAAAAGACCTAGTAACCTACATTGGCACCTAAAATTCATTTCATATTGAATTAGAATCTAATCTTTTGCAACTAATTATGAAACTCAACTAAGTATCATATAAAGATAGTACATTTATTTCAAGCTAAGTTACAAGTTAATAAATCATAATGTAGAAGTTATTAAAGCAGAGGATGTTAAGCTCATTTAATTATCCTTAGGATATAATTAACCTATATAAACTTTTAAATTAAGAATGTAGAATACCTAGAAGTCATAAACATAATATATAAGACCTGGAATAAGTTTAAATTATGATATAAACACTAATTACTCAAGATAGAAGGTCATTAGTCTTAATGACCTAAAAACCCTTATATTAAGCATTTCACTTAGGATCAATACCTAGTATTTTAGGACAAGTCTACAAACACTCATAACATTACATTAAGGTTATAACATTATATTAATACAATGTACATGTACCCTAAATCACAAGGAACAACATTTCAATCACATCCCTAATCTATCACTAATCACATTTTAAAACCCTTAATTAAAAAAATTACAAAGTTACAAAGTTACAAGCCCTAGATTATGATCCGGCTAGGAGTCTTTAGCTTCATTTTCATATCATCCTTCACTTTCAATCTTATACACCTACACATTTTGTGCTAGAGCCTCCATTGAATCCCTAAGAAGTACTTAAGACCATTAGCAAGCGTTGGAAGAATTTCTAGGAGTTCTTGAAAGTTGTGAAGAAGATATAGTCCATATGCCCCATTAGGAGTCGTTTTGGAGCTACCTAGGTAATCACTTTGTTAACTAAGCTTGGATCTTGTTTTAATACTTTCTTAGAGTTTTTATAATGTTATTAGAATGTTAGTAAGATAATCTAAAAGAAATTATCTCATAAGATCATTTAGACTGGAAGTTATAGCTAAAGATGTCTTAAAATCCTAGTTTTGTAATTTACATGAAATAATAAGCAAAAACCTATTTCAAACGCTATAATTCTGGAGAAATGTTATTATTATGATTATAAATGTGTTTTGAAACTTTGTTCTAAAATCCTAGATCATTTGGTACATTTTTGAGGTTGTTATGTGATTTTTAACAAGTATAGAGACTAAAACTGTCAATTTTGAAACTATAAACATTTTGGGGCAAAATTGTTAATTTATGAAAGTTAAAATTATAAGAATAAATATTGGAAAGTTTGAGACCTTAAGGTTAATATTTGAGAGTTTAAAATGTAGATATTAAAACTATATAATTTAGGGGTTAAAAGTGTAATTAAGCTAAAGTATAACTAAAAGGGCTATTTTTGCCAATTATGAAACTAAAGAAGATAAATTATAAATAAGAGAAAGTAATGAAGGTATCATGTTAGTAGGGAGCTTTGTGCAAAGATTTTCCTTCTCGATATTACGTTCTGACTGAGTGGATGGGTTTACGATTTAAAGTGCCCTCGCTCCTCAAACGTTTATAGAATGGCTTTTGAGTATGATGACCCGAACAATGATGCTAGAATTACAAAAAAAATATTAATTAAAGAATACATAACTAATACTTAAAAGTATTTAACTAAAGATCAAAGGCTTGATAACATACACATTGTGTTAATCCAGGTTTGTGCGAGACCAACTTGTGGTTTGTATGACCAAGATGTTATTCTATGAATGAAATATATCTGATTGCAGCTCAGATTCTATGGACATAGGGTGAATTCATAATCTCACTTTTAAATGATTTCTAAATGAATTGAAAACCCGTGAGGGGGATATTTGCTAAAACTGGAATACAAGTGCTATTATATGTTACATGGTATGATTACCGACACTATGTTTACTTGTTGCCGTTAAGTCCCTTTGTATCGTGACCGTTAATCATTTCATGGAAATGAGCCCTAATATTGTGAATACTACTATTTGGGGACTGACATCCCTTGTCTTGGCAAGTTGCACTTGCTAGAATGCTAAATTTTTCGACCTAAGCTAATCGGATACACTTTATTCGATTATACTAAGGAGTCTGGAAAACTACCTACATGAGGGAAATTTGTTGGTTTCTATATGTCAAGTAGCGGTGCATGAGCATAGTGCAGTATGATGACTATTTTATGTAGGGGTATAACAATGTAGCCGGAATGATATACTTGTATTTAAAATATGTTTTACCCTATGAATTCACTCAACCTTGGTGTCGACTTTTAAACATATATTTCACATAATTGTGACTGATAGCATGGAGCAGCACAAGGATGACATGAAGAGGCACTAGCTTGAAATTATTATCTTAGATTTTGGGAACCTCATATTATAAAACTATGATTTTTAAATGATATATAAATAAAGTTGATTTAATCACTCTCTCGAGTTGTTTTCTAACATTATGACTTGTGTTCTATGAAGTAATAATCCAAATCAATGTTCCGCTGTGTTAAGGTAAAAATGCAGGTGTTACAGAGTACCCATAGGACTAATAATATAATGAGATCCATCATCTTGTGTCTTTTCTGAACTCTGTTCCCCAAGATTCTCTTCTTGTAGCTTACCAATACTATTCCTTGCAAATTCACTATCAAGATTAAGATACTCCATACCTGTGATAACCTGAAACCGAGGTCATTGCCCAATCTTATTTTATGAATATTTTTGAAATTTTTGAAGAGCTTGAATGATTTTTGCTTTTGATGGTTTAAGTTGAAACCAATGTTAGGAGACTTATTTTTGCTTTTTAATTAGTGTGAGGATTATTAGTAAGCGTGATGTCGACGGATGCCCACTATTTTAAGTTTTATTGTCGATTGTTCGATGTTTGACGTTTTTGATGTTTTCTTTTTAATATCGTGTTAAGTCGAGTCGGGAGACAATATTGTTATATTTATGATATGTTTGAACTTTTGAGAAGTATTTTTATGAAACCCGAGTCCCGTGAATATTTTCAAAATTGACTAATAGTCATTTCTCGCTCTTTAGCTACCTATTTGCTTTTTAGTCCAAACAAATGCAATTTTGGCAAAACTAGCCCTTCACCTACCATATATAAACTTCCTACCTAAAATTAAAACACATAGAAACTTGTTAAAAAATTCAAACCTCTCACCCCTTTTTCTTTTCTTCACCGTGAGCTAGAACACACCCCAAAACAATCAAATATCTTGAGTTTGATCTTGAATCCATTAAAACTAAAATAAGAACCATCCTTATAATCAAAAGGTGATCACATACATACCAAAATTTCCAACATGCATGAATTTTTGAAAATTTGTTATGAACTAGGGTTGGTGTGAGTTACTGATGATCATGCATGTGATGATCATGTTTAGATCATGTTTAGATCATGTTATTTTGATGTTGATAGTTTGAATTTTGATTTTGGTTTTTGTTTTTATGAATCATGCAAGTTTTAGGGTTGATAGAGGTTGGTATTAGGGTATTAGGATTAGTAGAAAAATGGTTAGAATTGGTTGAAAGTGTGATTTTATGTGAGATTTAAAAGGGTAAATTAGGGCAGTGGGGTTGAGGTTGTTTTTGATGTCTTATGTTTAGATTATTGATAAACTAATGAGATAGTGTCATAGAGATTTTGATTATCTTCTTTTTGATATAAATTAAAGCTTCTAACTCAAAACGAGGAAGAAGTTATGATAGTTTGATTATTCGTGTACCAGGAGATGTGTATCGGCACAATATGAGGTTGTCGTCGATATTTGTATCGAATCTTGGGGACTATGAAATGAGTTTTAAAATGAGTCAAGGGCTGTTTTAAGTATCTAAACCTAGGGCTGTGAGTCTATTTTCAAACCCAAGTGTCGGTTTTGTAAATGAAGTTGTTTAGAGAGGTTAAAATGGTTATATGAGTTGATGACGTATAACTGTCCGGTTTTTGTAATTCAAAGATGTGTCGGGCAGGAAGTCTTAGAAGTAAAAAATTTTGACGAACTTTTTGGAGGACTTTCTATAGATAGTAAGTGAGTCCCTCGAGTCGTTTTAGAAACTTTTAACGTATCTAAGTAAGGTAAATGAGCTTGTACATTTGGTATATGCCGACAGATTTTTATCGAAAGTATAGATTAACAAAGTAAATATGTAGAAGAGTATAATAGTATCGCTTGTATTGTTTTCTTTCGGGTTTGTCGTGATTTTATGATTTTGAGTTTGATGTTATTATGTATGGTTTATACTCGAGTCTATTATTAATGAACGCGTCTTATTTGATAGGTTGTGGTTCTCGTGTTTGACAGGCATCACTTATCATCGACGATCATCTTGCTAGGTCTCTTATACTAAGTTGATTCTGTAGCCTTGCTTAATACTAGTTATTAAATGATTTTAAACCCGCGAGGGGGATACATGCTATTTGAAATAAAATGAGCACAAGTCATGATTGATTGTTTGGACCCGAATGTTGCCTTGAATTGTATTGAGTACCTTATTGCTAAAGACCCTAATTTCATGAACCGTTAACTATGTTCTGACTTGATGTTGTGAGTTAGGAATAGCCGCTTATTCAAATGGTAGTACTACGGGGTTGACCACCCTATCTCGGTCAAGAGTTGTACGTTGAGTAATCTCTTGGAGGGGTAATTATGATGAATGAGATGTGGGTATATATCTAGCAACTAATACCCTAGAGGGGAAATAGTTTTATCTAGTCATGCTGGCATTCGGCGTGGGTGACTAATTGGTTAAGGGGTCGGTGTCATGAGCTTAAATACAATTGTATAGTTTCGGCTATAAGATGATTTGCATATATATAGATTGTGTGCATGACAATTTTATTAAATAATTATGATTGATTTTAATCTTGTGTTCAAATGTGATTTGTTAAACCTATGGACTCGCTCAACATTATTGTTGACTCGTTTAAGCATGTGTTTCAGGTAATCCAAGGTGAACGATGGTGGAGCATTGTTGTGGATGTTGTGGGTTTGATTTTGAAGTGTTGTGGTCTAAACCTTTTCTTTCCTTTTACTTATGAACAATTTGTCTTATGTCTTATGTACTGTACTAAAACTTTGTGGTTTGATGGTCGATATCCAAGGGGTTTTAAATGCTTTACTATGATGTTGTTTTAGTTTATTATGGGATGAAAAGTATTTTTTAGACAATGTTGTAAGATCTTATGTATCTCTTATGTGTAAACGTCTCATTTTGAGTCGTTCAATATACCTTGTGTGATGATACTTGTGTTTAGCACCCAATTGTGTATATCTGTTGCGCAATGTAAATTGGGGGTGTTAAAGATTTGTATCAGAGGTACTAGTTAAAGAGAACTAGGTCGATTTTGAAAATGTCCTAAACTATAACTTTGGTGTCGAAAGTATTTTTCAAAAGAACACAACTTCTCCGCAACGCTTCGGTAAGATCACTTTTAGTTTTGTTTTATTTTTTAGATTTATTCAGAACTGAAATGAATTCCCAAGTATTTATTAAGTAAATACTATGATATTGTATTGATGTTATTGAAAGTGCGCTGAGTGCTTGTCATTATCATATTTTCTTTTTGCGAGCATTGCATAAACATCATTTGCATTGCATATCATGACATACGTATCACATTTGCATGCTCATGCATTGCATTTTTAATTTTAAACAACGACCTTAAGTATCCTCGAATTTCCTCTAATTGTAGAAAATGGCTGACTTACCGCATGATGAGGATTAGATAGAGATGAATGACATAATAGGAGATGGGGAAGTAGATAATTTTGGTGCTAGTGATGATGAGGAGCCGTATGAGTATATTGATGATGGGATTGCTCCTGATGCTGTAGGACAGACTGAAAACGAGGTTATTTAAGGTAGTTATGTGCCAAGAGCCAATGTTGTACCACCGACTGTTCAAAATTCTCAGCGACCTATTGTTCGTTCTTCTATGCCTACCTGTGATGCTTATATGAGCAGTTTTCCTAGGATTGCCCGTACTAGAGATGATTTCCCTACTGAGTCAAGTAATGCTGCTAGTGCCCGATCTATCCATGAAAACATAACTAAGGTGTATTGCCCTGGTCCTAGATCTTATGATGATATTCGTTGGTTTCTTAAGAAGTTTGATAAATCTTTGTTTGAAAGGTATGTAGTTGAGACTCGTGTGATCAAAAGGTTTGAGAAGAATGAGAAGCAGTTTGATAGGTTTGTATCTAGTGTGAGAAGGTCAGAATATGTTAGAGCTAGAGAGATGGATGAGATTGCTAGTCTTCAATCGATGGTGATGAATCTGAGTGCTCAATTTGAGAGGTTTTGAGAGGAGCAAGAAAGGATTGCAAGGGTGAATGTCTAGGATGTGCCAGTGAGATCTTATCTGAGTCAGGGTGTGAGGATTCGTGATGTGCCAAGTCGTGTGGAGACTCATTCTTTGATTAAGTCATGTGAAGGAACAAGTTATAAGGGAAAGGAGAAAATAGAAGAGGAATATGATGAGGAAGATAGCAGCAATGATGACGAACCAATGTATAAGAAGCCATGTGGATCACCGTGTGATTAGTTTCTATGTGTTTTCTTTATTTTCCATGTTTTAATAGAACTTATCTGGACTGGTACTGTAGTGATGTGATGAAACTTAATAACTCTTAAGTTTGATGTGATGAAGGATTGTAGTGACATTACTTGGCACAATTTTGTGGAATTTTCCAATGCATGAGTATCCATGATACGTCTTGATAGAGAAATCCTTCTTCTTATCTTGATATGAATACTCACTTGTTTTCTTTCATTTGTGATGTCAGAAACATGCCACCAAAGTTAACAACTGCTACCGTGAGCAATATGATTGAGCAAGCTATTACTAGAGCACTTGAAGCTGAACACACTGCAAGGAATCAAGGTACTGGGGATAGGAATGCTGCTAATCCGGTTGGAGGTAATACTGATGATCTAATTGAAGGAAATACTGATGATCAAGTTGGAGGTAATGCTGCTCTTCCCCAAGTTCTGAAAGAGTGTTCATATGCTAGTTTCATGAAGTGTGGACCTACCCAATTTCGTGGAACTGGTGGTGCTTTGGAATTACGAAGGTGGATTGAAAAGATAGATAGTACTTTTGAAATTAGTGGATGTTCAGAAGCGAGTAAGGTAAAATTTGTTGCAACTACATTTCAGGACGATGCTTTGAGCTGGTGGAATAGTCAGGTCGTTACTGTAGGTTTGGTTGAAGCAAATGGAAGGACATGTACTGTGACCAAGGGACTGTTAACTGCTAGGTTTTGTCCTGAGGAAGAGTTAAGTCAGTTGGAGGATGAGTTGAGACATCTGGTGCTGAGGAATAATGACATTGTTACTTATACGAAGAGGTTTTCTGATTTGTGTTTGTTATGTCCTGATGATTTTGCTGATGATCGAAAGAAGATGAAGCAGTATATCAGAGGTTTATCCAACAATATCAAGGGAGAGACTACTTTTTCGAAACCCAAGTCTTTTGATGAAACTGTCTAAATGGCTCATGATTTGATGGACGTAAAGCTGCAAGAGAAGAAGGATCGTATTGATGTGAGGAACAAAAGGAAGTGGGAAGCTGCACAGTCTAGCCAAGGGCAGAATCATGGAGGTTATCATAACAACAATAACCAAGGACCGAATAGAAATAAACAATACCACTTGAAAAGGAATGATGGTGTTCGTGTTGCTACTACGCCTCAAGGTAACAAAGTGAGCCCAAAGTGTGGTCGATGTAGTCAGTATCATATTGGAAATTGTTTACTTGCTTGCAACAAGCGTGGGAAGGCCGGACATAAGGCAACAAACTGTAGGAACAAGGGAGTGGCCACTGGAGCCAATGCTGTCAAGGTGATTACTTGTTTTGGATTGTCCGAGGGTTGGCGCTCGACAGGGATGCAATGTTGCCGCTGTTGTTGCTACTCCAGCCTATGTCATGGGAGATGCTGACAAACCTCAAAGGCCTAATGTGGCGACTGGTACGTTCTTACTCGATGCTTGTTATGCTAGTATGTTATTTGATTCTGGACCTGATAGAAGTTTCGTAGATGTTAGATTCAGTCAGCTATTGGATAGAGAACCAGTAAGATTGACAACTAGTTATAATGTAAAGTTAGCCGATGGTAAGATTGTTAGCACTAGTTCTATACTGAAAAGGTTTTCCTTGAAGTTAGGGAATTATGTGTTTAGTATTGATTTTATGCCTATAGAGTTAGGATCTTTTGACGTAATTATTGGTATGGATTGGTTAGTTACGAATGATGCAGTAATCGTTTGTGGGGAGAAATGAGTTCAGATACCGCTAAGGAATAGGGTATTGACTATGAAGGGTGATGAATGTACTTCTCATTTGAGATTTGTTTCTTGTTTGAAGATGATGAGGAATATGGAAGAAGGTTATGATGTGTTTCTTGCTCAGATAACTAGTAATGGTGTAAATGAGAGGAAACTGGATGATGTGCCTGTGATTAGAGAGTATCCGGAAGTTTTTCTTGAAGATTTTCCAGGATTATCGCCGTGTCGTGAAGTTGAATTTCGTATTGACTTAGTGCCGGGAGCTGCGCATGTTGCTCGTTCACCGTTTTGTTTAGCGCCGTCATCGATGAAGGAATTATCTGAGCAATTGAAGGAATTGATGGATAAGGGATTTATTAGACCAAGTTCGTCGCCGTGAGGTGCTCCTGTTTTGTTTGTTAAGAAGAAAGATGGATCGTTTAGAATGTGTATTGATTGCCGAGGATTGATGATTTGTTTGATCAGTTGCAAGGGTCAAGTGTATACTCGAAAATCTATTTGAGATATGGGTATTATCAACTGAGAGTTAGGGAAGAGGATATTCCTATAACAGCTTTCCGTACTCGATATGGACATTTTAAATTTCAAGTGATGCCTTTTGGATTAACGAATGCACCTGTCGTATTTTGGATTAACGAATGCACCTGTCGTATTTAGGCTAAAACATGTATTATTTCAAAAATAATAATTAACCTAAGTCATGTTAAATTAAATTATTTATTTGTCATGTTATTAAGTAATTTTTTTCTTGTTAAATAATATAACTTGTAAAAATAAATACTTGTAAAATTTAATCATGAACTGAACCCGTGAATTTTAATTTAGACGAATGTGAACCGTACCAAAACAAACACCCCCTAAACAGTGGCTAACCGGCTCAGCCGTTTGCCACTGTTCTTGTCCCTCTCGGCTAGCCGCTGATCACAGCAAGGTTCCCACCGAATGTGAGCCGGTGGTTCCCCTGCCGAACTTGCGGTTCCCCCTGCTAGACCAAAACCGCCACCGGCAGTTAGCCGATGGTGTTGGTTGTTGTTGCCGAGACAAAGAACACCCACAAGGCCACCCCGACTCGTGTCAGGGTCCCTTGTTTCACCCTGCTACCGAGCCACAAGGACCCCACCGAGACCATAAGGTCTCGGCTGTGGTCACACCTGAGATACCGAGAGCTTTGGCTCTCGGTTGTGTGTGTCGGCCGAGCCAAACCAACCCGAAAACCATGTTTAATTTTCCCCTAGATTAAATGACATGATTAATTACTAGTTTTCTATAAACCCCGTGATTTCATGTTCTAAATTAATTAAAAGAATCAAAATAAAAGGGATTACGGATTACCGAATGCGTGTAACGAATGAGGGACAATAACACTAACACTATACTTGAATTTAATCAACCTAAAATCAATCAAACACCACTTTTGGTGTTGTTGTTGCCGGCGGCCAAAGGAGCACAAAGGGAGGCTAGGGTTTTTGAGTTTTTAGAGAAACTCTGTAAATGAAAAATGTGTTTAACCCTTATTTGTTTACTTAGTAAAATTAAAATGGGCTTGGCCCTCCCTTTCCTTGGTGTCCGTGGCAAATGAGGCCCACGAAGGGAAACCCGAAGTTTTCCCCGTGTCCAATATTTTATGTGTTCGTATGTTCCTGTTATACTTAATTATTCGTGTTATAGATAAATACTTGTACGTAACGAAATTAATCGTATTTTATTAAATAAGTACGTAATTATGTGTTCGTGATTTTAACGTTCATGATTTCATATTCGTGATTATAATTATCATTGTTAATAATTATCGTGTACTATTACGTACTTAATACTTATCGTGTAATAACACGTATGTAACTTCTGTAATTAATAATCGTGACACGTGTTCGTGATATAAAAGGAAAGTTTTAATATGTACGCACATTTACTAAGTGTACTGTTCATGGTAAAAGCATGCGGGTTTTACAAATATTCCCCCAAAAAAAGAATAATTCGTCCCCGAATTATAGATAAAGTAAACTTAAACAGGAACATACCCGTATCAAAACTGGAAAGGCATCAAGATAAAAAGACATGAAGGTGACATGCTAGAAAGGAACATGGAACGTGACATGGTTAAAAGGACATGGAACGTGACGTGACTGAAAGAACGTATCTAATCGATGAGAAAAAACGGATAAGAAGTCCGGATGGACTCCTCCATCCAAGTGGCTTATCGCCCAGAACGGTCCTCTAAAATGTCATGGCGGAAATAACAATATCAATCATCATGACTTTGTCTTGACGATACAAAAGTTTCTGGTACATCAACGTAAGACAGATTTGCATGAATCTGATCGAGTGGATGAGAATTAACGTGCAACGGTAATTGAAACGTTATGATGCAAAATAATCTGAAGCAAATGACATAAGTACGTCTGAGCAGTGATGCTCAGGACATACTGAAACGTAGTAGGTGAACAACTGTGAACATGATGTGGAGATATGGTGAGTGTAATATGAGAAACATATGGTGATCAATGATACGTGTAACATATCGTGAACGTGATATGAGAAACGTTGAATGAACATGACATGTGAAACATATCGTGAACATGGAATAACTGTGGCGGTAACGCCAAATGCTATAAGGTGAGACGTAGAATGTAACGTGAAACGTCTGTCTGATGATAGAGAGTTATACTAAACTTGAGTCTGGTCTCTCAAGCTTTTGCAAAACTTCCCAAAACGAAAAAGAAACGGAAATCATAGGCCAGGATACGATCATGAACATGACAGTGTCATGAACGTGAGTGCGAAAGCAAGTCGTAAAAGTAGAACAAGGACGTGAACGTATATAAGGAGCACACATGTGAACCTTTGTCTGGCCCGATAGTTGAGGGATTACCAAGTGATCGGATGAGCCTTAGCTGGAACATGTCCGATCACTTTGCTGACTCTAAAATCCTTACGGATGTCAGGATTCTACAGACTTGGTCAAACTGTTGATAATAACCTAAATATCATCCTGCTTCTTCTGAGTTTGCGGTAATCTGGTAACCAAAATCCATGGAGATCTTGTCCCATTTCTGTTCACAATTTTTGATGGTGTAAAAAAACATCCTAGTCTGTTGGTGTTCTATCTTAACTTGTTGGTATTACAGGTACTTAGATATGAACGTAACTGTATTTTTGCTTTATAGAAACTTGATACATAGGAGTTTGCGAAACAATGAGTCTCCGAAATTAGACCTCTCTTAGCGTAGGATTTTTTTTGAAACACCTAATGTAGTGTAGGGTTCTCACCTTTACGCATAGGCTGAGTCATGGTAAGATTAACCGTGAGAATTCATGTTATCCAGCGTACTGTAATCAACTAGAATTTATATTGGAAAATTTCAGGGTGAAATTTCTTCTTGTGCAACATATAGTGAAGATGGTCTGGTCTTCGTGCTCTTCTCTAGACTTAGAGAAGATTAGATTTTCTTAGAAGAAAATGATAATGAATTTTTTTATGAGTCCCTGGGAACTCGATCTATCGTCCATAATACTTCTAGAGCATCGATAAGGCTAAAACAAAATCATGAATTTAGCATGACCAAATCCTGTACGAATAGCAGTCATGGAATGTCCTTCTATTTCCCTCGTCACTGCTGGCAGCATGATCATGAATCCGATCTTGTAAAAGTGCTTAACACCCTAAAGTGAAATGGACATGTCGTCAATATGTGGAAGAGGATAACGGTCATGGACGGTGATTTGTTTAAATTGACTGTAGTCGACACATAATCTCATGTTACCATCCGTCTCCTAGAAGGTTACTTTGGAATGTATGTGGTAAGATTTTGGAATAACCGGATGGTTTTGAGTAAGCGACTTCAGAAGCCGTGTCCTCAATAATAGCTAGAATTTTCGCAGCCATGGAACAATAAACACATGCTTGTAAAGCATAATTATTTGTACTAATTTTCCTAATATCATGCTGAATGTATTCAGGAGCCTGAACATCGTTGTATATGAAATATAGGTTCAAGAAATGAAAGTGTCATGACAGATCTCACTGGATGTGTTTTTCCTGTCACACGTAGGACGAACCATGCGTGTCCACACGAGAGTAATACACCGATGATGGTAATGAAATTCTTGTGGCCAGATTAGTAAATGGCATAACACAATGGGTATATCCCTTGAAGGATACCCTGAATTTCTTAGGGCTGTTTCAGAAGATGGACGTGAGTCATGTGTCTTGACTCGTGTCCTAAGAAAATATGCTTATGACATGTGTCTTGACTGATGTCTTGACATGTTTCTTCAGAAAATATACGTGAGACATGTGTCTTGACTGATGTCTTAACATGTCTCCTGAGGTGTGCAACAATAAAACTGCAAATCTTAGGTTGCCATCCCAGAATTGGCAGATCGGTTGGACTTCTGACCCTTGTATTTCTAATCACATCCGTGGCCGGAGCTTCTGTTGTGATTGCTAGGATAGTTGCTGTCACAGTAGTGGTTATTATCGTCTTGTTTGTCAATTCCATGACGGTCATTCTCATGACTGTGATTCATGTAACCATTCAGCTGAGTGGCCGGCTGGTACCGGTTCTAACTCATATGACTGAAAAGACAACTGAATGACGTGTGACGTGTAACTAAGAATTTGGGACAATGATTGATGGAAATCGTCTAGTGGTGAAGCATCTTATCGTCCGAACGCTTTGATCTAACGCCTTTTGTAACACTCTCAATTTTCGTATCGGTACAGCGGAAGGGTCTTTTAGAGTGTTACGGGATAGCACAATAACTCCAATCATAGACAACACATAAAAATGGTTGTACAAGGTTTAACATACATTCATTCGATAAAAAGTTTTAAAGTGTACAACAGGTCCCAAATTATACAGGTCATTTAGTTTACAAAACATAGATCGAATGAACATTTTTAATATTATGTGGGCCATCAGAGTCGATCTCCATCCGAATTACCTTTAAGCACCTGAGATAAAAACATGCAAAAATCATATCAGCGAATGCCGAGTGAATTCATAGAGTTTAATAAAAACCGTTATATAAAACAATCATTTAAAATCAGAACACAAGTATAATATCGGAAGTATGTCCACGTATTGCTAGTCAGGCAATATATATATCAAGCATACATCTTAAACCGTCCATGAGACCGTAGCCTCTATATTACCATGATAGGTAATATATTCATCGTTAATAGCGTCGTTATAATGTATAGGATACATTTTTATTTGGATTAGGATCATTATTAGCCGCATGACATTGTTACCTTACTATGAAAACAGCGGGCCGCGAACCCGACAAACAGTTTGCCCATCTAAGTTAGCGTGTCGTCACAAAAATCACGCAATGGAATCTTCTCATACATAAATTCGCTTACCAATCAATGTGGTACGACGGGGATCAACCGTCAAGGCGCGTACTGGGGTGATCGTCCCCAAATAGTACTATCAAATGCATAAGCGTCTACCAAATCCCGGTAGTTCACAATTCATGCTAATGGGACTTTAAGTGACATAACCTAACTACTAATAATCCTTTTAGTCTCGTTTATAGGGTCATAGCATCATTCGGGTCCATATCATTTAGCATACCATCGGGACTACTTGTGTTCTATTTTTATCAAAATCTAGCATGTTATCTCCCTCGCGGGTTTACAAATCATTTTATAAAATATTTAAAAGAGTGCGAGGCTATGAACTCACGTTGATAATGAAAGGCGGATTATCGGCTACGGGCGTGCTTCGGTCACGGAAACCTATATAAATAATAATCGGTCTTAGACTCTTGTCCAATGACTTTTATCAAAATAACAATATACATATGATGATTTTGTACATATGATGATGATCAAGTGGGTTTATATATCCTTGTTTACTCATTTTAGTGTTTACGTTTTGGTAACGTTTTACTAGTTTGCTAGTTTTACCTATTTATCTATTTTAAGTCCAATAAGCTTAGTATAAGTTCTTTAACTTGTTTTAATCCATTTTATACCTATATTATCAGTATATATACTTTCCATGTTGGGCCCAAATGGGTTAAGCCCAATAAGTTCTTTTTATAAGTGTTTAACTTATTTAGTACAATTATTAGTCCAATATGCTTAGTTAGCTCGTTAATGTCCGTATGTCCTATAGTTCGGGTTTTATCGGTTTTTTCTTGTATTAGATACTTATATAACAATATATGACTTTTAAAGACTTTACATTAGACGGGTTTGAACGTCTAAGTTTTAATTGGCGAAAAACGTTAATTTTACGGTAATAGCCGAAAAAGTCGTAAAAATCAAGTTTATAGTTTTTGTTACTTATAAGTATTATTCCACTACCATTTATATAATTTATCCATTTAATTAACCTTTTATATATTTATATAAATAAGTTTCATAAGTTAGTGGGTTTTTATTTTACATTTTATACAATAAAATTTGAGTGCTTATATAATAATAATAAACATTAATTCTTAAAATCTGATTTTTATCTTCATGTTCACCATTTTTATCATATCTAGAGTTCTATAATGAATTAGAAGCTCATTTTTAGATGGCATGATCTTCATATTATGTGATACATTTAACTTAGTTATAGCTACTACTCATTTTAAGTTTATCCAGCCTTAATAGTCCCTACAAAACAGCTTATTCAGATTAGCACACTCATCTTGTTTTGATCATATCTCACTCATTATTTTGATTCCATTGCATGGCCAACTCTCACATGTGTATAACATCTTGTACTTACTGTAAATGGATCATACCATGCAATTTTATCAGTTCAAGTTTTAGTTATATACTGTTTTTATACAGCCAACTAAATAATCATGATTTTAGCCTCATTTCTTATAGTTATTAACCTTTTTAAGCATATTTATCAACACTTGATCCCCACACAACCTTTTTATCATCATATATACATCATATAAATATACAATAAGAAAGAAAATACATTTGTTCTTTACAAAAATAACAAGAGAAAAATGGAGAGGATGATCTTCTTTACCAACCAAGTGTATTTCTTGTTTTTGGAAGACAAGAACTTGATGAACACCAAAAGTAACTCTAAGATCATCAAACACCAAGAACAATAGTTTAGAAATCAGCCCTAGGACACAAGCAAATCACCTCTAATGTTGTTAATATGGCCACCAAATGATCAAGGCTTTAAGATAACTCCATGATAGAGCTAGTTAACATGTATTTCATGGCTAGAAAAGATCAAAAGGGGTGTTTGTAGCTTGAAAGTGGACGGCAAGGGTGAGTGGTTTTGAGAGGATTTGAGGTTGTTTGCATGTAAGTAAATGGTATGTGTGAAAAGTGGTTAATGGTTTTGTGTTAGTGGGAAAGAGTAAGCTTAAAGAGTAAGCTTAGTTACACTTGTAACTTTGTAGCTAACATGATGCCACATATGGTTGTGGTTTCATGTTGGTGTCGTCCCATTTAAGCTAGTGGGGTGGGACAATGTATTTTGTCCCATCTCACTAGTTTACGGGTATCCCTCGATTCTAGTTTTCTCGATTTGCGTGCCCTCGGGTCGTTTCACGAAAAAAGTTTTTATAAATTATGAATCAACGTCACAAAACGAATCCAATAAAATTTGTATCATAAAAAACGGAGTTCAAAAACGTAAATACGTAATCCTAAGGTTTCCGGTTTAGTCGTAAAGGACGCCAAATTATGCACGTAAGCCCAAATTTAAATCCGTAAATTGTGAGTTCGTCAACCAACACAAAAATAAGTTTCAAAATATTATACGAGAAAATATTTCACTACCTGAAAATGTTAGATTGTCACAGCTTTTCCTCCTAAAAGGGATCAACGTCCTAGTGATCCATTTCATTTGAATGTCCGTTTCTTATTGTAATCGAAGAGGTGCGGATATTTCTTCCACATTTCATCCTCTCGTTCCCAAGTATACTCCGGTCCATGCTTTGAATTCCATCGGATCTTAACAATAGGTATCCGACTTTGTTTAAGTTGCTTTACCTCACGGTCCATAACTTCTACGGGCTCTTCGATAAAATGCAACTTCCCATCTATTCGAACCTTACCTAACGGAATTTTCTCATCACTCACTGCTAGACATTTCTTCAGATTAGATACATGGAATGTGTTGTGAACACCATGAAGTTCTGGGGGTAACTCTAGTTTGTAAGCCACCGGACCTACTCTAGATAAAATCTTAAAGGGTCCAATATAACGGGGATTCAATTTCCCTCGCTTTCCAAATCTGATAATGCCTTTCCATGGCGATACTTTCAACATTACTCGGTCACCCACTTTGAACTCCATTTGCTTCCGTCGCACATCCGCATAACTTTTCTGTCTACTACGGGTAGTCAACAACCTATTCTTAATCTGAACTATCATCTCCGTAGTCTCCCGGATCAATTCCGGTCCCGTGAGCTGGGTATCCCCAACTTCACTCCAACATACAAGAGATCTACACTTCCTACCATATAAAGCTTCAAATGGTGCAGCCTTAATACTAGAATGGTAACTATTGTTATACGAGAACTCTGCTAAAGGCAAATGTTTATCCCAATTATTACCAAAATCTAACACACAAGCTCTCAACATATCTTCAAGTGTTTGTATCGTCCTTTCACTCTGCCCATCAGTCTGGGGGTGATAAGTAGTGCTCATGTCGAGATTCGTTCCCAAAGATCTTTGGAGAGATTTCCAAAAATTCGATGCGAATCTAGGATCTCGATCTGAAATGATCGATACAGGCACTCCATGCTTGCATACAACATTATCAAGGTATATTCGAGTCAGCTTCTCCAGTGAGAACTGCTCTTTAACCGGAATGAAGTGTGCTGATTTGGTCAGTCTGTCGACAATAACCCAAATCGAGTTGTTTCTAGATGATGTTCTAGGAAGCTTGGTGATAAAGTCCATCGTAATTCGCTCCCACTTCCATTCAGGAAACTTAGGCTGTTGAAGTAGTCCTGATGGCTTTTGATGTTCAGCCTTGACTCTAGCACAAGTCAAGCATTGAAGAACATACATAGCTATGTCAGCTTTCATATTCGGCCACCAGTACAACTTCTTCAAATCATGGTACATCTTATCAGATCCCGGATGAATGGAATACTTAGATTTATGGGATTCTAACATAATTAAGTCTCTTAAGCCTCCAAACTTAGGTATCCACATACGACCTCTTAAGCATTTCACTCCATCTGCTCTAACCTCTAAAGGATCTCCTTCTCCTCGGAACCCTTCATTAACAAAATTTTCCTTCTTACAAGCTTCTATTTGCGCATTTCTAATTTGCTCAGGCAAATTATTGTGCACGGTCAAGACTAGAGAACGCACCCTGATAGGCTCTCTATCTTTCCTACTTAACGCATCAGCAACAACATTGGCTTTTCCTGGGTGATATTTTATATCACAATCATAATCACTTAACAACTCTATCCATCTTCGTTGCCTCATGTTCAATTCCTTCTGATCGAGAATATACTGTAGGCTTTTGTGATCAGTGAATACCGTACACTTGGTGCCATACATATAATGTCTCCACAACCTAAGAGCAAAGACTACAGTTCCTAACTCAAGATCATGAGTAGTATAATTCTCCTCATTCTTCCTTAATTGCCTAGAAGCATAAGTTATCACTTTCTCCCTCTGCATCAAAATAGCTCCATAGCCTCTAAGAGATGCATCACAATACACTACAAAATCTTCACTCCCGTCGGGTAATGATAAGATCGGCGCACTACATAATTTTTGCTTCAATGTCTGAAATGCTCCATCTTCATCGCTTCCCCAAACGAAAGGTTTATTCTTCTGGGTAAGCTTAGTCAAGGGTTTAGCTATCAAAGAAAATTCTTTAATGAATCACTTATAATAGCCATCCAATCCTAAGAACTGTCGCACTTCCGTTGGTGTTGTCGGTGCAGACCAATTCTTAATGGCTTCAACCTTTGCAGGATCAACATGAATTCCATCTTTGTTAATCACATGACCAAGAAATTGCACAAAATCTAACCAGAAATCACATTTCGAAAACTTAGCATACAACCTTTCATCCTTCAACAAATTCAAAACAATCCTTAAATGTTCTCTATGTTCATCTTCATTCTTAGAATAGATTAGAATATCGTCTATAAACACAATCACAAATTTATCCAAGTAGGGCTTGCACACTCGATTCATTAAATCCATGAAAACCGCAGGTGCGTTAGTTAACCCAAATGGCATTACTTGAAATTCATAGTGTCCATAACGAGTTCTAAATGCAGTTATAGGAATATCTTCTTCACGGACGCGAAGTTGGTGATATCCTGACCGCAAATCTATCTTAAAATACACACTAGATCCTTGCAGTTGATCAAACAAATCATTAATCCTAGGTAAAGGATATCGATTTTTAATTGTCAACTTATTCAGTTCCCTATAATCAATGCACATACGGAAAGATCCATCCTTCTTCTTAACGAACAAGACTGGAGCTCCCCAAGCTGACGAGCTCGGTCGAATAAAACCTTTATCAGACAACTCCTTAAGTTGCTCAAATAACTCCTTTAATTCAGAAGGGGCTAATCGGTATGGCGCACGTGCCACCGGTGCAGCACCAGGAATTAAATCGATTCGAAACTCTACTTGCCTTATCGATGGAAGTCCGGGTAAATCTTTAGGAAGTACCTCAGGAAATTCACAAATAATAGGTACATCTTCCAATCGTTTCTCCCTAGACTCATTCCCGGTCACTTGAGCTAAGAATAACTCACAACCGTTCCTGATGTACTTTTGGACTTTAATACATGAAATGATTTTTAAATGGGGTTCACCTCGACTACCATCAATTACTAACGTCGTATTCCTAAGAGGAATCTTAACTTTCTTCTCTCCTCATAAAATAGTAGTATTATTCAACGACAACCAATCCATACCTATAATAATATCAAAACTACCTAATTCTATCAACATTAAATCAATCGGAAAGGAATGGTTTAAGAGATTTAGAGAGCATCCTTCTAATAGCTTATTAGTTTTCACTAATTTACCATCAGCCAATTCCACCTCGTAACTGGTACTTATCTCAACAGGTTCAATGTCAATAAGGGCACTAAATTTAGTGGACACAAAGCTCCTATCAGCACCCGAATCAAATAAAGCAACAACATAATGATTGTTGAGTAAAAATGTACCAGTAACGACATTCGGATCCTCTTTCTTCACCTCAATTGTTCCAAGTTGATAGATACCACCCTGGGGGTTTCTTCCAGGTACAATCGCTTTCAACTTGGGGCATTCCGATTTCCTATGACCTTCCTCATTACAGTTGAAGCAAATGGTTCCCTTCTTACACCTTTCAACCTTGTGTCCAAGCTTTCCGCAATTTCGGCACTTCCAGCAGTCGCCAGCATGCCTCTTGTTGCCACACTTAGGACATCTATCATCGTTGCGTGGTGTGTTGTTGGTAAGAGCATTTGCATTCCCCTTTCTCTGGTTCTGACGACGATTGAAATTCTTCCTATTATCACCACTCTCTACACGATCACCGTCACCCTTTCTTTTCTCACCAACACGGGCTTCATCTTCCCTATCCTGAATTATCTGTCCAATGAGTTGGTAAGCCATTCGAACAGCATCATCAGTGGTCAGTGGTTTACATGATGTTACGTCCCCCCGAATATTCCTGGTCAACCCTTTAATATATTGCTCAATTCGGATCTCTTCGGGTTCAACCAATCGAGGACATAGCAAGGCCAACTCATGGAATCGGTTTGTATAACTATCAATGTCCACACCTTTCATTCTCAAATGAATCAACTCTTGTTCTAACCTAATGATCACACTACGAGGACAAAACTCCAAAGTCATCCACTTCTTAATTTTAGCCCAAGGAGTAGCATTAGCAGCATCAAGACCCATGAAAGCAATTCTCCCGTCCACCAAGTCAACGCACGACCTTTAAGAGTAGCCATAGAAAAAGTCACCTTATCTTCCTCCTTACACTTACTAATCCGAAACACCGACTCAATCTTCTCAATCCACTGGCTTAATCCTACAGCACCTTCAGTTCCATTAAAAGGTAGAGGTTCACACTTCATGAACGTCACATAAGTACAGCCACCAACTTCAGGTGCATTAGCTCCAAGTCCTCCTACATTTCCTCCAGCATTAGCATTCACATTATTAGCATTCACATTCACATTAGTACCGCCAATTCCACTACCGCCAGCTCTACTACCGCCAACTCCACTACCGCCAGCTCCACTACCGCCAGCTTCATTTCTAGCATTTGTCATAAATTCAGTCATAGATGCGGTAACTTGCTCCGTAATAATCCTACGTACATCATCCTCAGTCACAGCCTTCTTGGGCGGCATAATTCTATAATTTCACAATTTCAAAGTATTAAGCATTCACCCAACAAGGATTCATATAATATGGATTGAATTCATAATCAAGATACAAATAAGGCACAATATGGAATTCAAGACAAGATACATATTTCATTCGATTTGAAACAAAAGTATTGTCTTAATTACATCCCATATCAAAGTTCTAACACTATATATACTCAAAATTCGTGCCAAGTCTACTACTAACAAGTCGGTTCAGTCAAAGCTACAAAAGCACAAAAGATACAAAGGTCACTACTAAATACAGACTGGTCTACTGAGAACCGCCAGATGGTCCATCATCCATCGTCTTCTGAATCTTCATCGGACGATCACTAGACACATCTTCAGCTGGGCGCTTACGGATCACTCCTCTTTCAACCATGTCAGCATAAAATCTACTATTCCATCCCACAGATATATTCAACTCCTTCTCAGCTTTCTCACGCATTGCACGAGCTACATTCAACTGAATCTCCATAGAATTCACCTTTTTCTTCATTTAAGCAAACACACCACTTTCCAACACCGATAACCTCCTAAAAGCCTCATTCAAACCACGCTCTACATCAGTCAAATCCAAACTAAGAAATCCTCGCCCTTTCTCGCCAACCTTAGTCTTCGACTCCAAATAAGCAACTTGAGTCTGAACAACACCTAATCCAATCTCCGTCATACAACTCTTAACACGGGAAGCATCTAGATCACGTCTCAAGGCCCATGGTGTAAGACCATCAATATGAGTAGCCTCTCGAGTACTAGACGACTCTCCTATCTCACATCTACGAGTAGCAATACCATCCGTACCGTCAGGTGCATTATCATCCTCATCCTCCTCTGATTCAGAATCAGATTCAGACGATTCAGACATTTCATCCCTAGGTAACTCAACCTCAGAATCAGACAAATCAACTTGTGGGGGTAAAGGCTCGCCCTCTGGAACATCATAAGGGTAAATAAGCTCGGCTCCTCATCGTCATCGACCTCAACATCTATACCTACATCCTCCTCGACATCCTCGTCGTCAATCTCATCATCTAAATTATCTAACCCAATCTCATCATCATTCTCTACATCAACATTCTCAATCTCATTCTCTACCAAGTCAACCTGAGGGGAAATCTGATCTCCTAGTCCTAACTCGGACTCGGGATCCTCAAATGGTTCCTCCTCATCATCCATATCATAATCTACTAAGTCTAAATAAGGATCATCATCTACATTAGGTTCGGGAATAGCATGGTTTTCTACAGGAATATTAGGGTCAGCCATGACAATCTGCATTTATATATATATCTCGTATTAGGATAACATACTAGTTAAACAATTACATACTGAAATCACGATATATACACATATATAAATTAAATTATATATATCAAAATATATATCTTCTCAATAGGGCTTGTTGGTAACGTAGGAGATCTCTGGCACCGTTATAGTCAAAAGATTTTTCAAATATTTTCTCAAATGTTCATTGTCAAAAGATTTTGAAAAGTTTTGTTCAAAACCTTGGTTTTTAAAATCTTTTGTTCTCTATAACGAGAGCTCTGGTACCAAACTGTAACACTCTCAATTTTCGTATCGGTACAACGGAAGGGTCTTTTAGAGTGTTACGGGATAGCACAATAACTCCAATCATAGACAACACATAAAAATGGTTGTACAAGGTTTAACATACATTCATTCGATAAAAAGTTTTAAAGTGTACAAAAGGTCCCAAATTATACAGGTCATTTAGTTTACAAAACATAGATCGAATGAGCATTTTTAATATTATGTGGGCCATCAGAGTCGATCTCCATCCGAATTACCTTTAAGCACCTGAGATAAAAACATGCAAAAATCATATCAGCGAATGCCGAGTGAATTCATAGAGTTTAATAAAAACCGTTATATAAAACAATCATTTAAAATCAGAACACAAGTATAATATCGGAAGTAAGTCCACGTATTGCTAGTCAGGCAATATATATATCAAGCATACATCTTAAACCATCCATGAGACCGTAGCCTCTATATTACCATGATAGGTAACATATTCATCGTTAATTGCGTCGTTATTATGTATAGGATACATTTTTATTTGGATTAGGATTATTATTAGCCGCATGACATTGTTACCTTACTATGAAAACAGCGGGCCGCGAACCCGACAAACAGTTTGCCCATCTAAGTTAGCGTGTCGTCACAAAAATCACGCTATGGAATCTTCTCATACATAAATTCGCTTACCAATCAATGTGGTACGACGGGGATCAACCGTCAAGGCGCGAACTGGGGTGATCGTCCCCAAATAGTACTATCAAATGCATAAGCCTCTACCAAATCCCGGTAGTTCACAATTCATGCTAATGGGACTTTAAGTGACATAACCTAACTACTAATAATCCTTTTAGTCTCGTTTATAGGGTCATAGCATCATTCGGGTCCATATCATTTAGCATACCATCGGGACTACTTGTGTTCTATTTTTATCAAAATCTAGCATGTTATCTCCCTCGCGGGTTTACAAATCATTTTATAAAACATTTAAAAGAGTGCGAGGCTATGAACTCACGTTGATAATGAAAGGCAGATTATCGGCTACGGGCGTGCTTCGGTCACAGAAACCTATATAAATAATAATCGGTCTTAGACTCTTGTCCAATGACTTTTATCAAAATAACAATATACATATGATGATTTTTTACATATGATGATGATCAAGTGGGTTTATATATCCTTGTTTACTCATTTTAGTGTTTACGTTTTGGTAACGTTTTACTAGTTTACTAGTTTTACCTATTTATCTATTTTAAGTCCAATAAGCTTAGTATAAGTTCTTTAACTTGTTTTAATCCATTTTATACCTATATTATCAGTATATATACTTTCCATGTTGGGCCCAAATGGGTTAAGCCTAATAAGTTCTTTTTATAAGTGTTTAACTTATTTAGTCCAATTATTAGTCCAATATGCTTAGTTAGCTCGTTAATGTCCGTATGTCCTATAGTTCGGGTTTTATCGGTTTTTTCTTGTATTAGATACTTATATATCAGTATATAAATTTTAAAGACTTTACATTAGACGGGTTTGATCGTCTAAGTTTTAATTGGCGAAAAACGTTAATTTTACGGTATTAGCCGAAAAAGTCGTAAAAATCAAGTTTATAGTTTTTGTTACTTATAAGTATTATTTCACTACCATTTATATAATTTATCCATTTAATTAACCTTTTACATATTTATATAAATAAGTTTCATAAGTTAGTGGGTTTTTATTTTACATTTTATACAATAAAATTTGAGTGCTTATATAATAATAATAAACATTAATTCTTAAAATCTGATTTTTATCTTCATGTTCACCATTTTTATCATATCTAGAGTTCTATAATGAATTAGAAGCTCATTTTTGGATGGCATGATCTTCATATTATGTGATACATTTAACTTAGCTATAGCTACTGCTCATTTTAAGTTTATCCAGCCTTAACAGTCCCTACAAAACAGCTTATTCAGATTAGCACACTCATCTTGTTTTGATCATATCTCACTCATTATTTTGATTCTATTGCATGGCCAACTCTCACATGTGTATAACATCTTGTACTTACTGTAAATGGATCATACCATGCAATTTTATCAGTTCAAGTTTTAGTTATATACTGTTTTTATACAGCCAACTAAATAATCATGATGTTAGCCTCATTTCGTATAGTTATTAACCTTTTTAAGCCTATTTATCAACACTTGATCCCCACACAACCTTTTTATCATCATATATACATCATATAAATATACAATAAGAAAGAAAATACATTTGTTCTTTACAAAAATAACAAGAGAAAAATGGAGAGGATGGTCTTCTTTACCAACCAAGTGTATTTCTTGTTTTTGGAAGACAAGAACTTGATGAACACCAAAAATAAATCTAAGATCATCAAACACCAAGAAAAATAGTTGAGAAATCAGCCCTAGGACACAAGCAAATCACCTCCAATGTTGTTAATATGGCCACCAAATGATCAAGGCTTCAAGATAACTCCATGATAGAGCTAGTTAACATGTATTTCATGGCTAGAAAAGATCAAAAGGGGTGTTTGTAGATTGAAAGTGGACGGCAAGGGTGAGAGGTTTTGAGAGCATTTGAGGTTGTTTGCATGTAAGTAAATGGTATGTGTGAAAAGTGGTTAATGGTTTTGTGTTAGTGGGAAAGAGTAAGCTTAAAGAGTAAGCTTAGTTACACTTGTAACTTTATAGCTAACATGACGCCACATATGGTTGTCGTGTCATGTTGGTGCCGTCCCATTTAAGCTAGTGGGGTGGGACAATGTATTTTGTCCCATCTCACTAGTTTACGGGTATCCCTCGATTATAGTTTTCTCGATTTACGTGCCCTCGGGTCGTTTCGCGAAAAACATTTTTATAAATTATGAATCAACGTCACAAAACGAATCCAATAAAATTTTTCTCATCAAAAACAGAGTTCAAAAACGTAAATACGTAATCCTAAGGTTTCCGGTTTAGTCGTAAAGGACGCCAAATTATGCACGTAAGCCCAAATTTAAATCCGTAAATTGTGAGTTCGTCAACCAACACAAAAATAAGTTTCAAAATATTATACGAGAAAATATTTTACTACCTGAAAATGTTAGATTGTCACACCTTTGTCTTTGTCTTGTAAGATCTCCAGGTTGTGAAAAACATCAACATCTCGTAGCGTCTCTAAAATCAGCAGCGTCAACCTTTAGTAACTTATCCAAGCTATGAGGGGCATCAGCAATCTTGTAGAATATCAGCAAGTGAAACATGGCTGAGATGATCTATAATTGACAAGCGAATACTCGTGGAGTATTGTAAGTGAAAATACATCTGACTTAAGGTACGTGTAATACACATGGGGTACGATAAATGGAGTACACATGGAATGCACATGAAATGATCAGTATAGGGTCGATCATCTGACATGATTTTAAAGTAAAAATAATTGGTTAAACGGTTAGAAAACCATCATTATAACCTGGCAATGCCAGCATAGACATCATTCTGGTTGCATAGAGAAATGCTAAAAGTGTGGTTAAACGAAATTTGACGATGATTTGTTTGAAAGCATGATTAATGAAAACCAATTATGATTATCGTGAAAGCAGGATTACATGAAATCCATCAATGTCTTGCATGAAAGTATAATCAACATGATGAAATCATAATTCACATAAGAAACGTACGACATAATCAGCATAAAGACGAATTCAACATGAAAAAAACATGGAACAAACTTAACATGAAGGAGTATAAAACATAATCATCAAGAAAGCAAAGTTAACCATGATAGTATGGAAACATACTTGACATAAAGAGACATAGTAACTAATGAGGGGACAAAAAAACTATTTATGACTATAATGAAATGAATTCGAAAATCGCTGTTGTGGACGACCATTGGTCGGTTCACAAAATAAAATTTGACATGATTTATTTAACTAGGACATGAAAAAAATTATGCATGAAAATAGTGTATAGATGCATGATAATGAAAATAACATGGGTTTGGGTTAACGCATATGCGTCGGTTCATCAAAACAAAATGATTCGATTAAAAGCACATGCGACCTAATATGGCCAGTCCTGTACCAACCGTTACTTAGTGAAAATACCTGCAACAATAATACATGGAATAAATGAGTGAAAATAAGCTGTCAAAACTTAACAGAAAAAAGTTTTATATGACCAGTTCTGAACTACTAGGGTTCAGTCCAATTAGCCACAGTTCACGAGGAACATCATGCATGAAATAATGACACATAACTAAGTATGGATGACGGTTTTTCATCCATATTAGTAACAATACCGATGAAAACATCATGGTTAAAACAACAAGGTGCTGAAAACATCAATACGTGGAATAACAAGCGTTGACTTAGGAAGCTTTTGGTGACTACCCACTAGTCACAGGTCGAGTTTTAGAGCCTACAGGTCGAAGCCTTGGCTCTTGTACCATAATTGTAACACCCCGCTTTGATAAGTGGACTGTTACGCGTAATTATGGCGTGTCATCAAAGCATGCAAGGTAATATGTACTAAAACATACATGACCATAGGGAAAACCGAAATCAAACATCGGTTCCCAACATAAGCCCAAAACATAAATAAAGCATAAGAAATGAGAAGGACTAAAGAAGTGTCCAAATAAGCATAAGTATAAGAAGGCAAAAAGGAGAAGAAGTCTAAGGCAGCTTCCATCCTATGCACGTCCTCCATATGCTCAAGTCTGTCCTTGGGTACCCGCCGTTTTGGGGACATGGAAAGGAAAGTAACGGCTGAGAAAATACGCTCAGTGAACGGATATATGACATAGTATGAATGACTGAAACATAATAAAGACTTAATAGCAGCAGAAAAGTATAAGTCCTGGAAAACCTGGAACATGTTCATAAAACTGGTTTTATAGTTTGAAAAGACTTATGTTTTATATGAAAACTATATTAAATTAGCCAATAGTCTATATAGGTAATGAGGTTCCACGTGCATGAATACTTGGAAGGGAGACCTCGTCATGCAATTAGAGGGGTTACCTCCAGTTAAATAGTCTGGGTAGGAGGGATCAACTCCTAGTGAAGGATGCAAGGCACACATCGCATTCACTCTGATAATACTTGTAAACATGTAACTAGGATGCACCCATACGCCCACATGATAATATAATATAATGGACAAAACTAAAAAGGGACGCCACGAGCAATCACTTCGCCGTGGGGAAGTCATAACACTGGTGCCTTCAGTGTTATGGTTATGGTACCTCCATAACTAGGTGACACTAGTCATACATGTATATGGCTTTGGCTCTTAAACTGACATAAGTAATCATACATATAAAACAATACTGGGAAAATAATTGGCTGCAAACTGGGAATCCTAATAAGGAAATAATGTCCATACTGAAGGGACGGGAAATCCGTACCTTGTGTCCAGTGAACGGAAATGAAGAACAGCACGAAAGCCTATTCCGATCTTACTAATGCTACATAAATAGGGGACATGTATAAGTATTCTGTTTACTGAGTACTTAACTGATTATATCGTGTCTTAGTTTGTTTTATATGTTCATGTCTTGTTTTACTGATTTTAAGGTTATGTTGTGTTTATCATGTATTCTATGTATTCTAATTAAGTATTAATTGTATTTCTTGTATTATTATAATTGTTGTGTAATAATAAGTAACTTTCTAAAAATAGCAGGTGTCCTAAAATAGAAAGTTTCCAAAAATATATTAACTTCTTAAAATAGATCATTTTCTAAAAATAGAAAGTTTCCAAAAATAGTAAGTTTCCTGAATTAGAAAGTTTCCATATTTAGAAATAAACTGGTTTAATAAGCTAATAATATAAGCTTAAGTTTACTGGTTAAATAGCATAAGTCATGTGATTATTAGTATAGTTTATTAATAATATCATGTTAATTAAATAAACTATAGGTTATATGATTTAATTAAAAATAAGCATTATTTAATTAAATTAAAGTGTATAAAATACTTAGGTTAAACATGTATTGATATTATATTAATTATAACCTAATTCATATTTATTAATTAATTATATCCATGTTTTAAATAATTAATTAATACTATAGTCTAAATTAAATAAATCAAATACTTAGGCTAAAACATGTATTATTTCATAAATAATAATTAACCTAAGTTATGTTAAATTAAATTAGTTATTTGTCATGTTATTAAGTAATTTAATTTCTTGTTAAATAAATACTTGTAAAATTTAGTCATGAACTGGACCTGTGAATTTTAATTTAGACGCATGTGAACCGGACCAAAACAAACACCCCCTTAACATTGGGTAACCAGCTCAGCCGGTTGCCACTGTTCTTGTCCCTCTCGGCTACCCGCTGACCACAGCAAGGTTCCCACCGACTGTGAGCCGGTGGTTCCCCATGCCGAACTTGTTGTTCCCCCTAAAAGACCAAAACCGCCACCGGTGGTGTTGGTTGTTGCTGCCGAGACCAAGAACACCCACAAGGCCACCCCGACTCACGTCGGGGTCCCTTGTTTCACCCTGCTTCTGAGCCACAAGGACCCCACCGAGACCATAAGGTCTCGGTTGTGGTCACACATAAGATACCGAGAGCTTTGGCTCTCGGTTGTGTGTGTCGGCCGAACCAAACCAACCCGAAAACCATGTTTAATTTTCCCCTAGATTAAATGACATGATTAATTACTAGTTTTATATAAACCCCATGATTTCATGTTCTAAATTAATTAAAAGAATCAAAAGAAAAGGGACTACGGATTACCAAATGCGTGTAACGAACGGAGGACAATAACACGAACACTATACTTGAATTTAATCAACCAAAAATCAATCAAACATCACTTTTGGTGTTGTTGTTGCCGGCGGCCAAAGGAGCACAAAGGGAGGCTAGGGTTTGTTATTTTTTAGAAAAAATCTATAAATGAAAGATGTGTTTAACCCTTATTTGTTTACTTAGCAAAATTAACATGGGCTTGGCCCTCCCATTCCTTGGTGTCCGCGGCAAATGGGGCCCACTAAGGGAAACCCGAAGTTTTTCCCGTGTCCAATATTTTACGTGTTCGTATGTTCATGTTTTCGTGTTATGTTATACTTAATTATTCGTATTATAGATAAATACTTGTACGTAATGATATTAATCGTATTTTATTAAATAAGTACGTAATTACGTGTTCGTGATTTTAACGTTCATGATTTCATGTTCGTGATTATAATT
Organism: Glebionis coronaria; assembly: GCA_025667525.1. Taxonomy (NCBI): domain Eukaryota; kingdom Viridiplantae; phylum Streptophyta; class Magnoliopsida; order Asterales; family Asteraceae; genus Glebionis; species Glebionis coronaria. The sequence continues at coordinate 119,253 of JANFOE010000944.1, read as the reverse complement.
ATTATTGTTAATAATTATCGTGTACTATCACGTACTTAATACTTATCGTGTAATAACACGTACGTAACTTCTGTAATTAATAATCGTGACACGTGTTCGTGCTATAAAAGGAAAGTTTTAATATGTACGCGCGTTTACTAAGTGTATTGTTCATGGTAAAAGCATGCGTGTTTTACAACTGAAAAGATTGTACAAATCAAGAAGCGTTTGTTATCTGTTAGGAGTAGACAAAAGAGTTTTACTGACAATATGAGGAAGCCGTTAGAATTTGAAGTAAGGGATATGGTTATGCTGAAGGTATCGCCATGGAAGGGAGTGATTCGTTTTAGAAAGAGAGGAAAGTTGAGCCCGAGATATATTGGACCTTTTAAGATTATTCGAAGGATTGGATTGGTTGCTTATAAGTTAGAATTTTTGGATGAACTTAGGGCTATTCATAACACTTTTCACGTGTCTAATATGAAGAAGTGTTAAACAAAAAAGGATTTGGTGATTCCTTTAGAGGAAATTCAACTTGATGATAAGTTGCATTTTATAAAGGAACCTGTAGAAATTATGGATAGGGAAGTTAAAGATTGAAGCATAGTAAGATTCTGATTAAGAAAGTGAGATGGAATTCTAGATGTGGGCCTGAGTTTACCTAGGAACATGAGGACTTCTTTAAGGATAAGTATCCTTATTTGTTCTGAGAGGGGTTAAGCGTTGGGACGTCGCTCTCTTTAAGAAGGAGGGGATGTGATAACTTGAAACTGAGGTCATTGCCTAATCTTATTTTATGAATATTTTTGAAATTTTTGATGAGCTTGAATGATTTTTTCTTTTGATGGTTTAAGTTGAAACCAATGTTAGGAGCCTTATTTTTGTTGCTTAATTATTATGGGGATTATTAGTAAGCGTTATGTCGACGCATACCCAATATTTTACGTTTTATTGTCGGTTGTTCGATGTTTGATGTTTTCGATGTTTTCTTTTTAATGACGTGTTAAGTCGAGCCGGGAGACGATATTGTTATATTTATGATACGTTTTAACTTTTGAGAAGTATTTTATGAAACCCGAGTCCCGTGAATATTTTTAAAATTGACTAATAGTCATTTCCTGCTGTTTAACTAACTATTTGCTTTTTAGTACAAAGAAATGCAATTTTGGCAAAACCAGCCCTTCAACTACCATATATAAACTTCCTACCTAACACTAAAACACATAGAAACTTGTTAAAAAATCAAACCTCTCACCCCTTTTTCTTTTCTTCACCGTGAGCTAGAACACACCCGAAAACCATCAAAATTCTTGAGTTTGATCTTGAATCCATTAAAACTAAAACAAGACCCATCCTTATAATCAAAATGTGATCACATACATACCAAAATTTCCAACATGCATGAAGTTTTGAAAAATTGTTATGAACTAGGGTTGGTGTGAGTTGTTAATGATCATGCATGTGATGATCATGTTTAGATCATGTTATTTTGATGTTGAATGTTTCAATATTAATTTTGGTTTTTGTTTTTATGAATCATGCACATTTTAGGGTTGATAGAGGTTGATATTAGGGCATTAGGATTAGTAGGAAAATGGTTAGAATTGGTTAAAAGTGTGATTTTATGTGAGATTTAGAAGGGTAAATTAGGGCAGTGAGTTTAAGGTTGTTTTTGGATGTCTTATGTTTTGTTTATTGATAAATAATAAGATAGTGCATTTAGATTTTGATTATCTTCATTTTGATGTAAATTAGAGCTTCTAACTCAAAACGAGGAAGAATTTATGATAGTTTGATTATTCGTGTACCGGGAGACGAGTATCGGCACATTATGAAGTTGTCGTCGATATTTGGATCGAATCTCGGGGACTAAAAAATGAGTTTTAAAACGAGTCAAGGGCTGTTTTAAGTATCTAAACCTAGGTTTGTGAGTCTATTTTCAAATCCAAGTGTCGGTTTTGTAAATGAAGTTGTTTAGAGAGGTTAAAATGGTTATATGAGTTGATGACGTTAAATTGTCCGGTTTTTGTAATTCAAAGATGTGTCGGGCAGGGAGTCTTAGAAGTAAAAACTTTTGCGAAATTTTTGGAGGACTTTATATAGATAGTAAGTGAATTCCTCGAGTCGTTTCATAAAATTTTGACGTGTCTAAGTGAGGTAAATGAGCTTGTAGATTTGGTATGTGCCGGCAGATTTTTATCGAAAGTATAGATTAACAAAGTAAATATGTAGAAAAGTATAATAGTATCTCTTGTATTGTTTTCTTTTGGGTTTGTCGTGATTTTATGATTTGAGTTTGATTTTATTATGTATGGTTTATACTCGAGTCTATTATTAATGAACTCGCCTTATTTGATTGGTTGCGGTTCTCGTGTTTGACGGGCATCACTTATCATCGACGATAATCTTGCTATGTCTCTTATAGTGAGTATGTAGCCTTGCTTCATACTAGTTATTAAATGATTTTAAACTCATGAGGGGGATACATGCTATTTGAAATAAAATGAACACAAGTCATGATTGATTGTTTGGACCCGAATGTTGCCTTAAATTTTATTGAGTACCTTGTTGCTAAAGACCCTAATTTCATGAACCGTTAACTATGTTCTGACTTGATGTTATGACTTGGGAATGGCCGCTTATTCAAAAATGGTAGTACTACGGGGGTAACCACCCTATCTCGGTCTAGAGTTGTACGTTGAGTAATCTCTTGGAGGGGTAATTATGATAAATGAGATGTGGGTATATATCTAGCAACTAATACCCTATAGGGGAAATGGTTTTATCTAGTCATGCTGGCATTTAGCGTAGGTGACTAATTGGTTAAGGGGTTGTTGCCATGAGCTTAAATACAATTTTATAGCTTCGGCTATAAGATGAGTTGCCTATATATAGATTGTGTGCACGACAGTTCCATTAAATGATTATGATTGATTTTACTCTTGTGTTTAAATGTGATTTGTTAAACCTATGGACTCGCTCAACATTACTGTTGACTCGTTTAAGCATGTGTTTCAGGTAATCGAAGGTGAACAATGACGGAGCATTGCTGTAGATGTTGTGGGTTTTCTTTTGAAGTGTTGTGGTCTAAAACCTTTTCTTTCCTTTTACTTATGAACAATTTGTCTTATGTCTTGTGTACTGTACTAAAACTTTGTGGTTTGATGGTCGAGATCCAAGGGGGACTAAATGCTTTACTCTGATTTTGTTTTAGTATGTTATGGGATGAAAAGTATGTTTTAGACAATGTTGTAAGATATTATTTATCTCTTATGTGTAAATGTCTCATTTTGAGTCGTTCAATATACCTTGTGTGATGATATTTGTGTTTAGCACCCAATTGTGTATTTCTGTTGCGCAATGTAAATTGTGGGTGTTAAGGTACCAGTATTAAAATATTCATTGCTACCATTAAATTTCTAATTACCGACATTAAACCCTACATTATCAATATTGGCATTTTTCTTTTCCTCTCTTTAATCCTTGATAGATCTCAACCCCAACATAGTTTTAACAACATCCTAATCTTCAGATTGAAACTCCTCATCATTTATTTTCTTAATATCCTCCTCCGAATTGATAGTAGCTTCTGGTGTAGCAAAAATATCTTCTAAAGAAGAAGAAACCAACAACTTCCTTGGTCTAGAGAAATCACCATGGTATGCAAAGTTTGGATCATCAATTCTAGTTGTGATAATATGTTCTCACCACTAGAAAATGGACAACTGGACTTAGTTTGGGTCTTACTGATGTTACTCCTCCCCTGTGCTACATAATCCATTGTAGGAGTAGCCCCACTAGTTTTATTAGGCTCACCAGCACTAATAGTCTCATCTACATCCAAGTTAAAGGTAGATGTCCTAAGATGAGATCCTTGAGACATCTCTTTGTTCATTCTCATATATGTTTAGGAAATGGGTAGAGAGATAGTGAAAGTAGATGTTGCTCTATATGATGTTGGTTGGGATACAACTGGGGTTGCTATTCCTTCATCATTTCTGGCTTCAGCAATGGAAAACATGGTGGATGTGAGAGGCACCACCACCTTATCCCACCTAGTGTTCTTCCTCTTCATATGTCGAAACACCCTATGTGTAAGGACAAGAGTCTTGTACTCCCTCTTGTAATTCCCCAAGGGATAACCCAAACCAGTAAGTATGGCTATCAAAAATGGTGGATACTTCAAAAATTTATGCTGACTAGTGACATTTTTAACCATATTGGTGAAAATCATATGGCTAAAATTACAAAACCTGTTAGTGGAGAGACACACCATGGCTGTTGCAGTATTGCTCATAAATTGATACCATGAAGTACTCTTAGGACTCAAGAAATGAAGAATAACATGCACCAAGTATCTCCATTAAGGAGAGAATGTTGCTTTGTAGAAGGTAAAGAAACAATCACTTTTGTATCCAATAGCATTCATCCCATCCAAAATCTCACTGTTTAGCATAGTAAAATTACCATCAACATTCTTAACCTTAAATGTTCCCTTTCACTCTCTTCTTACAGAAATAATTCTTCACCATTAAGCATGACTTGGATTACTTGATGCCCATCAGCAACGTCTTCTACGGTAGTAGATCTCCAAAATTGATGAATGATAGTATTGAGTATTTTTCGATTGGTAGTGAGTGTGTAATGAACATTAGTTCGTGTTTAGAGGTAAATAATGTTATGAGATTCCTGCTGATCATTGGTTTTCTCAAGGTAGGCAACTTGGATGTTGTTTCACCATATGTGAGAGTCTTGCCATTGTTAGTGTTTGAACGAAAAGATGATTATGAAAGATGTAAGTATTTCGGTTGAAGGTGGAAAGGTAAACTGAGCTTTCGGTGAAAGGAATTGAGATTTTATAGTGAAATTGAAGGGATTTGATTGGGTCGTTAATATCAATTTGCCAAGAGTAGGGTAAGACTAGGTAATGATTGATACTTTGAAAATAAATAAGTAAATATCTTTTTAAAAGATTACCTAAGGTTGAAGTAATTTGCATCAAAGACTCAACGGTAACTTTGTAAACTTCCCTCCAAACCAAAACTAACAGATAGCCACCAGAGTTAATTTACACTACAAAATTAATTATTAGGCTACCAACATTAACCTCAAAACAACATTTTTACAGACGGAATTAATTATTACAAAAATTTTATAGCAAGAAGGAAGATACCTCTCTTCTTGGTCTCCAAGGAGAATTATAGTCAACATTTGTTGAACTATAATAAGTACAATTCTTAAAAGACACTAACTCAATACTGTTCTTGGATTTGAATGTGAGATTCCTATTCACAAAGTTCCAAGTAAAGTGCTTCTTTTGATACCCTAAGGCTTTGACAGCTTGATTTATCATAACATTCTTGTGATGACTAAAAATTGGCATCCACTCTATGTCAATGGGTATCTTTTTGTATCAAAAGTTGTCAAAATTTGGTTAAAAACTTGACTTCATCATCAGAAACACTGTTCCCAAACTTAAATTTCTCAGGATAGGCATTTTGATAATCTGAACTAGTTTTCCCTTGAAAGGAGTCTTTTGCATGTGGTTGTGATACATAAGGTTTTGGTCTACTACTACCAAATTGGGGCCTTTGGTTGACAGTGGTCCTAGGTCTTGTATCTAACTTTTCTACAAAAGGCGTTGATCTAGCATTCCTAAAGTAGGGTTTTGATTTACCAGAATTATCAGTCCAGCCATATTGTACTTGCTAGGATATGGTCTTGGGTGAAATGGTCTACCAACATTAATAGGTCTATCAGAATTAACTCATTTTAGCCTACCAAAATTAAAATGACTAACATTATTAACTGGTCTTAACATATTTCTAAGTAATACTAATTTGGGAATCATCCTAGTGTTAGGACTTTGTCTGGTCTTATTGGCATAAAAGCTATTACTGACCATATTAAACTTATTTCCATTTCCTACTCCTTTTCTCTGATTCTTCCTATAATAAGATTGTAAGTGATCACATCTACCATATTTATAGCAAGATTTACCATCCATTTTTTTGGAACTTTTGACTGTTCCAATTGTTTTGGTTTCCCCTGGATTTATTAGCTCTGTACATTTCAACATATTTAACACTCTTTTTAACAGGTTGATATTTAGGGGTGTTGAGGTTTAACTTTCCATCATTTTCAAAAAAGTCTTTTTCTTCTAACTTAGCTGTAGTCTGAGAATTTTTGCTATCTGAACTACTTAATTCAGAAGCCAAATCCTCAGTCTGACAACCAATGCTAGTACTAGCAGTTGGTGTAACTTGTGGAATTTCAACACAAGTTTACTAGAAGAAGTAACATCATCACTTTCCTTTTCAATCTTGATTGATACAAATGTTCCTCCTTCTTTTGAAGCTCTAGTAAACCAATATATGACAAATCTGTCATTGAAGGAAATTACACAAGAGGGGGCTCAACAACATGGTAATCACCATTTTATCCTAGTGCCCACTTGCATTTGTCAAGAACCTAACCTGACTATCAATCATCTTTTCTAGACTCTTTGGTGGCATTATCAAAGCTTTTGAACTTATCCTCATTTTCAGTTTTACTAGATTCACTAGTTTCTAGTTTAGATGTACGTTCAGTAATATCAAGAACCTGTGTTGCTATTTCTCTTTATAAAAGAATGATAGAATCCTTAAAAGCCATTTCTTGTTCTTTATAGCATACTATATGTTCTTCTAACATTATGACACCTCTTTTATAACTAAAGATATAACCTTCAGAGGTATCATAGTTTCTTTGATTTCCTATATGTTGTTTAGCCTTGTGCATCTCAGCATATTTCATAAATTTTCTAATTGGCTTATACTTAGGTGCCTTGGGATTTAACTTTCTAGTATTTTGAACAACAACTTTTTCACCTATCTTATTAGTGTTTTGAGAGATTGTACTATTTGAGCTATCATACATAGGAGTACAGTCTTTAATACTAGTATTGGTGATAGATGTATCTTGTGCAGAGTCATCAATAGTTGTGCCACATTATCATATTTTTTACCTCTTCTACCTTAATAGGCTTATACTAAGGTTCCTTGTAATTTTGAAATTATGGAATACTAGTGAATGCCAGATCTTTCAAAGGAGTAAAATAAACAACTGGGGGTTCAACAACATGATAATCACCATTGTAACCTAAACCCTATTTTCACTTTTTCTGAAATCTGACTACCAATCATCTTTTCTATATTTTTTGTGGCATTATCAAAACTTTTGAATTTCAATTCATTTTCAAGCTTAATAATTTCACTAGTCTCCAGTTTTGACATAAGATCAGTAATTTCAAGAGTTTGAGTAGCTATTTCCCTTTTGAAAAGAATAATAGAATGTTTAATGTCCATTTCTTGTTCCTTATAACATTCTATTTGTTCTTCTAACATGACAATCCCTCTTTTATAATTAGTTACATTACACTCAAATGAATGATAATTTATGATAATATTATTAGAATACATTTTCAATTTAATATATTTTTCTTGCAAGCAATAGTATAGCGTTTATTAAGAATTACCTCAGAATCTGACAATGGCATGAGAGCCATGTTTTCAGTAGCCTCCTCATTCTCCATAAATCTCGAGTTAGTACTGGTTCCATCAATGCCTTTGAAGAGGGTTCTTCAACGGTTATCTTTCTTTCCTATGGCTTGCTGCTTGCACTCCTGTACTCTCTTGTAAAATGGCCTTTCTTGTGGTAGTTATAGCACATTACAGCTAACCTTGTCACCGGCATTGAGAGTAAATTGTTTCCTTGTTCTTTTGAGAAACATTCTTGCTCTCATATTTAGAAAAGCCAGCTGATTTATAATTTCCAGCTCTTCTAGATCATCATCATCTAGTTGCTGAAGGTCATTAGCAACTATCTCAACAACATTCTTGTAGTTGGACAGAAATGCATACTATTGCCATCACTTACTCCAACAGTATTGGTTAAGGTACTAACATAATTAAAAGATACACTAGCAGCATTAAGCATTCTACAAGAATTAATTTCATTATTTTGAATAGATATAAATGCTAAGTTAGTAGCATTTGAGGATGATCCTGCCTTCCTTTAAAGTTTATGTTCAACCACCTTAAAGTGATTGTACAAATCATCAATATTGACCATGTTAATATCATCATTGTTCTGTCAGATTGATAATTGTGTATCCATCTCTACTGGTATATTTATAAAAATTTAACATTGGTATCTTCTTGTTCATGCTTTTCTCCTAGAGTGATGAGTTTACTCACAATCCTTTGAAGTATATTATAAATAGAATCTAGAGATTCTGAGTCATTTACATTGAAGTCTTCAGACACAGACTTCAATAATGCCTTCTTGTCCTTCTTTGTGGAATCATTACCACAAAATTTAAGAACAAATACATCAAACATTGATTTAGCATCTTTATGTTGTTGAAATGAAAGAATATGCTCATTTGGTATAGCTAGCATAACTATACTTATGGCTTTCATATCATTTTATCTTTTATTCTTTTCATCCTAGGTAATTTCTATTGTAGATATAGTACGCTTGGTGTATGTGTTTCTACGAGCAATGACTTCCCACAGATCCCATTTGTACATCTGCACAAATTGAGTGAATCTGAATTTCTATTCTTGAAACTCTTTTTGTTTGAAGACTAGAACCTTGTTCATTGTGTTAGGTTGTGTAGCCTCTGAATTCATCTCCTTAATTAAATAGACTTCTCTAATAATCATCAAGATCGAAGCTTTTGAACAAGCTCTTACACCACTTGTTGGTCTCTTCGGATCTTGTTAGCCTAGCTTTAGACTTAGACAACACATAATAAATTCTATATAGCTTTAGTAGAAACTCTTAATGATATCAAAGAGCATGCATAATCTACTCTCTGATATTATGAAGATTATGAGTACTATGAAATATGAAACAAATAAATAATATAAATCAAACATTTTAATATTATTAATAATACTAATACTTTGAATCAGTGTATTAGGGTTACAACCTTGAGCAAATAAAGTCTAGCTCAGTTGGATGGATGCATTTGGTTATAGTCTTTATGTGGGGGAGGTCAGGGGTTCGACTCCTGTCATTCCCCATGTGGAGGATTTTTCCAGAATTGGTAGCCGGGTTTGAATCCCATCGCAATCCCTTAAAGCCCCTTAATGGGAAACTCGATGGCTAACATGGGGGTTGATATTCTCTTCGTGAGATGATTCGAACTCGGCTCGAGAGACTTGGTGCCTCGGTGGCACGCAAGATACTCCGATGCACCAAAACTGTCGTTCAAAAAAAAAAGGGTTACAACCTTGAAGTACAAAAAACGTATATGAATAATGTGTGATCTACATATAACCTAAGATCTCCTTTTATAGGACAAGGAGTCCTATACAAGACAAAGATTTACTAGATTAATTTAAACCTAAGGGATATACTCATAATATCTTCTAGAGATAGCTTCACGCGTCTTCAATCTTTATCTTTAATTAGTATTAGAAATACAATCAATATTGATTTTCACAACCAGCATTAAGACTGTTTGTCCATATTTTCCCAGATACTACCAAATTAAGATATAACTACCAACATTAATTAGATTTAATATTGATAGTGCAAAATATATTTGCACTAAAATTATTCCCTGTGAAGGCACTCTATTTTAGGAAGATACTTGGATGGGTGATTCATCTTTAAAGTGTCAATTTCCAAGATTATATGCTTTAAAGACGTGTAAGCAAATTTCTATCACTGACAAATTAAGGTATTATTCCATTGTTTCCTCTTTTCGTCGTGTGCCAAGGGGAGGTCTAGATACCGAGCAATATGAGGAGATGGTTCGTCGTATAGCGTTAATACAATTGGCCCAAATGAATGATCGATGGGTATGGTCTCTAACAGGTAATGGTGACTTTTCTGTAAAGTCGGTTTGCAATCTTGTAGACCATTCTTTTTAAGTTCTAAGATGTTTCTGTTGGGAATAAATTAAGGCCAGATCACTTGAGCGCTGACAAGAGTAAAACAAGTGTTGACAAGAGCAAAACAAGCGCTGACAGCTCAAGCGTTGACAAGACAAAGTCAAGTGTTGACACATTGAAGATAAGCACTAATGGGAAGATATACTCTACGCGTTTATTGTATTCTAGATTACTTCTAGTAAAGATAGGAACAACAATGTATTTTCTATATTTATCTTTACCTAGAATAGCTGATACGTAGATTATTGTACAAGGCTTCTTATGTCTATAAAAGAAGACCTTTAGGTTAATGTTTCATATAAGTTTTCATTCGTAAACTACTTTCATTGTAAGCAAGTGATATTATTAATCAAAGTGAAAGTTTGTTTATATCATTGTGTGTTCTTGTTTAAGTGTTAATTCCGCATAACACTTAGATTATCATAAGCATATACAAAGGTTTCTCTAAGTTTATTACTTGATCTAATCTCGTATACATTAAGCTAAATCGATCTATGTTTGGGATCAACAAGTGGTATCAGATCTTGTTGAGGAACTTTTGATCTTAAAGAACACAAGAACCCTAAAAAGTCACCAAAACCCTAATTTTCTCAAAAACCCTTACAACATCATGTCTGAATCAATAACCTCCTCCTCCTCACCTTTACCAAACATCAATATTCCCATGCTTGATGCAACCAACTTTGATTTGTGAAAATTCAAATTTGAGCAATATCTGGGGATCTATGACTACACACTCTGGGAGATCATTGAATATGGAAACACATTCGATAAAGCCCAAAAGATTGCTGATGTTATCACTCAAAGATCAGCTGTTGCTGGATGTTCTGAAGAAGATAAGAAAGAAAAACCTGGAGATGGTAGAGCTGTGTCTGCTGATGACATAGCAAAGAAAAGGGTCGACATGAAAGCCCTAAATATTCTGAAAGTATCTTTGGGACAAGAGAACCAGCATAAATATAGAGGCTATGAATCTGCTAAAAATCTTTGGGAAGCTCTTGAAGTTGCATATGGTGGCAATGCAGACACTAAGGAAGAGAAGAAAAAGCAACTCATGCATGATTATGCTGTCTTCAAGGCTCAACCCAATGAGAAACTGAGTAGTGTGAGAAGCAGATTGCTTGACATTACAAGCAAGTTGTCCTTCATGGGGACACAACTTGGTGATGTTGACATTAATGCTACCTTTCTTAAAAGTCTTGGTGAGGCATGGAAGATTGAGGCAAGATATATTCTTGCCAATAATACTTACAAGAGTTCCACGTTTGATGACATCTACAACAAACTGAGGTTGTTGGAATATGAAACTCTTTTAGAGCATGGAAGCAAGTCTACCAACAGTAACATGGCCTTTTTCTCTCATAGTGAAGGTCAATTCAATCAGAAGGAGGATGATTCTTCAGACGCTGACACATTCAAGAGTGATTCCCCAAGAGTTAAACATGTTGGTTTAGATTTGGATACTGTATGTGCTTATATTGCTTCTTTGCCCAATGGTTCAGTGATTACATATGAGGACCTTGAGCAGATAAGTGATAAGCACTTGGAAGAGATGGACATTAAGTGGAACATGGCTCTTGCTAGTATAAGAGCAAATAGGTGGAACAGAAGGTTTAAGAAGAAGATGACCTTCAATGCAAAAGACACAGCTGGATTTGATAAATCCAAAGTTGAATGTTACAACTGTCATCGTATGGGGCACTTCATGAGGGAATGCAGATCTCTTAGAAGATCTGATGTTGGTAAACCCTCAAGTCAAGTTGTTAAAGCTCAGGATCCTAAAGCCATGGTTGCAGTTCAAGGAATTGATGGTACGGGATGGGATTGGAGCTATCTGGCTAAGAATGTGGAAGAGGATAAAGCTTTGGTTGCTGAGGTTGAAGAAGAAGAGCATGTTGAATATGCTCTCATGGCACACTCCTCCTCTTCATCTGATAATGAGGTATACAATGATGCTTTTTGTAGTAAAGCTTGTAGGTTAAACACTGAGAATCTTAACAAAGAGGTGTTAAGATTATTAAGTGATGTGAGTACTGAAAAGTGCAAACTGTCTAATTACCAAGTAGCTCTCACTCAAACTAAGAAAACCGTTTCTGAATACAATAAAATGGAATTTGACTTAAAAGATAAAATAAATATTTTAAAACATGAGTTAAATGCTAGTATGGATATTAGAAACATCATGGAAAGGGTTAATGGTGAGTTACAGGCTAAGTTAGATGAGGCCATTAAGAATAAAGATAATGTTGGCCTTAAAATTCAAAGATTTGATAGAGCCACTCAAACCCTAGGAGACTGTGTGGGTAAACAAATGGATCCTAAGGACATGACTGGGATTGTGATGAATGATTACTCCTTGGTTCCACCACCAGCTGGTGACTTCTATGGTGTCCAGCAAAAGGACCTATCTTGGACTGGTTTGCTAGAATTCCAAGAGGAGGAATTCATTCCTCCACCAAGAGTTGTCACTCCAGTTGAAGAGTACCAACAAAAGTTGACTGACCTGAATGAATGGAAGAAAGCTAACCCTACTTTGTTTGTTAAGGGTGGCTTGCTATGTGAAAGTCCCAATGATTCAACTCCCATTAAGGTTACAAACCCAATCACTGGTAAAGCTGTTGACCTAGGCTCAAACACTGATAGAAAACCTAGCATTAAATATGCAGAGATGTATAGGAATACTAGGTCTCCCAAGAGCCAAGTTAGCAATAATGGAACAGGGTTCTTCTCTTCTAGACCTAAGGCTGTGTCTAGAAAAGCTTGTTACACTTGTGGTAGCTTTTCACACTTGGCATACAAGTGTGTCAACGCTCCCAAAGCCAGCGCTGACAGGAACAAATTCAGCGATGACAGGAACAAAGTCAACGTTGTTAGAAAGTCAAACGTTGTCAGACCCAAACCTTGTGTGCAGCAAAGTCCACAAGTGATTAGACCTGCCCCATTCTTTACTAGAGGGTCTAACACTCATGGACAAAGACAATTTCAAAAGACAAATACTTGGTCTAATAGGCAATGGCAAACCCTAGGTTCAACGCTCACAAAGGTAATTTCAGCATTGACAAGACCAATTCCAACGCTGACAGAAACGTGACCAGACCTAAATATTTGCAACCACAGGGTAAGAGGTCTAAAGCTTCTTCAAGCTTAACATGGAGACCCAAGAAAGATCAAAACCCTAATGATAATGGGATTTTAATGACTTGCAACAGATTTAATTACATTTCAAAGGTCATTACAAAACCTATTGGGGTTAATTGGGTATTTCATCCTAAGAAGGATGAGAATGGGGTTGTTGTGAGAACTAAGTCTGTTCTTATTGAACAAACAGATCAATCCAAGTCTTTTAAGACTTGGGTTCCCAAAGAAAACTAATTTGTTTTCTTTATGTGCAGGGCATTCAAAGACAGGTCAATGATTATGGATATTGGGATAGTGGATGCTCAAGGCACATGACAGGGAAGGAAGATTATCTCACAAACTTCACTCCCATTAAGGATGGTGATAAGGTTTACTTTGGAGGCGGATATGGTACTATCACAGGCAAAGGAACCATTCTCACCAAGAATTTGTGTTTTGAGAACGTATTTCTGGTAAAAGAACTTGATTACAACTTTTTTAGTGTATCACAAGTTTGTGATAACAAAAATAAAGTTCTGTTTACTGATACTGAGTGTTTGGTGTTGAGCAAGGATTATAAGATCCCTGATGAGAGATATATTGAGTATAGAACACCTAGGCATAAAGACATATACAATGTGAATCTAAATGCGATTAAAATGAACAATAATATGTCTTGTGTTTATGCTAAAGCCTTAGTAGATGAAAGTAATTTGTGGAATAGGAGACTAGGGAACATAAATTTTAAGAATATAAATAGGCTTGTGAGACTTGGCTTGGTTGATGGTTTGCCTGAGAAGGCCTTCCACAATGACCACTCTTGTGTTGCATGTCTTAAAGGCAAGCAGCACAAGGTCTCATTCAAGTCCAAACAGGTGCATACTAGTTCTAGACCTCTTCATATGCTACACATGGATCTCTTTGGTCCAACCAATATAGAAAGTTTGAATGGTAAGTCATATTGCTTTGTCATCACAGATGACTTTTCTAGGTTTACTTGGACATTCTTTCTAGCTATGAAGAGTGACACAGCTGATATTCTAATTGATTTTATCACTCAGATAGAGAAGAGGTCTGGCAATGAAGTTAAAATGCTTAGGAGTGATAATGGTGGTGAATTTAGGAATAAGAAGCTAGATGATTTCTGTGCCAGAAAAGGAATTACTAGGCAATTTAGTATTGCTAGAACCCCACAGCAAAATGGGGCTGCTGAGAGGAAAAATAGAACCGTAATTGAAGCAGCCAGAACAATGTTGGCTGATACTCATTTTCCTATAGCCTTTTGGGCTGAGGCTGTTAATACAGCTTGTTATGTTCAAAATAGAGCATTGGTTAACAAAATTCAGAACAAAACACCTTATGAGTTACTTTGGGGAAGAAAACCTAATATTGGTTTTCTCAGACCTTTTGGTTGTCATGTAGTAGTTTTAGACACTAGTGATGCCTTAGGTAAGTTTAGTGCAAAAGGTGATGAAGGCTACTTCATGGGGTATTCAGGTCATAGCAAGGGATATAGGGTTTATCTTAAAGGATAAAAACGCATAATTGAAAGAGTACATGTTAGGTTTTTAGAGAATAAACCTAGTGATCCTGAAAGTGGTCCTAATTGGTTGTTTGACTTGGAACCCTTATCTAGAACTTTAAATTATATGCCTGTCACTAATCCAGATATTGTGAAGGTAACTTCAAATGTTGTGGAGGAACAAGTTGTTGATGTTTCAGGTACACAGGTTCATGAAAAGATTGGATCACAAGCAGAAAAGACATCTCCTTTACAAGAATATGTTACAATTCCCATTTGGACAGATGCTTTTGCTGCTGCTGTTGTTGCTGGTAAAAATAATGGTGGTTTCCAAGTACCACTAGATACAAACATGCATGGTCCTTCAGACACTGACAAAGGCAAATCTAGCGCTGACAAGACCAATTCAGACGTTGATGGTTCAGACGTTGACAACAACAGTTCAAGCGTTGTTAGCCCAAGCGCTGACAAACAAGATTCAGGCGTTGACAACACTTCTGCACATCTTTTCTCTTCCATTTTTGAACAAGGTGAACCTTCCAATATCTATGAAGAGGTTCATCCTCATGTTGATGAAAGAGAGTCTGATGAAGAAGACATTGGCAACATGGAGAATGAAGTTGAAGATACCAGACTTTTTGAGGGAGGAGTACTTACTTCAGTCATGAAGAATCATCCTCCTTCTCAAATCATTGGTGATATTCTGACTCTAGTTCAAACTAGAAGATCTCATCAAGGTCTTGGTGGGTTTATTGCCAATATACACAAGAAGGTTGATACCCCTCTTGTGCAAGCATGTTTGTTTGCCTGTTTTCTGTCACAACAGGAACCCAAGAAAATATTTGATGCTCTCAAAGAAACAAGTTGGGTGGAAGCAATGCAGGATGAGCTTCACCAATTTGCAATTCAGGATGTTTGGGAGCTGGTTGATTGTCCCAGATATGTCAGACCTATATGGACAAGATGGGTTCTAAGGAACAAGAGAGATGAAAGAGGCATTGTGGTCAGAAACAAGGCAAGGTTAGTGGCTCAGGGATATACACAAGAGGAGGGGATAGACTATGAGGAGGTCTTTGCACCAGTTGCAAGATTGAAGCTATTAGGATTTTTCTAGCCTATGCATCTTGCATGGGCTTCACTGTCTATCAAATGGATGTCAAGAGTGCCTTCCTCTATGGAACTATTGTTGAGGAGGTATATGTGATGCAGCCTCCTGGTTTTGAGGATCCAGAGAATCCAGTTAAAGTTTATAGAGTCAAAAAGGCTATGTATGGCCTTCATCAAGCCCCTAGAGCATGGTATGGTACTTTGTCTACCTATTTGGTCGACAATGGATTCAAGAGGGGCACTATAGATCAGACACTGTTTACAAAGAAGAAAGGCAAGGATGTGTTGCTTGTCCAGGTCTATGTTGATGATATCATTTTTGGGTCTACTAATCCAAAGATGAGGGAGGATTTCTCCAAGCTTATGATAGACAAATTCAAGATGAGTGCCATGGGGGAGATGAACTTCTTTCTTGGTTTACAAGTTCAGCAGAAAGAAGATGGTATCTTTATCTCCCAGGATAAATATGTGGCTGAGATCTTGAAGAAGTTTGGCTTTTCTCCACATGAAAAGAGGGCTACTACTCCTATGGATAGAGAACACCCTTGGGGAAAGATTGGAGATGGGAAAGATGTTGATGTCAGGCACTATAGATCCATGATTGGATCATTGATGTACCTTACTGCCTCCAGACCTGACATTATGTTTGCTGTGTGTGCTTGTGCACGCCATCAAGTGACTCCCAAAGAATGTCACCTTTATGCTGTGAAGAGAATCTTTAGGTACCTAAGATGCTATCCTGGTCTTGGTTTTTGGTACCCAAAGGATTCACCATTGGAGCTGATTGCATATTCAGATAGTGATTATGGAGGTGATAAATTTGATAGGAAATCCACAACTGGTGGATGTCAGTTTCTTGGGAGAAGGTTGATATCTTGGCAATGCAAGAAACAAACAGTGGTGGCTAACTCTACAACTGAAGCTGAGTAGGTGGCTGCAGCTGCTTGTTGTGGACAAGTTTTGTGGATTCAGAACCAGCTGTTGGACTATGGGTATAATTTCATGCATACGAAGATATTTGTTGACAATAACAGCACTTTATGCATCATTAAGAATCCTGTGCATCATTCTAAAACTAAACACATAGAAATTAGACACCATTTTATAAGAGATTGTTTTGAAAAAGGTTTAATACAACCAGATAGGGTTGACACTGAGGAAAATGTGTCAGATTTACTAACTAAACCTTTTGATGCTGGGAGGTTTCAATACTTGGTAACAAGTATTGGAATGATAAATCTCACATAATATGTGTTTGGGAGTCTTTTTGTAAAAGTATGTACAGGATGATGCATTGTTATTGGTCTTATGATGATTTAGATTTTCCACTATATTTTTCTAACACCGACAAAGGTTGCTTGAACGCTGATAAGTGTTTTTGCAACGTTGTCAGCAATATAATTGTCTAACGCTGTCAAAGCTTCCCTCAACGCTGACATGTGTTATCGGGGCGTTGTCAGCAACAATGTTAGTTTTGTGGTTTTTAATCTAAATGTGCAGATGGTGTTAGCAGTATACCATTGGATACAGAGTTGCTTATGGATAAATGGAGAAGCATTTGGACAAGTTTTTATTTATGGATGATGGTTGGAATTTTAAATTCCTATCTTGACATAAATTTTTATGTTCATGCATATTTTTGGCAACCTTATGTATCATAGTTTAAGGGGAGGTTTTAGGAACCTTTAGGATGTTTGGGTATCCATATGATACTCTTATCACAATTCTAGATTGTGTCCACAGGTGAGTATGAGTTAGTTTTTCTAAATCATGAGGCACTATAGCATGCAAAGTTGATATACTATGCATGCTGCCAAGACATTTTTGGCCTAGAAATGGTTGTGGTCTGTTGGGAGACTTGGGAATAATTTTGTTTTACCTAGGAGTAACAAGGAATTTTATAAGGTAACTTGGTTGTTAAGAGTTTTGGTTAGCAAGGGACACTAGAGGACTGTTATGTCTATCTTGCTTATGCAAGTGTGCATAACTGGACAGTGCTTGCCGCCCTATAATAATTATCAGCTTTTTGGTTATCTTCTCTAGGATAAATTACTTTGTTAAGGTCATTTTTCATTTTTAAACATTTTTATTTTTGGACGCTGACAAGTATTTTTCCAAGCGTTGTTGTGACCAATTTAGACGCTGACATGGCTATAGGCAACGTTGACAAGATTATAGCCGTTGGGCGTTGATAGGTTATTTTTTACCGTTGACACTCAATGGGACCTACCCAGTTGTTACTTTTTGACATATTTTTAGGCCGTAATTTTGGGAGTTGTTACTTTTCATTTAATGCATGAGATAAACTTATAATTTTTTAATATTTTCATGATTACTTTTTGAAAATACTTGCCTATTTTTTGGCCATTCACATGCATTTTCTTCTCCTATAAATTTGGCTCCTATTTTTAAACAGGGTATCTATAATTCTTGTCTAACACAATTTTCTCTTATCAACTTCATCTTCATCCATCAAATTTAACAGCTTTCAACAATGGCACCAAAGTTTAAACCATCAGAATTGGAATTGGGGTTCAGAACTCAACACAACATGATCGCGTATCTTAAAGCTGGTGATACTCTGTTTCCCCAATACACACAAATGGTGGCGTATTTGAACGCATCCCCCTTAAGGTATGCTCTTTCTCATGCACCACTCATTCCAGTCACACATATTAAACAGTTTTGGAACACTGTTAGTTCCTCAACAGTTAATAGAGTGACTACATTGACTTCTATTGTTCATGGGAGACCTTGGGTAGTTACTGAGGCTTTGGTACGTCAAGCGTTGCATCTTGATGATGCTGATGGTATAGCCACCCTTCCCATTAATGAAATAGAACAAGGGCTAAGGGCTTTGGGATATCCTTTTCCTGATGAAGGTACCTTAAACAATTATCATAAACAGGAATTTCCCCCAGCTTGGGAGTACCTCATACATGTCCTCCTTCAATGTTTGAGTCCCAAATGCACTGCACACAATAAGATCAATAGATCTATTGCTAGTGCTATTGTGTGTATTGCAACAGGGTAAAAATTTAATTATTCTAAAATGATTTTTGAGGGCATGTGTAAAAATAAGGGGAAAAAATGACTTTAGCTTATCCCTGATTTTTGCAAATGGTTTTTGATGTTCAAGGATACTGCACAAGGGATCATAATGATTTTTATGAGATCCCTGTGCAAAAGAAGGCTATTTTTATGAAGATGAACTCACCACCCCATCGTGACCTACCCTTAACCCAAGCTATGCTTGCTGTTATTGCAGCAGCTCAACCCCAACCAGACCCCCAACCCAAATTGACCCAATACCTGAACCATTACCTTCACCTGAACATATGCAAATTGACCAAGATCCCTTCAATGCTGACATATTAAATGTTGGCGTTGATGTGCCTATTTCCAACGTTGACACCCAACCTTCACAAACCCAAACACCCCTTAACCAACCCACATCCACCCATTCTTCCACACCATCTTCTACACCCCCTGAATATAGGTTGATGAAATGCCAAAGGACTACTGGAGTGTTCTCCTCTGGTGGTCCTAGCCATGTAGCAGAGAGAACCACCACCACAAGTGTGGCTGGTGATATGGATGCGGCTGGGACTATTGGTTCTGGCTTAGATGCTGGCCAAGGCAGTCCCACCATCATTAAGTCCTCATCCATGCCCAATGAGTCTGACTTGGGAGGTCAAATCCCTATTTTAGAAGAGGGCAGACTGGAACCAATGACTCTTATGGAATTGACGGCAGTCTGCATGAGCTTGCAAAAGCAAAATGCAGACTTAGTACAAGTTGTCAGCTCACAAGGATTTGAACTCAAGCAATTGAGGGAGAGGATTGTTGTTTTGGAGACTGCAAGTGTATGGATGGGTATGGAGAAATCTTCCAAAGGGGAGGAAGTTCCAATAAATCTGAGTGATAAGGGCAGCCATGATGGTCAATCTTTGGATGTTGGTGAGGCCCTTACAACTTTAAAGAAACAAACAGGTTTTGATACGTCCTTAGTTTCTCCTACCAACTTGAATTTATCATTTACAGCCATGTTGGAAGAGATTACAAAAGGCGCTGAGGCAGGAAATTTGGGCGTTGACAAGGAGAATTTGGACGCTGACAGAAATATTTTGGGCGCTGATAGAACAAAATTGGGCGTTGACAGACCTGCACATGAAGGTGACGTATCCCAGTCATCATCCATCATCAAGGAAGTTTCTTCACAGGTATCACCATCTACCTTACCAACAATTGCACCATTAGATAAGGGTAAGGGTATTATGGTAGAAGAGAGTGTTCCAAAGGATGCAGCTCAAGTTGAGTTTGATAGAAGATTGGTTGCACAAATCATGGAACAAGACAGAAAGGAGGTGAAAGAATCACCATTTGTGGTTACTTCAGCAGAAGGAAGTGATGGAGCTAGCTCAGACTCAAGTGTTATGATTATAGAACCAGAAAGACTTGAGTATGGTGATGAGTTGGCTGAG
Organism: Glebionis coronaria; assembly: GCA_025667525.1. NCBI lineage: Eukaryota > Viridiplantae > Streptophyta > Magnoliopsida > Asterales > Asteraceae > Glebionis > Glebionis coronaria. The sequence goes on along the minus strand of JANFOE010000944.1, from coordinate 99,097 downwards.
GAGAAATTGAGAAAATTGAAATTGCAGGTTGACTTTGACATGCCAGAGGTGGTTCAAATGTATCATGCTTGGGAAGAAATATGTATGGAGAATCCACACTTGACTGTTTCAGATCAAATATGGGGATTGGAGATTCTCCACAGAGTTCAAAAGGATTGCCAGGTAATTTTGAAACACAAGGCAAGCAATATTCTCTCAGAGTTAAAAAGGGATAGAAGGGAGCTATACTGCATGTTGCTCAGATGTCATGGAGTAGGGTGGACTTATCAGAAGTTGAAGGCATTGACATTTGATGAGTTGGAATGCAAGGCTTATCTCATTTGGGTGAGAGTGCAGGAAGCAAACACTCTCAGACTTCTTTCTGATGAAAGGAAAGAAGAACTTGCAGAAGAAATGGAACTCAAGAAAGCAATGTTTGTTCCCAGACCAGTGAAAAAGGGAATTTCTCTTGAGTTTCCTAAAGATATGGATCCACTATATCCAAGTGAAGCTGTTATAAGAAAGAGTCTCAAGCTCTCACCATTAGAAGCTTCAGATATGGTGCAAGTGTTACCCTTAGATTCCAGAAACCCAATTGTGAGCTATGAAGAAGATGAATGTGGGTTTTGGAAGATTGGCAGATATGGCAAAGAGGTACACACTTTTACCACTCTCATATCTTTGTTTGCAAGTTGTGATAGAGAAGACTTGGTAGACCTATGGAGGTTGCTAGAGACCAAGTATGAGGCTAAAGCACCAACTTCAGCTAATGGAATAAAACTGTGGTCCACATTCAAAAGAATGTGTGGACCAAAAGATGAGGATCCTGCTATTTGGAAGGATCTTGAAGATGACCTCAGTGGTCTTCAATGGAGATTATATTCAGCTGCTGGTGTTTACCATTTGAGTTCTACAAAGTTTGCTGAGTATCTACTTGTGGATGGTCAGTATTTCATATCCAAGGCTATTTTGGAGAAGATGAAGGACACTCAGCTGGAAATTGATTATTCAAGTGACGTGGCAAAAGACTTGATCAGATTTATTCATTACCAATATGAGAAGGTTTGTAAGATTCCTCCTAGTCCTTAATGCTTATTCAGAAACTTGATCATAAGAGTGGATATCAAGTTTAGGGGAGGATTGTTGGGAATAAATTAAGGCCAGATCACTTGAGCACTGACAAGAGTAAAACAAGTGTTGTCAAGAGCAAAACAAGCGCTGACAGCTCAAGCGTTGACAAGACAAAGTCAAGCGTTGACACATTGAAGATAAGAACTTATGGGAAGATATACTCTACGCGTTTAATGTATTCTAGATTACTTCTAGTAAAGATAGGAACAACAATGTATTTTCTATATTTATCTTTACCTAGAATAGCTGATACGTAGATTATTGTACAAGGCTTCTTATGTCTATAAAAGAAGACCTTTAGGTTAATGTTTCATATAGGTTTTCATTCGTAAACTACTTTCATTGTAAGCAAGTGATATTATTAATCAAAGTGAAAGTTTGTTTATATCATTGTGTGTTCTTGTTTAAGTGTTAATTCCGTATAACACTTAGATTATCATAAGCATATACAATGGTTTCTCTAAGTGTATTACTTAATCTAATCTCGTATACATAAAGCTAAATCGATCTAAGTTTGGGATCAACAGTTTCCTATGAGAGGGGTAAAGGAGATTCCAATTAAAATTAATATTTTCACTTGGAAAGTTCAAAACGGTAATTAAGCTTCCTCCTAGATTGAATCTGTCCCGGATTGGTATAGACATTCAATATATTTCGTTTCCTAATTGTGAAGCGAGACTCGAATCAGTGGCGCGCCTGCGCTGTTTGGGGCATGACATATTATGTAAGGTTAGAAGATGGTGGGGTTTCTCGTCTCCAGATTTCCAATCGTATGATGAGTGGCTTCTTTGGTTTACGGGTCTTCGCTTAAATAGGAAGGAGAAAAATGTGCTAGAGGGCATTTTTTACGTTGTGGTGGAAGATTTGGAGCTTTCAAAATCAACTTCTATTCGGCTCAATTACTCCTAGAAAGGCGACTATTTTTATGATATTGTTTCATAATCTTATACCCGGTGTTCTAATCGTTGTAAATCCAAGTTTAACTTGATAACTTGGATGAAAGACCCTAGTCTTGTTATTTTGTAATCCGTTTTCTATGTTCTTGCTAGAGTTGTTTTTTTCAAATAAAATAATCATTAAAAAAAGCATCACAATAACCACTCGTTTTGCTAAAGTATTTTCCTTCATAGCTACTGTTTTTTTATATGTTCAAATGCTCATTCACTTAAAAGTTATAAAAAAAACTTATGTAATTTTCTTGGAAAGTAAGTTTAAAGCAGGAAGCATAAAAGTCACCCAAGCTTTTCGCCAACCACATAGCTCATAATGCTCTTTGCCAATTTTGTACCCAAATGTTCATAAGTTTTATACAGTTTGGTAACATTGTTAGTGACCACATTTTATAGTACGTTCGATTTTTACATAGCTCGGCTTCATATTGTTCGAGTAATCCGACCAGATCTATAGATAGCCGTATCAATTAGGTACAAGAATATTACAACAAATGAAAATCAAAGTACTACTTATTTACCCCAACCAGATGGTAACCAGTTGTCTGAATTTTAATCATGCCTTGAAATAATACAAGTTCATAAAGGAACTTCAAATTATAAAATTGTAAGCCAAAATTAGCAAGCCTTTGGGTTTATGGCGGCGATGGAACACTCGATGTATGAAAACTATGAGTTCGACTTAGCTTATGATTCGGCGGCGGTGGAGGCCTCCTAATTCTCTCAAACGCATGTGTTTTCCCTAACCTAGGAGCAGGTGGCGCTGATTTCCGAGTTCTAAGCTCTCCACGAATACCTGAAATTTTAATACAATGACTCCATGTGAACTCGTAATCAATGTTATGAATAGAATTAATGTTTAAATACGAGAAGGTATGCATGGGCGAACCTTGATTTTCATCAAATAAATTCGATCCTGCTTGAATGACATGATTAAGCATAAGAATCACAAGCAATAGTATAACCACTCGTTTATCTAAAATGTATTCCTTCATACTGATTTTTTTTTAATATGTTCAAATAAATGTTCCTTTACTTGAAATATATATCATGGGTATTCAAAAGTTGACTTGAAGTCATCCATTAGTTTCAGTTGACTTGAAGGTCTTTGGGGAAATTGGCATATTGCTTGGATCCAAATTTCTTCGTAGTCGTTTTTGTTCACACGAGAAAAACACACAAATGAAAAATTGACGTGAGCACGAGTATATGCACGACACTTTTATGCCTTCTGTTTAAGTTTGTTTTTAGAGCATTAGATATCTAAATGTGCTCTTGTGAGTAAAAGCAATGTTTTAAAGCATGCGTTGACTCGATTAGTTGAACCGATTGAACCGTGACCCGATCGAATGATTGAACACCGGTTTTGACACAAAACCGGTTGAACAGTCGGTTGACCGTGACCCGGAGTTAATTGAATAACCAGTTTTTTAAACATTGAGTAAAAGTGGTGCAACCTCATACTAATTGTTTTCTAAACTGAAGTTTTAGCCATACTATGTCGGTATAAAAGGTCCATTAATATTTTTCTTGTTGACCGGTAAAAAAAATGCTAACCAATAAATAGGAAAAAGATTGAGAAATTTAAAATTTATGATAAATTTTGTGTCTAGCTGATTGAATTGTGAAATATAAGTCCAGTTAATTAATAAAAAAAATTCTACACCTGTTTAAAAATAAAATTAGACAAGAGTTTTTAGCATGTTTATTACTTATTAGAAAAATAACAAAAAATCCAAATAATACTTCCAACTAAGGTGTCGAAAAAGTTGACCTGAACCGAATCCGAACCCGAATAAGCCTATTCGGGTCAGGTCACTCGGGGTCTAAAAACGTATTCGGGTTGACCCGAATTGACCCGAGTTTTAATTAGGATCGAGTTCGGGTTTATATTTTTTAGCCTTGACCCGACTTGACTCGACCTGACTTGACCCAAATCCGACCAACCCGACTTGACCGACTCGAATAACACATTTTACATTGTAATATTACTTAAATAAGACAATTTTCATACTTTTTCCTTATACTCAGGTTGACCCTGACCCGACCTGAATTGACCCGAACCCGACTTGACCTGACCCGAATTAACCCGAACCCAGTTGACTCGACCCGATTCTCACCCCTACTTCCAACAATATGCTTTTATTACACGTTATTATACTTTAACATATGTACTAAAAAGCAACCATCACTACAAAAATAGATGTCATTTTACACATTTATTTACTTATTTCTTCATACTTTAAACATTGTACAATTTTATAATCCACACTTTCCCTTACTGTGGGGATATTCGGTGTAACAAAATTATTGTCAGTTGTCACGCTAATTTCTGTATACAAACGATGAATGTACATATGAAAAAGTGTGGAAAAGATTTCAAAATTACACACTTAGAAGTGTGAAAAAAAGAAGGGAAGTACACACTTGAAAGTGTAAAAATAAAAGGGATGTCCACACTTTCAAGTGTGAAAAAAAGAAATGAAATCCACACTTAGAAGTGTGAAAAAGATAAGGGAAGGTCACACTTAGAATTGTGATAAAAAGAAAGGAAGTTCACACGCGCCCAAGTGAAAAAAATAAAGAAAGAAAGTCCACACTTAAAAGTATAAAGAAAAAAAGGAAATAATTTTTTTTAAAAGATGGATGAATTAGAAAAGTTCATACTTCAAAGTGTGACAAATTATATAAAGGAATAATACAAATAAAAATTCAAATTTGATGAATTCCAGATTTGATGCATTACAAATTTCAAATTTGATGAATTCGACATAAAACATTCCAGATTTCATGAATTCCAGATTTGATGCATTACAAATTTCAAATTTGATGAATTTGACATAAAACATTAAACTTCAAATTTAATGAATTCCATAAGACATAAAACATTCCAGATTTGATGAACTCCATAAGACTTGAGTTAATCCGACACATGGAGTCACACTTGAGTTAAGCCGACTCGTATCCAATGCATCCTGCAAGATAACATTAATGAGTTAATCTGACTCGTATCCAAAACAGCAGTAAACCCACCTTCTTTAACAAGAGTTGCATCACAAACCTATGTGTTTGATGTGCGATTAGCAAACAATTGTGGAAGCGCGGATTTAATTTCACCAAAAAACCTGGTCATGTTATCTTCCATCGTCTTCATTTGCCTACTTTGTTTCTCAATTTTTCTACTTTGATCTACAACTTTGTTCAACAAAAATCGATTTTCATTTGATGCACCATGACGTCTGATTCTTCTCAAATCGAAACCAAATTTGGTTACTTGTGACTTGGTTACTCCAACACCGTAGCCAAAAGGTCTTCCATGCTTCTTAGGCCTAAGTTCTTGCATAATTTCTCTTGCTATTTCCAACCTTTTCTCAAGATCAACTGGTTGTGAATCTGAATTTCCAACCCCAAATAACTTGTTTGCAAAATCTGCTTTCGCTTTGCTCTAGAAAATTAAACAAGCATTCAAATTCATCTTAGTTTTCGTTTATATCTATTTGTAACACAAATAAAAGTAGTAAAGTTATTTACATACCGCTAACACTCTCGACCTATCATCAACGTATGCCCCTAACTTTGTAACATGTTGCATTTCAAATGTTTCGATATCATCAGGTTCTCGTTTGTATTTCACTTTCTGTAGATTAAACATATAACCATTAAAGTAGACCATTATAAATAGAAAAAAATGAGTTTAATTTAACCCTAAAGAAGGCTTACAAACGCATCCTTTTTCCGGGCAACGCTCATCGCACCAGTAGTTTGAATATGGACCCGTTTTCCTCTTGCTTTCTTCCCATGTGCTGAGAGTTGCTGTGATTCGTTTAGTTGAAAACATATGTTAGGAAATCGATCAAGGCAAGTAGCACATATATTATTTTTCAATATGGTTAGACTATTTTATTCTACATATACTCGGATCTGAATCTATTATCATTTGAGCAGAGCTCAATCACACTAAAACCAACCAATCACGATGGTCAGAGGAATTATTATGGTTAAGGATTTGGACTAGTCTAATCCTATCTCCAACAAAAACCTGCAGCCTAATACCCTGCTTAATGTATACCCTATAACAAAAACAGATGCGTACTATATTGTATAACAAAGTAGTCAAATTATGTAGCAAGTACAAGCACAATCACCAATTAAACACTATTGTAATACATTTTCATAGAAGATGAATTAGTTCATATATATTTTATGCTTAACAGACGTTTGATACCAACCAATCAATCAGGATGGTCAACCAATCTTTGGAAAGAACCTAGCAAAGACACAAGGATTGTTCTTTATGGAAAAACATGTTACCCGACCTACCCATATGAACCTGATATAAATAAATTTGTAGCGTACCTTTGTTTTAGGTTCTCTAAGATGACGCATATAAGCTTCCCACTGGTGATCAACAAAGTACTCCGGTGTTGCTACTAAGTCGAGTGCTTCCAAAATCTGGTAATCCGTATATTGTAGCTCGTCATCAAAGTTATTAGCTTCATGTAGTCTTTTAGCAGCTAATGCCAACAAACGTCTTCTGATCCTATGTTTTAAGTTCCTAAACTTCTCGCCTAAATGAGAAAAGACGACATCGTCCACATCTTTACTTCGAGGGAAGTCAAATCTTCGCTGTAAAAATCAATAAAGACAAAAAGAAACAAGTTATTATAGTCAGAACAAAAAAAGAATGATCGACGGAACAAAAAAGAGATCACGAAAGTTATTACCCGTAATTCTATTATAAGCTTGACACCACAAAGCTTTTTGCATACTCTCCAGTCCTTGGCATCGAGGGGGCATAACTTGGGTTCTTTAACCAGTAGGGTCATGAATCGTGTAAATAATCCTCCTGCTGATTTGATGGGTTGATTGAGATCATTGAAAGGGACCACAAATAGCTCACTCTCGTTTAGCTTGTACACGTCTTTTGAGCAAATTGTCTGGGTTCTAAGAAAGTTTCCACTGCGGTCTATAAGATAAATATACATGGTTATAATATAGCATAAAATATAGAGAAAGTTAAGAACAATGACTCGACTCGTACAGTTTACCTATTATCTCAACCTCGCTCAACAACGTCATCTCATAAGCCTCAATAATTTCTTCTTGCTCATCCATAGGAGGTGCTGAGGAAGACGATGGCTGATTCACAGTTGACTCGAATGCACTTGTTTCAGATCGTAACGACTGAGAATAGGTAGATATTGATGAAGAGGAAGAATTATTTTGGCGAATAGTAGAAAAAAGGTTAGATTCCAGAGGTGTGGGGGTAAGGATGATTCTTGGTGAGAGTAGTCGGGAGATTGACCATTTACTTGCATATCTGATTGTTGAACGGTAATCATACGTGACTTACCAAGGGGCACATTTAATTGTCTAAGTTTCTGCATACGTGGTTGTCCTGGAGGATCCATATGTAACTCACCACAAGTTTGCTTGTATGTTTGTATGAGGTTCTGCATATGTGGCTCACCAAGAGCATCAAGATATGACTGAAATTGGGAGGGAAGTGGCGACGGTTGTGTTTGATGGTCACGGTATAATGTCGGTTGATTTTGAGAGGGAAGTGGTGGTGGTTGTGTTTGATGGTCACGGTAGAATGCCGGCTGATTTTGGGAGGGAAGTGACGGTTCTTTTGGATGGTTACGGTAGAATGCCGGCTGGTTTTGGGAGGGAAGTGACGGTTCTTTTTGATGGTCATGGTACAGTGTTGGATTCTTGATTGTTGTTTGTGACTTCATCTTCCTGCTTAAGAGCAAGTGTAGAATTAGTAACCTAACAGATAACCACAACTTATTTACAAATCGTCTTGATATCAAAGTCAATGAATCGTCTTGATACCATAGATGTCGTAAGACTATACATTACATGCTCATCAATCTGAATCGACTTCCTAACATTTTCAACCATAAAGAACCCCTCCAATATCACATTTTTAATCTGAATCGCCTTCCTAACATTTCCTTATTTTGTTATCCTTACATTTTTTACAGAATAAGCAAATCAAAACACCATTTCTAGAAGTACTTATTTTAAGCAGAAACACTACGCAATCGCAAACTACTTAAATGTCTATAACAAACATAGCAGATAAAATAAGCAAGTAAACATTGCTGAAAACTATAATCACAGAAAACTATAATCACAGAGAAATACCTTAACCTCTTCGCACAAATCTGCAAACTCGTTCTGTCAAATATAAACACAAGGCATTAGGATTTGAACAATCCAGAAAACTATAATCACAGAAAACTATAATCACAGAAAAAATACCTTAATCTTCGCACAAATCTGCAAACTCGTTCAACAGAAGAAGACAATGATGTACACTACTCCTACTATCAGTAAAAGGTAAAGTCTTGTTCCTTTCTTTACCTGCAACAAACAAATAGAACTGTAAGCTTAAAACACTACTCCTACTAAAATTGGTACCCACATAGAACTTAAAGCTAAATGTATCATGTACACTAGAATTCATAAGTAGACATTATTGGAAGGCACTTGCAAAAAGCTAAACATTTTAATATAACAGCAAGACAAATGGAATATTGATCGGTAAAATAGAAAGTCACTTTCTATATATTAACAAGTTCTATGAATAGCATTACATAACACATAAGGAAAACAGTAAACATAAATTTGGTGTTATTCATCATCTTCTATTTCGATGTCCTCCCTATGCCAATTTGGTGCCTCATTAACATCATAAAGAGTTGGAAGATTATAAGGCATGCATTGGGTATAAGACTCATCATTATCTCTAGTTCCTTTGTTCCCCATGTTAAATGTATCTCTCGGCAACGCTATAATTACATGCGACCATCCAGAACCTTTCAAATCATCTATGTAGAAAACTTGTTTCGCTTGAGATGAGATTATAAAAGGATCATCATGCAATTTTTCGCCCGTGTGTATTAAAGGCCTAGAAAAGTTTACAAGAGGAAATCCATATTTATCTTTCTTTAGCCCTCTCGAAGGTCGAATGTCGGCCCAATCACAATGGAAAAGCACAACTTTGTATCCACCAAAATATTCTAGCTCGATAATGTGGAAAGTTTCCCATAGTAACTTCCTCCTTCAACTTCCACCATGACTCCTGAATTTTGTGTCTTTTTTAATTCTTCTCGTCTTCTAGTAAGAAATCTATAACCATTCGTGATGATGCCATTATATTGTTTATCAATAGTTCTAGGGCCACTAGCAAGGGACACAACTTCTTCATCAAACTTAATCCTTTCTAATAATGGAACCTACAGTTTTTAATACACTTGTTAGTTTATGCTGACAAAAAATGAAAGAAGTAATATAATGACTACAAATTTTGTGACCTGCTCTTGAAGCCACTGCGGAAAAACTTCGACCATCAATTTCTCTTTTATCTTTGGGTTCATGGGTTTATCCTTATTAGCTGCTTGTTGAGCCAAAAAATGACTACAAAAAAATATACCATAACTTTATATACCTTATTTAGCATGTAAATTACCCTAGAATTTATGAATATGTAATCAGATATACTTACTCGCGAAACGGCTGAAGTTTACTATGATTTAGTATAACATAGCGGTGTGCTTGATCTAGTGACTTGTGATCAAGCTCAATAATCTCGACCTTTCCTAACTTGCGACCACCCGATTTAAGAATATACATTTCTTTTTCGAGAATATGTTCGTCATTTCTAGGAGGGCGATTAAAGATAGTCTCAACACCTTCGAAATATCTTGAACAAAAAGTAAGACATTCATCTTTAACATATCCTTCGGCGATTGATCCCTCCGGTTGAGCCCTATTGCGAACATATGACTTCAACCGCATCAAGTACATTTCAACAGGATACATCCATCTATAATGAACCGGTCCACCAAGCTTGGCCTCTGATATCAAGTGAACGGTCAAATGGACCATAACTGTGAAAAAACTAGGTGGAAATAGTTTCACCATTTCACACAGTGTAAGTGCTATTTGAGACTCCATTTTGTCGAGTACATCGAGATCGAGAACTTTAGCGCACAACCTTTTGAAAAACAAGCACAAATCGGAAACCACTTTAACAACTCGAGATTGTGCTCGCGAAAGCATGGACACCCTAAGAGCTATCGGAAAAATGTCTTGCATCAAAATGTGGCAATCATGACTCTTTAGGTTGATAATTTTACGATCTTTCATGCTCACACACCTTGAAATATTAGATGAATATCCGTCAGGAACCTTAAGACTTTTTAAAACTTGTAAGAAGTTGGACTTCTCCGCACTAGACATGGTGTAACATGCCGGGGGCATGTATGGCTTTTTGTTAGGACGATTTATAAGGTGGAGGGCATGCTTTATTCCCATTTCCATAAGATCCTTACGAGAGTTTTCGTTATCTTTGGTCTTCCCATCCAAATTTAATAAGGTTCTAATCAAATTATCAAAGACATTCTTCTCAATATGCATTACATCTAAATTATGCCTTAGCAAATTAAACTCCCAATACTCTAAATCAAAAAACACACTCTTTTTTTCCATAACAAGTGCCCAGCCGTTTCTTCTTCCCCAAAGTTTTCAATACCATCAAAGGTACTAAATTCGTCGTTTGCTTCATCAGCATTTGTTGAACAACCAATGCCATCCCTTTTCCTCTTATTACTGGAATTATCTTTCCCATATATAAAACTTGCACCACTTAAATCTTTCAAAATATCAGATCCCGTCAATGGGGTAGGCGGACCCTCTTCCTCAGATGTATCGTCAAATTGATCATTTTCAAATCGATATTTATGATTTCGCTCTAACCAATCTGCGATGTCCCATGTAGCAAAATTTTCTTCCATGTTTTAACCACTTGGAACGAGTGGAATTCGCCCAAACTGGGCATGCCACACGACTCTTTGTGCTCCACCCAGATAAGTTAGCATACGCAGGAAAATCATTCACGGTCCACATAAGTGAAGCTCGTAACTTGAACTGTTGCTTAGAAAAAGCATCATAAGCATCCACATCCTTCCATAATAAGTTTAGCTCATGTATTAAAGGTTGTAAATAAACATCTATATCATTGCCAGGAGCTTTCTCTCCGGGAATAATCGATGAAAGAATAAATGATTGTTGTTTCATACAAAACCATGGAGGTAGATTATAAGGAATCAACAACACTGGCCACGTGCTATGTGTTGTACTCATTGATCGGAAAGGATTAACCCCATCACTAGCAAGGCCAAGTCTGACGCTACGGCGATCTGAGGCAAACTCTGAATATCGGGCATCGAAACCCTTCCAAGCAAGACCATCAGCGGGATGCCTTAACTTTCCATCCATTGTTCGACCCATGTTATGCCACCTCATATCCTTTGCTGTTTTCTCGGACATGTACAACCTTTTTAGTCGTGGGATTAAGGGGAAATATCGGAAAACTTTTGCCGGCTTATTAGACTTTTTTGAATTTGAACTTTCACCTATGTCATCACCCGCATCACTTTTGTATCATGAAGCTTTACAAATATGACAAGATTTTTGACTTTTCCTTGTATCCCAATAACTCATGCAATCATTTGGACAAGCATCGATTTTCTCGTAACCAAGCCCCAAATCTTTAGTTAGTTTTTTTGCTTCACTAACCGAGGATGGTAACAATGTAAGATGAGGAAAAGCATGCCTTAAAAGCTCTAGCCACATGGCGAAAGTCTTGTTAGATACACCACCGATACACTTGATGTGATACAAGTGCAAAGTGAAGGACAAGTTGGAATACTTGCAACCGGGATAAAGTTCTTTGTCACGTTCTTCTAATAACTTCTTATATGTAGCACTATGATCCGAACTTTTAGAAGAATCGCTGATATTTTCATCCTCGACTAGGCTATTTGAAGGTAAATGACCTAACGCATCACGAACCAAACTTCTCATCTCATCTTCACCAAAAGAAGTTTCGTGAACAAAATTGGGTCGAGATGATTGTGAAGGTACGGAATCAACCCTACCATAAGAACTTTGTGAAGATTCATCAACATTGTCTTCAAACATCGAATCGCCTACTACTCGGCTATCCGAAGGTAAATGGCCTAAAGCATCATGAACCAACCTTCTAATCTCATCTTCACCAAAGGAAGTTCCGGGTCGAGATGATTGTGAAGGTACGAAATTCTCCCCATGAACCGACCAAATTGTATACCCCGGTAAAAAACCATAACGCAAGATGTGAACATGACATTTATCCACCATCCAATGCTCATCGTTACAACATTTAAGACATGGACATGCAAATAATCCTCTTATACTTCTAGCACGAGCAAATTCAATAAATGACTTGACTCCCTCTTTAAAAGAATTGTTGGTTATATGGGCTTTAATCCAACTTTTATCCATTTATGTAGCTTACCTAAACATGTACATATAATTAAAATTACAATATACTTGATTTTTGTAAGTGGAGAGTCACAAATAAGCTATAAACACGACAATAGGCCCAGATATGAAGAGTTCAAAAGCAAACAAACAAACAGTGGGTGTTATGTATTCCAGCAAACAAACAAACAGTGGGTAACAGATGCGTACTATACTTTATAACAAAGTAGTCAAATTATGTAGCAAGTACAAGCAGAATCACCAATTAAATACCAATCAATCAGGATGGTCAAGACGTTTGTTTTAGGTTCTCTAAGATAACGCTTATAAGCTTCCTATAATTATGCATTTCATGAGACTTAACAACCAGTCCATGAAAATGATTACTTTAACTTAATGTTGCAGCAAGCAAGCAGTTAAATGCACATCCAAACACCCCTTAGATAGCATTGTATACAACCTAGTATAGGTAATCTCACGAGGTAAAAAAGAGCGGGTAACGGGTTGAGCCTATCCACAAACACTATATAATGTTGCTCACTACAGTATCTGCAAACGTGACTGTTATGTAGCATACCTTAACTGTAGTTGCTACAGCACCATAATGTCACTCTCAAGTTATATTTTTTAACATGCAGTGATTAGTTGAACGAGAGCAAAAGAAATATTAAACGGACAAGAATATACTTTTTAACATGCAGCGATTAGTTGCACAACACAAATGTCTAAAACTCTAATTTAACTCGTGAAAACCAGTGTCTCCGACAGCTTGTGGAGTATCATCAGCTAAAACTCAGTATTCAAGTATTTCTGAGCTTAAATCTCAGTATGAAGTAGACAAGTACTGAGATGGAATTTCAAAGTTAGTGCAAGTGTGCAACACAAACTGCATGAAAAGCTTTAGGATTAATCAAACAAGATGACTGATAATGAACGAGAACTTGTTACTGATCGAGAGCTCATACAAAGCTTGTAATCTTTTATATGATGTTGACATAGTATATTCTTCACAGTTTCAACAGAAAGAAAAAATGGTTGTAGTTTCTAGATAGCTAGTGGATTATAAAAATAAGATGGCTTATAATTTGAGCTTTTATAAGCCCAAACCTATTGAAACAGGCTTATACTGTAGTGGATTATCACGCAAAAGGTGGAAATATATCTGAATTTAATTTGATGTAAATATATGCGAATTTACATTAGTAAGCTTCAGGTTTAACTAATTAGCCTAATTTGTCAGTCAAATTTATAAAAATTTAAAACCCAGCTTCTAGATTATATAATAAGCTACGGATCCAGCTTCACCTCCATTTCGCTATTTCGCTAAATTTACCCTTGTAAAAGCTCATAGACCTACTTTCAGAAGGCTGTGTTTGGGGCACGGCTTATAGGTGCTTGTGCAATTCAAATAAGCTGGCTTATAAATTGAGATTTTTTTTGTTATACACGCTTATTGAAGCTTTTATAAGACATAAGCCTCTATAAGTCCGCGCCTATTGAAACAGGCTTATTGGGGCTTATAGTTAGTCAGATTACCAGAATATTGTTCAAATTCCAAAATATACGGATTATCACATAAACGATGGAAATATATCTGAATTTAATTTAATTTTGATGTATTTATATGCGAGTTTACATTTTTAAGCTTCAACTTCAATTAATTTGCCAAACAACTTTATAAAAATATAAGATACAGCTACTAGATTAAGACGATAAGCTACGGCCTCAGTCTCACCTAGTTTAACAAAATAGTTAGTTATGTAGGTGTTTCGATTTACCTTATTTTATTGCCTTATCTGCATATCTAGATTTGTGTTGTGTTTAATGCGCGGCTTATAGGTGCTTGTGCAATTAAAATAAGATGGCTTATAATTTGAGCTTTTATAAGCCCAAGCCTATTGAAACAGGCTTATAGTTAGTCAAATTATCTAAATACAGCAAAAGGTGGAAATATATGGAAATATATCTGAATTTAATTTGATGTAAATATATGCAAATTTACATTAGTAAGCTTCAGGTTTAACTAATTCGCCGGCTAACTTCATAAAAATGTAAAATCTAGCTTCCAGCCATAACTACAACTCATTTCGCCAAACTTACCCTTGGAGAAGCTCATAAGCTTACTTTTAAAAGGCATATGAGCTTATGGACTGAAGTCCATAAAGCTCAGAAGATGAGAAAAACTGAGCTTATACGGCTTTTGGGTGTTTGTTTCATCTTATATACCTGGCTTATGACTTATTTGCTTCTCGGCATATGTTTTATTGCCTTATCTGCTTATCTAGATTTGGGTTGTGTTTAGCGCGGCTTATAGGCAAGGCCGGCTCATGAGAGGTGCAACACGTGCCATTGCACAGGGCCCCCTTATCCTTAGGGCCACAAATTTCAACCTTCATTAGGTATTCCATTACGTTCATATGAAGATTGAAAAGCCCATATAAACTTCCATTGGCTTTCATTTGTTAGCTAACATCAAGACAATAATGAAACTAGTATATTTTAACAAAAAAGGTATCCATAGACCACAAGTAGCTACAAATATCAGATTTTAGAGATAAAAAAGTACAAAACTTATTCTTACGAGTATGTATATAGTTGCTCCATTGAATTCTAGTGATTTTGCTTCAGTTCCATTATGAATCAATATATTTACCATATTACAATAAGTCTACGTTACGGTCCATTGGTAATTATGCTTAAAACTTTCGTGTTTAACATGGCCTTTTATGTTTACGGCACAGGGCCACCGGAATTCACGAGACGGCCCTGCTTATAGGTGCTTGTGCAATTAAAATAATCTGGCTTATAATTTGAGCTTTGTTTGTCGTACATGCTTATTGAAGCTTTTATAATCCACAAGCCTCTCCTCTATATAGTTAGTCAGATTACCCAATTCTGATAATGAACGAGAAGTTGTACCCAATTCTGAATATCTTGTAATCTTTTATATGATGTTGCCATAGTATATTCTTCACAGTTTCAACAGAAAGAAAAAACGGTTGTAGTTTCTAAATGGCTAGTGACCTTGGGGTTTAACTTTATTCAACTTTACCATTTAGAACCTATTTTTATTTATTTAATTAAGGCACACCAAAACACTTAAGACCAAGCATGTGAACAAATGAGAAGAGTAGTACTAACGAGAGATCAGTATGGTCTGCTAGAATGCAAGCTAATAATTAACAGAACATCTAAGCTGATAATTAACAGATTTACAAATAACATAATACACCTAAGCTCGTAATGCCAAAATCATATCCAAACGCAACACCTCAGCTGATAATTAACACCAGAATACAAATAGCAGAATATACCTAAGATCGTAATCAAAAAAATCATATCCAAACGCAACACCTCAGCTGATAATTAACACCAGAATACAAATAACATAATACACCTAAGATCGTAATCCCAAAATCATATCCAAACGCAACACCAGAATACAAATAACAGAATACTCAGCTAATAATTAACACCAGAATACAATTAACACAAGAATACTCAGCTCGTAATGCCAAAATCATATCGAACACCTAATCATAAATTAACAAATAATTAACACAAAATCATATCGAACACAAATCATATCGAACACCTAATCGCCAATTAACACCAGAATACAAATAACACCAGAATACTCCTAAGCTACTAAAAAAAGGAATTGTACCTGATTGAGCGTTAATCGCCGAACACCTAATCGAAAACCTTTACTGAACCGAAGCCCTAATCGCCATGAATAGAACCTTTACTGAATCAAAAACCTAATAGAAAACCTAATCGCCATGAATAGAACATTTACTGAATCAAAAACCTAATAGAAAACCTAATCGCCATGAATAGAACCTTTACTGAATCAAAAACCTAATAGAAAACCTAATCGCCATGAATAGAACCTTTACTGAATCAAAAACCTAATAGAAAACCTAATCGCCATGAATAGAACCTTTACTGAATAAAAAACCTAATAGAAAACCTAATCGCCATGAATAGAACCTTTACTGAATCAAAAACCTAATAGAAAACCTAATCGCCATGAATAGAACCTTTACTGAATCAAAAACCTAATAGAAAACCTAATCGCCATGAATAGAACCTTTACTGAATCAAAAACCTAATAGAAAACCTAATCGCCATGAATAGAACCTTTACTGAATCAAAAACCTAATAGAAAACCTAATCACCATGAATAGAACCTTTACTGAATCAAAAACCTAATAGAAAACCTAATCACCATGAATAGAACCTTTACTGAATCAAAAACCTAATAGAAAACCTAATCGCCATGAATAGAACCTTTACTGAATCAAAAACCTAATAGAAAACCTAATCGCCATGAATAGAACCTTTACTGAATCAAAAACCTAATAGAAAACCTAATCGCCATGAATAGAACCTTTACTGAATCAAAAACCTAATAGAAAACCTAATCGCCATGAATAGAACCTTTACTGAATCAAAAACCTAATAGAAAACCTAATCGCCATGAATAGAACCTTTACTGAATCAAAAACCTAATAGAAAACCTAATCGCCATGAATAGAACCTTTACTGAATCAAAAACCTAATAGAAAACCTAATCGCCATGAATAGAACCTTTACTGAATCAAAAACCTAATAGAAAACCTAATCGCCATGAATAGAACCTTTACTGAATCAAAAACCTAATAGAAAACCTAATCGCCATGAATAGAACCTTTACTGAATTGAAGCCCTAATCGCCATCAAAATCCTTTACTGAATCGAAAACCTAATCGCCATGAATAAAACATTTACTGAACCGAAGCCCTAATCACCATCAAAATCCTTTACTGAATCGCCATGAAATTTATGAATCGAAATTCATAAATTTATTGTGTGTTTTTATTTATTGTGTGAATCATTTAAGAGAGCACTTTTATTTATTGTGTGTTTTTATTTATTGGGGATTTCATATATTGTATTAAGAGAGAAAAAGTGAATTAAGTAGAGTGTGACACGTGTTAACTCAGAAAGTTCACACTTATCTGTGTATATTTCATTTTTATATTTTCACACTCAAAAATGTTTAATAGTATTTGACTTTTATATATATATGTTATCTTTAAATATGTTAGAACTCTTTGAATAGATTTTACACACTTTTATGTGTAAATTAAACAAAATATTTATTTACATTTACAACTGTGAATGTTGTCTAATCACATTTTTAGATGTATTTATTTTTCTTTACTATCCAAAGAGTAAACTTATATAATTTTTCTCATTTAAAAGTGTATATAATTTATACACATTTACAAATGTGAACACCATAAAAAAAATTATTCACATTTTCACAAGTGTGGAAAAAAAAGTGTGTATAATTGTCAATTTTTTTTAGTGCATAGGCCGTTTGTGGAAGCATGTACGATCTTGGCGGTGTCGGTTGAAGAATCGATAAACCAATATGATAAGTTCATCTTAGCTTATGTGTTGGTGGAGATGGAGGTGGATACAGGGGAATGATAGGTGGATTATGCTTAACATTTGGCCTTAGGTTTGGAGCAGGCGGTACTTTTGACCGTGTTCTAAGCTCTCTGCGATTACCTGAAATTAAAATACCATTACTTTAGCTCAATTCAAAATCATCGATGGTAAGATTTAACGTCGCTACAACATGATCTTGACATCAATGGAAACTAATGACTGAACACAAGATTTGATTAAATGTACCTTGATTCGGAGCAAATGATTTGGAACTTGCTTGAATAAAATGACCAGGCATCACAATCACAAGCAATATTGTAACCACTCGTTTCCCGAGTAAAATTTAAAAAGAAGGGAGATAGAGATAAAAAAAAGGAGAGAAGTAAAGAGGAGAGAAGTATGAAATAATTTTTTTTCTTTGTGTTCTTGAGTTGGAAAGAAAGGAGGGACATGTAACTAAAAAGAAGCATTAAAAACAATTTCACTCATTTACTCTCCAATTTGGGGAGAAGATTTGGAGAGTAAATTTAGTGTAATTTATTCTCCTTTACTTCCCACTTCTCTCCTAAAAAATCTCAGGAACACAATATCTTTTTATTATCATCTCAAACATTTCCTTTTCACTTCAAAATATAAACTCGGGACTAGAGTGTAAAGTATTTTCCTTCATAGCTACGTTTTTTTTATATGTTCAAATGTCATTCACCTAAAATTTATAGAAAAAAAAAAAACTTAAGTAATTTTCTTGGAAAGTAAGTTTAACCATAATACTCACTAAAGCTTTTTGGCCAACCGCATATTGCAGTTCACATGAAGGTCTTGTCAAATTTTACGTTATCAACTTTTTCTTAACTCAAATGTTCGTAAGTTTTAATTCAGTTTGATAACATGTATTATTAAGGACTGCATTTAGTATGTTCGATACTTGTATAGGTCCATGTCATAGTATTTGAATAATCCAACCACGTCTATGGCCATATCATACGAAAAGACTAGGTACAAGAGAGAAAAGTTATTTTGCATCTTTGTTTTTTTTTTTGGAAACTAAGGGACAAATCCTCACCCTTCATATATTTTTGATCTAATAATAGAGATTAACCTAAGATTTAAAAAAAAACACGGAGGGGCCATTTTTGTGAAAATGACCAAAAGTTGAAAAAATGGGCGGAGGTACCAAAGTTGTAAATATGACGGAGTAATGAATTATCACTATTGATATTTCACTAGCGAAAATCAATAAAATATCACTGTTAATAAAACAATGAAATATCATTGGGATATTATGTCAATGAAATATCACTAGTGATTTCATTGGTTTATCTCTAGTGATATTTCATTGTTTTTATCAGTAACGAAATACCACTTGTGATAACCAATTTTCGTCATATTTACAATTTAGTCCTTCCGCCATTTTTTTTCAAATTTTGGACATTTTGGCAAAAATAGTCCCTCCGTGTTTTTTTTAATCTTAGGTAATTGATGGCTATGATTAGTCCCTTAGATTCCAAAAGAAACAAGTTTCCAAAATAACCGGACACAGGTACAAGAATATAACAGCAAGAAATAAAAATCCAAACATTATTACGTATTACACCAACCTGTTTTATCGTAAACAATTGTCTGAATTTGATCATTACTCGAATACATATTTCATAAAAAGGAACTTCAAATTATAAATCATAAGCCAAAGAAGTAAGCCATGGGGTTTATGGCGGTGGTGAAAGACCTGCGACATGAAAAGTATGAGCAAGACTTAGTTACGTGTCGGTGGTGGTGGTGGTGAAGGTCTTGGTCTTGGTCTTGCAAAATGAGGCCTGGCTCTTAGCCTAGGAGCTGGTGGCCCTCGTCTCAGAATTCTAAGCTCTCTACGACCGCCTGAAATTTAAATGCAATCACTCTATGTAAACTCGGAATCAATGTTAGTAACACCGTTACAATATAACTTAAATAAACGTCTACTGAAAATGATTCAAAAATGCGAGAATAACGCGTGGTTGTACCTTGATTTGGATAAAATAAATCCGTTCTTGCTTGAATAACATGATCGAGCATAAGAATCACAAGTATTAGTATAACTACTCGTTGAGCTAAAATGTTTTTTTTCATAGTGTTTTTTTTAATATGTTCAAATGTTCCTTTACTTGAACTTATATCAAGAATATCCAGAAGTTGTGGTAGATATGCCTCAAGAAAATAAAGTCACAAATTGCCTTGCCAAAAATAGCCTTCCACATGGTGCAGTTGACGTGAATGTTTTTCTTCGTATTTTTCATGCAAACGGACAAATAAGTTGATATTCTTTCAGTTCAGGATAATCAAGGTATTTTCGTGAGCATACCATTTCTGACTCTGTCTATCAATTTTTTTGAAACTCGGTTTGATTCGGCTGATCAATCGATTGACTTAGTTTTGATATGAAAAATGAATCATATTAAATCGGGTTTTATATTTTCGGAACTTAGTTAGATCCGCTGGGTATTGGTGATCCGGGTCAATCCGGTTCTCATGACCCGGTCGAGTTTCAATTTTTTCGTGTTTTTTACAAATAAAGAATGTAAATTATACGTATTTGCGACGTAATTTTAATTTTACATATTATATTTATTAATAAATACGGTTATATGTTCCATGTATGAAAGATTTCATAATTTATATATATATATATAATTTTCTTCTATATAATCGTTACAAATATAATTTTTTATATTGTTTTTAGAAAACTAGGTTAAACCGGTGATTTAGTGAGTCAGGATCAATTTAAAAATCACTTTTCAAAACATTTCTTTTTATAACCACTTCAAATGTACGTGTAAGTAGTGAGCTTTTAACCCTAAATCCTTTTTAAGACCAATAATACCACTAACTCACTTGCATTTGATTATGTCTGCAAATAGTATCAAAAGTTATCGTATCCTGAATGGATTGTAATGTATATATAGATTAGTTCTTTTCATTAACAATATAAAAGATACATAACAAGTCAATTCATTATTACAAAAGAAACTTATGCTTATAAATCACGGAGTGTGATATGATATTCTAGTAGCGGTGAAGACTCTTGTAGCGGTGGAGGAACCACTATACCATTATTTTGAGTTCAACGTAGCTTATATGTTGGTGGTGGCGGAGGTGGATACCGGGGTGGAGGTGGGGAGAACCCAATATTTGGCCTCATGATAGGAGGCGGCGGCGCTCTTTTCTTTGTTCTAAGCTCTCTACGAATACCTGAAAATTCAACTAGATAGTCTAGTTAACTTCGAAATGGGTAAGAATATTATCTAAACATCAACGATAAATAATTAATAAACACAAGTACGTAATATTTGTACCTTGACTTGGATCAAATACATTTGAGGTTGCTTGAGTAAAATGATCAAGCATCCAAATCACTAGGATTATAATCACTCCTTTTGCTAAAGTATTTTTCTTCATAATGTTGATTTTGATATCTTCAAATGTACTTCATTCACTTCAAATATATATCAAGAAAATTGAATATTTAATTTGTAGTTCGGCAAATGTTTCTTGTTCATAGGAAATTTCGTTTCATATTCACTTTGACTTAATCAAAGGTGTTTGGTTTGTATGCATTATCTAGTTTGAAAATGAGACAAACTATTTTATCTTGGAATAAAGAGTAAAATGCATATATCGTCCTCGTGGTATTTCATTTTTGCATATATCATGCGGCCTCTCTTGTCTATACTCTATATACTTTCAGCTCATTTGACCTAATGTGGGTTAAATATTGACTGTTAGTTGTTGATATTCCAAGGACCATTCTATCTTTTTATGTTATGATCCCAATCTTCACAAACCACAAGAACGATTTCTGCAATATACTTTTTCTTAATTGGCACCATAACATTACTTTTTTTTAACTAATTTTTAACATGATGTAAATCAAAGATTTGGATCTGGCCACCCAAATCCAAAACAAAAACATATCCCCAAAGAAACGACATCTGAACTCGAGCATCACAATCTTTATGAAACACAATCATGTAGGTGGAAAAGACTAGGGGGTCGGTAACTAAGATAAAGACGTGGTTTAATGCTAGTGACTTCATGTATATATAATCATGTTTCCAAGTCCTTTATGTGCAGTGGTCAAACATGCTAAAAATCCTTTCACTAAGATTCTTGTTTCAAAAGGAGTTTGAGTGGAAGAGACTGGCCTAAACGAAATTGTTTCAAAAGGGTTTTGAGTGGAAGGGACTAAGGGGTGGCCAAAACGAAAATGAAAGGAAGCAATA
Source organism: Glebionis coronaria (assembly GCA_025667525.1). Taxonomy (NCBI): domain Eukaryota; kingdom Viridiplantae; phylum Streptophyta; class Magnoliopsida; order Asterales; family Asteraceae; genus Glebionis; species Glebionis coronaria. Next base: position 77,022 of record JANFOE010000944.1, on the reverse strand, counting down.
AACACAATGAGCGTTTTGTACTTTAAGAGATTATACACAAATAGTCTCCAATATACTGTATGCATCTTTGTCATTCATGTTATCTTAATTTAACATGTAGTCTTCTAATTACGCTCCATCGAGTATTCGATTAAGAATGTCATTATGAACGGATCAACCAGGGTTACAAATTTGCCTATTCTTTTATTGGGTAAAAGTGAAGTTTTTTTTGTAATGCTATATATGATTCCTGGGTTTGTTAATTTACAAGAAGTTTTTAATATAAGTTGATGTTAAAAGAAGACGACGAAGAAAATGAAGATATAGAACACAAGCAAGATAAGAGACAAAAATGAACCGAAAGAATAGCAGCTAATGGTCAAAATTTAACCCTCGTTAGGTCAAAGGACAAAAATGAACCGAAAGAATATAGATAAGGGAGGCCGCTTGCACATACGGAAGACCAAGTATGATATCTGCAAAAATGAAATACCACGAGGATGATATCTGCATTTTACTCTTGATTAAACAATTAAAGTTATATAACTGGTTTCACGGGACTACGTTTTTTAGGACCACATGTAGTCCCTAAAGGTTGGTTGGGACTTAAATTGGGTCTTTTAGAGACCACAGCCCGTAATCCTTATTTCTTTTGTAAATACAAATGTGTATATCTGATAACTTAGGTCCATGCTCTAGTTAGAAGTTCCGAGCTATTAGAAAGTCTTGGGAAATGCATATACACTTGATGTTAGATGAACCGCCACCAAGGTGGTTGGCCGTCCTCATTTCCTCACAAGAGGTCTCACTTTTGAATCCCTAGGTATACATCACCGAAAGAGTTCTGAAACAGTCACGGGGATAACCCGGTTTGGTCGTGTACATATGAGTCATAAGACGTTGTTAAAATATTATAAGTGGATTCAAGTGTCAATACATTAGCAGCAACTTATATTCAGTTTGTGGTTTTGTATAAGAACACTGATAAGATCGACCGACTGTAATGCGTATGTCGTTCATCATTTTTGTCTGCAACCTGCTTCTCACCCAGGATGTGTATAGAATGAAAACACAAACACGTCTTTTCTTACTACTTTGTATGCCCTGAACATTGTATTCGTACCCATACCAAAACAACTAAAAGTAAATGTAGGCTGTAGTTTATGACCATCCTTAAAAGAGAGTACATGACAAATTAAAAGTTACAGGAGATATATCACGGGCATGAAGGAAATTAGTCGCAATGTGATTATCAAGGAAAAATAAGAACCCGTTATTAAATGTTCATATAACCTACAACTTGAATTGTCTCCTGATTGTTTCATTAGACAGGTTGCTAATTGTGATATTTGGAAGCTGAGTTTTTTAACCCGTTATTCGTGTAGTGAGATTAGAGTTTTATTGTCATGGCTACAGCCTACAGGTGCATGTAGGCAACACCAACTTTATGTAACTGAACTAATGTCATGCCTACAGGTGCATGTAGGCAACATCATAATCAATTGGGGCACACAATGGTTCACTAGACGTCGCAAGAAGAGAAGCGACATTTGACCAGAAATTTGGAACCTGTAGAGTAGAAATATTCACAGCCAGATAGATTCCAAATGACATGTTGTTACTTTAAGCTTCATCTTCATTTTCATTCCAAATGACTTTTGTTGATTCGATATGAATCTGACTATATCGATTTATTTCAATTAGGTTTTCTATATGAGTCTGCCTACAAAGTTATCTACGACTACTACTATGTAGCATATACAAATATTTGCATTTAACCAATTAGGTTTTTCAGCTGTCGGCAGCCAACAACACAAGAATATCTTTCAATCGGCGGAACCTCATTACTACCATCACCCCGTCATATACGTAGCTTTAAATTTAAGATTGAATTTATATATGCTATAGTCCTACGTGCACTACTTGGCATTGCGACCGAGTACACGGCAGAAAATACTGTAATTAAATTGCAATAAGTTTTGTGAAATAAAATGAACAAACAACCTCTTTTCAGATATGTGACTTTTAATAGCTTATTCATGTTATTAAATTCATGTGTTGTTCTAGTGGTAGAATAGTACCCTGCCACGGTACAGACCCGGGTTCGATTCCTGGCTGATGCACATTTAGCTGTGATGATAAGCCTTAGCAATGGTTGGGTCCATTGAACATCATCCGTTAAATTGGATGAAACATGGCAAATTCTGAGCTTTAATTTTTTTCTACAATAGTTCTTCTATGTATACGCTGATGACTCGTCGTCTCGTCGTTAATACAATGTTAGACAAGTGTCTTCCAACTTCTACAGCTTCATTACTTATTAACTGACGACGTGTGCAAAATATGAGTTCTACGATCAAAATATGGTAGTATTCTCAATCTAATCAGAATGCTTAAAAACACCAGAAGTATTCTCAAGAACTGACTTCTCACTCCTGTCACCGCCTTCGTGATATAATTGTTACTTACTCAAGTTTGTGATGACCAAAGAAACAAACGTTGTAAATACCTTCAACCAATTGCTTTAAAACGTAGCATACGAAACAAGTGGGCACGACGCTTAAAAGGTGAGATGATGTTTTTCATTACCGTAAACAAGTTGGCACGACGCTTAAACGTAGCATACGAAACAAGCTGGCATTCTCAATAGCATACACAATAAGCTGATTTGTCAGTATGGATGATAATGTGCTAGGCTTAATTAATTCCTAAATATAACGTTAACATTCACAACCAGACGCAAAAAATTGAATAGTTGGGGGCAAAAAAAGTTTTGACGATAGTCAGGCGAAAAGACAAAAATTCAAATAAAAGTTCGAGTATTTTAGCTTAAAAATGGAGCATTTTTATGTTTTTGCGTGTTAAATATTACTAGATTTTAGAGTTTCGAGTGGGGGGCAATTTCAGTTTCGAGTGGAGAACGTTTAAAAAAACACTTAAAATTGAAGAAAAGTTACACTCTAATATCGTCGTTTTTGCACGTAACTGAATGCAGTCACAAACATCAGTTACAGCAACAAGGGGACATGCGCCATGCCATGGATTTACAGTAGCAGAAGTACCTAGTGAAAGCTTTGCAAAGTGGGATCAGAGGCCTCGTGATACATATAATCTATACTTACTCTAACAATAAGTTACTAATAACATAAATTTGCAGAAATCAAATCTGACCACAGATACGGACAAACCAAAGAGATCCGAAAAGTAAGAAAATAGTACACCCTCAAAGGCTCATCAGAAGATTGCAGAAATCAAATCTGGCCAATCATGGCTTCCAAGTATTACACGAGAGATTTTGAGCTTGTATTTAACTGGTGAAGCATTGCCAAAAGTAGTTTAGCTTCTTTTGAGTAACAACATATAACATAAATTTGCACCATCAAGTTATCTAAATAGCTAAACTTAAAGGTGATAGCTAAACTTAGATGCATGTAGAAACATAAAAATTAACGGGTTAGTTCTAGTGTTATAGGCAAGCACCTAAGCTACTTACTCTCTCCGGCCACCGCATATGAATTCTAGACACAGTGTACATATAGACAAAGCGATTTCCACTACTATTCCAGATATTAATCTTTCTGATATCAATTAACCAAACAGGTATATCAGATGTAGCAGAATCTTACACTGCAACTATAAAATCCGTTAGTTGCTGCTGATTCTCCTGATGTTAAACCATAGAAATTAGTTCAAGACAAAGTGATGTCTTTCTCCTGATGAGTAAAATTCTTTGCTACCCGATCACAGTAATTTATGGACCCTGGACTATTTATACTTGTAGTTGTAATGGTACCATCTATCATCTATGAGCCAAAAATTGGCTATATATATGTTTAGATAAAAAGATTTGCATGTTTATGAGTTTATATCAGATGCATATCAGAAGACAGAAATCTATGTACAAAGATAGTCTTGAGTAGCTTACATAGTCTTATGTTAAGTGACCCCGAACTTAGTAGTGGATTGGTGATTTTCAATTGCTGTAAATATATTGGTTAGGCTTATTGTTTGTGTTTCTGGTGTAAATCTTTCTTATTGTGGTTTTGATTTGTTGATTTTTAAGTGTCATTGGAAGCATAAATAAGAGATAAATAGGCGTTCTGCCGGATTAGTTGGAGCATAGGCATCTTTCATGTCCTTTTTCACATGAAGAAAACACATCTCCGCAGCCTAACGCATTGCCCTCTACTCTACGAACCAGGAAGCCAGAGCCTTCGCTCAAACACCATGGTCTAACTATCGACTTGGAACGGGGGCAAGCCAGAAATTCAACGACTTGACACAGAAATTGCAACGACTTCAATCACCGTTCAACCCACTTTAATGCCTTCACTTGAGTCACAAGATCGCATTACTGAGCTCGGCAAGCGTCTTGGTGCCAAATGCCAAAAGCTCTTAAGGTCTTCTTTTAGCTCACCTCGCTTAACAATGTGTTTTATAATATTGCTTTAATGCGTAAGTTGTAGAATCATAGAGTGATAAGCTTCATGATGCAGGTTGTGATGGAACCTCCTTGCCTTAACTTAAGAAATAAGTCATTGAAGATTTTTTTCATCTGAATAGACTTTGATCTATGGTAAGGAATGCCCAACGAGGCACTATGCAAATCAAAAAGTCACAGTTTGCTTATGAAACCGACCAAAGGAATCTTAACAGCTTATCATTGACGACGTTGCCCATTACCAGAATGAATATTACCGTCTGACGTTTAGTTTGGTTCTGCTGTCGCTGGTAAAGAGCAGGACCAATCCTCTCTCCGATGCACAGAACAATAATTGAGTTATGTTTGTAGCATTGTCGTCTGACATGAACTTGCACACATTATAACCATAGCATCCACAAACTCATAAATGAATCATTGGCATACAACTATATAGACTCAATTAGTAAATCACAGATTCACGATTTACTAACTTATGTATGCAAGGAGCCATATAGATTCACAATTTACTAATTTCATAAAATCAAAAAAGGTTACCCACATAGATACTACCTCAATAGTTGTCTTACAAGGCTGATGAAACAGACTGCAAGATCCAGCATTCTTCAATTTACCATATCGCCAAAACTTTTTGGATAATCACGTAATATTATTACATAATCCAACACTACAAACAGAATACCAAACCACAAAAAAAACTCGAGATACTCCTTTCACATGTCTATTAAAACCTCAAATTATTAAACTTGAGGTTTCAAGCATGAAGGTCACAGTTTGTTTACCTGATAGTTTTGGTTCAGACAAGTAATGCACGCGCAGAGGTTTCGAGAACTTCACTTTCGTTGAGCTTCAAGTAGAATTTCTACAAAGTTCATCATAATGCAATGCATTTGGTTAGGAGAATTTCTACAAGTAGAATTTCTACAAAGTTCATTATATTATAATACTGTTGGGGACGAATTTGTCAAGTAAACAGCCGCAAAGATTGAGAGGTTTACTGGGTGTTTGTGATAGCTTATTTTATGGGCTTATGAGGTTATTGAAGCTCAAGTGGATGAGCTTATAAGGTGATGTGAAGAGCCTATGGTAAACAGCTTACTGGGTGCTTGTGATAGTTCATAAGCCCATTTCTCGATTTGTGCGTGTCATCCTTGCGCAGGGGCCATGCTAATCTTCTCTGTATCGTTCCAATTTTATCGGATGTCCCCGAAGAGACAATGTTTAGCTGACCTTGGCCTCTTTTTAAACTAGTTTCAACTTCTTCTTTTGGTCGATGTGGGACAAACTCAAAAGAAAGTATCTAGAACCTTTGAATATAAAAGTATATAGAACCTTTGAATATAATTCACCAGTGAATCATCGTCTCGCTCCAGCTATGAGATGCCATGAGGAGACATCTGAAGTACAACTTTATAACACGTGTTAAGGAAGAAGAGTCTTATAATAGCCTGCTAGAAATCTATGATATCGTTCGGCTCATCTTGATCGCATACAAATATATAGAAACTTTAGGTAATGATTTTGACAGAATATACAAATACAAAGCGAATTTTTTCCTTTCTATCAAGTGAACTATATTTTCTACCATTCTGTTATACATCAGTACAAATTAAACTTGCATGCTGCAACTTGTAGAAAGTATATTGTATACTCAGATATCCAAACTGATGTTATATGTCTCTCAGACCAAATCAACCAAACATGGTCCAGATTAGTTGATTTGCGCATCAATATAACGGAACAATGTGATTCAAGATGAAAAACCAAGCATGCTATATGTATCAACATAATAATATGTTCTTGCAAAGAGAAAGAAAAACCAAGTCTGCATGCATTTGCCTTTTTTATTCTAAAGAAACTAGACAAATATCAAAATAGTACGCTAGTGACTTCAGATGTGCTCAAACTCTAGGCAACCAGAACTTAACAAACACATCTTCAGTCAAATAAAGATCATCAGTCTCACCCACGACACTACAGAACGAGAAATCGTGAAGCTCATAATCAATGCCAATACGTACTAATTCAACATCTTTCAAATTCGATGGCTTATCAGAAGATGCGTACCAGTAAAATCAATGTGTGCAAGTGTATGTGACTCCCTTTTGAACAAAGTTGGCACGCGATAGCTGAGGGATTCTGACTCCTACCACCGCGTTGGATTTTTATATGCCACATTTTTATAACTTATTGGTAAAAAAAGTTTATAAAAAAAAAAACATATTGGTAAAAATTGTGATTCCACTTTGCGGCCTAGCGTTCTGAACATAATCATTGTATCCACAATGAGCCAAAAGTCTCGAACCGTTGCGGCATGCCGGCATCAATAGCATGATAACAAGCTTTCAAGGTTTAACTTATTCCATGCATTATCAATTTGTTCAAACGTAATATTGTCAATTTTGTTTTCTTCTTAGTTCTTACTAAGTTACTAGTGCCGACAACACCAAAAACACAACTATGTTCCTCTAGTTTGTATTTTTAGTGATTAACAGCTAAAAATAAAAAAACATGTTTAATCCAAAACAAGAAACTTAATTTTAACATTTAACATTAGACAAACTATAAATAAAGCAATTCATCACTAAACAAATCATCCTCCAACGACCCTCCTGTCGACGACCTCTTGGCAAAGCCTTTTTCTTCACGTTAAACATGGAGATGTAACCGAGACACAACCATGCCCTACACTACAATTGTCACTTGAAAGTATCTACACCAGGCTGGTCTATTCGTCCAAATATTACGTGTTACAGCTATACAGTTTTTCCCATACTTCCATCATCTCCTTTACACAAGCGGTATCTTCAACCTTAAACACGCCAACTTCATATTAATAATTTCACAAATTTCCAATATAGATGCTCCTTTGACCACACCCGGCTTTTGGAATAACCGTTAGTTGCATCCTTAGACATTACTATCTGCAAATATAGTAGTCATGCTCAGACAATAGCCATGAGTCGAGCTCAAGTTTATAAGAGACTATCTTGCAACCATATTGTTCGTATCTAGTCTGATACATACAATTGCTCTTATTACTATCTGCAAATATGGTTACTGGCTAAAAGATGACTCAGAGGTTTGAGAAGAAAAAAATATTTGGACCATTTCTCGATTCGTGCGTGTCATCCTTGCGCAGGGGCCATGCTAAAAGATGACTCACAAACTAACTTTTAACTACTTTCTCCAGAATGCCCAATTATAGAATATAGTGGAGACTTGGTTTTTGATGTATTCCACAATAGTAGATGGCACAATCGACAGATTTATGCGAAAGTGGAGCAATTCAGGTCAAATAGTTAGATTTTTACAGCCTTTGAATCGTTATAATGAGAAAAGTTGGGCTCAGTTTTGATCCAAACTCGTGTTGACCCATTACCAAACCTCCCCGTTTTCCACTACTGTACATGAGCATCATGGAGGTTAAACCGTTTGTGTATAAAGGATTAACTCTGCTGGATCACCAAGGTGACTGGTTAAAACCAAGATTACTTCCCAACAATGGACCCAAATAACAATGGGCGAATGGGGGTATTCTGAACTTTTATTTGTTTTGTTTTGGGTTTACTACTATAATGATTGCTTATTTAACTATACAAGTTGTTAATTTTGAACTGGATATTGGTTGGAGTCCTTCCTTAAGGCTTTCGATTTAGCTTGTACTTTTATCAAAAAGGCAATAGCAGAAATTATGTGATATACAAAGTGGTTTTGAGGGAATATTATAGGCAGCAACATACAAGTTTGGTAGTTGAGATGTTGAACTTCATTCTTATTTTCTACCAGACGAAAGTGTGTGTAAAGGCTCACGTTCAAGGGGTGGCTACACATGCATGTTCATTAATGTGGAGCCGTAAAACATAATTGACTTTGGATTAAGCTGAAAATATTTGACAGACATAATGCCTACCTATGCTTGTAGTAGTTGTAATGTCTCTTTTTTGTTTCTCTGTGATAGATCTTATAAAATCTGACATGAACTTGTGTTATGTTTAGTCATTATATTCGCCTAAGTCGTGTCTAGGGAGAGTGTCGATTAGCCTAGTTTCCTATAGCTAAGAATAAAGGTCGGTTGGCAATGTCTAAGCCCAACCCGACCCGTAGGACTTGTATAGTCGGTTCCCCCTCATCTCTATAAAAGGAGGTGAGGGGGAACAAACCAAACACGTCATTCTTTCAATAAAACTAATCGGGAACGATTAGGGATTACCTTGTGGGCGTCGCTTTTCTGTCGATTCTGCTTGTGTGTGTGTTCTTCGATCGGTGATTCCGCATCTAGTAATCAGGGTTGTAGGGAATAAACCCTACAAGTGGTACCAGAGCTTTGGTCTCGAGGTCGCTGGTTACTAGGATCGATCGAAGTGGGTTTCTTGTTGATTTGGTTCTTGATTGACAAGGTTGCAGGAGCTCGATAGAAAAGAGTGATTGGTGTTCGGTGTTGAAGATCAATTGGTGTTCTGCCATTGTTATCTCTGTTTTCTTTTTCATCTTGAAAGAGAGTGGAGAAGAAGAAGATAAAAGGAAAAAAAAAATACGATTGTTTTTTTTTTAAAGTCAACACACACTAGTAATACTACAAAGGGTTTTGGTTTCTTGGGCCAAGGTAATTGGGCCATTGGATCAGGAAGGTTTTAAAGAGTTGATTTTTGTCCTAAAATCTTAGCTCTTAGTACTTTTGTTTTTTTTTAAAACAAATTTGTTACTTTGTAGTATTGTTACATAAGGACACTTCGTAATTCGTGATCGTGAGGTTTAACGTATCACGAGGTTTAGCGAATTACCGAAGGGCTTTGTTGGTTTGTGATTGTGAGGGTTTATCACAAGGTTTAGCAAATCAACAAAGGGATAAAGAATGACGGGAGCCAAGTTTGACATCGAGAAATTCGATGGAACTGGTGATTTCGGGTTATGGAGAATCAAGATGCGTGCTTTATTAATCCAGAACGGATGTGAAGCAGCTCTGGAGGTTTTCCCCGCGAATATGGAAGCTGAAGAGAAATCTAAGCTTGACAAGAATGCTCACAGTGCCATGATTTTGTGTCTAGGTAACAAGGTCCTGAGAGAGGTTACCGGGGAGACGACTGCAGCGGGGGTTTGGTCAAAGCTCGAGTCTTTGTACATGACAAAGTCATTGGCCAACAAGTTGTACCTGAAGAAGAAGTTGTATACATTCTACATGCCGTCTGGACGAAAGATTTCCGAGCATATAGATGAGTTCAACAAAATCGTTCTTGATTTAGCAAATATTGAGGTAAAATTCGAAGATGAAGATCTTGCTTTATTGTTACTCACGTCTTTACCAGCATCATACGAACACTTTGTGGATACCTTGCTTTATGGACGGGAAGATTTGACTTTGGAGGATGTGATGGCCACACTAAATTCAAAGGAAATCAAAGAAAGGTTCAAGGCGAAGGGGGATGATGGTGAAGGGTTATATGTGAGGGGAAGAACTGATCGCAGGAATTCGCATCAGTCAAAGGGAAAGTCAAGATCGAAATCTCGAGGTGGAAGACTCAAATGCTTTATTTGTCAATCTGAGGAGCACTTGAGAAGAGACTGTCCGAAGAATAATCGCAAGAAGTCAAAAGGTTACGTCAAGAAAGATGATCAACCAAGCTCCAGTGGTTCGATTTACGACGATTCTGAGGTGATGATGGCGATGAGTGCAGAAAGACTGCAAGATTGGATCATGGATTCAGGAGGTTCATATCACATGTCACCCAGGTTAGATGTATTTTTTGATTTTCTGGAATGCGATGGGGGCAGCGTACTGTTGGGCGACAACAGGGAGTGCAAGATCAGGGGTATTGGAAAGGTAAAGGTACAACTGAAAGATGGGTCAAGTTTTGTGTTACACAATGTCAGGTACATTCCTGAATTGAAAAGAAACTTGATATCGCTGGGAACTCTTGAAAAAGAGGGATATACCGTAAAATTGCAGTCAGGCAAAATCAAGGTGATTAATGGTTCTAGGGTTATTATATCTGGAACACGAAGGGAGAACTGCGTGTACTCTTTGGATGGCCATGCATTGGCCGGTGAGCTTAATGCTAGTGTTGAAGAAAAAGACAGTCTTGTGCAAGTTTGGCATAAAAGACTAGGACATATCAGTGAGGCGGGTCTACACGTGCTGGAAAAGCAGGGTTTGTTTGGCAAGAAGAGTCTAGGTAAGCTCGATTTTTGTGAGAATTGTGTTCTGGGAAAGGCACATCGAGTCCGTTTCGATGTAGGAAGGCACACTACTCAGGGAGTGATAGACTATGTTCATTCAGACTTATGGGGTCCGTCTCAGGTGGAATCATTAGGAGGTAAGAGGTATTTCTTATCTATAGTTGATGATTATTCCAGAAGGGTATGGGTTTATGTTCTCAGGTTCAAACACGAAGCATTGGAAAAGTTCAAAGAGTGGAAGCAGTTAGTAGAGAATCAGACTGGGAGGACGGTTAAGAAGCTTAGGACGGATAATGGTCTTGAGTTCTGTAACCGGGAATTTAATCAGCTATGTACTGAGAGTGGGATTGCTAGACATTTGACGGTTGCCGGGACGCCGCAGCAGAATGGGTTAGCAGAACGGATGAATAGAACTCTCATGGACAAGGTACGCTGTTTATTAATACAGTCTGGATTGCCCAAGACCTTCTGGGCGGAAGCGACATGTACGGCCGCATATCTTATAAATAGGTCACCATCGACAGCGATTGAGAAGAAGACACCTATGGAGATGTGGTCGGGACATCCTAGTGATTATGGGATGTTGAGGGTTTTCGGCTGTGTCGCGTATTCACACGTTAAACAAGGTAAGCTCGAGCAGAGAGCGGTAAAATGCGTTCTTTTGGGGTATCCTGAAGGTGTGAAGGGGTACAGACTATATAGGCTTGATAATGAATCGCCTAAAATAGTCACAAGCAGGAACGTGGTCTTCAATGAAAGTGTCATGTACAAAGACACGTTGAAGGATACTGGTGCAGGAAAAGATAAGTCTGTTGAGGAATTACAAGTTGAGGTGGAACTGCAGAGGTTAAATAATCATACGCCTGAGGAAGACCATCCAGGTCAAGAAGATCAAACAGGTCATGAAGATCAGTCAGATCAGGAAGACCAGACAGATCAGGAAGATGGCGATGATGAAGATGCAGGGGTTCAAGAGATTGATCATCCACCGGATCTCATAGATTATCAATTGGTTCGGGATAGAGAGCCAAGGACAAGAACGAAACCGGCAAGGTTTCGGGATGAGAGTAATATGGTTGCTTACGCGTTTGCTGCAGCAGAGGAAGAAGATACTCATGAACCATTGACATACCAGGAAGCAGTTGCTTGTGAAGACAGTTCTAAGTGGAAAGCTGCTATGAAAGAAGAGATGGATTCTCTGAGGATGAATAAGACCTGGGTGCTAGTAGATCATCCAGCTGGGCAAAAGCTGGTGAGCTGCAAATGGCTGTTCAAAATAAAGGAAGGGATTAAAGGTGTTCAAAAGCCTAGGTACAAGGCAAGGTTGGTGGCTCGTGGATTCACACAAAGGGCAGGTATTGATTACAATGAAGTATTTTCACCGGTAGTTCGACACACATCTATTCGGGTTATACTTGCATTGACTGCGTGTAAAGATTATGAGCTGGAGCAGCTTGATGTAAAGACGGCGTTTTTACATGGAAATCTTGAAGAGGTGATCTACATGAGGCAACCACCGGGATTTGAACAAGGTAACAAGGTATGTTTGTTAAAGAAATCTCTTTATGGTTTGAAGCAGTCACCTAGGCAATGGTACAAGAGGTTCGATGAGTATATGCTGAGCAACGGGTTTAAGCGTAGCAATTACGACAGCTGCGTATATTACAGGAGTTATGCACCAGGGGAGTATATCTATCTATTGTTATATGTAGATGATATGCTGATTGCTTGTAAAAGCAAGGCTGAGATCGCGGCTACCAAGTCTTTGCTTAAAAGGGAGTTCGACATGAAAGAGCTCGGGGAAGCAAAGAAGATTCTTGGTATGGAGATCTTCAGGGATCGGAGTCGCAAGATTCTGAGGGTGTCACAATCCGGGTACATTTCTAAAGTTTTAAAAAGGTTTAGAATGGACAATGGGAAGTCGGTTCAGACACCATTGAGTGGGCACTTCAAGCTGTCGTTGAAGGATTGCCCGGTTAGGGATTGTGATGTTGAAAGAATGAGTAGGGTGTCGTATGCAAATGCGGTTGGGAGCTTGATGTACTTGATAGTATGCACGAGGCCAGACATAGCGTATGCAGTAAGTGTAGTTAGCAGATATTTGGCGAATCCAGGTAAACTCCATTGGAAAGCAGTGAAGTGGATTATGAAATATTTGCAGGGCACTGTAAACGTGGGTTTGGTGTATGGGACAAATCGTGGCAACCATGTGGACGTAACAGATTTTGTTGATTCAGACTACGCTAAAGATCCGGATAAAGGTAGGTCTCTCACTGGTTACGCATTTTTAGTACAAGGATGTGTTGTAAGCTGGAAGGCAACGCTACAACACGTGGTGGCTCTTTCAACTACAGAGGCAGAGTATATGGCCCTTACGGAGGCTGTGAAGGAAGCTATTTGGCTAAGAGGACTCTTGGAAGAATTGGGCGTGAAGCTCAACACTGTTGCAGTTAATTGTGATAATCAGGGCGCGATTCACTTATCGCGGAATCATGTTTTTCATGAAAGGACTAAGCACATCAATGTGCGTTATCACTTTATCAGAGAAGTCTTGGAAGCAAAGACGGTTGAAGTTCTGAAAGTGGGTACTGAACACAATGCTGCAGATGCCTTGACGAAGGTGGTACCTGGACGCAAGTTACAACACTGCTTGGAGTTGCTGAGTGTTGGGATAGGCTAATATATGCCTAAGGTGGAAATTGTTATGTTTAGTCATTATATTCGCCTAAGTCGTGTCTAGGGAGAGTGTCGATTAGCCTAGTTTCCTATAGCTAAGAATAAAGGTCGGTTGGCAATGTCTAAGCCCAACCCGACCCGTAGGACTTGTATAGTCGGTTCCCCCTCATCTCTATAAAAGGAGGTGAGGGGGAACAAACCAAACACGTCATTCTTTCAATAAAACTAATCGGGAACGATTAGGGATTACCTTGTGGGCGTCGCTTTTCTGTCGATTCTGCTTGTGTGTGTGTTCTTCGATCGGTGATTCCGCATCTAGTAATCAGGGTTGTAGGGAATAAACCCTACAACTTGCACACATTATAACCATAAAACCTGAGAAACCGTTGAAGTCAGTATTTTTCAGAAACAAGTAGCGGTATGTGTGACTAGCATACTATGATTTAAACAAGTTCTGTTGGTTACAATGTTGAGTTGGAAACTTGAATGTTCTTTTCCAATCTTAATAAATCCCATTATGAAGCGGATGACAAGTATATATACGTGGGTAGGTTTATCTTTGTTCATGGTACATACCCGGCTTAATCGGAATATTCTTTCTTGTTAAAAGTTTCTAACCCTGTCTCCAATTAGTTAAATTGTTTTTACAAACACGTTTACATAGCAAAGGTTGTGGGTTGTGATCAAAAGCTTTTCAGGTCTTCTTTATAACCTCGTGCTATGGTTTAATAAACATGATTCTGTTAATGTGCGTAAATCTGTTGTAAACCATTAAAACTTTAATTAGATGATTGATCCGAAATATAACTTGCTAGGATCCATCAAACTTAGATTGGGCATAGTTGATTATATGATAATTGACTCTGCATAAGTCCCTCAGAGATAGAACCATGGAAATGATAAGCTTCATGATGAAGGTTGCGATGGAACCTCCTTGGTTTAACTTAAGAAATAAGTCATTAAAGATTTCTTTCATATGAATATTGGATCTATGGTACGGAATTCCCAACTAGGTACTGCTAAGACGTAAAATTCTCGAGGTTGGTTTTGTTCTCAGACTCGTCATTGTCAAGGGAACTCCCCTCGGGCTGCCCCTGTTTATTAGTTTGGAAATCATATTTGCAATCACTAACACGTTTAGGTCTGATCTATCACTATATACAACTGAACGCAGGGCTTTGTTCATTATGACAAACACTAAGAAGAATCAGATAGTAGTTGGTACAATAACATTTTTTGAAGCGACTAATTACAATCAACATCATTTTGTTTTATTTACATTTCGGCAAGAATCATTAGTCGATCGGTAGGAAAATAGAAAATTAGGTTCTATGAAAATGATAGGCATCGGTAACAACCCAAATTAAATGAATTTTACACAAAAAGCATTCACATTCATTTGTGCATCTTCACATCATGAAACCTTTAAATTCATCCCTATCTCAATCAATACCATCATTAGTCATGGGAAAACTTGATCCAACTTTTATCCAAGAACCAGAACACCGACCGAAACTTGCAATGGTCAAAGTCCAAGGCATCCTACAAATCCATCTTTCTCCTTTGATCAACTCTTCTCCTGCTGAGCATGATGTTACAACAGTACAAAATCTTATAGGCGAGGTACATGATGCGTGCAGGAATTGGGGATTCTTCTAAGTGATGATAAACCACGGGGTCCCTCTTGAGAGCCGTGAAAAGATATTTTTTGTTCAGAAGTAGATCCACCTTAATTGGAATGTTCTTGTTACCATTCAGAAGCAGATACCTATCAACAACTCAGCTGAAGATAAGCATAGATTGGAATTTTTCTTAGAAATTTTGCAACTGAACATTGGTTGGAGTTCTCTTCCTTTTAGGAAGAAGCTCTCCAAAAATAGGCGTATGCCAATTTATACAACGAGCACACGGTATTCTTTAGTAAAAGGCGAAAGAATAGTTCGCATTGTGCTCATTGCTTGGCTGCGTGACTATCTCCATATGCAGCTTGTTCTTTATAAATAACCTTCCTCACTCTTAACTTCCACTACTCAATCGATGTGGGATAAAACACAACACCAACACCCACTTTAAACCCAACACAGACAGACCCACATTCCTTAAACAGCACACAACTTCCATCAAAGCAGTTGTCGGAAACAAGACCATTGGTGCTCACCGAGAACTCATTGACTCATTGCCGGGTCTAGAGATTGTGTTGAGTTTTAATGTGGGGTTGGATAAAGTTGACTTGGGGTATTGTAAGGAGAAAGGTATAAAGGTTACCAATACACCTGATGTCTTGACTGATGACGTTGCTGATTTGGATATTGGGTTGATGTTGGCTACATTAAGAGGGATTTGCGAATGTGATCTGTATATGAGAAGTGGGTCGTGGAAGATATGTGACTTCAAATTGACTACCAAGGCTAGATATCCGAAATTGTGGCCTGTTTTTGTAATTAAACTCGATAATGCCTAACTTTTGCTAATCACAGTCTGTTTCAGTAATGCATTCTTGATACACATAATGTTTAATTTGTCAGGCTGCCAAAGTAGTTGGTTATATTACGGGTTAACTGACTGTAACACATTCAGTTATCTACTTCACTTTTCGTGTAACACATCCACAGCCTAAAGCAATACAAGACTAGTCGATACCTTCAAAGGTTTAGCTAAGAGTTTCACTTTTCTCTTCTCACATTAATGTTTTACGGGTTGTTACATTTCCTATATGTTCATTTACTTGACTCGATAATAGAGTCCTCTTACTTGAACAAAATGTTGTCGTGCAGAACTAATACACATAAAAACATTATTGGGTCTATGTTTAAGTATAAGTATAAAAAGATACCACAAAAATAATCATCTTACGATTCATCCAATTTGTATTGGTCTTTTTTCATCTTTAAATGTGTAATTGTTGCAGTAAAACTGGCAAAAAAGTGGGAATCATAGGTTTAGGAAGAATCGACACAACAATTGCTAAGAGAGCTGAAGCGTTTAACTGTCCAATTCTTTACTATTCTAGAACGCCCATATCCGAACTGAGATTTCCCCGGTGTATAAAAGATCCCATACAAAAATTCTTTACTAAAAGTGTTCAATCTCTGCCAAATACAAAAATTCTTGGCTACCGGAAACGGTAATTTAAAAATGTTGATCTCAAAAACAAATATATAATTGACTTGAGAATTATATATGTTTACAATTAATGAACTTTTATATTTGTAGTTGTAATGGTACCGGTGGTCTATCATCTATGAGCCAAAATTTGGCTGTATATATGTTCAGATAAAGAGATATTTACACGTTTATCTTTAACAGATTGTCTCGGTCTCATTGATCAGATGTTATCAGAAGCCAGAAGTCTATGTATCCAGATAGTCTTGAGTAGCTTATAGCCTTATATTATGTAACCCCAAACTTAGTTATGCATTGATGATTCTGAATGGCTGTAAATATTTTGGTTAGGCTTATCGTTTGGGTTTCTGGTCTACTGTTTCTTGTCGGGTATCTGCGTTTGTCGATATTTAAGTGTCAATGGAAGCATAACTATGAAATAAATTGCCGTTTTGCCGGATAGTTAGACATATCCATCTTTCATGTCCTTTTCACATGGAGTAAAAAACTTCTCCCCTCTAATGAAATTGAATATATATATATGTTACACACAACTTTATACAATTAATCAGAATGTAGTTATGTAGTTCCAACAAAACAATAAAGTTTAAGAACATAACATTCTATTACAACAGCTGATGTCTCGCCAATAAAAAAAGTGGGAGTCTAATAGAGAGAACCAAGCTGGTTATATGAGCCAAGGGTGCACCGACTCGTTATCCTTCCACTGTCAGGAGCGAGAATTATTCGCAGCTCTGTGAAACCAGCCTAACGCATTTCCCTCTACTCTAGGAACCAGGAAGCCCGAGCCTTTGCTCAAACACCATGGTTCAGCTCTCGACTTGGAACGGGCAAGCCAGATAAGGCAATAACTTGACTCAACCAATCTTTGCTCAATTAGCGTTCAACCCACTTTAAAGCCCTCACTCGAGTCACAAGCTCGCGTAAGATCTTGACTGTGTGTTCCATAAACTCTTGGAAGATGTGTTTTGTAATATTTCTTAATGAGTGCGTCCCTCGAGATAGAATCATAAAAGTGATAAGCTTCATGATGCAGGTTGTGATGCCTTGGTTTAACTTAAGAAAAAAGTCATTTAATATTTATTTCATCTTAATAGGCTTGGATCTATGGTAAGGAATAAGTCATATGATCAACTAATACTAAATTGTTGGGCTAAAGATGTGCATCATACAAGTTATTGGAACACATTTCATTGAGCTTAAACCTACCTGCTAACCGGTTTGAACCCTTCTTCTTTAAGGTCCAAACTAGTTTCATTCGGTTAAATCCCTACCCACCTTGCCTTGTTCCCGATCTAGCCCTTGGTGTTGGCAGCCACAAGGATGCCATTGCTTTGACCATCTTGGCTCAAGATGACGTTGGAGGTCTATAAATTAAGAAAAAAACCACCGGAAAGTGGATATGTGTCAAGTCTACACCAGATACCTTCATTATCAATGTTGGGGACATGATTCAGGTGTAGCATTGCCATAAGTATCCTCTAATAATACTTGTTATGTGGTTGTTGTAATAGATATGGAGCAACGAACGACAAGTATGAGAGTGTAGAGCATAGAGTGATGGTGCATTCCAGCAAAGAAATATTTTTGATCCCGTTTTCCTTAAGCCCTTGGAACTACACTATGGTGGTTAGCAGAGTTGACAGGCGAGCAAAACCCTCCCAAACTACTTGGTTAAATTACAGGTTAACTGACTGTATTAAGTATCTATTTCACTTTTCGTGTAATAAATTTAGAGCCGAAAGCAATACTGTTGGTCCATTTCAAAACTATTAAGTTTGAAATGCCATTGAAGTCTGTAGATAGAGATGGTGACTACAATGCAGCGACATACTAGTCTGGTAGTTGAGATGTTAAACTGCATTTTTCTTGTTCCTTTTTTACACAATAAATATGATGGTTGAAAATTCAATTTGCTTTGGATTCCGAGGTTATACAATCTGACCAGACGAAAGTGTGTGTAAAGACATTTTGGACATTTCACATATAGGCGAAAATATTTATCGACCTTTGCGATTTTGGACATTTCTGAACAGGAAATAAACGTTTAACTGAACTTGCAGCAGATATCCTGGCCTCCAAGGGTAACCTTGGGGAGGTATTCTTGGAGAGGTCTCGAGTTCGAGTCTCACTAAGGACCTTCAGGGCCCGAATTAAATAGAAGCAGGAGTGGAGTTTATCGCCTAAGGAGAAGGTTCGAGGCTTGCATACTGCCCAATCGGATGTCACTGTAAGCTCGAATCACTAACTAATAACTCGCCGTTAAAAAAAAGATATCATGGCCTCATGCAACTAGCCAACCACCAATAATGAACCATGGAAAAGAAATACAAAACATCACCAAATAAATTCTTTAACAAATTATGTTATTGATGAATGCAAATCAAGAAGTATGAGCTCACGAATGGTGCCACACATAAACATATACGTTCTAAGATATTTGACGTACACGATCTTCTAATTAGCAAAGACGATCTTCTAATTAGCAAAGATACAACTAACTCTATGGTTGCCTTTGGTTAATTTCCCTACGTTCTCAAACAACTAACGAATGCTTTTGATTGTGAAGTTTTAAAGCTATAGCACTTAAACAGAATAAAAAGATTTGAACTTAGGAATTGGGCAGAGGCCGCGCGAACGCAGACCCCCACAATAACAAATTACGATGTAGACTCGACCACTTGGGCCGACCTTAGGGTGGCACCCCTCCAAAGTGCAATGGAGGTCACCATCAAACCACAATGTCAGTTTTGGAATAAGAAAGAAAAGGCAGATGTGTAGTTGAAGTTCATAAATAATATCATTTCAATTACAAAATGCAACAAATATTTTATTTAACGTACCAGTTTTGGATGTAACGCTATCAAATGCAACAAATATTTTATTTAGTAAGACAAAACGGTTAGTAGAGATTTTATTTGTCAAAAAAATCAATTCTCTTTTTTAGTAATTTTTTTTATATCAAGTATTTTTTATTATAACAAAAATCAAATTATTTCTAAATTTGTAAAAAATAAGAAGAAATGTGAAAATTTGATGGAAAAAAATGAAATAAAAATATATGTGTCGAAGTTTGTGAAAAGCAAAACTTAAAAAAGAAAGGGTAATTAATAAAATTTTAATTGTTAAATTTTAAATAAATTAGATAAAGTTAATCGAAACTTATAATTTTCATACTTTTACAATAACTTTAGAAAACAAACAAATTTACATTTTATACCTTTTAGACTTTATACCTTTAACATATAAATTTCGTGAAATCTATCTAAACCTTAATATGAATAGATAATGTAATTTTTTTATATATAACCACATGCATAATTATTAATATACAAATATCACAATTACAAAATATTGGCACATAAAAATCTTTACACATTCGTATTTAAACTAAAATATTAAAATAAACTTGATTTATATTTAAATCCGTACGTTCATGACACCAATTATAAGTAGTTAAAATCTAAAACAACAACAATAATGAAATATATGGAGGTCTTGGGTTCAAGATCGGTCAAAAGTTTTTCTTTTCAAGCGAAATGTATAAGAAGTTTAACAAGTTTCGAAGAAGATATTCTGTCACTTGGATGTTATTGCACGACTCGACTCACTAATCACTAACATTTGTCGTTCTAAAAAAAATGTTGCAAACTGAAAAATGAAAAAGAATGCGAATATTCTCTAGTATTCCAACCAGGGTTTTAATCGACATTCCAAGAAAAGTTAGTTGAAATATATGAATTTTTACTCTAGATCAAAAACATGGAATTGTCACTTTTGAATTTTTATTAATAATTATAATTTACATATTAGGAGATGGCAAACGGGCAACAAGCTGCGCCGCTAGCTCTTTCTGTATAGCAAAACCAAGTTTATTAAATACAATGTTTGTGGATTTAGGAGTCAAAACATTACTTTTGAATCGGATAAATATTAGTAATTTTTTTTTTCTAAAACCAAACCTTTGCAAATGATAAAAGAGTTTATTTACCAACTACTACTACTAGTCTACTATTGTTTAATAATATAAAAAGTTCATGAGTACGATTTTAATTTCAAACTCAGATAAAAGAGTAAATTGCAAAATATGTCCTTCGTTAGAAATATTGGCACTATATATCACTCGTTAAGCAAATGTTTATCATAATACATCCGTCTGGACCAAGAATGCAATTTTTTTCGTTAATTTCTTACGTGGGATGGTTTTTGCAAAAACAAAAAAGAATTTCCAAAAAAATTAACCTTTTTTTTGAAAAAAAATAATTAGCTTCCTTTATGAAATAAGTAAAAAAAATTTAACATATTTATATTTGGTATATTTTTTTAAAAAAGGTTAAAAATAACTTAATTTGTTCCTTCCCAAATTTTTTTTTAAATTTTTTTTCATACTTTTTTAAATTAAACGTTTTCTTAAAAAAATGAAAATAATTAGAATTCTTTAAATGTTTTTATGTTTTCTTGAGATAAAACTAAGTTTCATTTAAGGATAAAAATGTAAAAATATACGTACATTTTAAAATTAATAACTTTTTAAAAAAGATAAAATTTTACTTTTTATTTAAAAAAATAAAAAGTGTTTAAAAAGTTACTAAATTTTTAATTCGTTTTGGATTAAAAAGATTTAGATTTTAAAAAGAACTCAAAGAAAAACGTTAGCATTTTGTTAACTTTTTCAAAAGCTAATTGTTTTTCTTCCAAAAAGATTAAATTTTTTACAAAGTTTTTAAACATTTTAAAGTTTTCTTAAAAGTAGATTTTTAACTTTTAAAGAAATTTTTATCTTTAAAATAAATCTACTTTATAAAAGATCAAAGAAGATTAGTTTTTCTAAAAAAAAACTGTTTTAAAACAAAAGGAATTCGGAAAGAATTTTTTTTATAGAAAAAAGTACTTTCTAAATAAAGAATAATTTTTTTTTTCAAAACCAAAAAGAAATAAACATATTTTTGCATAATACATCCCTCGTGAGAAAATAACTAATAAATAGAATAAATTACATGGATAGTCCCTGTGATTTGGTTAAAAATGAATCTTCAGTCCCTCGACTTTAAAAGTTGTGTGGGTAGTCTCTAACTTTGTAAAGAATAACAAGCTTGGTCCCTCTAGTTAACTAGTTTTAAATATGCTTTGTTATTATTTAAACGTTGGTCTTTTTTGTTAACGGCTGTTACATCGTCCATCCTTTTTACAGACATTTATAACTTAACTTTAAGTTCGTTTTGTCCATTTCTTTTCTCGTTTTCGTAAGTTTTTAACGTTTTGTTCTCGATAAATATAAAAAAATTGAAAAAAGAATGTTTAAAAAAAATTAAAGTTCAAAAAATCTCTTGTAATATCTAAAAATAAAATAATTTTGAAAAATTTAATTTCGAAGAAAATATTTACGAAAAGAAATTTCAAAAAAATAATTACCAAAATTTTGTGTTTTAATTTCGAAAATTTTAAAAAAAACCTAGCTTATTTTAAAAAAAATTAACTAAAAAATAGTTTTTAAAATTAATAATTTCAAAAAAATCTGAATTTTGAAAATTTTTGAAATTTTGAAATTTCCAAAACTTTTAAAATTTAAAATTTTCAATTTATTTTCAAAAACAAATTAGATTTTTTAACTTCAAATATTTTATTAATCTTTTTCGAAATTAACTTTTATAGAGATTAATTTTCAAAATTGTTTTTTTTCAAAATATTTTTTTTTCCAAATTAATATTTTTACGAAAAAAACTAATATAGAAAGAAAAAAGTTTAGAACAAAAATTGAGAAAAAATTTATAGTTAAAAATGTATTGCATTTTCGAAAAAAAAAATATTTCGAAAAAGTTTTAAATAATATTTAACTTAAAAAATGTATACTATTTTCGAGAAAAATAATTTTTGAAAAATCAAAAGTTAAAATTCTTAATGTTTGAAATTTTAAATTTTTAAAACTTTAGATTTTTTGGAAATTATTTTTTTCGGTATTATGTTTTTTAATTAATTATTTCCAAAATCAATTTTTGATATAATATTTTTTTCAAAATAAACCTTTTCAAAATCTTTTCGGAAATTAATTTTTTTCAAAAATAAAATAGTTTTTTTGAACTTTTTTTTTAACATATTTTAGAATATTTTTAAATTTACTGAGAGCAAAACGTAGGAAATTGTAAAAGAAATAGGCAAAAACGAACTTAAAGTTAGGTTATAAATATTCGTTAGAATAAATATATATGGTCTATTTCAAGTGATACGTCTTCTTTTATGGTTTTTGACTTTTTTTTATAAATATACACGGTCGACAATAATAACTAGTGTAATACCCGTGCGTTGCACAGGTGAGTAAGTTTCTTAACCAAAATCTGGTATTAAATGTGAAAACACATATTATAATCGACATATTTATAAAAGTAAACATATAAGTCGAAGTGGCAGAATTTAAATCATTACCAATAGAGATGGTGATGTGCGTAAGCAGAGTTCCAACATCTATTTCACGGGGAAGACAACTAAAAAGATCTACAATCATGTTTAACTTTCTCCGTCGTCCACCGAGACTATTTTGAGTATGAGAAGCAACAGGTTCGTTCTAGTGGAAGGCTAGAAACAATAATGCAAACAACCATTCCCTATGCGACCAATATTATTCCAGACACTAATTATAAACCATGAAATCCATACTCAAGCCATCATTGAACTCATATAATAAACATAAACGATATGGTGCACACACCAGCGCTACATAACAAAAGTCAGGAGACCTTTTCTTTAGGGCCTGTACAAATGACGAGTAAGAGACATCGCTGAACTCATTTCCAAACAGACTTAAATGATTGCGAATATCATACCTACAACACAATTGCTCCTAGTATGAATTGGACAGACATCCTTTGAAAATTATTGGTTAAATCCCCATATCAGAATAACAATGGAAATAGCTAAAAGTTAGACAATAGGACATGAAGCAAGAATAGTCAAATATGGTAATAAATCCATTCATCTTCGTCATCAACTTAGTTTTATCTTCATCATTGACTTCCCACAGGGGGTTTGTTTTTACCAGTCTTCATCTTCATCAAGTGAACACAACTTTTACCCTCGTATTCATCTTCATCAAGTGGACACAACGTGTTTCTGGCATTGACTTTGATATAGTATTTCTTATGGTGCCACTGGAATCATCAACATTGTCCTACATGTAGAATTATAATTTGTTAGTTGAATATGTAGAAGATGAATACAATAATAAACTATAAAGTATAAGGATATAAATCTTGTGTGTGTTACATGTTCATCATATTGTTGATTTGGAAAATTGGTATGAAGAATGACATGCTCATCTTTCCCTTCAACAGTTCTTTTTATTTGCGCAAATTCATTTGAGACATCGACACCGTCAATGACAATTACATCTTCCCATTTCCAGTTGTTCATGTTGTCTTCACGTATGATTTTCTTGAGTGCTTAACGAAGTTGTTTGAAACTTTAAAGGAGGGGATAGTTTTGATTGTGTGCCTTGATGCTTGGATATTCTAATCTTTCTTCTAGTAGTATAGCTACTTCGAGAGTAATATTGACTAATAAGATTAAGAGTGACAATACTTTGAGTCTAGTTTTCACTTTTTATACACAGTTGATATGTGAAACATGCAATTTTAGAACCGAAAAGTAGCAAAAGAATGTTGAGAGTTTGTTTGAAGAGGAGAGTCATAAGTACAAATATTCATATCCAATTGGGAGGTGATTTGCACACTTTTTGATTTGATTGGGGCACTCCAAAATATGGTGACTTGACACTTATACCCTTGTAAGAATGAATATGAGTAATAGTGATGTAAGGATATAAATGTCAAGTCATTATATTTTGGAGTGTCTCAATCAAAATAAAGAGTGTGCAAATCAATACCCTTTATAATTAGGAGTGCAAGTTGTATTTTTATCCCATGTGTTTTCATTGTCAAAGATATCTACACTTGGATAAGCACGAAAGTAATTAAGACGGTCGAGATTTAACGTACATGTGATCCAGGGGTTTTGAGATGGTGACACGTCATACTTATAAGTTATGAGTTGTTATAACGTATAAATAAGTAAAAAAAACTACATGAGCTTGAAACAACACATTTTTTGATAAGCAACATGCGCGAATATAGGCACGGGTCAAACATAGCATGTCATAGGGTAATACGGAGTATAGAATTTTGTAGAATTTATCTAAATATGCCAATACTTAACATTTATGTAGATAGGTTATAGTAGTAAGTAATAAAGATACATCCAGGGGCGGAGCTAGTAGGGGGACTAGTGGGTGCTGGACCTCCCCCAATCAATCATTTCGCTTGTTATTTATGTGTATCACAAATCATTTTTCTAATATTTTCTACGTCAAGCCTCCCCCAACACTATGAATTTTTGCTTTATGTATGGTTAGACTCCCTTAACTAAAAATCTTGGCTCCGCCTCTAGATACATCATATTAATATTTATTATTATATACAGAGTAATTCAAAAGAAGCACATTAAGCATGGATACAAACACTATCCAAAGAAAGGCAAACACCTTATTCAAACTCAATTGCGATAGTAAAATATTGCAGAAAATAAGAAATCAATAGTTGTATCAGACGGAGCTAGAAATCTATGTTAGGGGGGATTGAAATTTTCATCCCGGATTGTAGCTACAAATTTAGATGGCATAGTAAAGAATGCCATTGAAAAATACTATTGGGTTAAGCTAAACATCATAAGCCCTAAGATTATGCAGATGGTATTAAACAGATACATGGTGACCGAGGAAAAAGAAAAACAATTCATATTGCTGAGTATATGTATTAAACTATGAGTGCATTGGTTTAAGTTAATATAGACTATAGAGTATATGTACTTACTGTATATCTTTTTGTTGTACATTAAACAAACAGAGATCAACTGCTAAGAGCCTAAGACCATTAAAATTACAAATAAAATTACAAATAAAGGGAAAAACATAAATCTCACAAACTAAAAAAATGCTAATAAGACATAAGTACTCACCTACTCAATTTATTACTTCTGTATTTTATTTCCTTCTCTCCCTGTTGCCATTGTTTACATCACTATCACCGCATAAAACTCGCCGAAATAAACTCATCGGGAAGAAAAACACAACCTAACTTCACTGGTAGCTAGGCTGGTTAGGGGGCCGAGCACCCTCTAGCCCCCTCCCCCCACTGGCTCCGTCTTGTATGGATACATAAAAGAAAATTAGATTAGATCTACGACGTGATTTTTATGAGATGTTTGAGACTTGCATCAATAACTGAAAGATGACACCCATCATGAACTCGCTCTCTTCAGTTTTTAAATAAAACTCAACTTAGATGGGATGCTATAACTTCATAACATATAATGAATATATAAGCACAATACTTCTCTTTAGTATGTTGAAAAGAACCTCAAACTGCCTACCTCACGCATCACATCTCTTCGGTACAAATGGTTGTTTATATAATAAACTGTCTTGAAGTCCTCATTTTTACTGAAGTTAGTTGTAGTGGATTTGTAAAATAGAGTATGTACTTATATTCATATATCAGTATATAAAAAACGTGAGACAATCTATCAAGAATAAGTCAGAGAAATCACCGAAAATTTAGGATGAATTTACTTGGCTCAGATTAATTTTAAATATGATCGTGTGGTTTAGAGGATATGCCATGTCACATTTTTTTCTCTCTGCTCTGTTGGCAATAAGAAGGGAAATAACCACTTGGGTTGTTTATTTAACATGTTTATCGTTATCCGATATAGTTGGTCATGCATATTTAAAAATAGAAATTATTTATTTATTTTTTTCTTAAATCTCTTTTTTGGAAAAAAAATATTGAAAAAAAATAATTTTTTTTAAAAAAGAATTTAGTTTCAAACCGTTTTTTCTTGAAAAAATATTTTAAAATAATTATATTTTTCTGGGAAAAATATTATAATTAAGAAAAAGGTTTAAATTTGTTCGAAACATTTTTTTCTCACAAATACAAAAAGTTAAAGATTTGAGTTTTAATTTTGTAAATGCAAAGCAATTGCCTGAAAACATTGTTAGCACTAATTAATCTTTCTTACTTTTGATCAAGACAAATTACAAAGACATTTATTGTCAAATATAATCACAAAACGAATTATCTAACAAACACTATCATCAAGGTAATAATCATTACACTAACATATCTTAATCATGCTTAGTGATCATAAAAGTGATTAGCCTTAAAACTCACGCTTGTCTAATGTGACAAAATATTTTTAATAAACTTTATTTTTAGAAAATGTTTTATTAAAATGAAAATGTAAATTTGAATATGGCATATTCCAAATTCCATAATAATATCCTTTGAAGGTTTAAACAGCCTCAGATATTTCAAATTCACTAAAAGACAAAAAGGAGCGGAGTCTACACTGGGCGGTTCCTTAAGTGCCTATATAGTTCCATAGCGATAAGGAACCGCCTGGGCAGATAAGGAACCGCGCCCATGTAGTCGTTGGGAACTTGTCTCCTATAAATAGTGAATCAAATCTGCACTTTCATCAACCCTTTTTGGACATCTTTTGAGTCTTCTTTCTTGTTTCTAATCCTAATCATTTGTAAATGATCACTTAATGTGTTAAGTATTTTTAACTATGGCGATTATCCTCTTGATCTTCTTTCTTTACCTTTTCCAAAGAGAAGATCACTCACACACTTGTGTTGTGATGAAAGATGTAGCCTTAATGAAGATCATTCTCTCCTAAAGATCTTATCATGTTCATCATTTTTTTATATGTGTCTTGTGTAGATCCAATGTATTTGTGAATACTTGGACTAGTTGTGTTCATCCAAGCTAGGTGTATGAATACTTGGATTAGAGTTGTGTAAATCCTTTGCACATGTGTGTGCTTGGATTTAATGTGTAGATCCAAGTTACATGTGTGTACTTGGATATGTTTAGTTGAGTTGTAATTGGTTGTTTCTTGGTAGTTCTCACTAAACTCTAAAGTGATGTGGTTGTGTCTTGTGAGTTCTCACTAAACTCTAAAGTGATGTGGTTGTGTCTTGTGAGTTCTCACTAAACTCTAAAGTGATGTGGTTGTGTCTTGTGAGTTCTCAGTAAACTCTAAAGTTATGTGGTTGTGTCTTGTGAGTTCTCACTAAACTTTAAAGTGATTAGTAGTTGTGTTGTGTGAAGTTCTCACTTAGCTTCAAAGTAAAGAGTCGCGAAGATTGGTTCTAGCTTTCGATTAGAACTCGACATCTAGCATTATGTCGTAAAATGGTGAAGTAGGCAACGTTGTGAAGATTGGTTCTAGCTTTCGATTAGAGCTCGACATCTAGCCTTGTGTCGTAAAATGGTGAAGTGGGCAACGTTGTGTAGATTGGTCCTAGCTATGATTAGGTCTCGACATTTAGCTAAGTGTCGGAAAATAATGTAAGCGACGTTGTAAGGTTTTCTCAGCCAAGAAGGGAGCTTGTGGATATAGTGGAAATCTCGAGTAAGGTGTACTTGAGGAGTGGAGTAGGAACGAGGATGTGCTTCGTTGCCGAACCACTATTAATCTTGGTGTCTTCATACTAGGTTGTTTCTTTCCTTACTCATTACTTTCATTCATTACCATTATACTTATTACACATTGTTAATGCATTAGAATTGGACCTAATCATTATGCAACTAGGTTTTAAATAAAAGATAGTTTTAGCACTCACCTAATTGAAAGGAAATTTAATTAGGAGATAAAAACCGACTAGAAACTATTCAACCCCCTTCTAGTTTCTAAAATTGGTATCAGAGAGATGGTGACACAAGATCTTTGAAGTATATTGTGCTTTAAAACTTTGATCAATCCATTGTCTCCTCAAATTAGAAGGTTAAGTTGTACTAAAGTTTCTCCTTGGTGAAAACTATTTTTCTTTGGAAATAGGCCTTTTAAGTGGTAATATTACATCCCATTTAGATTAGTAGTCTTTATGCATTTTTATATTTTCTCTTGAAATGTATCTACTAGTATGCATCTTGTTTTGTGTAGGTACTCATGAAGAATCAATCATTTATTTGGTTGTGAATTGAGTTACTTGCACTTATGGAAGACTCATCTTCATTCATCTTCAACATCTTTGAATGATGATATCAAGATAGTTGGGCTTTGCTTTGATTGCTCAAATGCTTGTAATGCTCTTTGTGGCTAAGGTACGCTCTCGTTCTTCCACATGCCCTATTGATCATTCTTTTGATCATTAATTGACTATGTGCCTGTTCTTGGCATCCTTGCCTTGACTTTTGTGTGTGGTTTGTGATTCTTTCACTGTGCTCATATTTTGGTATAAACTAAGACTATTTATTGAAACTGATCTTATTCTATGCATCAAAATTGCTTAGTGCAATTCATTACCAATGTCGTTTAATCTTTCACCGGAAAGACTCGTCTTAAACTACTATATATGACACAAGCTCTTCGTCTCCACGATTTGAAGATTGTCACTTATCCCTTGAGAATTTTACTTGGTCTTGATTCACTTACCTTGACTTCTCTCCACTTTGCTTTTTCCCTACGAGTAGTCGTTCCTCCGTTTCGGTTCTTTTCGATCTCGATTCCACTCGTAATCCTTCATAAGACATATTGCTTAGTGTTATGGTGATCCAATGATATTCCAAAAGGCTTAAGATATATTTTTAAGTATTTTAAAAATTTTGGTTTTCAAAAATTCGTTGAGTTTCTTTGATAAAAACCTGCCTCTATAGGCGGTTCCTTATCACACGCGGTTCAGACCCGCGGTTCTCTATCGATAAGGAACCGCGGTCAGGAACTTTGCCAAAGCGCCAGTTTTTGTAAAATATTTATTTTCAAACAAACCCTTCTCTCGCCTTCTCTTTCACTGGCGACGGGTTCCCACTTTTCCACCATTGTTGAAGCTTCAAAAACCTTCAATCACTCAAATTAATTGATTCCAAGTTGTGGGTTTCACTCATCCTTCATCAAACATCAATTAATTGTAAGTATTCTCATTCAATTTCATCTATTTTGTTCTAGGGTTCATCCTTTCATAATTGGGGATTTTTAAAATTGAAATCGAATTAAAACCTTAATTGGAATATGGGTTGACATAGTTATTTTACTATGATTCCTTAGGTTCATATTCATTAAGATTTTACTAAACACGCTTGTAGAACAATCCGAATCTTGACCAAATATTTTTGGTTAATTGATGGAATTGAGATGAACCCATGATTAAATGGGTAATTGCATTGTTAATGCTTGCCTAAAAAAAATCTTTGTTCTTGAAAAACCGATGTTCTAGTTCATTGTTGCTTCTACATAGTTCATATGTTTTGGTCAATGATGAAATGGGTACATTGTGAACATGAGAATGACAAAGATTAATCCTTTGTTTGTCAAGCTATTGATGAAACACATTCTCATCTTTTGATTTTTTATTTTCATTGTTCATAAGAGTGATTGGAGAAATATTTTTGTTCATTGTATTTAGGTACTAATCATGCCTTCGAAATATCAACAAGACCACCAAAAGACTAGACAATATATGCCAAACCTTTCCGACTCTTATCACTCACCTCAACTTGCCAAAACCTATCATTCACTTCAATGTCGTTGTTTTCATGAAGGACACATTGTTTCTTCAAACCTTGTTGGACTTGATTTCACTTGATTCATGTTCAAATCCATTGGTTTCGATTGCTTACTTGATATTAATGAGCCAATATTTCCTTCCTTCCTTTTGGAACTCTTTAGCTCGTACTCATTAATTTGCATCAATAATGGTCTATCTATAAGATTTTCCATCAAGGGGAAAAACTTTGTGTATAGCCTTGAAGAATTTGGTAAAATTATCAATGTTCTATACAAAGGTCAATGTAGGTTCACCGATACTTGGAGTCTAGACTTCTTAGAATCGGCCCCTATTGATGTACATTATGTGACCGAGCTACCCTCGGCCTCGGCCATCTCTTATGCTATTGCCAAATCCCGTGAACATCCTTTTCTTGGTAATCTTGAAGGATTGTCCATTCACTCACTTCTCGGGAATTACACACTAGCGATCCTAATGATTTTATGATCCCTTGAGCAGAAATCATTAGGGAAAATGCAATGTTTTTAGATGGTGATCGCAACCAAGTGCCTGCTTGTCTTGCACATATGTTGTTTTGTGTTTCTACCTCCACTCCATACAACCTTGCATTTTCCATGGCTAGAAGAATTGGATATGTTCTTAGCGGATCTCGCTCTAGCCTTCCTTTCGCTATTGCTTCTTTCCCGACCTCTTAGAAAATTCCTTCTTGACTCCCCTCTCTAAATGCTTCCTCATTTCACTTTGTGAATCGAGTTATGCTTCCTATTGAGGGAAACATCTCACTTGAATCCAATCTTAATTCAAATGATGATTCTAATGACTCTCCAAACACCTCTCTCAACTCCCACCATAATCTGTCTTCCGAAATCTCCCAATTGTCCTCTCCAGAAATTGATTCCGATTATCAATTCTACCTCAATCACTATGTTCGAGAACGTTTGAGAAGTGAATCAAGGAAATGAAGAAATGCCCATGGATAATTGTTTCTTGATCTTCGGATGTTGCCACTATCTCCTTAGCTTATCTTTGTCTCTTAGGATGCTTTGTGTAATATTTATTAACTAATATTATGTGTTTGGATTGCTTAATAATTTAATCCTAAGTTGTCTATGCCATCAATCTTTTGATTTGCATAGCTTTGTGCATCTTATGTGTTAGTTAGCTTTCTAGATTTTGTTTAGTAGTTGACTTTGGCTTGTTAATTCTTTGTGCAAAATCTGGGTTAGCAATTGTTTGAGGAAGTGCAAATTTTTGAGACCTCTGGTCGCGGTTCTTTATCGAACCCGCGGTTCTTTAGCGATAAGGAACCGCGGCCCTACGTAAGGAACCGCCGGCTACTGTTTCAACAGAATCTTTGTTTTACACTATTTTCCTTAATCTGTGTAAAACTTTGATAAAAATTTTGCAAAAACCTGCACATTTCATAAACTAGGCTACCTAATTTCATTGTTCACATAAAATGATTTTAACATATTACTAGTTTGGATCATCCCTCTTTCTTCTTAAACCTCCCATTGTTGAATGTGTTCTTCATTCATTCAACTCTCTTCTAAACCTTAAACTACAACCATGGTATCCACTAGATCTTCCAGTTCTTCCAAAACTTCCTCCCACAAAAGGAACCTCAAGATCAAAATCAAGTGTCCCAACTTGGTTCTTCTTCTTCATACCAAACCCCCAAGAATGAGTCTACTCGTATTCTCATTTCTTCTTCACCTTCACCTCCTCTTGCTCCGTGCAAGACTAACTCAACCCATGGTACCAACCATTCCCATGGTTCTACCTCATCCTCATTTCAATCCAAAATGAATGAGTTGACTTCACCTTTCTCTCCTAGTCCTCCTTTGGATGGGAATTCTTCACCTCAACCACTACTAAACTTTCCCTTTGAGATTGATGAGTCTTTGATTTCCTCTCCTATCACTCCACCATACTCATCATTGTCACCTACATCACCCTTAGATACTGGACCTTCTCCCTCAAACACTCCACTCTTGGGTGTTCCTCTTTCCCACCTTTTGGGTGATCCACACTTGTTTAATTTTTTTCATGCATAATGGAACCAATTGTCCTTGTTGCTTAAACAACTTTCGCCTCTGTGATATCCTTAGGATGGAAATGGTTGAGGCTCACATCAAGTTGAAAAGCTTTTTGTTGGACTTAGTTGCCAACCCTCCTCCTCCTAAGAGATAAATGATGTTTTTTTTAAAATCTAATGTTTTTAAAAGAAGATCAAGCCAAAGAAGACTATGCATTCAAGACCTAGATTAAGCTATCTATGTTTTAGCTTATTATCTTTTCATTTCTTGTATTTTCATTTTCTTGTGTGCTTTGCATGAATTTGATGAATGGATTTAGTTTTATGTGTTTCAACTTAAGTGGTCACATTAATCAACTTCAATTTTATTTAAAATTGAACCAAACTCTATCACAACCTCTAAAAACTTGACTTAAAGTTGGATCAAAATGTTATCTAAATATTTTGTCACCCTTTGTCAAGACATTCTTTGGGAATGTATTGCTTTTGTGCAACCCTAGCATAATCTAATGCTAAAAGAAGTAAAAATCCAAGATTTGAAATTTTTTGAAAAAGTCTTATCTTTCTCCAAAACTTTTGAAAATCAAGTTTTCATGTCCCCTGGACGCGGCTCCTTAGCCCCTAGGCGGTTCCATATTGATATGGAACTGCAGGCTCCCTTAGGGAACCACATACAGGAAAGCCGTTTATGGCTTCTATTTGGTCTTTTTTCTTTGACCACTGTCTTGGTTAAGATTCCTTGTTTACCCTATTTGCCTAAACACTTTCTAAAACCTTTGGTTTCATTTCAAATCTTTGTCTTGTCTATTTTCTTTAAATTCTTCTTATTTGGGAGTTCTTCGCTTCATCCCTCATAATGCCTAACTCTTCCATTCCTAACCTTGACATATCTTTGTCACAAACTTCTCAACCTAAAGCTTCCTCTTCTAAGCTTTCAAAGAAACCGAAAATCTCGGTTTGACCTATTTGGATCAAGAAGGACAAGTCTCTTCATGATTCCTCTTCTCCAAAACCTTCCAAGAATTCTTCTTTCTCTCCGATTAAATATTGGAATGAGACTTACTCTATAAATTCAATTACCAGAGAAAAGGAAATTCTTCCACCACTCCCCAAACCTTTCAACTCTACTCAACTCATTGACCTATCTTCTTTCCCCAATCTCACTAGGCATTGTGAAAACATTTCATACCCTTCTTCTCCAAACTCTCCTTTTGATGGACCTCCCCCATCTAATGACTTTGTCTTGCATCATGGTTCTTCGTGTGCTTGTTGTCGTTTTCAACAAATTGAACTTGCTCATATTTATGACAAGCTAAATTTTCTTGAATTCCTACTCACTCAACCTCCTCTCAAAGTTTTCGTTCCCGTGGACAAACTTCGAATGATGCATCGTCATCTTTCTTTTCCAACTAAAGCACATGTTGTACTTTAGTTGTTTGAGTCAGTTAAACTTAAGCATCTTGGAAGATTATCACTTTTAGTGTAACTTATGCTTTGTGGTTTATTTTCATATTTTCTTGTTTCAAATATTCATATTGTGTGTATGAATGTTTTTTGATGTGTTATTTCATATTTGTGTAATATGAATGTTATGTGTGTTATCTATCCCAATAGTTCTTTCTCACACATTTGTTTAAAAGTTGACCATGGTTAAAAATTACAATCTATTATGGGTGATTCATAAATTTTAAATTTTAACCCCTTGACATTTTATATCATTTTTTATTGGCTTGGATGTTCCTTTTTCTTTTTATTCCACCAATTGAACTATGATGTTGTCAACTCACACTCTTTGGACACACTTAGCCAATACTTGCTTCTAATTTGAGATTTCTTTTCCTTCTCCCTCTCAAGTTAGTTAGTAGGTAGTGCACATATATACATTGTGTTTCTTCTTTTTCTTCTAACCTTTGTGTAGCATGTCACTTTAGCTCACTCTTTTGGTGCCCCAAGCAAGGGGGAGTAAGCACCAAGGGTGAGCTACTAGCAAAGTCCGGTTCTTTTCTCCTTCAAATACTTGTGCTACCCTTTTTGCTTCGACAAAGGGGGAGAAATGGTAGTGATAAGCTTGTTAATAATTCGATAATTTTGTATTTTACGTAATGAGTTTATAGTTTGTCGTAATCAAAAAGGGGGAGATTGTTAATGCAAAGCAATTGCCTAAAAACATTGTTAGCACTAATTAATCTTTCTTAGTTTTGATCACGACAAATTACAAAGACATTTATTGTCAAATATAATCACAAAACGAATTATCTAACAATCACTATCATCAAGGTAATAATCATTACACTAACATATCTTAATCATGCTTAGTGATCATAAAAGTGATTAGCATTAAAACTCACTTTTGTCTAATAATAAACGTTGAGCGATAATCTTTATTACCTAATTTTTACATTCCTTAACAAATGTAATAACTTTTGTAATTGTGATATTGTGAAATAGTTAAAACAAAATCGTTCTAAAAGAAAAATATGCTTGTCATTCACATGTATAACAGCAAAATATGATATTGTAAAATAGTATATAAAAAAATTTCGTTCTAAAAGAAAAATATACAAAAATTACTTTTTTCTACCTTTTTTTCTCCTGGTAATAGTATAACAAATTATAATGCTATAAAGTTGAGAGCCATCATATATACCAATCACAAATTATTTGAATGTATTAATTTTTTTATTTAATTAAATTCATGAGTCGTACTTATTTATTTATATTTACAAAATGTTAATATGACAAATCATGTTTGAGCATAACATGAGATGATCATTTTCCTTTTGTATATTCTGTTTTACAGTTTTATAACAATAACAAATTAAAAAAATCAAAAAATTAAAAAGTTGTGAGAATCTTTTTAGAAAAGATACCAATAAGTACCCATTTTCAAAACTTCATATGGAACAATATGACTACCATTTCTCTCTGATCTTGTGAAGACTGCCACAAAATTTGTAACATTAGGCTGGGAGGAGTGGTGATAAAAACCCACGGGTGGGTTTGAGGTGTCAAAAACTCACGCGTGGGTTACCAAGAACCCCACAATCCCACCTCAAAAAGCCACGCGTGGGTTGTTGTTCCCAATGCAAAAAAACTCGCTACAGGTGAGTTTCTCACCCTTCGTTATACACACTTTTGTGGGCCCAGATTATTATTTCAAAAATGAAATGAAATGAAAAAAAAACCTGATGTGGTGTGTTTGTTTTTGCTGAAGACGAAGAAGAAGGGAAGACAAAAGAAGGAGATGACTGCAAAAAAAACCTAGACTTTTCACATTTTCAAGTGGACTTTTTTTTAGTGGGCTAGATTACAAAAATGGGCTTGGTAAAGTTCAAATAGTTTTATAAATAAGTAATTAAAAGTTTAA
Organism: Glebionis coronaria; assembly: GCA_025667525.1. NCBI lineage: Eukaryota > Viridiplantae > Streptophyta > Magnoliopsida > Asterales > Asteraceae > Glebionis > Glebionis coronaria. Next base: position 41,660 of record JANFOE010000944.1, on the reverse strand, counting down.
TTAATTTTTATAAATTGTTGATTTTTAGTTTAAAAATAATATATAAATAAATAAAAATGATAGTAGAAAGATGAGGTGGAGGTGGGATGATGGTGAGTTTTTTTTTCCTTAAGAATCTTGAAAGGTGAGTTTTTGGTGGGTTAGTGAGAAGAGTGAGAAAGCTGAGGTGGCGGTGGGTTTTTGAGTTATCATTTGGACACCGCACCCATTTTTCATTGGTCTAAATTTACTCATCTTTATTCTAGCGATGATAATACATCAGACTGATACCCTATCGTGTGCATTATTTAAAATGACTACATGGTTCAAACACTTTTTACACATGTAGATATACGAAGGTACCAAAATTCGTTTGTTGGTTTTTGAGATGGCTTATATAAAATCAAAAAATTAAAGAGTTGAGAGAATATTTTAAAAAAGAAACCAATAAGTACCATCTTTATTCTAGCGATGATAATACATCAGACTGATACCAAGGTACCAAAATTCGTTTGTTGGTTTTTGAGATGGCTTATATAAAAGGCTTTTTTATAAGTTATTTCATACGTAATAGTGGTTCAAACACTTTGAGTTTGCGTATGAGATCGAGTTGTCACACAAACCGTTTATTCTTTAGACGATGCTAACTTAGAGCATGCCAGAGTTGACTTTTTTAATTTGTAATTTCAATGAACTTGAGAATGAATTTCTTTGAATTTATTCTTCAAGCACAGGGTACGGGAAGTTTTCAGCTCGCATCGTGCGAAAACGTTATCCGAAAACACGACCAACTACACCTAGCTTCGAGTTTTCGTGTCTCGCGTCTAAGGCACGGCACACGTTTTCGCGCGAAAACGCACACGAAAACGCGAGAACCGTATCGTGTCTCGCGTTTTCGTGCATTTAATTTATTTTTAAACGAATAGTTTCTTGACACGTGGAAATTTGAGGGTCCAGCTTGTTTCCCATGGTTCAAGCCAACGAAGGAGGCTTAATTTTAGTGTTGTGGGAATATTTACACAAAACTTACCATACCGTGTAAATTTTTTAGTGTTGTGGGATGGCTCAAGCCAACCACACCCCGTACTCTGCTCTTATATTGAAGAAGTTAACTTATACTCGATTTGATTAATTCCCAGATAGAATGGTAAAGGTGGGATTTGATTAATTCCCAGATAGAATGGTAAAGGTGGGAGTGTCAATTTGTTACCGGTGGATGTGAGTCTAAAGTTACATTATTTAATTTTTAATAGACTAAAAATTGTTATTGAAATTTTTTGAAAAAAACTTGTATATATACGGGTATTATAATTAGTAAGCATATAAACTTAAAACGATTAATTAGGCATGAAGTACAAGCTTTAGACATTGTATGTAAGGATGAGTACGGTTCCAGAACCGCAAAGACTCGAATCGGAAACAAAAAAATCGAGAACCGAAAAATGCATATTTTATGAACCGATAACCGAATCGAAATATGTGTTCAGTTCTTTGGTTCTATTCGGGTATTTCGGTGCTTACCCGATTGGAAGCGAAATTTTGTATACATTAATGAGCTCTTTCTTTATACATCGATTAGAACTGACTTTTAAATATGGATATTTTGAATCTGAAACACTCCAACAAGTACTCTGTAAATAACTTATTAACTAAATCGCCATTCTCTCTACATTTTAGCCTTTTTTTCTATCTTTATGTCATTTTGTTCTCCTGTTCTTCGACATTTACATGTTCTATGTTTTAATTCATTAGAGATGTTTCACTTTTGTGCTAAGGATACATGAAGAATCACTTTTGTGTTAATAGCTTACACATGTGGCATTAATTACTAGTAGGTAAAAAAGTTATCACTTGTTTTTAACTTTTTATAAATAGTTTTAAAATGGCTCATTTTACTAAACTAATTTTTAAAGTGCAATAGTCATATAAAAAAACTCCATATGTGTAAAAGAATTGCAGCTTCATAAAGCAACTCATAAGCTTTATAATATCTAAGTTATTGTATGCATATCTTAACATAGTAAAACGTAAGACGTATTTTATAGGGTTTGATTTAAGCCTAAGACGATCTAACAATAACCATCTCACATAACTATTATAGACTAATTCAGTCATTATTGTTAACCTGTTCATTTCCATATATATTTCAATATTATTACATACACTTTATTATCTTGGGCAAAAGTATAATATGTGTCCTCCGTCTTTAGTTATGCACTTTAAATAATAACGCCAACAACTAGGCATGGTGTATAATGTTGTAAATTTTTTAAAAAGTTGTAATTAGCTTTGTACCAAAAAAAAAACTTTTAGTAACTAAGGGGGCCTAATTTGTAGTAACCGCACAGGCCAGCCCTGAGTAATCTTAGACCTAAAAATGAACACTCCAATTAAAAGATAATATTTTTACATCTTGCACGAGTTGTAGTCTTGTAGACGTTTGTGATGTGCTCGTATATTTACAATGCATATACGTTGTCACTCTAAGTCTCAAGACGTTGGTCTCAACTTGAAACAACGTGTGTATAAGATGTGTTTGTATGTTGGTTTACCTTTTAAAAAAACATGTTGACTTATATTGCTCATATATATATTACCCCCAAGAAGCTAAACACACATAACATGTCGACTGATTACTCAAATATATACACTCCCAAGAAACACATAATAATGTAACACTGATTGAGGCTCTAAGATTGATAAGAACGACGTAAACTCATAAAACCATTCGGTGCTATGAGCTTCAATAAGTGACATATAGGAGGAAGACTTGAAGCATAATTTGGTCTTGAGCTCACAAAATCATACCACGATAAAATATAAGGTACTAATTAAAAACAAGTAATTTGGTGCTCATAGTGTAATGGTTCACTTAAAAAGATATGCGTCGTTTATTTAATTGAACAATGTAAATAATGCCACATGGTTAGGTCGCGTTTTGATACTACAAAATTTACTCGTAAAAATGATTGTTACAAGTTGAGACAAACTTTTTTAAACCAACGAGAAATCATTTAATGTCATACGCGTATTGCTGAGCTAGGAACCTACACCTTATGTGCACTTTTCATTAGTAGAACTGACATTAACAATAAAGTACTGTTGCATCTATACTTGGTGATCATTTCTTGATAGCATAGAGTGGCATGAAGGTGTAGTAGTTTCAGCTTTAGCTTTATGGCTAAAAAAGTTTGACCATAGCTTTAAGGCAATTGATATTGAACAAAACGCCTTTATGTAGTTTCCTTAATTGTTCCTGATCAATCAAATGTATAAACCATGTAACTGGTTTTCGTGTTTGCCCCGTGATTCCAACATATTCGCACAACCGTAGCGTAGAAACATTTTCATCAAGTTAATATAGTCGAGTAACCAAGTTAAAGAATTGATCACCGGAACAACCCCGTCGAGTCACCAGATAACGATTTCGTAATGACCGTGATATTCTCCTAGTATTAGTCCTTAATTATAGGCTTAATTTTCTCCAATCCCATTTACTTGTTTCTTAGACCGTGATATTCTCCTAGTATTAGTCCTTAATTATAGGCTTAATTTTCTCCAATCCCATTTACTTGTTCCACGAAAGATGGACAATAAACAGCCGACAAATAAGTTTATGAGAAGGGATGGAAGAGCAATGCTGGTGACCAGGTTGAACATTGTCTGAATGTAACAAAGATGGCCACAGTAGGGATGGAAGCTTCCAAATAATAGGGTATCCTGATTGGTGGCCAGGAAAGGGGAAACAGTCTAGACCAAGGGCTGCACATGTTGAAGGAGAAGGCAGTCTCACTCCCGGGCTAAGTGAAGAAAAATTTCAGCAACTTGCAAAGTTTTTTGGAGATAAAAACGGAGCATCAAAAGAAGGGAGACAACATGTTGCAAACACGGCAGGTAACCTAGCCGAAGAAGGTAAGTGGGTCATTGACTTAGGTGCCACCGATCACATTTCATATGATGATATTTTTCTTGTAAATAAAACCAAAGGAACTTATGAGGCTCTGGTCAATACCAAATGGTGTAACTATACCGGTTAAAGGTCGTGGGGATTGCACCATACCCAATGGGATGATGATTAAAAATGTCCTTCATATCCTAGATTTCAAGTGCAATTTACTTTCCGTAAGTAGAACATCAAATGACTTACAATGTGTAGTAACATTTTTTTCTAACTTTTTGTGTCGTGCAGAGCTTACATTCGAGGGAATTGATTGGAGCGGGTGAATGCGTGAAAGGTATATACAAGATGAGGATAATGGGAACCAAGAGACAGGTGACGATGACAACTGCTGGCACATGGCATAAGCGATTAGGTCACACGTCTATTTCTAAACTCAATCATGTTGGTATTATTAAGGATGTTTCTTTAAGGGGTTTTTGTGATTCTTATAACAAGGCAAAATTTGCTAGACTACCATTTCCTATTAGCAAATAAAAAAACAAATGATTGTTTTGATCTTATACATTGTGATGTGTAGGGAAAGTATCGAACACCCTCTTTTACAGTTGCAAACTACTTTCTTACAATAGTCGATGATTTTAGTCGTGTCATGTGGGGTTTTCTTATCAAGCATAAACACGAAGTTGGCACTCATTTGATAAATTTTCATAAAATGGTGCAAACCCAATTTGAAAGAAACATAAAAAAGAATACGATGCGACAACCGGGGGGGGGGGGGGAATTTACTTGGAATGAGATGCTTGATTTTTATGCTAGTAAGGGAATGGTGTTAGAAACGACGTGCCCACACACACCACACCTTAATGGTGTTGGGGAAAGAAAACACCGACACCTTTTGGAAACAGAAAGCGCATTTAAGTTCGAAGCAAATCTACCCACAAAGTTTTGGGGAGAATGTGTGTTAACAGCAACTCATGTCATAAACTGTCTTCCTTCGGACGTGATAGATGGAAAGACACCTTATAAATTAGTATGTGTCACACCCTACCATGGCGGAATATGGGGCACGACGTATGGATATCATCACAACAATAGCGTGTCTATAGAGATAACTAAATGATATAAGAAATGTCATAAAATGGTGACACAAATGTCATGACAATATCTCAACAATGCAGGAGTCTAGGTAAGTAGGTAACAGTCCTACCTCTTACCCAAGACAATCAAATATCACATAGAAGTTAATCACATAAGTGTACACACAAGTACATGACAACCCATAAAAACATTCACAACATTATTTACAAATAACTCAACACAGTGTCTCTTCCATCCCATCTGGAAGTCAAAACCAATAACATGGGACTATGAAACTCACCTGATTGCTTCTTCACAAGTCCACGCACTAGCAACAAGCTAACAAACCAAAAACACATAATCAAAACATGAACCAATCACTAAAACGGCTCATCAACCTATGATGGACATCTAGCCTCCTCCTATATAAATACCTCATTTATATGCTCTAAGCATCTCATTACACCCCTCTATAAAGCCCTTAACCCCTTTTACTTCATAACCCGTCCCGTTAACATTTTACCCAAAACAGTCCCGTTTTTCATACCTTAAACTATGGGTCGATCTCCCCCTTAAACACACCCATGATCTCTGTAAAAGGAATATTCATACTTTTACATACGTTATCTAAAACCTCCCACTTGCCCTAACCTTGAAGCTACTGTTAAGGCCCCGATATATGTGTATATATTGCTACCTATCCAGAATTCACTGATTTTAAACGTATGAAAAGTTCATTACCATTAGAGGGTCTTACCCTAAACCACAACCTTAGCCCAAGTTCAGATACTTAATAAAATATATAAACTATCTCTCATGTTCGTGAGAAGATCCCAATGCAACCCTAAGTACCCCAAACAACCCAAAACTTAAAAAGAAAACAGGCTGATTACAAAACTGTTTTGACCTCCGACTGTTGTAACTTGTTTTTGACCCACTTACCTACCTCCAATTTAGTTCTCGTTTCTTGCATTGGAAAGCCACTTCAATTACATTTTCAGGGATACTTGGATCGCATCTTGAATGTTCATAGAACTCCCGATATGATCAAAACAATTGACTCAAAATTCTGCCCAGTTTTTAAAAACGGGTTTAACAAAATCAACCTCATTAATTAACCCTAATCCCTCTAATTACAAGCCCTAATTTATGTGATCATCATATAATGATTAATTCAACATTAATTTACTGTTTTTCAAATTAAACCCTAACCTAAATCCATCATAAGATGACTGAGAAAGAATTAAAACACTTTAATTAAAAAGGGTTATAAAGATTTACCTTTGATTTATGAAAAACCAAGATTTTTATGAAAACCCTAATTCCACCCTTGTATATTTTGACTCCTTATTGATCTACAGAGATTTTATGAAGTGTTTTGATAAATAAAAACCTTATATAATTAATCCTAACCAGTCCTTGCCCAAATACGAAAGCCCGGCTCCCTTTTTCCTTTTTTTTCCTTTTTTTCTTCTTGCGTCCAAAACAAACCGACCCAAACCCCTTGAAATTCGTTTTTTCCTTCTTTTTATTATTAATATATGTATTAATAATATTACCTTAAATTTCCTTAATTTATTTCAGCTCCGAAAGCCTCCAAAACCTCAAAACCGTAAAACTAGTCAAATTTACGCGTTTTACCGTAAAAGTCGTAAAATATACACTTTTATAAAAAAATCTCAAATTTTGAAATAAACTTTATAACTAAGTCCTAAATGACTTAAAACCATCCCGAAAAATATCCATATGACTAATTACCTCATACGAGACCTCAAAAAGGTAAACCGTAAATCCTAAAAAAAATATACTATTACTATAATACTTATACGTATACGTAAAACCACTAAATAACACCATCTCATTTCATAGTCACTACCATGTGAGCTCATGAACATGAAATCATCACACATCGTTTCATTCACAAGGTACCCCGTACCGGAAACGATATCCAAACCATAATCTATACACACCAATAAGCACATAAACACGTAAAGACACGTAACCAGCACAAAATAAAACTAAGTGACGAACCTCAAAACCAGGGTTGTCACATCACTCCCTCCTAATAGAAATCTCGTCCCGAGATTTACTCCTTAGGATCAAACACACAAACAACAAATCACATGAGGATACTTGTTCTAAACGAACTCCTCTCATTTCCACGTGAACTTTAGTTCAAGTTTTAAAATACCACATATACAAACCAAAAATAATTAAACTCATTGCCAAACTCTTGACCTCACAGACAATAAATCTCACAAATGGCTCTTTGATAAAACAAAGACTCTTATTAACACAAGTCCCGAATAACCAAACATGCAAATATGCATTCTCAACAACATTTACCAATCTTAATACATGAAATATATCATGTATACCACTCAATTCCCCCCAGGTAATTCTATGCTCATAAGCTAATGGTCTGATCTTTCCAAAGATCATAAATGGACCTACAAAACTCTACATCAACTCTTCCATTTTACCGAAACGTACCACCCGTTACTATGGGTGAAACTTCATGCACAACTTTGTCACTAACTCTAGTGGTTTCCTCCTTTTCTACATATCATCCCTTGTTGCTCTCATCCTTTTCACAAACACCATTACTATATTAGTGGCCTCCTTTACCAATTCTAGTCCACAATGGGGACAACTCACCCTATCCTTTCATATAGTGCCTCAAATGACATTTATCGACTTCTAGTATGATAACGATCACTATATGAAAACTCAGCCATCGCTAATGAGTTTCCTAACTCCCTACCATACATTACGATGTGATGCTTCCCCTCGTTTCTTCCCTCGCCAGAGTCCTTCATAAGGCACTCCATACATATTAGGCTAACCTTTACGCAAAACCCTTGATTCCCTCACATCCGTACGCAATTCTTCCAACTTCCCAACTACGTGACTTCTCATTCCTCTTGAAATAGGTGATGAATTAGTCAGTCTATCGACTATCACTCAACTCTCATCGTACTTAATCCTCCACTGCATTATGTATCCCTTCCACCAACTTCGTCCTTACATCGCCCTTTTCTAAGCTACTCCTATCTATGTAGGAAGTATAGTCTACGTCCCTTTCTCCATATGATTGTCCAAGCCACGCAACATACATGTTGACGCGTTCTCTACTTTAGACAACTCAACTCGTGCAACCTACATCTTTCATCCAAACCATCCTAATACGTCATCCATATAGTTCAAGTCCTTCTCAACTTCACTTCATTCTTCTTATTCCATGTCTCATCAACCATGCTTGACTTTCCCAGATGGTACTTGGCCTTGCAATTTTCTTTCACCACTTAACCTTTGCCAAATGTTAAATCAAGACGATTGAATATGTGTTGGAGACGTTCATGATCCGTATAGATCATTCTCCACGTCTCGTACACCAAATGCCTCTAGCATTTCTAGGCAGATATAACAATCCAGCTCCACTAACTATGTCTTATCTAGTTCTTCTAAATCTTCAGTTCTTGCAACGTATAAGCCATTGCCTTTCTTTTTCGTTCTTGTACACATCCAATTCTTTGCTCCACGTATCGTCATGCTTCGTGAATTCATCCAGTCCTTCCGATAATGCCAAGATCGGCTCATTATCCCATCCACCTCTTCAGCCTCCAAAATGCTTCCTCATCCTTCTTCACTTCACCCCTCGCTGGTTCCATGATATGCCATCATCTCTAACTACTCATCATGGTAGACTTAATACTAAAACTCACACTTTGAAAATCTCACGTATAAATCCACTCTAAAACCAACACATACTTCGCCTCACTCTCCTTCTTAGATTTGAGTAGATCAAGATGTCGTTTATACTCCCGATGACAACTCATTTACATACGTTCATGCACACTCGCTTCATTGACTCCATGAAATCCGCTAGTGCTTTGGCGAAGCCAAATGCATAACCGTAAACCCAAAGCGTTCATACAACATCCTTAGAGGTTTCAACTACGTCCTCCTTGCACCCTCTCCTAGAAGCAATACGAATAAATTTCCTACCTCGTTCTACTTGTGAAATTCTACACGCATTTTAACAGACCAATACTTCCTCTCATCAGACCACTCAACCTCTTTCCGCATCCAATCTACTCTTAAGCAACTCAACTTTTACCTTGCATCCGTTGCAATTTCCATCAACTCTTGTTCTTGAAATCACCCCATCATCAATTTCCTTGGGAAGGCACTAACTGAAACTCCTCTCACCTCCCCTACTTGCTCTATTTATGGTTCTACCTCACAGTAATAGGCAAACCTACTAAATTTCTGGAAATTTTCGGAAAACTTACATGCCCTACGAACAATCATGAATACCTTTGACGTATTATATTCCCTTCCAACACTCTCTATGGCGTGTTACTTGTGCTAGTTTCCCACAAATCTCTATTCATCTCCTTGGTACTCCTAAGAGACCTCATAACCACATTAGTTCGTCTACGAACTTCTTTCCTCCCCACTAAGGTCATTCCGACCGTTCTCTCATGGTCACCTACTTAATCGTGTAGGCGCAACCAAGTCTTTCATACGACTACCTCAACGCTCCCGAACAATACGAAACAAAAACTACATCCTGAATCCACCAGATATGATCAACGAATCAAACCCACGGATAACTAACGACATTTCACGTGCACCAGTTAAAACAAGTCAAAAACCACGAGACTCAAAAGAAAACTCAAACCCAGAACGTGTATCAATTCAAAATGACCCATGACAACGAAAAATAATCCAAGAAACACTCAATGGTAACCAAACATATTACGCCCCGCTACATATTATTTAAACCGTGCAAAAGATTGACTTTTCCAAAAGAATTTATATCTTCTTTTTTTTATTATTACCTCCCACATCTATGTGACTCAAACAATCTACAAATAACCTTCTAGACGATATCAAAACTCAACTCATAGACTAGGTATCCCGTGCATCCAAAATCATAAAAAAATAAACTACTATTCAAACTCAACCTTTAACCCGTCACTTGTACAATAATTTCGGCCAAGATACTGACCTCCCATGACTATACATTCTGAATATTTGAAAAGTACGTTCCGAGTACATAACTTTTGGCTTTTGAATCACCCAAAAAGCTTTAAAAACGAACAAGTTACGACAAAAACAATTTTATACTAGTTGTTTTAAAAATTCTAAAGATTAAACTTAGTGATTAATGTAATCCTTTTAAATGACAGATATAATTGTATGTGTAACCTTCATAAACTCAATTTAACCTTGTATTAATAATTATAAATGACGTGAATCGGTTAAACCCAATTATATAAACTATGTAAGTAGAAAGAAATTTTACTTCGCTTTTTTTTAAAGAAAGTCCTTTAGAATTTGAAATATATAAGTGTTGATTAAAAAGAAATCTTATGTTACATCTTATTTCAAACACGACTCCAACACCTTACCCTTATTTTACCGAATACAACCAACCATCTAACTCAATATATATCGACCAAAGAAATGCAAGACCCAACACAAAAGATTTCTTTATCTCAAAAGAAATCCCAAGTTATTTCAGTAGACTTGAAACCAAAAAACCATTTTAAAACGTACACGTGAAATACGAGACTCAAAGAATAAGCTACAAGACACACTTCAAAAGATTCAAAACGTCGGTGGAACTCCAACAAACTACTTCAAAAGATTCAACACGTCGGTGGAACTCCAACAAACTCCAGCACCATAAAACACGACAAACACGAGGTACGTTCAAGTTATAATAACTAGTGAACGACCATATACCATAACCCAACACGTAGTAGTATATATACATCCGCATATATATACCTATCGAATCTCCCAAACATACTCGTTATCATACATGTCAAGTCAATCAATCGCTTTATACGCTCGTTTTTCCATACGAGTAATCACCATCTAACCGTGCCACAACAAGGCATAAAGCCCACCTCCAAAACCAAACCATATCGTGTGACCCCATAATCACATAACACCACTATAATCCCAAAACATATAACACAAAAGGAACAATAGCCATATCATAGGCAGCCATTACATAAACCAATATATATACGTATACCTAAATTCTACATCTCATCATATTCAAGCATGTATTAACCCTCTTTCATGCAATCATACTTGAGAACCCATTGAAGTTGTGGTACTTGTATAACTATGTTGGCCACCATACTTATACAATTACCCTTTCCCCAATGCACTCCCTCCTATGGTGACACTTATAAGAATCAATACAACATATAACACATAATCCATCTACTCACATAAGCTCATAACCACATAACCAATAAGGTCCAAAACTCCATCTATTAAAATAACATAGTAAAACTCTTGGAATACAGAAATCCATAGTCTAGCTAAAATAGCCTAGACTAAATCGAAAACGAAAACATAATCAGTTATAAGTCATGTCGCCCATAAGAGTGGAAACAGCTTAAAACCCTTCCTATCCACCTACTCCTAGTAACTCGAACCACCACACGGTTCTTAGGGAACATGCCTTAAACATCAAAAGAAAAATAACATACCTCAGGTATGTAGAATAAGTCGATAAAAGATAAAAACTACCTTGTACTAAATTATGTACTATAATGTACCATTTAAGCAAGATACAACAGTGACTAGCGTGGACGATTATGGTTCAACCCGCACTAGTCACAAACCCGAAAAGAAAATAACAGGTGACTAAGTATGAACATACTATGGTTCAATTCATACTAGTCAAAACATCGCAATAAATAACATCCAAACACATCAATTAATATAAAATGCACACATACTCCTATGACGCCTATATGCAGGGATCCTTAAGCTATAGACTAGGCTACGCGACTAGGCAACCTAATTCTCTATAACCATTGGCTCTAATACCATTCTGTCACACCCCACCATGGCGGAATATGGGGCACGACGTATGGATATCATCACAACAATAGCGTGTCTATAGAGATAACTAAATGATATAAGAAATGTCATAAAATGATGACACAAATGTCATGACAATATCTCAACAATGCAGGAGTCTAGGTAAGTAGGTAACAGTCCTACCTCTTACCCAAGACAATCAAATATCACATAGCAGTTAATCACATAAGTGTACACACAAGTCTATGACAACCCATAAAAACATTCACAACATTATTTACAAATAACTCAACACAGTGTCTCTTCCATCCCATCTGGAAGTCAAAATCAATAACATGGGACTATGAAACTCACCTGATTGCTTCTTCACAAGTCCTCGTACTAGCAACAAGCTAACAAACCAAAAACACATAATCAAAACATGAACCAATCACTAAAACGGCTCATCAACCTATGATGGACATCTAGCCTCCTCCTATATAAATACCTCATTTATATGCTCTAAGCATCTCATTACACCCCTCTATAAAGCCCTTAACCCCTTTTACTTCATAACCCGTCCCGTTAACATTTTACCCAAAACAGTCCCGTTTTTCATACCTTAAACTATGGGTCGATCTCCCCCTTAAACATACCCATGATCTCTGTAAAAGGAATATTCATACTTTTACATATGTTATCTAAAACCTCCCACTTGCCCTAACCTTAAAGCTACTGTTAAGGCCCCGATATATGTGTATATATTGCTACCTATCCAGAATTCACTGATTTTAAACGTATGAAAAGTTCATTACCATTAGAGGGTCTTACCCTAAACCACAACCTTAGCCCAAGTTCAGATACATACTACAATATATAAAACATCTCTCATGTTCGTGAGAAGATCCCAGTGCAACCCTAAGTACCCCAAACAACCCAAAACTTAAAAAGAAAACAGGTTGATTACAAAACTGTTTTGACCTCCGACTGTTGTAACCTGTTTTTGACCCACTTCCCTACCTCCAATTTAGTTCTCGTTTCTTGCATTGGAAAGCCACTTCAATTACCTTTTCAGGGATACTTGGATCGCATCTTGAATGTTCCTAGAACTCCCGATATGATCAAAACAATTGACTCAAAATTCTGCCCAGTTTTTAAAAACGGGTTTAACAAAATCAACCTCATTAATTAACCCTAATCCCTCTAATTACAAGCCCTAATTTATGTGATCATCATATAATGATTAATTCAACATTAATTTACTGTTTTTCAAATTAAACCCTAACCTAAATCCATCATAAGATGACTGAGAAAGAATTAAAACACTTTAATTAAAAAGGGTTATAAAGATTTACCTTTGATTTATGAAAAACCAAGATTTTTATGAAAACCCTAATTCCTCCGTTGTATATTTCGACTCCTTATTGATCTCTAGGGATTTTATGAAGTGTTTTGATAAATAAAAACCTTATATAATTAACCCTAACCAGTCCTAGCCCAAATACAAAAGCCCGGCTCCCTTTTTCCTTTTTTTCCTTTTTTTTCTTCTTGCGTCCAAAACAAACCGACCCAAACCCCTTGAAATTCGTTTTTTCGTTCTTTTTATTATTAATATATGTATTAATAATATTACCTTAAATTTCCTTAATTTGTTTCAGCTCCTAAAGCCTCCAAAACCTCAAAACCGTAAAACTAGTCAAATTTACGCGTTTTACCGTAAAAGTCGTAAAATATACACTTTTATAAAAAAATCTCAAATTTTGAAATAAACTTTATAACTAAGTCCTAAATGACTTAAAACCATCCCGAAAATATCCATATGACTAATTACCTCATACGAGACCTCAAAAAGGTAAACCGTAAATCCTAAAAAAATATACTATTACTATAATACTTATACGTATACGTAAAACCACTAAATAACACCATCTCATTTCATAGTCACTACCATGTGAGCTCATGAACATGAAATCATCACACATCGTTTCATTCACAAGGTACCCCGTACCGGAAACGATATCCAAACCACAATCTATACACACCAATAAGCACATGAACACGTAAAGACACGTAACTAGCACAAAATAAAACTAAGTGACGAACCTCAAAACCAGGGTTGTCACATTATGCAACCAGAAACCAGAGTACGCGCATCTAAGAGTGATCGGTTGCCTTGCATACTATCAAAGCAACGAAACCAAAGGAGACAAGTTTGAACCAAAGGGGAGACCAGGTATTTTCATGGGTTACCCCAAGGCACCAAAGGGTATAAGATATATGAGTTGGAGCATAAAAAGATCATAGTTTCAAGAGATGTAAAATTTATGGAAAGCATTTTCCCTTTCATAAAATCACAAGATGCAGAAGACAAGGAAGAAGAAATCTTTTTTTTACCAAAGGATTGGGAAGATGAGCCAATGAATAAGAATGAACAACTGAATGATCAAAATAACTTTGTTGAAACAAAAGTGACTGATGTCGAACAAGAAATAGAACAAAATGTGGGATCATCAAGTGAACCAGAACATGAAGGAAGACCATCAAGTGAACCAAAACATGAAGAAACATTTAAAGATATGGACATTAATGGCCTTGAAGTGCATGAGAGACCAAAAAAGATTAAATCCAAGCCTGAAAAGTTAAAATATTATCAAGTGAAGTTGCCCCCATCTTTAGACCATGAGCATTCATCTTCTCACTCCAATCATGAACCCTCACCGGTACACCCTTTAGCATATTTCATTTCTTATAATAGTTTTATTGACTCACATAAAGTTTTCTTGGCGGCCATTACACAAAGTAATGAACTGAAATATTTTGCTCAAGCCATTTAAGATCCGTAGTGGGTGGAAGCTATGAAGATCGAAATACAAGCTTTGTAGAAAAATAGGACTTGGACTCTCCAAGAACTCCCAAAGGTAAAACGGGCCATCGACTAAAAATGGGTGTATAAAATAAATTATAAACCGAATGGGAAAGTTGAACGCTACAAGGCACGCCTTGTTGCTAAAGGCTTTACACAAATGAAAGACATCGACTTCCATGACACCTTCGCCCCTGTGGCAAAAATTGTAACTGTTCAAAGCCTTCTTATCGTCGTTGTAAAAAGGAAATGGCACATTCACCAACTAGATGTAAACAACATTTTCTTACATGGTGACCTAGATGAAGACACCTATATGAAGGTTCCTCAAGGATTTAGAAAGCAGAATGACACACGAGTTTGAAATCTAAAAAGGTCACTCTATGAACTCAAACAAGCATCGAGAAACTGGTTCCAAAGATTAACTAGTTTCTTACTAAACCTTGATTTCAAAGAATCAAAGGCTGATCACTCGCTTTTCTTATCTAAGAAAGAAGTAATATCCGTTTCCGCACTCATTTATGTTGAAGATGTGATAATTACAGGTGATAACAGTCTCAAGATACAAGAAATCAAAAAATTGCTAGACAAGGAGTTTAGCATTAAAGATCTTTGTCTGATAAACTTTTTATAGGCACTGAGGTTGCACACACAAAGCAATGGATGGTTTGGAGTCAACGAAAATATACGTTGGACATCTTAAAGGACACGGGTATGATGGGTTGTCGTCCAAGTTCATTCCCTATGGAACAAATTTAAAGTTGGGGAAACAAAATGATGAAGCAAAGGTAGATGAAAATGAATATTGGAGGCTGGTTGGGAGATTGTTGCACTTACAAGCTACAAGATCTGACATCGTTTATGCTATAAACACTCAAAGACAATTTGTTAGTGATCCTAGGGTAAGTCATCTTGAAGCTGCCAATCGAGTTTTGCGATACCTTAAAGCAACACCTTGGGAGGGCATACTTCTTAAAAAAGAAGGTGGCAACAGCCTCACCGCCTACTGCGACTCTGACTGGCTTGGGTGTCCCATCACTAGGAGATCGAGGACATGTTACTTGTTAATTTTAGGAGGGTCGCCTGTACCACGGAAGTATAAAAAACAATCGGTTATCTCAAGATCATCGGTCGAAGTAGAATACTAGGCTATGCCCACTGCAGTAAGTGAAATTTTATGGTTACGATGGTTGTTATAGGAGCTTCAGATGCCATGTGTTGGTCATACACATTTATTTTGTGACAACCAAGCTGATCGAAACATAGAAAGTAACCCCATTTTCACGAACGAACCAAGCATGTTGAAATGGATTGCTACTTCGTACGGAACAGGTTGAGTCTAAAGAGATAGTTCCTATGCAGATTAATTCCAAGTCACAACTACCATACATGTTTGCAAAGCCTTTAGGAACGCAAAATTTTCATGCACTGCTCGACAAGCTGGGCATTGTTAATGTCCATGCACCAACTTGAGGGGGACCGTGATATTCTACTAGTATTAGTCCTTAATTATTGGCTTAATTTTCTCCAATCCCATTTACTTGTTTCCTTAGATAAGGGTTGTATTCTCGTATTTATATGGGGTGTTATCTCTGTATGTAATATTCAATTTTCAAGCAAGAAACATATATCATAATAACTGAAATTATTAGTTCGACCACCGAGTCAACTCGGTTAAGTCACCGGGTTAACGGTTCGACCACCAGGTCAATTAGCATATCGTTAACTACTCGTTGCTAGAAAATTTGCATAAATATACACGAGTATACGTCTATTGAGATATAATGTATCCTCCATTTTAGTGTATATATTTCCGAAGTTAAATTGAATCTTGTGTTTACATCGTCTATAAGGCTGGAGGGAGCAAGGACGAGTTTTAAAAGTCATTTTTATCATGGCAAAAAGTCACGTGTTAGATAGAAAATTTATCGATAGTGAGCTTTGACTCGCAGGACCACTTTTCACTTATTATTCTAAAAAAATTAAATATCACTTATATCTATAAATATTCTTCATTTAACTATTTATAAAACATATCAAAATCAAATTTCTATCATATTCTTCAAAAGCTTCATATATTCACAGTTACCAAATATATTGGCTGACAAAACACTCGAACCACCGAACATCGTCAACAGAAAAATACCAGAAATTCTTCGCTGACACCCGATGGTAACTTTCATCTAGGAAATGCATTACCAAACAACACATATCGACCATACTTTGGCAACCTACCCTACCCGAACCAACCTTAAATGAACCAAACCTACCCGAACCAAACTTACCCAAACCAACCTTACCCACTAGAATCTTTTTGGATTTGAAAAATCCCTAATCTCTCTCTACTATGGGCGATTTTCAACACTCTCCTTTTTGGCAGTTTTGATCAATCCTAATTCTTCACCAATCATTGAATAGAGCAAGATTATCATTCTTTCTTGAATATTAACATCTCGTATCAATCCTGATTCTAATCGTCCCTATCTTTTTTGTGATCAGTTGGCTCGTAGAGTGTTGCGACTGTCTAGGGTTTGATATTTATTCACTATTTGATTCGACGTGATTTATAGGTATTTGATCATTGCTGTTTTTAGGGTTTGATTAATTGTTTATTAGGGTTTTTTCGAGACGGTTCATATTATTTCATATCTATTATCTTAATAGAGGTCGTCTAGGGTTGTGGGTTGTGGCGTTTGAAATCCTAACGAATTAGGGTTTCGGTTTTTGTTGTATGACTGTTTAATTTGGCTTAGAGAGAGATGGAGGTAAAGCATCCGATTAAGGCTACTCAAGATTTGGTTGATAATTTTAACAAGCTCATTGAATCATTACGTAATGACAATTCAAACGGGAGGAATGTGACTGTATCGAGTACTTCGGGTTGGGAGGATCCTCTAATAAATGGGATCAAACCGAATATTGTTGCTGATGATGGGAAGGCACCAAGGTCTTTTGTGAAGGTCGTCAGTTTTGCTCCTACAAGGGTTAAGAAATTTTTTAGAACGCTAGTAAGTGAGGGGGTTGACGATACGGACTCCTCTCTCCCATTCCCAACTATGGAGAAACTGAGACATAGATTGGAAAACTATATGGTGAGTTTGTTCGTGGGAAAATGTGTGGCGTTCCCCCTGTTTGAAAATTATGTTTCAAATACGTTAGGAAAATATGGATTTCAAAATATCATGCGTGATGAGGATGGATTCTTTTTCTATTAATTAGAGTGAACAAAAAGTAGTTTTTACATTTATATATTTTCTATTAATTTCAAAACTATCTAGGTAAATAGTCATAAAAAGAAAAAGAAAAATATGTAGTACGTAAATATATACAGGCTGACCCTGATTTTGTATACATGCATGTCAAGTGAACCAAAATATTCATTCTCTCTCACAGAGAAAGCACAAAACGAAGTATTCTCTTACAGAGAAAGCACAAAAGAATCACCAACTTTAATCAACGGCTAAGATCTATCTCAATCCAAATCCGTGTGACTTTAAACAAACCAATTAGAAAGCAAGATGGCTCACTTTTTGGAGTGTAAATACTGATGAGATGGCATTTATACATGATCTCATCGTTCTTTTCGGGCTTTAAATGCATAAAAATGTCATAAAATACCATATATATATGCTTGTGTTTGTTTACTTGTGTATTTTAGGTATGTACATCATGAAAAAGACAAAAGATCACAAGAAACAAGGAAAAACGGACACGAGAAACGAAGCCGTACAAAGAACCGGGCCCTAGTTATGATTTATCCAACAAATACCCTTGAAGACTTGAAGATATGCAAGATTGATCCTCAATGAATGAAGAAATGACACTTAAAACCCTTTTGAAATCATAATTACAAGTTTGGTCCCTTAAGTTTGTCATAATTACACAAAAGGTCCTTCAACTTTGAAGAATTGGCAAGATTAGTCCCTCATCAAATCTAATTTGTCAAATATGGTCCCTCATAAAGCCAAATATACAATGAAGACCTTTAAAGATCAAGAAAGTCCAAAATCAGTCCTTGAATTATGCAAAAGTGGCAAAAACAACCCTTGTAACCCTTTTTCCAAAGTTTGGTGTCAAAAGTGTAAAGAATGGAAAGTCTATAACAAAGGAAATGAGTTTTGTTACTGAATAAACACATTTTACCCATTTTGCCAAAAACCAAGGACTAAAAGTGAGCAAGTGAAACATTTAAACCAAGAAATGCGCCAAACACTTGTACTTCCCCCAAAATCGGATCAAACTCACCACTGTTCACCTTTTCACCACCCAGAAATTACTCACTTAAAACAAAGGGTAATTTTCAATTACCCTGGCACATGTGTGATTCACACATGCAGAAACTCATCCCATATCAAAAACCCTCACTCCCACTCACTATGGACCCCACCCCCAATTCCCTTTCAACCAATCAAAACGCAACTTCACCCCAAGTTATCCAACATGGCAAAATCAATAGCTGAGAATCATTGCTTCATCACAAAGCTAAAATGAACACTCAGGATCATTTTGGACAACTCATAACCAAGAATCGTCTAGAAGACCTCAAGGACATTATAGGATATTCACTTCTAGGGTTTGTGAATAGTGCATAGCTAGCATTTGCCTATAAAAAGACTCCTCAACATTTGAGAGAGCTTTTGTTCCAGTTTTAGGCTATCAATCTTTGTAATCCCTTTCTAAGTTAATAAAATTTGAATTTCATAAAATTTTGAATTCTCTTTTATGTTTAATTAAAAGTTGGTGTTGGAATAGCCTAATTCTGAGTTCCATTTTAATGTTTGAAGGTTTTTGAGGCAAGGTTTTAAGTGATAAAACTTGGGTTTCAAAAATCAGAAAGTATTGGTTATTTGATCTTACTTTATTGTTTGTTCTTCTTAGCAGCTTGGAAGCTGGTACTTGTTCTGCTAGTACCTCAGCTCAAACAATCCAGGGCCTAGATGTAGGTCTTGGAGGTTTGCACCCTTCTCCTTTTTCATTTCCTCCTTTATTTTCTGTATTTTTGGTGATTTTGCTTGATGGTTCTTAAATCTGTGTTATTATTGTTGAATCTGGTTTATTTGTGTTGATTTGATGTTATTGAGGTGTTGTTAGATTGATTTGTGGGTTGAATCTGGATAATACTTTGAAAATTTATGAAAACAGGTTTTTAAGGGGTGTTTGGGTTAACTGTTTAAGTCGGATTTGTGGTTTGTTAAGTGGTTGTATTGTGTTTTTTATTGTTAGTATCTGTTTACTTGGTGCTCTTGTTCATCTGTTTGCAGGTTTTGTGGTTTGAAACACTCAAATCCATTAAAGGGCTATAAAATCTTTGTTACTTGGTGAAATTGGTTGAAATTTAGAGGACACCTAGATCTAATCATAGACTAGGGTTAACAAGTGTTAAATCTAGGTTAACTACACCAGGGAAAGACACTTGAGTGCTTGAATTTAGATCTATGGTCAATCAGATCAGCAAACTGTCTGCATATTGTTCATGTTCATCAGTGACTGTTCTTAGGTGATTTTTGCTTGATTCTTGTGTGCAACTTGTTGTTTATTGTGCTTATACTGACTCTCAATAAGCCAAAGCTTATTGAGGTGCCTTTTGTTCCATCAAAAAGCAACAAGCAAGGATTGGAATCAAGCCAAAAGTAGTTCTGCATAACAAGCAGTGGGAACTCCTTTCCCACTGAAGGTTCCCCCTACTAGTGTATTTTGGGGTTCATCTTATTAATAAGCTAAAATGGCTTATTTTAACCAGCAACAACTTGGATTTTGTAATAGGTGCTCATCATTTGACCCATTTGTTCATACTGGAGCATTTGGTGTGTTGACTTTTAGGTTTGACTAGAAAACCAACTCAATTGACTTTTTCATAAGTGCTTATCGGTTCATTCTGGCTTATTGGTGTTGCTTATTGGGTTTTTATCGATTGATTTGGCTTATTGAGTTCATTTGTGACATTTTGCAAGTTGAATCAAGTCCTGAGGTGCCTTATTTCTCAAACCCGACTATTTTGTCGTTTTGTGAAATTGTACTTTGCTTATTTCTGGCTTATTGAGTGCGCTTTTTCAAAATTTCTTATTATAGATCTCTTAAGCATCCCAAAAGAAGGTTGTGTGTCAAATTAGAGCTTATGGCATTAGCTTATTGGTTAATGGGCTAAAAAGCCCAATAAGGATAAGCTGTTTGCTTAATAAGCTGTGATAAGCTCACATTCAGCTTTTGGGCCTTTAGAGTTTTGTGTTTAGAATTAAATTTTAAGTCAGATAGGGCTTTTCCAAGTCAATTGGGTCAAGTTTGACTTTTTGGGCTAAAAAGTCCATTTGTGTTGACTGAATTTGGTTTTGGCCCATTTAAGGGCCCAATAGGGGTATTTTGGTCTTTTCACTTTCATTTCCTGTTTATTTAGGTTAAAATAAACTAGTTTGCAAGTTTTTAGAATTTTTATAATTTTTGGATTTTAAATATTATTTTAATATTATTTTATTATTATTTTTCAAATTTCACATTTTTCAACTTTTTACATTTTTCTTAGCTTAAATACATTAAAATAGGAATTTTGCAACTTTTAGAATAATTTTGTCATCTTTAGATTAATTTTATAATTATTTTAAGTTTTTATAGTTTTTAAATCATTTTAAATAGTTTTTATTAGTTTAAAATTTTCTAAAAATAGTTTTTGATCTTTTTAAGTCATTTTAGAGGTTTACCAATTGAAAAATCTTTATTTGGGCTTTTTGATAATTTATTTGATTTTTAGGGCTTTAATTAGCATTTAAAAAATGAATATTTAATTATTTAAAAGGTTTGAAAAAGTTTTGAGCATTGGTAAACTCTTAGTTTGTTTATTTTGATTTTTGGTGAGTTTTTGGTAACTTTTAGAATTTATTTTTATTTTAGCTTATTTTACGGTTTTACGTTTTGTCGTCGTAGTAATTAATTTCACGTCTTCGTCATCCTCTTTTCTCATTCCCTTCTAACCAATATTAATCTTAAACCAATTACGAATTTCTCACACACATATACCTCCTTGGGAAACGAACTTGGAACTTCATTGGGTCATTAGTGCTTGATTTTCCTAAATCATCACTTAATACTTACCGCTTTACGCTCTTTTTCCTAAAATGCGTAATTTACTACAACCATTTTGGCGCCGCTGCCGGGGAGGTGTGTCGTGATCAATTTGTCTTGTTGTTTTTAATATTAACCATAAATAGTATTTGTATTAGTAGAACTCTACTAATACGTATTATCGGTTTTCTTGGTTTTTCTTGTGAAAATATTATTACTATATTGTATTAAGTATCACAATCAATATACAATATCTCCAAAAGTGTGAAAACACAACCTTAATTGGGTTTTGATCTCCTAATTATGGTATTCGAATCTCAAACAAAAGGAAAAAGGCAAAAATAGATAAATACTTTCGTGAAGCTCGATTACAAACTATAAGGTGGGTATAAGGCGGGTATTATAAAATATACCCTGAGGAAAATGGCTCTTAAGTGCTTCGTGCCGCCTCATTTCCCCGCTTGCTTGTGAGTATTTTGAAATTGAAGGCTAATCGAGGGTTTTGCCGCCCAAAGTATTATTACGTATAATATATTTGCTTGGTTTTCGTTCTGATTAAAACCTCTTGAACAATTTGGTTTTCACCAAAGTTCTAAAGTCCTTCGAAGGCGTTCACTCCACGTGATCGTTTTCATTCCTTTGAGGCTTCTTTAATCAAGAGTTTGATTCGAGGAGAGATTTGGTAGATTGTTGTCTACGAAGATACACCAAAATCCAAAAAAATTAAAAACAATCAAAAACACAAAAAAATAAAAAACCACAAAACACCCAAAAGAATCTTCTTTGCTCACCTCCCATTCTTCGTGAAGTTTATGATCACTCGTAATCAAGCAAAACGAGCTCGTAACTTCAAAAGCAAGCCCATCAAGAGACGTTGATTGAAGAACAAACTCCAATTGTTGAACCTATTGTAGAACAAGAAGTCGTCATGGCTAATCGTACTATGATGGAGTTGCTACAAGCACCCACCGAGGGTTTTGGAGAGGCCATTGTGATTCCCGCTATCCTTGCGGAGAATTTCGAGATTAAGACGGGTTTAATGACGATGTTGCAAGCTAATAATTTTAGAGGTCACGAGAAAGACAACCCGCATTACCACATAAGTAATTTTAATCATCTCACCGCTACTAGCAAGTTTAAGGATGTTCCACACGACGCCATTAAGTTGATGTTGTTTCCATACTCATTAGATGGACCCGCAAAAATTTCGCTTGAGAAAGAACCGCCAAATTCGATTTTGACATGGGGTGATCTCGTTTCTAAGTTTGTGAACAAATTTTTTCCACCATCTAAAACAACACATTTGAAAAATGAGATTTCACGAATTGTGCAAAGAAATAATGAAAGTTTTTTAATGGCATGGGAACGTTTTAAAGAAATGTTACATGAATGTCCACACCATGATTTTTCGGAATTGCATCAAATTGATACTTTTTACAATGGGCTTAATGACCATGAACGAGATTATTTGAATGCCGCCGCGGGTGGTAATTTTTTGTTCAAAACGACAGATGAGGCTTTGCAAATTATCGAGAATAGATCTAAGGTTTATAGCCCTCGTAACACACCGAGTGTTGCCAATTTGGGTTCGTCATCGTCGTCATCGTCTCGTAGCATTAATGCCTTACATGATGAAGCTAATGAGGAAAATCGGTTTTTCGATAGATTTGCTAATCTTATGACTCATTGGAAAAATCAAGAAGCTTTGAATTCCGCTTCGGTTAAAACGGTTGCTAAGAGTTGTTTGTCTTATGGAGGAGCTCATGATCTTTCCGAGTGCATTACCACGGATGGTAACACTTCGAGTGCTTACGTAGCAACGAGAACTTATAACCAAAACGGCCAAGGTTCCCGCCCAAATCAAGCTCCACCAAATCAAAATGCTAATAACTATCGAAACAACAACCAAGGTGGTAATTATCAAGGCAATTCACGTAACTACAACAAGGGGAATTATCAAAGTGGGAATGGACAAGTCACTAATCAAAACCAAAACCGTGATTTTCAAAACACTACACAAGGTTTTCAAAATGCTCACACTAAAAATCTTCAAGGAGAATTTTTGGATTATGCTAAAGCAAATGATGCTAAGTTTGATAACATGCAATGTGAGATGATTAGCTTAAGATCCGAGTTGAAAAACGAACTTAAAAATGAACTTGCTAATGAACTTAAAACTCATGCAAACAAAATGGAAGGAAATGTTCAACGTCTTCAACAAAATCAAAACAAAAGATGGAACAAGGACAACATGAGATTAAGCAAGAATTGTTAAAAGCGGATGCTAGGAAATCAAAATTTGAGGACCGAATGGCTAAAATGTTTGAAGCAATCATGTGTAAAACCTCTTCCTCGGGTGGTCTTCCTAGTGATACCATTGCAAACCCGAAGGGAGAAATGAAGGTTATTACTACACGAAGTGGTAAAACTTTCAAGGAACCAATCTCTCGTCCAAGTACTTCTACGGAGAAGGAAATCGAGAAAGAACCCGAGGTGATGGTCGAAAAGGAGCACATTACAATCCCACGAAGTACCGCTCAAACCACACCTACGGTTGAACCAATACCAATTGTGGAACCCGAGATTCCAAGGCCGTTTCCTAATGTCCAACCCACACCACCCTTACCTTACCCTTCGAGACGTGACAAGGAAAAGGCACGAGAACGGAATATCAATTTGAGCTATTTATGAAAATGTTTCGTGATATACATTTTAACATAAGTTTTGCCGACGCTCTTATCATGATTCCTCGATTCGCCGCAAACTTCAAAAGTATGCTAAACAACAAAGAAAAGTTTAAACAATCGTCTAGTTGTTCATCGGTTTTTCTTAGCCGCATACCACAAAAAGTCGGTGTTCCGGTAAATTTTTGATTCCGTGTGCAATTTAAGATATGGAGGAATGCTACGCCTTGGCCGATCTTGGTGCTAGTATTAATTTAATGCCTCTTGAGATTTTCAAATCGCTTTTGCTTCCGGCTCTTACTCCTTCGAACATGTCTATCGAGATGGCCGATCATTCTACGATTTTAGCATGTGGAGTAGCCGAGGACGTTTTCGCTAAAGTCGGAAAGTTTTACAATCCCGTTGACTTTATCGTTGTAGACATTCCTATCGATCAAAAAGTTCCTCTCATTTTGGGTCGTTCATTTTTGGATACATCAAGAGCACTTATCGATGTTCATGCTCGAAAAATCACCCTTCGTTTCAATGAAGAAGAACTTGTCATCAATGCAACACAAAACTCCAATCTTTCTCATGTCTATTATATTGCAACTTTAAACC
Organism: Glebionis coronaria; assembly: GCA_025667525.1. NCBI lineage: Eukaryota > Viridiplantae > Streptophyta > Magnoliopsida > Asterales > Asteraceae > Glebionis > Glebionis coronaria. The sequence continues at coordinate 16,666 of JANFOE010000944.1, read as the reverse complement.
ATGGTAATTCAACCAATGTCGTTTGCAAAGAATTTTCACCATGAGTTTTAGGAAATGTCTCCAAAAACAATTTACCATTTCCTCCGCCGATGGAGGTTATGAGTGTAAAGCCTACAAAGAAGAAATCGTCAATACTTGAATCAAAAAATCCTTCGCCTCACCTCGAACATTCATTCTTGAAAAGTGTTGATAAGTTTTCGGTTTCTACGGAAGATCTTTCGGATGACGAATATGTAGACCCAGATGGGGAGGTTTTCTTTATCGATAAACGTTTTGAGAACTTACCACCACCAAAACCAAAACGGTTTTCAAATGTGAGAATTTTTAGTGTGAGTAACATCGTCTTAGAAACACCAAATATTTTTGACATAATCAAAAAGGGTTTTCATAAGGAGAGTTTGAAAGGTAAAAAAGGAAAAGATTTTAAATGTGATTTAATTGATTTTTCTACAAATCTAACTCCGTCATCACCACGTGTTTTGAGTGCTACAAGCTCGTCTACTCCTTTTGAAGATGCTTTGTGTGGTTTTAGTATGGGGGAAGCCCCTTATGTTCCCTCATCCTTGTCCACCGAGGACGAGATATTCGATCCCGGAATTTCATGTAAAGGGAAATCTCTGTCTTCCACCGATGCAATAAATGGAAACTATATCTATTTGCTTGGTGCGAGTCTACCTCGAGTAGCTCAAAAGTTTGTCTTACCAATTCTCCCACCCTTCTATTTCTTCTCATCTATTTTCTTTAAACCCTTTGGGTTTGTGTTGACACATGATGAAGTGGCGTTGATTTGTTTTTCCAATGAAAACGAGAACGCCATCTTCGATCCCGGTATTTTGCACCATCAAAGGACTTAGTCCTTAATACCGGTTGCTTTTTGGGCCTTGTTTATCATGTAAGCCCCATCAAAAATTGACCATACCATGATTTTCCCTAAATGTTCACATAATAAGGGGATCGAGTCGAGCTCATGACTCGGTAATAAAAAACGAGGTGCCTCGTGGGGGAGATCCCATGCTTATCCTTTTATGTTACTAATCACTAATAAGGGGACTTGTACCCTTCCAATTCGTTGTCTTGTGGTTGTTTGTGATTGTGTTATCTAGATCATCATCATCATCTACGATTGAAGACTTTCGTGTTCGTTTACGTGAGCCTCCATTGTTTGTTTGAAGAAGTTTTTCACGAATCCATGACATATCCTTTATTGTTCTAACAATTATCTTTTAGCATAATTAATAAACGGCTTTAGATATATTGTTGATCACCCTTTCCATGCTAGATTCTAAGCATTCGATTCTTCGTCTCTAGTATGGGGGTGCTCCACCTTTAGACTCGAAACATTAAGGACAATGTTTCCTTTTAGTATGGGGGGTGAATAGATACTTGCTTTTCTACGCCCTCACGCTTTCCAATTTTCAATATTTTGTTTTGTTGCTAATAAGGCTAAAAATGGCCAAATTTTAAAATTTTTCTTAGTTTTCATAAGTGTTTTTAAGACACGAACTGTATATTTTCCGTTGGGTAGAATAAGAGTTAATTTTTGACTTAATGGGCATTTGGAGCCATTTACATTCCTTAACCCGCTCAATTCAAGTTTTGCTAGACTTTTATATGGGGAACTTTAAAACGCGAAAGTCTTAGCTCATTCGGGTTAAGAACAAGAACTTTTCGCAAGTTCCTATAAATGATCCTAGAAAGTCACTTATCAAGGGAACTATAAAATGCATTCTATAAACTTGAAAAAGTCCAAGAAAGTGCAAGATCCTATAGGTGGCTTGAAAACCCAAAACTTTGATTTGATATAGTCAATGAAAGCTAATCCAAATTTGGCTTAATTTTGACTTGCATGGCAAAGTATTCACGAGTCTCTTTAATTAGAGGTCTTTATATAGTGAAGAACGAGAGATGATAGAGTTAGACAAGTGATCATGCTAAACGTAGAACATGTAAATGTTCTTTCAAAAACTCATATGTTTTTAATTGTGGTTTTTTTTCCCATAAGATCAATGCATTAGGAATAAAAATAAATTGCAATAAGTAAGGTCGTACGATTTAAAAGGTTACTTAGCCTCTAGCGCAAGATCGTTTAAAAGTTGCTCGGGGTTGAATAGAGTTCATAGCCAATGCATAACTTATTGAAGCGGGATGCGAAGATTGGTGAAGATCCAAAAAGGCCCTTAAAAGGCATGAGGAGCTCTATTTTTGCTAAAGATCCAAGATGATGTGAAGTATCATTATTCCTAAATCAATATGAAGGATCGAGACACACGACGAAAAGCAATTACTCCCCTAAAGATCATGGAGAAAGACTATCCAAAAAGACCCTTACAAGGTATAATGATAAATATATCCAAGTTCAAAAAGGAGGCGGATCGTTGTATATCAAAGTCCAAAATAAAGATTGAAGAAAAATTATGAAGTCGTGGTCCAAATATGAAGAATCTCTCGAAAACGTCAAGTGAAGAAATTCCAAATGTATGAAGAGAAGACCATAATTTCAAGACGTCTTCCTAAGATTTGAAGTATGAAGTACATGCCAAATATTGGTCCGAGAAAGGTCTCAAATCGTGAAACGATTTATGCCAAGATATGAACTTAAGGAGATACACGAGAAGCCGTTTTAAAAGATTTTGTCCTTCGGCTAACTATCGATTAAATTGTGCTACTTTGCTTTTGGACTAATAACTACTCAAATAAGTCAATATGAATCACTTGTGATCCATGACAAATAGTAAAAAATGCTAGTAACCCATTTCCTTTTATAATAACTAGGATTGCGGGAAGAAAAAGTATTACACAATTTGGACGTATGAGTAGTGTTAGCATTATGACTTGTACCAACAATGATCTCTTTTTTTCACTTAGCATGGAATGTATGACAATCAAGGATGACGAAATTTACTCTAAGGGACATTTACTTGTTTCTATTCTTTGACCCTAAAAGTCACATTCTTGATGAAAATCATACATAATGTCTTTTCACATCTTTGTAGTATGTTGCAAGTCTTTTACTCTTCAATAAAGGTTAATAAAATTGAACTTTGGTGATGCTTAGATACTCTATTATAGCATTGCGTGAGGGCACGGCAATGGCTTAGTATGGGGGAGTGATGAGATGGTATTTATACATGATCTCATCGTTCTTTTTGGGCTTTAAATGCATAAAAATGTCATAAAATACCATATATATGCTTGTGTTTGTTTACTTGTGTATTTTAGGTATGGACATCGTGAAAAAGACAAGAGATCACAAGAAACAAGAAACAAGGAAAAACGGACACGAGAAACGAAGCCGTACAAAGAACCGGGCCCTAGTTATGATTTATCCAACAAATACCCTTGGAGACTTGAAGATATGCAAGATTGATCCTCAATGAATGAAGAAATGACACTTAAAACCCTTGTGAAATCATAATTACAAGTTTGGTCCCTTAATTTTGTCAAAATTACACAAAAGATCCTTCAACTTTGAAGAATTGGCAAGATTAGTCCCTCATCAAATCTAATTTGTCAAATATGGTCTCTCATAAATCCAAATATACAATAAAGACCTTTGAAGATCAAGAAAGTCCAAAATCAGTCCTTGAATTATGCAAAAGTGGCAAAAACAACCCTTGTAACCCTTTTTCCAAAGTTTGGTGTCAAAAGTGTAAAGAATGGAAAGTCTATAACAAAGGAAATGAGTTTTGTTACTGAATAAACACGTTTTACCCATTTTGCGAAAAACCAAGGACCAAAAGTGAGCAAGTGAATCATTTAAACCAAGAAATGCGCCAAACACTTGTACTTCCCCCAAAATCGGATCAAACTCACCATTGTTCACCTTTTCACCATCCAGAAATTACTCACTTAAAACAAAGGGTAATTTTCAATTACCCTGGCACATGTGTGATTCACACATGCAGAAACTCATCCCACATCAAAAACCCTCACTCCCACTCACTATGGACCCAACCCCCAATTCCCTTTCAACCAATCAAAATGCAACTTCACCTCCAAGTTATCCAACGTGGAAAAATCAACAGCTGAGAATCATTGCTTCATCACAAAGCTAAAATGAACACTCAGGATCATTTTGGACAGCTCATAACCAAGAATCGTCTAGAAGACCTCAAGGACATTATAGGAAGTTCACTTCTAGGGTTTGTGAATAGTGCATAGCTAGCATTTGCCTATAAAAAGACTCCTCAACATGTGAGAGAGCTTTTGTTCCAGTTTTAGGCTATCAATCTTTGTAATCCCTTTTTAAGTTAATAAAATTTGAATTTCATAAAATTTGGAATTCTCTTTTGTGTTTAATTAAAAGTTGGTGTTGGAATAGCCTAATTCTGAGTTCCATTTCAATGTTTGAAGGTTTTTGAGGCAAGGTTTTAAGTGATAAAACTTGGGTTTCAAAAATCAGAAAGTATTGGTTATTTGATCTCACTTTATTATTTGTTCTTCTTAGCAGCTTGGAAGCTGGTACTTGTTCTGCTAGTACCTCAGCTCAAACAATCCAAGGCCTGGATGTAGGTCTTGGAGGTTTGCACCCTTCTCCTTTTTCATTTCCTCCTTTATTTTCTGTATTTTTGGTGATTTTGCTTGATTATTCTTAAATCTGTGTTATTATTGTTGAATCTGGTTTATTTGTGTTGATTTGATGTTATTGAGGTGTTGTTAGCTTGATTTGTGGTTTGAATCTGGATAATACTTTGAAAATTTGTGAAAACAGGTTTTTAAGGGGTGTTTGGGTTAACTGTTTAAGTTGGATTTGTGGTTTGTTAAGTGGTTGTATTGTGTTGTTTATTCTTAGTATCTGTTTACTTGGTGCTCTTGTTCATCTGTTTGCAGGTTTTGTGGTTTGAAACACTCAAATCCATTAAAGGGCTATAAAATCTTTGTTACTTGGTGAAATTGGTTGAAATTTAGAGGACACCTAGATCTAATCATAGACTAGGGTTAACAAGTGTTAAATCTAGGTTAACTACACCAGGGAAAGAGATTTGAGTGCTTGAATTTGGATCTGTGGTCAATTAGCTCAGCAAACTGTCTGCATATTGTTCATGTTCATCAGTGACTGTTCTTGGGTGATTTTTGCTTGATTATTGTGTGCAACTTGTTGTTTATTGTGCTTATACTTACTCTCAATAAGCCAAATCTTATTGAGGTGCCTTTTGTTCCATCAAAAAGCAACAAGCAAGGCTTGGAATCAAGCCAAAACTAGTTCTGCATAACAAGCAGTGGGAACTCCTTTCCCACTGAAGGTTCCCCCTGCTAGTGTATTTTGGGGTTCATCTTATTAATAAGCTAAATAAGATTATTTTAACCAGCAACAACTTGGATTTTGTAATAGTTGCTCATCATTTGACCCATTTGTTCATACTGGAGCATTTGGTGTGTTGACTTTTAGGTTCGACTAGAAAACCAACTCAATTGACTTTTTCATAAGTGCTTATTGGTTCATTCTGGCTTATTGGTGTTGCTTATTGGATTTTTATTGATTGATTTGGCTTATTGAGTTCATTTGTGACATTTTGCAAGTTGAATCAAGTCCTGAGGTGCCTTATTTCTCAAACCCGACTATTTTTTCGTTTTGTGAAATTGTACTTTGCTTATTTCTGGCTTATTGATTGTGCTTTTTCAAAATTTCTTTTTACAGATCTCTTAAGCATCCCAAAAGAAGGTTGTGTGTCAAATTAGAGCTTATGGCATTCGCTTATTGCTTAATGGGCTAAAAAGCCCAACAAGGATAAGCTGTTTGCTTAATAAGCTGTGATAAGCTCACTTTCAGCTTTTGGGCCTTTATAGTTTTGTGTTTAGAATTAAATTTTAAGTCAGATAGGGCTTTTCCAAGTCAATTGGGCCAAGTTTGACTTTTTGGGCTAAAAAGCCCATTGTGTTGACTGAATTTGGTTTTGGCCCATTTGAGGGCCCAATGGGGGTATTTTCGTCTTTTCACTTTCATTTTCTGTTTATTTAGGTTAAAATAAACTAGTTTGCAAGTTTTTAAAAATTTTTAGAATTTTTGGATTTTAAATATTATTTTAATATTATTTTATTATTATTTTTTCATATTTCACATTTTTCAACTTTTTACATTTTTCTTAGCTTAAATACATTAAAATAGGAATTTTGCAACTTTTAGAATAATTTTATCATCTTTAGATTAATTTTTATAATTATTTTAAGTTTTTATAGTTTTTAAATCATTTTAGATAGTTTTTATTAGTTTAAAAATTTCTAAAAATAGTTTTTAATCTTTTTAGGTCGTTTTAGAGGTTTACCAATTGAAAAATCTCTATTTGGGCTTTTTGATAATTTATTTGATTTTTAGGGCTTTAATTAGTATTTAAAAATTGAATATTTAATTATTTAAAAAGTTTGAAAAAGTTTTGAGCATTGGTAAACTCTTAGTTTATTTATTTTGATTTTTAGTGAATTTTTGGTAATTTTTAGAATTTATTTTTATTTTAGCTTATTTTACGGTTTTACGTTTTGTCGTCTGTCTTCGTCATCCTCTTTTCTCACTCCCTTCTAACCAATATTAATCTCAAACCAATTACGAATTTCTCACACACATATACCTCTTTGGGAAACGAACTTGGAACTTCATTGGGTCATTAGTGCTTGATTTTCCTAAATCATCACTTAATACTTACCGCTTTTACGCTCTTTTTCTTAAAAGACGTAATTTACTACAATCAAATACCATCACCTTCTCCCATTAATTTCATACTAACTCTAATTACAAGACATAAAGGCTAACTTAAATTCACATAATCACCACCAACCCTTTCTTTAACTCCCAAAACTCAAACCACCACAATGGCAGACTACGGTGACCCTTTTGACGTAGTTCCACCTGAGATCATACTTGATATTCTCCAAAGAACCAACACTTCATAATACCACTTATATCATAACACCAAAATAACACAAACTTACTTTCACTAACCTATTTATTTTCATAAAACACCCTCAACAATTAAATCATTTTAAAAACTTAGTTTACTTTCATTCTTTCTTTAAAAAAAACTACATTCAAATAAATAAAAAATTACATTCGAAATTAAAAATAGATAGTTTTAACAGGGGTACCGCTTAGAAAATTTTGGTCCATTTACTAACAAGCATATCCGTTTTACTTTTTTGAAAACGTTGGCGATTAAACGAAGCCATAACATTAAACCAAAATGTTTCATCATCTTTTTCTTTCTCGACATTCTTGTCTTCTGGGACATTAACATAATAATCGGTAATTAAGCTTTTCTCGGCCGAAAGGCAACTCCTTGTTGTGTCCGACGCGTTCGGGCGATTTTGAAATCCTCGCTGAGGTCACCCGAGAAGCCTTCTTTGGTGGGATTTGGCATAAGAGGAGGATAATCGGTCATTTATTAGTTACAAAAGTGTGTGTGAAAAATATAGATAGAGATGAGGTACTATATAGCTACGTATTAGGTTAAAATTAATTTTTTTAAACTAACCCTGTGACATTTATAAAACAAAATCTACACTATATGTTAAATAGAAGAGGTTTATTTAACTTTTTTATTTTGATAGGTTTTTAAAATATATCTGTTATAAGTGGTAAACTTGTATTTTTCAAATTACCTACCAACGCGCGTTGGAAGGTTAAGATTTGGGCTCAACGGCGTTGCCTTCGTAACACGATGAGACAATAATGCAAGCTAACGTCAGATACGTAGTCATAAATACATTATGTCGGGCCGGGATTTATGGTACCGTCCCCTTTAAGAGTAATTAGACCAAATCCTTTAATCGTTCTTCACAAAACCTGCTCAAACCTTTGAGTGCCTATCAGCGTCACCGAACAAACCAGCTTAAATTACGTTATTATTTGTTTGGTCTCTTATGTGACCGAGTAAAATACAAGAAATGTGATGGTATGATCTCTTTGTCCTTAAGTAGTTATATACGTATTTCTCATCATAACACATTCCTTAATTATGATGGTATTCAAGCTTTTCAACTATACTCGATTGCAAGAGGCTATTAATTCTCTGTCCATCAAGAATAGAAATTGTATATTTGCACACGCTCCTTGTATTGATGACCAAAGCCATTAAGAATAATAACATGTAAATATGTCATATCTATCCACGTCCATTAACTTGGACATCTAATGTTCATGTATTTTGTTTCACTTCTATTTTTATCGTTAAATGTCATATCTTTTACAAGTTTGAAATCTCTTTCACAAATAATTATCGCGTGAATTTAGACATTTATTAGTCATCTCAGAAATTTTTGTGGGCTAAATGTAAATATGAAATGGGAAACTTTCACCGATAATTTTTTGATGTTTATTTAAATCATTTAAGGAACTTCTCAATAACAAGATAATCATGAATTTGGATATCCGAAATTTGTGATGACGCTCATATGAATTTAAAATGTTTTTTGTATATTTAAGATCATGCCATAATGACATTTCTCTAACCTAATATTAAGCATATATATAAATTAGTGTATTATATATCGAACTTAAAATATATGGTCTAAAATAGGGATAAGCATTTCGTCCCGGATTCCGAAATCAAACCGAAAAGGTACTGATTTCCGGTACCCCGAATCTCGTTCGGTACGGTACGGGTACTAGAAAATAAAGTGAAAAAAATTGGTACCACTAATTCGGTATGGGACCGGTACCAAATCGGAAAATTTCTGATTTCCCGGTACCGGTACCGATATCCGAATCGCGTTCGGTACAGTACCGATACCATTAATTTATGCTCGAGAAAAAACCGATACCAGTAATTCGGTACGGGATCAGTATGATACCAGTACCGTGCTCATCCTAATCTAAAAGGCGTGTATGATTTTGTTTAATATAATGTATGATTAGAGTGAACAAAAAGTAGTTTTACATTTATATATTTTCTATTAATTTCAAAACTATCTAGTTAAATAGTCATAAAAAGAAAAAGAAAAATATGTAGTACATAAGTATATACAGGCTGGCCCTGATTTTGTATACATGCATATCAAGTGAACCAAAATGTTCATTCTCTCTCACAGAGAAAGCACAAAACGAAGTATTCTCTCAAAGAGAAAGCACAAAAGAATCACCAACTTTAATCAACGGTTAAGATCTATCTCAATCCGAATCCGTGTGACTTTAAACAAACCAATTAGAAAGCAGGATGGCTCACTTTTTGGAGTATAAATACCATCACCTTCTCCCATTAATTTCATACTAACTCTCATTACAAGACATAAATGCTAACTTCAATTCACACAACCACCACCAGCCCTTTCTTTAACTCCCAAAACTCAAACCACCACAATGGTAGACTATGATGACCCTTTTGACGTGGTTCCACCTGAGATCATACTTGATATTCTCAAAGAACCAACACTTCATAATACCACTTATATCATAACACCAAAATAACACAAACTTACTTTCACTAACCTATTTATTTTCATAAAACACCCTCAACAATTAAATTATTTTAAAAACCTAGTTTACTTTCATTCTTTCTTTATAAAAAAACTACATTCAAATAAATAAAAAATTACATTCGAAATTAAAAATAGATAGTTTTAACGGGGACCAAGTTTCGCTTAGAAAATTTTGGTCCATTTACTAACAAGCATATCCTTTTTACTTTTTTGAAAATTTTGGCGATTAAACGAAGCCATAACATTAAACCAAAATGTTTCATCATCTTTTTCTTTCTCGACATTCGGGTCTTCCGGGACCTTAACATAATAATCGGTGATTAAGCTTTTTTCGGCCGAAAGGCAACACCTTGTTGTGTCCGACGCGTTCGGGCGATTTTGAAATCCTGGATGAGGTCACCCGAGAAGCCTTCTTTGGTGGGATTTGGCATAAGAGGAGGATAAATTAGTTATAAAATTGATAGAGATGAGGTACTATATAGCTACGTATCAGGTTAAAATAATTTTTTTAAACTAACCTTATGACATTTATAAAAAAAATTCTACTCTATATGTTAGATGGAAGAGGTTTATTTAACTTTTTTATTTTGATAGGTTTTTAAATATATCTGTTATAAGTGGTAAAATTGTATTTTTCAAATTACCTACCAACGTGCGTTGGGAGGTTAAGATTCAGGCTCAACGATGCTGCCTTCATAACACGACGAGACCATAACGCAAGCTAACGTCAGACACGTAGCCATAAATCCATTATGTCGGGTCGGGAGTTTTGGTATCGTCCCCTTTAAGAGTATTTATACCAAATCCTTTAATCGTTCTTCACAAAACCTGCTCAAACCTTTGAGTGCCTATCAGCGTCACCGACCAAACCAACTTAATTTACGTTATTATTTGTTTGGTCTCTTATGTAACCGAGTAAAATACAAGAAATGTGATGGTATGATCTCTTTGTCCTTAAGTAGTTATATACGTATTTCTCATCATAACACATTCCTTAATTATGATGGTATTCAAGCTTTTCAACAATACCCGATTGCAAGAGGCTATTAATTCTCTGTTCATCAAGACTAGAAATTCTATATTTGCTCACGCTCCTTGTATTGATGACCAAAGCCATTAAGAATAATAACATGCAAATATGTCATATCTATCCACGTCCATTAACTTGGACATCTAACGTTCATGTATTTTGTTTCACTTCTATTTTTTTGTTAAATGTCATATCTTTTACAAGTTTGAAATCTCTTTCACAAATACTTATCGCGTGAATTTAGACATTTATTAGTCATCTCAGAAATTTTTGTGAGCTAAATGTAAATATGAAATGGGAAACTTTTGACAATAATTTTTTGATGTTTATTAAATCATTTAAGGAACTTCTCAATAACAAGATATATCATGAATTTGGATATCCGAAATTTGTGATGACGCTCATATCAATTTAAAATTGTTTTTGTATATTTAAGATCATGCCATAATGACATTTCTCTAACCTAATATTAAGCATATATATAAATTAGTGTATTATATATCGAACTTAAAATATATGGTCTAAAATAGGGATAAGCATTTCGTCCCGAAATCAAACCGAAAAGGTACTGATTTCCGGTACCCCGAATCTCGTTCGGTACGGTACGGGTACTAGAAAATAAAGTGAAAAAAATTGGTACCACTAATTCGGTATGGGACCGGTACCAAATCGGAAAATTTCTGATTTCCCGGTACCGGTACTGATATCCGAATCGCGTTCGGTATAGTACCGATACCATTAATTTATGCTTGAGAAACAACCGATACCACTAATTCGGTACGGGATCAGTACGATACCAGTACCGTGCTCATCCTAATCTAAAAGGCGTGTATGATTTTGTTTAATATAATGTATGATTAGAGTGAACAAAAAGTAGTTTTTACATTTATATATTTTCTATTAATTTCAAAACTATCTAGGTAAATAGTCATAAAAAGAAAAAGATAAAATATGTAGTACGTAAGTATATACAGGCTGGCCCTGATTTTGTGTACATGCATGTCAAGTGAACCAAAATGTTCATTCTCTCTCACAGAGAAAGCACAAAACGAAGTATTCTCTCACAGAGAAAGCACAAAAGAATCACCAACTTTAATCAACGGTTAAGATCTATCTCAATCCGAATCCGTGTGACTTTAAACAGACCAATTAGAAAGCAGGATGGCTCACTTTTTGGAGTATAAATACTATTTTCTCCCATTAATTTCATACTAACTTTTATTACAAGACATAAAGGCTAACTTCAATTCACACAACCACCACCAGCCCTTTCTTTAACTCACAAAGCTCAAACCACCACAATGACAGACTACGATGACCCTTTTGATGTGGTTCCACCTGAGATCATACTTGATATTCTCAAAAGAACCAACACTTCATAATACCACTTATATCATAACACCAAAATAACACAAAGTTACTTTCACTAACCTATTTATTTTCATAATACATCCTCAACAATTAAATTATTTTAAAAACCTAGTTTACTTTCATTCTTTCTTTATAAAAAAACTACATTCAAATAAATAAAAAATTATATTCGAAATTAAAAATAGATAGTTTTAACAAGGACCATGTTTCGCTTAAAAATTTTTGGTCCATTTACTAACAAGCATATCCTTTTTACTTTTTTGAAAATTTTGGCGATTAAACGAAGCCATACATTAAACTAAAATGTTTCATCATCTTTTTCTTTCTCGACATTCGGGTCTTCCGGGACCTTAACATAATAATCGGTGATTAAGCTTTTCTTGGTCGAAAGGCAACGCCTTGTTGTGTCCGACGCGTTCGGGCGATTTTGAAATCCTGGCTGAGGTCACCCGAGAAGCCTTCTTTGGTATGATTTGGCATAAGAGGAGGATAACCGGTCATTTATTAGTTACAAAAGTGTGTGTGAAAAATATAGATAGAGATGAGGTACTATATAGCTACGTATCAGGTTAAAATAATTTTTTTAAACTAACCTTATGACATTTATAAAAAAAATTCTACACTATATGTTAGATGGAAGAGGTTTATTTAACTTTTTTATTTTGATAGGTTTTTAAATATATCTATTATAAGTGGTAAAATTGTATTTTTCAAATTACCTACCAACGCGCATTGGGAGGTTAAGATTCAGGCTCAACGATGCTGCCTTCATAACACGACGAGACCATAATGCAAGCTAACGTCAGACACGTAGCCATAAATCCATTATGTCGGGCCGGGAGTTTTGGTATCGTCCCCTTTAAGAGTATTTATACCAAATCCTTTAATCGTTCTTCACAAAACCTGCTCAAACCTTTGAGTGCCTATCAGCGTCACCGACCAAACCAACTTAATTTACGTTATTATTTGTTTGGTCTCTTATGTGACCGAGTAAAATACAAGAAATGTGATGGTATGATCTCTTTGTCCTTAAGTAGTTATATACGTATTTCTCATCATAACACATTCCTTAATTATGATGGTATTCAAGCTTTTCAACTATACCCGATTGCAAGAGGCTATTAATTCTCTGTTCATCAAGACTAGAAATTCTATATTTGCTCACGCTCCTTGTATTGATGACCAAAGCCATTAAGAATAATAACATGCAAATATGTCATATCTATCCACGTCCATTAACTTGGACATCTAATGTTCATGTATTTTGTTTCACTTCTATTTTTTTTGTTAAATGTCATATCTTTTACAAGTTTGAAATCTCTTTCACAAATATTTATCGCGTGAATTTAGACATTTATTAGTCATCTCAGAAATTTTTTTGAGCTAAATGTAAATATGAAATGGGAAACTTTTGACAATAATTTTTTGATGTTTATTAAATCATTTAAGGAACTTCTCAATAACAAGATATATCATGAATTTGGATATCCGAAATTTGCGATGACGCTCATATGAATTTAAAATTATTTTTTGTATTTTTAAGATCATGCCATAATGACATTTCTCTAACCTAATATTAAGCATATCTATAAATTAGTGTATTATATATCGAACTTAAAAATATATGGTCTAAAATCGGGATAAGCATTTCGTCCTGGATTCCGAAATCAAACCGAAAAGGTATTGGTTTCCGGTACCCGAATCTCGTTCGGTACGGTACCGGTACTAGAAAATAAAGTGAAAAAAAATCGGTACCACTAATTCGGTACGGGGCTGGTACCAAATCAGAAAATTTTCGATTTCCCGGTACAGGTACCGATATCCAAATCGCGTTCGGTACGATACCGATACCATTAATTTATGCTCGAGAAAAAACCGATACCACTAATTCGGTACGGGATCAGTACGATACCAGTACCGTGCTCATCCTAATCTAAAAGGCGTGTATGATTTTGTTTAATATAATGTATGAATAGAGTGACAAAAAGTAGTTTTTACATTTATATATTTTCTATTAATTTCAAAATTATCTAGGTAAATAGTCATAAAAAGAAAAAGAAAAATATGTAGTACGTAAATATATACATGTTGGCCCTGATTTTGTATACATGCATGTCAAGTGAACCAAAATATTCATTCTCTCTCACAGAGAAAGCACAAAAGAATCGTCAACTTTAATCAACGGTTAAGATCTATCTCAATCCGAATCCACGTGACTTTAAACATACCAACTAGAAAGCAGGATGGCTCACTTTTTGGAGTATAAATACCATTACCTTCTCCCATTAATTTCATACTAACTCTTAGTACAAGACATAAAGGCTAACTTCAATTCACACAACCACCACCAACCCTTTCTTTAACTCCCAAAACTCAAACCACCACAATGGCAGACTACGATGACCCTTTTGACGTGGTTCCACTTGAGATCATACTTGATATTCTCAAAAGAACCAACACTTCATAATACCACTTATATCATAACACCAAATTAACACAAACTTACTTTCACTAACCTATTTATTTTCATAAAACACCCTCAACAATTAAATCATTTTAAAAACCTAGTTTACTTTCATTCTTTCTTGAAAAAAACCACATTCAAATAAATAAAAAAATACATTCAAAATTAAAAATAGATAGTTTTAACGGGGACTAAGTTTCGCTTAGAAAATTTTGGTCCATTTACTAACAAGCATATCCTTTTTACGTTTTTGAAATTTTTGGCGATTAAACGAAGCCATAACATTAAACCAAAATGTTTCATCATCTTTTTCTTTCTCGACATTCGGGTCTTCCGGGACCTTAACATAATAATCGGTGATTAAGCTTTTCTCGGCGTAAAGGCAACGCCTTGTTGTGTCCGACGCGTTCGGGCGATTTTGAAATCCTGGATGAGTTCACCCGAGAAGCCTTCTTTGGTGGAAATTTGGCATAAGAGGAGGATAACCGGTCATTTATTAGTTACAAAAGTGTGTGTGAAAAATATAGATAGAGATGAGGTACTATATAGATAGAGATGAGGTACTATATATTTTCGAAAAAAAAGGTTTTATTTTATAAAAAGTAAGTTTTATTTTCGAAAAAAAAGTTTTATTTTCGAAAAAAAAAAGTTTTATTTTCGAAAAAATATGTTTTATTTTCGAAAAAAAGTTTTATTTTTGAAAAAATATGTTTTATTTTCGGAAAAAAAGTTTTATTTTCGAAAAATGTGTTTTATTTTCGGGAAAAAAAATTTTTAGCGCAACAAAAATAAAACTCTTTTTAGCGAAACAAAAATTCTGAAAAAAGAATTTAATTTTTTTTCGAAAAATAATTCTTTTTTTTTCGAAAAAGAAGTTTAAATTTTTGAAAAAATGTTTGTTTCGAAAAAATAAACTTTCTTTTTAAAAATTTTTGTTTCGAAATATTTTATTAATTTTTTAAATAAGATTTATTTATATAAAAAATTATTCTCGAAAAAAACTTGTTTCGAAACAAAAAATTATTTAAAAAAAAAGTTTTATCTTTTTCTCGAAAATTAACCATTTTTTCGAAAATAAAACTTTTTTTCGAAAATAAAACATATTTTTTCGAAAATAAAACCTTTTTTTTCGAAAATAAAACTTTTTTTTTCGAAAATAAAACTTATTTTTTAGAAAATAAAACTTTTTTTTTCCGAAAATAATTTTTTCTGAATAAAACTTTTTTTTCGAAAATTAACCATTTTTTCAAAAATAAAACATATTTTTTCGAAAATAAAATTTTTTTTTCGAAAATAAAACTTATTTTTTAGAAAATAAAAATTATTATTATTATTATTATTATTTATAGAATAATAATATCATCCCGGTCGGTTTAATTTATAAATTCATTCCGGTCTGGTCTGTTTAGTTTCTCGATTTATTCCAATTCGGTGACCATTGAACATATAACGTGTAATCAAGACACACCGAATCATCCAATGAACATCTAACGTGTAACCAATACATACCGACTCATCCATTGAACATCTAACGTGTAACCAAGACATATCGAATCATCCATTGAACATCTAATGTGTAACCAATACATACCGACTCATCCATTGAACATCTAACGTGTAACCAAGACATACTGACTCATCCATTGAACATCTAACGTGTAACCAAGACATACTGACTCATCCATAGAACATCTAACGTGTAATCAATACATACCGACTCATCCATTGAACATCTAACGTGTACCCAATACATACCGACTCATCCATTGAACATCTAACGTGTAACCAATACATACCGACTCATCCATTGAACATCTAACGTGTAACCAAGACATTACGACTCATCCATTGAACATCTAACGTGTAACCAAGACATACTGACTCATCCATTGAACATGTAACGTGTAACCAAGACATAACGACTCATCCATTGAACATCTAACGTGTAACCAAGACATACCGACTCATCCATTAAACATCTAACGTGTAACCAATACATACTAACTCATCCATTGAACATGTAACGTGTAACCAAGACATACTGACTCATCCATTAAACATCTAAAGTGTAACCAATACATACCGACTCATCCATTGAACATCTATCGTGTAACCAATACATACCGACTCATCCATTGAACATCTAACGTGTAACCAAGACATACCGACTCATCCATTGAACATCTAACGTGTAACCAATACATACCGACTCATCCATTGAACATCTAACGTGTACCCAATACATACCGACTCATCCACCAATACATACCGACTCATCCATTGAGCATCTAACGTGTAACCACTACATACCGACTCATCCATTGACATCTAACGTGTAACCCAGACATACTGACTCATCCATTGAACATCTAACGTGTAACCAATACATACCGACT